>OX375868.1:20328669-20935512 GCA_947359475.1 Heligmosomoides polygyrus bakeri
AGTTGCCGGCATATAAACTCGGAGAGTTTTTGAAATCTTTGAAAAGCCTTTGGAGTGCGCCGTGAACAATGCATACAGAATCGAACCTTTCAATCGGGGGGGAGGGACATCTTGTAGACTGAGCGTTGGGGGAGTTCTACCAGAAGTTTCCTACCGCCTTACTCAGGAGTTGCTTTAAGGCTGTCCAGCTGGCCTTTGGAGTGCGCCGTGAACAATGATACAGAATCGAATCTTTCAATCGAGGGAGAGGGACAGCTTGTAGACTGAGCGTTGTGAAAATGAAGCGAGTTCGAGCAGTCTTTCTGGGATGCTCCACGCATCTAAACATTGTTAAAGCCTAAATGCGAAATGAAAAACACAAGCGTATAAGTATAAGGGAGAGATCGTAGTTGTCCAAACCTTGTTTGGTGTACTATTCTACTCCACCCTCGCTTGGAAGGATCAATATGGCGCCACCGGAAGTGTGAAAACTGTAGTTAGGCGATTTACGGCGCTCTCAGATGGCGCGAGGGGTCACAGAGGCAGGAGAGTGGACTGGCTCCGGAACTAATCTGGGTCACGACCAGGGCTATGGTACATTTGACTCGTGAAAAACCGGTACAAATGAACGTAAATTTGAAATCGAACTATCCTTCGATTCAGAATTAACTAGGGAATGGCCTCGTAGACAATTTTTTTTAGTTTTTGAACATTTTTTAAAGTGACACTCAGTTAGCATTTGAGGTGAGTTTGCTCTGTAACTGGGTGGCCAAAATGTCCTCCGGGCCAGTCGAAATCCCACCTGTAGAAGACTATAAGGTGTTTTCATAGGCCTCCAGATATCTACGTTCCCTTCTTCAAAGAAACCATTTTGTGCCCACTTTAATGATACGAAAAGTGTACGGCTAACTACGAAGAAGTGTCATATGGGCAACTTTGGCAGCGTACAATCGCTAACGATTTCAACCTTGAAGGTTCCAACTTCGCAGCTTGATTTTCACTCTCGCCTCCAACGTGGCAAACGAGTATAAGCACATACAATCTTGATATCACGAAATTAGAGTCCTCCAAAGCGGAGGAATTTTCTGAAAATAACAACACTTAAATTGTCGGATCCTTTAAGGAAGTAGATCATTGTGATCGTGAAATTATAGGGAATCCAGAGAACTATGTGTGACTATGTATATAATGCAGAAACTAGGCTTTAAAGGGCCGAATCTCTTCCTTCATTAGCCACTTGGGAGCTGTGGGTGTAATTATCTCCCGCGAGCACAGGGGTTAGCCGCGCCGGGCAGAAATTAGGTCACTGAACTGCATTTCAGACGCTCGCTATGCGATTTTCAGCTCATCGGGAAGAGAGCTCGGTGCTGATCACGAATATGTGTTTCAATTTACAATGCGGTCAATTTGAAGAGCGCTATAGAAAAGCGGCGGAAAAGGCGGTTTTTTTCGCTTTTTTCGCCCAATGACCAAAAGTTAAGGCCGGTATTGTATCTGCAGAAAGTTCCTTAGCAGTTTAGTTTTGTCTATTATGGTGTTATACTAATTGCATCCTCCTATATTCTACTCGTTTCCTCTGAGTTTTGGGTTGATTTCTGTTGTTGTGCTTTTTTTGCGTGGATTACTACGTACAATAAATAAATGTATGCACCGTGCCTTTACTTCCTGCCCTTAGCTGGATGTATCTAAAGAATTTGGTGCGATCTCTACTTTCGACCAACCTTTTTTCCACATGAGCTTGATGCCGTTTAATCGCCTTTTCAGTTTTGAAATTGATGTACTTATATTTTATCCAAACGTCTAAATCTCCGTTGGAAATGGCTTTGTTCCAAAAACGAGAGCAATACTGCAACGTTTTACGCAGATATTCTGGTAAAGCCTGTTGAGCGGTTTTCACTTTTCGTAGCGGAACAAACATTTCAATAGTGTCATCTAAAACAGCCAAAATCATTCATACATCCCGTTCACTGTTTTGGTAGCGGTGAGTGAACCTATCCAGTCGACCTTAGCTAAATATTCGGACTAACAATTTCTAGCAAATTTTCAAAGCTGATGTTAAACGTCATTGTTGCATGATCTCTACTACCAATAGGTGCCCCAACCTGAACGCTGTCGACCAATGATTTGTCGTTGCAGTATACTAGTTTCCTATTGAACGCAATCATCTTATCAATTAAAAAGAGTTCTCCTTCATATAATTGTGAAAGGAATACTGTTTGGCAGTATTTCTCTCACAATTATAGTGTAGTCTCAGCAATAAATTCTTAATAATTGGTTTGATTACCAAAAAAAAGCACTCAAAAATCGCAACGGCTGGGTGGAAAATTAACGTGCCACAAAGGCTATGTATGCATAACATTTGAATGATCATAAAATTCTTGATCCATTAGTCACAAATAGCTGCAAAGACTCTGTAAGCATAAAGCACAGTATCATGAAACAAAGGGTTCAGTTAAGGTCGTGACATGCGCTTGTCTGCTCCAAGATCACATCAGTGTTCCTGACCAGAGGTGCAAATTTCAATTTTTAATTTCGTTAGGTGCGATATTCGTCCATATGGACTTATGCGATTCATTTTTTAATGAAGCAACGCTAATATTTAGCATGAACTGTTATTTTGATTGACCATGGTGACTTAATGAATTGGGACAAAAAACTATTGCTTCGAGAACCATCTAGGAACTGTCCAGCTGTGTCACCTTGGGCGTAGGACTTCTAGGCTGGCACAGACTGAATATTCCTGTGGAAGTGTGGACCCTCCATGACGGATCAGTCGTCCAGGTATCGTCTTAGATCCCGAATGAATTCTGAGCAGTAGCTTTGGTGACTGTAATGTAACTGCTAATGTTGAGTATGCAGATACTTCTGCAGTAATCATGTTGTCCATGATGCCACAGGTTTCCAAAAGTGTTGAGAGCAATCTCTTTTCTGGTCAGAAAATGAAAGTAACGTCACGTCATGTGGTTTAGTCGGTTATGTTTACCTTAAAAAATAGCAGCATCAAAGAAATCAGCGCAAAACCCGTCGCAGGAACTAGATATGGAAAGGCTACATGTTAAAATATTGAGAAATAGTGAGATAGACCCTGAATTTGTTTTTGTTTATTGGTCTTTAGGTTATCTTCACAATATTATAAATTCAGGCTTCGTTATGTTATGTTATGATGAGGATGAGCATTAAAATGTGGAATATTCTTCTGCTCGCAAAGTTCTGAGCTAGAAAAAGCGCAATAGACACCGCTTCTGACGCCGTTTCAGATGCGTTTTTGAAAAAATGACGAACATGTGTCATTTCCGTCTCCGCGTTTCGTATTCCGGGTTTCGGCCATTTTTGAGCGTTTCTCTTCCGTCTTTCGTCTTCCCCATTTTCCAGAAACATTTCCGCACATCCCTGATCTTCACAATATCTCTCGTTTGTTGCCGTCCCTATGATGTTCTTTAATAGCACTTCGTAGGTTATAAAGCCTAACCATTTTGCACTCAAGTACGTATGAGTCCCTCAACGTTCATTCAACATATATTAGGCGAATAAAGCGAGAAAATTTCTAACTAATTTAAAAAAAATTTTTAGGTGCACGGATAATTTTGCCGCACCCTGTAGAGTGCAAAAAACCACCTGCTCTAATCACCGCTCTTCTTTCCTTGGATCGTTTTGAGCAACACAACATATTTCTTTTTGCCAGGAGAAAAGCTGCAGAACCAAATTCAAGAATTGGTCTGGCATACATCTTCTTCGCCATCGTCATCATCAGATATGGTCTCCATGGGCGCATGAGGCGCTGTCGGAGGAGATCGTTCAAGTGACGCACTCGCAGCGATCTTTCGTAGGCGATTGCTAACATCAGTGCCCGGGGAATGGACTTTTTCTCTTTCAGCGATCTGTTCCTTTGCTTGTCATGTGAATGACTGCTGTGATTGCGACAGGCCATCTTTGAGCTCAACCCCTTGCAATCGTGACATGGAGATCTGTTTTTGCACCAACGCTGTGGACACGCACAGGACTTAACTGCTAGCCTTTCTAGAGATAAATTGTCATTGCTAAATTCTTGGAGCAGGAGTGTCCTTACGATTGCTTTAGCCGACGTTCTGCTGGATGCTCTTCTTCGTCCCTTGAAGTTTTGACGGTGCTATGTGCTTTGCCGCTCGACGACCATCTCCAATAATACCTCGAGATCACCGCACTTGTTTACGATCGCGTGGGTTTTTCCGGATATTCTCTTCGTGTCATGATCTCATGTTTCAGGAACCAGAGCCTGTAACGCGACACTTCCGTTCAAAACAAAGAAGACGGTGATTTAACAACAGACCCTGGATACCCTGCTAGTTGCTTCGTTGCTGTTTATACCGCCCCAATGTTTCGATGAGAAATCTCATCTAGACGCATAGCGAATAGGGATTGCGTTCAATTCGTGCTTCTGGTGATTCGCCTGTGAAAAAGGATGCATTGACTATTAGTGCTAAAGCCAAACGCGTGTTATTCTGAAGTAATTGCACTGCTTTATTTCTGCACATTTTAGATCCATCGAACACCTTTTCATTTATTTAAGGTCAAGCCGTTAATATATCCTACATCCGGAGTGCGATGTGCCATTCCAGCTTCAGCGTGCGCGCCAACCGTACAGAAGAAGCGTGTAGATGTAGATGTAGATCAGTATTTAGGTTCATAGCTTGGCTGGTACCGTAATTGGCTATGATTGGCTGCGTTTTCTTGCCATATCATATACGCCGCAGATTAAGCGGTTGGAGATTTAAAGCATTTAAGGATGTAGGGCAATTTTCGTGAAAATCTGGCATAAGGACTTGACGGAAATTTTCAGAAATTTGATGAAATTTATAACGGACTTTTCACACAATAAGTTTAGGATTTTCACTTTTATTTTTAGTCTTCGGGCGCATGTAGTGCAGTCGGAGGAGGCGCCGCCTATCGCGAGCACCCGATACCAATTCCTGGTTCGGGCTTCCCGCCCAGGCCAACCAAGCCTTCCCTCCCTCCAGGGTCGGTGAATTGGTACCAGATTTATCTGGGAAGGATAAAGCGCTGACTTGTCCATCGGCTAGCCACCGCAAGTCATTGTATGGCCAAATACGCATTCAATTCGCTTCCACGACATCCCGTAGAAGTACAATGCGTGGCGCACCCAAAAAGGGGTTGAGTAACGCCGTCTTTTATCCTTTTATCCTTTATTTTTAGTTTCCACTAATAATGCATGGCTCAACCACCCACCAAGGGGAGCAGAGAAACCGTGTTGTGTGACTGTTTTACGAACGTGGCAATCATGACGCGGGCTCCAGCCCACGAACTACTGTCGTCTTGAATTATAATTCCGTACTTGATCTTCTCCAACACCTTGAAGATAATTTGCTGCCGACCTGTTGAAGTTGGAACGTAAAACGTTTTTCCTGATTTTCGTTTCACTTTAAATAGTAGTTTGCAGTTTGTTCTATTTTAAAAGTAATTTAACAATTTACCGAAAATTTAACGGAAAATTTTCTTTAAATTTGGCATTAAAAATTAATACCGAAAGCTTTGTGTGCGCCGTTGACGTAAACCACAATAGCGACCAGTACCACTTCGTCCTAGGCTCTGGAATCCACTGCTTCATAGGTGAATAGCAATGATCAGATTTACCACTACATGTATATCCGGTAGTCGAACTACTGCTTGCCATCGATTCAAATATTGTAGTCCATAACTTGGCGGATAATTGCAATTCTGCGTTCAAGAACATTGTTCTAAATTAGAATAAATAATTCTCATCAGAATTGCAGAATTACAAAATCTACTCTTTATTGTTTATTCCTTACAAAATCATCTCAGGTCTTATTCTTATACAGTTGTTAAGATAAAAAATACAAAGAACGAAGTTAACCCATTGCGTTTTGGAAGCGCTACGCAGCGAATATCGTGGTGGTTATTACCAAATGTCTGTTTGTGGTATACGATGACCTTCTGCGCCATATTGATGGTCCACATTTCACTATCTGCAGCAGTATCGGATAAGCACCCTAAAAACGCTGTTTAAAGGCTATATTCCTAACAGCGTAAGTTCTGCAGCGTGCTTGATAGCGCAGTCCGAGGAGGCTCCGGCTGTCGTGCGCATCTCAAATACAGGCTCCTCGTTCGCATCTCCCGCTGAGGCTATCCAAGCCCTCCATCCCCTCGCTGTCCGTAAATTGGTAAGACTTGTCTGGGTAGGATAGAGCATTGATTTACCACCATTTCTTTTTGCAGGTCATTGTGTAAGGTAGGCACATATTAAGATTGTATCCACGATGTTCGGTATAAGTAATAGAATGGCTTGCGCATCCCGCAAAAGAAATCACTAACTGACCTTACCCTCTATCCTACTTATATGTTTGACTACTCACTGCTCTTCATTTAAGAGCTGCAAGAAAGCTAAATGGAACCAGAGAAATCAAAAATGCAGAAGACAGTTTTCTCGCATGAAGGATTATTTCACTGACGTGGAAATGTGTTCCTTCGTAAGCAGCGGTACCTGCCTTGTTAACGTTTCATTGAGGTATTGTTCCGAGTCATTCCGCTAATTCCCTCTCTGTCATTGTTGCGATAACGTTCTCGAAAATCCAAAGGACTGCTTGCTCAGCCAGGCGTCTCATGCTTGCAGAAACGAGATCAAGTATCAGGTGCCGAAGTGTCTGCGCGGTACTGATGCCTTTTGTGCAGATGTCCTTCCATGGTCTGCAGAAAGTTGGCTCTGTTTCTCTTGAAACGTTCAGAAGAACGGACCGAATGTTCTAGCCACTGGTACCTATAACGACCTACATAGAGCAGAAGCTACCCAGAAGGGCATACGAGCAGCTTGGAGACCTTTCAAGATCCTGAATTTAAAAACTTTGGGAAACAAAGCGCGTCGGGTATACAAAGTCGGTATATGTTAGGAGGGTCGGTAGCGTAATGCGGTTCGATGAGTTGGGATCGACGAGTGCTGCAAACATCCTGGATTCACAGGGCTTCAGAAGAGCACACCAAGGCGCCCGCTCGAGGATACCGGCCATTGCTCCATTAGTTCCGTTTGCGTGCCAGAGTGCTCCAATGGATTCCCCTCGCTCATGTCAATCGTATAGTAGTTTAGTGTTCTCTTTAAAAAGGGCACTTATGTGCAGACGAAGCTAGTACGGCGGTTCACAAATCGCTTTGATGTGCAACGGTGTGTTCACCTTCCTTGACTTAGCTTGTCGAGCACCATTTATCTGAACTTCCTTGTTTATCGTCTATTTTTGGATCAATTGAGTCTTCCTGATTATCCCAACGACCTAAGTGCTTTTGCATCCTCCCATAAGCCAGCTAATCCGGAAGTGTACTGAGCGATATCTTATTGGGTCGGAAGTGGCTGTTGGCACTTTACTCAGTGATCGCTGCGTTTTTGCTTATGTTGGTGTGTTCTAGTCTTCTTGGTAGATCACCTGCATCACCTGTAAAACTGTTGGAGCGAGCGCCAGCAACCTCTTCATTGATCCCCGTCGTGTGTCAGAATGGCTCAGTGGATCCCCCTTGTCCATGCGACACAAAGATCATCATATCATTCGTTCAGGGCATTCACGAAGAAGTCCGTTCAGTGTTTGGTGGGCGTTCTGGAGCGGATTCAGCACTGGTATCTGCTCTGCTTGTTGTGGTTGTAATACGACATGTTCAAAGATACGTTAATATGCGTCCATAAATAAATAAATGGTATTCTTATAAAATGATCTAGGAGGTTACTTCTTTTCCAGGCAGTTACCGTTCCATTCAAGCCGCTGTTGGTATGCGATTGATCCACCTAATTGTTGACGAAATGGTCCAAACGATATCGTGCCCTCCTACACACTTTTTCGAATCGTCCCTTATTAGGTGGCCGTCGCTGCCACCATCAGAGCAGCGAAGACGTAGATGTATCTCCTCAGCGCTGGATTAATGCCTGAGCTGTCAGGGTGATTTATTCCAGCTGAAGTTTTTCTGTTGTCTCCTTCTTCAGATTAAATGCCGTCATAGGAAATCCGCAAAAACGAACGTTGTCTTTATTATCCCATGGCCTCTTCAGCCCGCTAGCACTTGAGTGCAGCTCTAAGTTTTTGGGAGATATGATTGCAGCTAAATACCATGGTAAATTTGATAGCCCAGCACTTGTTTTGGCTGTAGAAAGGAAGAATAAAGGGTAACGTAAGGTAATATCTAGTTCCAATTTGGGGTGCGCCATGTATTCTACCTCCAAGCCGTGCCGTGAAATCATTTTCACTGCGGATTTGGTCAATACAATGACTAGCCATTCGATGGACAAGTCAGCGATTTTTCCTTCCCAGCCAAGTGTGTTACCAATTCACTACCCATCTCACTACATATATAATCGGCTAATGTCACGTGTCTGTCGCGGGAAAGGGACCGGTGCCAAGAGATGCCTACGACAGTGCGGCGTATGCCGGCCGGGTTTTCTTTGAGCTGCATATATAATCGGCTAATGTCATGTGTCTGTCACGGGGGAGGGACTGGGGCCAAGAGAAGCCTACGACAGTGCGGCGTATGCCAGCCGGGCTTTCTTTGAGCTTAACCGTGGGCGATTGCTGGCTAACTATATCCTTGGCGGCGGGTCGTCCAAGTTTACGATATATTCAGTGGGCAGTGCGTCAGCGTATGAATAGGGACCAAGTGCGGAGCACTAGGGATTCAGAATTCATGCTAAAGACGTCCAATTTGCTTAGGGACTCCGAGTAAAGGGGAACAGTAGGAAGGGGACCAGTGAAGAGGGGATCAGCAAAGAGAAGCCACTAGCGGGGGGAGGGGGAATAAGGGGGGGGGGGGGTGGCATTATTTTCCTCAATATCGTCCAAAGTGAGTCGCGTTTCGGAGGGTCGCAGAAGCCGTGACACGTGTGTCGGGGAGCGTGGTGGCTACGTGGTGACACGTGAGTCGGAGCTCAGTGTCACATATGCGTGCTTGACTCTCATTCCGTTTCTTTGCCAGGACATAGGTAAGGAAGTATTAACGGGGAGAGGGGAGGTGGGGCGGGGGGAGGTAGTGAGAGTGATGTGGGATTCGGAGGAGTATTATTGCCATCAGACCGTAAACGGTGTCCACCTGTCGACCAATCCCGATTATTTTTAATCATGTTTCTGTAGACTAAGCACTTCGGATTGGGTCTCTCATGATCTGTTTCTCACCACGTGGAGAACGGGCACTTCGGAGAATAAATCACGTACATGCGACAGGGGGTGGATGGCCTTCAAAGGAGCAGTGAAGATTCTGCCCTACCATATTCCGTTGCACTAATCAATGTACTAAAACCGGTTTTTTTACTTAATCAAACTAAGAAAGCCTAAAGAAGAATGGAGGAAGATTAGGATTGTTCTATTCTCGGGGTTTGGGGCGGAACCCCCAACCAGGCCTTTTTTCGACCGCTAGGCCGCTGAACATGATGTACTCTAACGTTTGCATTGTTGTAATTTAGTCGTCGTTTTCACGAATTGTTGGTTGTTCATAATTGTGATAAAAAAAATCTTGTCCACGTTGTTTTGGTTTCCCGTGTAGTTGAACTGTAAAATTGGCAATTATATTTGATGTCTGTCATACAAGTGTAGCTTCATCGGAATGAACGAACGAACAAAGTTCGTCTGAAGAGGGATGGCAAGACGAGCCATAGGAGTTTACCTTTGCTGCTATTTCTCCAAAATATTCAAGTGAATTTATCGAATCTGCTGACAATTAGAGTGGTTCACGGGCGTGCAATTCACTTCATATTAGGAACTATTAGGGATGTCAAGGTTCGTGTTTTCGCCGCGGGACTCTTCCTCTTCCAGAACTCGTTTTCACAATGAAAACACTCCACAACGTGGGTCTGGCTGTCAACGGCAGAGCATCTGCGATTAGTGGTCGCTAGGTTCCTCCTACTCCCTTCTCGTAACAGTTTTAAGCTTGTTATAATAGATCCTTGGAAAAAACGTGTGAAGTTCACCTTCATGAATCCTTCTCTATACAACCCTCGTCTGCTCTCTGTGTTCTTTATAAAGTAACCGATGGTAGCACCAATTTGTCGCCTTGATACTTAGGGTTGAAGGCGAGTGTCCGTAGCGAAATCGGAGGAGTCGCCTTCTCTGTCATGTGTCCTGAATCGGTTCTGGGTTCGGGTTTCAGCCAGGTCATCTCTGCTAGTATCTTCGTTGTTTAAAGTTCCGTTGAACTACTGGGAGAATGGCAATCATCACGGGGCGAAAATCCGGTCACCTATCGTTGAGTTCCATGAGCCTAGTTTCGTTCTATGTTACCTAGAACTGATTCGCAGTTGAACGCTAGGGTTTATCAGAAGTATTCTCGACGTAACGGGCACAATTCTCCCACATAGACACGCTTCCGCGTGACCGGAAATTCACCTTCCACAGACCGCTAGGGTTTTCAGAATTACGAAGAATTCAGCGCTATTGCTGTGCTCAATCCTCGTTCATAAGCGCCCTACTCACAGCCTAGGTTTTAGGTTTTTTCTTCGCTTCCCGCTTGGTCTTTATTACAATGAATAACTTATCGTTAGCTTTAGTGTTATTTTTGTAGCATTACGCCCTTTATAGGAAAGCGAAGCAAAGCAAGCTAAACATTCTAGTCACGGAATTGGAATGTATGGCGCATCCATTGGAACGCTGAAGACAAGAAAAGCAGCTCTTTCTTAGAGATGAAGTATCTGAGCTGTCATTGCTGCTATATTACATGTGTTATCCTCAAGAAGTCTTTGTGGGGGCGCGCGTAGCGCAGTCGGAGTAGGCGCCGGCTGTCGCGTGCACCCGCTACCAGGTTCCTGGTTCGGATTTCCCGCCCAGGCCAACCAAGCCTTCCATCCCTTCGGGGTCGGTGAGTTGGTACCAGACTTGTCTGGGAAGGATAAAGCGCTGACTTGTTCATCGGCAGGCTACCGCAAGTCATTATACGGCCAAATACGCATTCAAATCGCCACGACATCCCGTAGAAGTAAAATGCGTGGCGCACCCAAAAAGGGACTGAGTAACGCCGTCTTTTATGTTTTATCCTTTAGTCTTTGTGGTAGTCAGAATCCCTGAATCGCAGATTGCAGTGCTTGGTAGAAGCCATGCGCTAGATTTATCTCCACGTTGATGTACAATGGATAGCTTAAAACTTCTACATTTATAGAAGTTCTCCTATACCTTAGCACACCACATAGGAAGAGAGTCGGTCACGTATAGATGAGTTTGTTAGCGGGATAGGGAATACTATCCATTTCAGTTAGTATATACTGTGCCACACGAGGTTTTTAGGTGGATCTTTGTGGTAAGATCCACCTAAAAACCTCGTGTGGCACAGTATATACAAACTGACAACTCACAACAATGGCGAGGTCTCAAGAAGAGAGAAGTTTGAGATTACTATCCATTTCACTGGGAGTTCATCCGTGGTCGACTGCTAGGCTATTTTCGTCACGGGTCTTCCCCATCGTCTTACGCAGGCGTCGGAAATGTTCGTAGTGCAAATGCAACGCACGAAAATATCGAAAGCGCCTAACCACTTCACCGTCCGCTGACATCGAAAATATTTTGCTGCGTGCTCTCCAATCCGATATTCAGCTGACAGCTCGCACTTCTCCGCTTATGACCTTGTTGTTATGACGGAGGCGTGTATGGCCTCATTCCAATAGTAAAAATGCGAAAATGCAATATATTCAGTCAGCAGCAGTAGGGCCAGCTACTAGCTGGATACAGCTGTTGACAGACAGGTGCCCAAACCCTTGCCGTTGCTTCTACCTACACATTCTCGTTCATTTTTTGCCGATTGAGATTGGGTTCGATGCCGCTCAGCTGGCGCGCAACTGTTGCATTCTTTGAAAAGTTTTGGTTTTCATCTCTTCTTCACAAAAATTAAAATTTAACAAAAATAAGAGGTCCCTGTCGCGAGGACAGCATGGCGGGCGGCGCACAATCAGTGCACCCACCGAACATATGCCATCCATTCAGGGTGAGGGCCGTGCACGCCCTCTCTCCATGTCTAGCCCGATTTACTGGGCGTTCCCGCTTCGCAATGCTGCCCATATTCGCAACTACGATAAAATGCTTAAAAGTTTTTTTTATTTTTCTTTTCAAAAGTTGTAAAATGTAGCAAACTAAAAACTAAAGAACTTGCTTTACGAAATTTAGAGATTTTTGAGATTACTTGAAATCTTTTCACTGAATAGTTTGAAACATGTCTGTCATAGCGTGGTGGCCTTCTCGAAGGAGGCGCGGCCTGTCTAGAGTCCCCTGGTTCTTGGTTCGACTAACTCAGCCAGGCCAACCAAGCCTTTCATTTTTCCATGGTAAACTTTCTCTGGCAAATATAAAGCACTACCTTGTCTATCGGCTAATTGCAAGTCGTTGTGCAATCTAAATATGCATTCAAATCGACTACTATATCCTTGGAGAAATAGAACGCGTGGTGCATTCCCAACAAGCGAATGAATAGGCCGAGTCTTACGTTTTACCTTCTATCCTTTGTATAATTACCATCAATCCATATACATCACCGTTGTGTCGTTTAGCTGATCATCATGTATATCGACTTCAGCAAGATTTCAAATACCTGTTGTATGTCAAAATAGCTCTTGGAACCTCCCTGCTGGTTCGAGAGACATCGTGGGCGTTATATCTCTCATTCAGAACTCTCACGAAAAAGCCTTACCAACGAGTGAAATGGCGTCTTGATGTATGTTCGACGGTCTACTGAAATCCGTAGTCGGTTATAGCCCTCAATTCGGGTGTCAGCAGTGCCTTCATGGCCGACCCACCTAATTTTCGAAAAATTGCACTGGCGGCAGCGTCCTTTAACGTCGTCGATACCCAGAACTCCGCAGTTTATCATCAGTTACTGCCATCCATGGCATTCACGAAGAAGCTCATGTTCCTAAAGAACTCTCCTTTTTCACGACCACCAACTCATGCAGCTCATTGTGACGGAAGAAAGATGAATGATAAGAGCTGAAGGGCGCACTCAAATCATTCGTAGCATGCGCCATGCCTTCTACTTCTTTGAAATATTTGAGAGAGATACCCGATTTCTTGTTTGTTTGTTTGGTCTTTACGGTGTCTTCTTGTTTGTTTGGTCTTTACGGTGACCTACTGGGGCCAGCCGATAGACATTGAGTGTTTTAATCGTCCTGCAATACCGTTCTAGTCTTCCGGATTTTGAGCGGAATAAACCCAAAACGCAATCCTATGTCGTCGACCATCTTCCTATTGAAACGCAACTGGGTAAGCGCTTATGACCCCCCATTAGGGTAGCCTGCAGGGGTGCGTACCAACTTCCACTTGACAACGCATAGAAGGTCCACCTCACATAGGTTGCAGCTAGTCTGGGACCTATGGTACATAGTAATATCGTAAGCCCTTTGCTTCGCCTCGCCGTATTCTTTTCTTCTCGCCCACTGTGCATTAACTGTCTCAGTCAAGTTCAAGAAGCCCCCATTTTTACATGCGCGATATGTGCATCAGTGAAGTCTTCGGTTTCTCCCATCTCCATCAATGGCTCACGAATGCTGCCTTTCTTTGTTGCCTTTTCTTTATTCTCATTTTTGTTTTTCTTTTATTTTATATTAGTTTTCGATAGCCAATTTAATTTGTCCCTTCTTCGATTTTCTCTCCTTATAGTGTGTGGTTCGAATTGGCAATAAAAATAGATAGTTGAAAGTAATAAATAAATAAATAAATAAATAAATAAATAAATAATGTTTCTGCGTTTCCCCATAAATCCCTTCAAAGTAGCCTATTCAAAAGGAAAATGCTACCATCCAAATCTCAAATCATCCAATGTGGGTGATATATCCAACGATGTAGGTATCATCCAGTGGTCTCAGAAAGATGTACTTTTGGTGACCTATATAACCTGATGGAGGCATCCTCTTTCTCGCTCGAGATATTAGGTTGTAACGAAATAAATGGCACTGAACCACCGTAAATTTAAACAGTTAATATCTCGGCTTGTAGGCAAGTTTATTAATCGAAATAAAAACCTTCTGGTTCTACACATCTTTGCCAACGTGACACAAGCTTTTTTATCCCAGTAGCGTAAAAATCAGAAGTTCTGGAATTGACTAAATCTTCGAAGGCACTTTCGGCATCCTGTTGGCATTTGAATATTTTCCCTACCAAGAAGTTGCCAAGATGCTTGAAGAAATGGTAGACTGTTGGGGAGAGGACGGGAGAAAACGGAGGACGTGGTAGAGTTTCAATGCTCAGCTCACTCAATTTCTGCAACGTCATTCGTGCTACATGGGGGTGAGCATTGTCGTGCAGAAGGAGAACTCGCCTTCGGTTTACCAAGGCCGGCCGGATATCCTTCAACTTTTTCATCATTTCTTCAGTTTCAATGCAGTACTTCTCTGCCGTGATGGATTCACCGGGAGGGAGGAAGCCGTGGTGAATAATTCCCAGCGAACACCACCATACTGTCACCATTACTTTCTTTTGGTGCAATTCCGGCTTCGCAAAAACCTTGGGGCTCTCATCGCTGTCCACCCACTGTGCCGATCGTCGCCTGTTGTCGTACATTATCCATTTCTCGTCACAGGTTACGATGCGATCAAGGAATGGGTCCGTTTCGTTCCGTAGAAGCAGTGCGGACGAGATCTCATATCGTCGGTTTCTTTGCTCCTCAGACAGCTCGTGAGGCACCCATCTTTCCAGCTTTTTGGTCTTTCCAATTTCCTTCAGATGCCGGGTAGCTGTGTTGTGGCTGACGCCAAGAACCTTCGCTATCTCCCTGCTACCTTTGTGTGGATCCTCCTCTACCACATCTCTCAGCTTGTCCTCGTCAACATCACTATGCCTCCCACGACCTTCATGTTCTTCCAAGCTCTCATCTCCATTCCGAAACTTCTGATAACAACGATACGCCGTCCGAATTGTGGAACATCCTTGACCGAATGCGGCGTTGATCTTCTCGTCCGCCTCCTTAGCTGTAGTGCCCAGCTTGAATTCATACAAGTAAATGTCTCGGAATACCTTTGTCCATTTGCAAAAAAGTCAATAAAACTCTAGAGTTTTCCCACTTTTACATAGAAAATCTGGTACTCACCGGTAGAGCAAAGTTTGCGCTTCTAAATGATATGCCACATGTTACGGTTTGTTCTTGATCAAGCGCGTAAAGACGCGCCAAAAAATGGCGCGAGCCAGTGCCATTTAATTCGTTACGACCTAATAATTGCACGATCCAGGTTTTATAGGTCTCAAATCTATTTTTATTCTAGAACCGCCTACATACCTACATGATTGGATAGACCGCCCACATTGGATTCGAGTGGTAACTTTTCTTTATTAGATTAGGCCGTCTTGAAGAGGATTATGGGAAACGACAGTTTTTTGCGTTTATTCCGCATAAAAACCAAAAGAAAGTAATGGTTTTGTAGGTCTGATTTCATTTTTCCGATCTCAAGAGTTGGAAGCTCCTGTTGTCCTCGTTAGGCACCGAACGGTAGGTTCGATTCCGGGTGCTTCCAACAACCGACGCAACATCCAATTGCCCTTCCAAGCACTCCAGCGGTTTAACAAAATGGTTAAAATGTGCAAGGCTGGCACATTCCCCACATCCTTGGGACGCTCCCCGTTCAGAAATTCTTTTACGCAAAACGTGACGTAAACATTCGAAGTGCACTTGGATTCGCAAAAAATCCCTTTCCCCTCTACATAAATTTTGCGTGGTGGTGCCAAGCAAGGCTGCACTTGCTGGCAAGTGCTGCGAGTGCAGCAAATGAAGGAGTTTCATGAACTCTAGTCAGCGTCGGAGTTTTTTCAAATGACGAATTGCAACGCTTCGTTAAAGAAGAGTGCACTTGATTTGAATTTCGATTCAATTTTGCAGTAGTGAATTTAGAGGATTATTCGCTATAGTGAATACTGTTGACTCGAAATTGAATTTGAAGCATCGCGTTTCGACTCCGAAAATATTGTGTCAAGTGGCCGTTCGAAAAGCTAGTAAAAATTAGCGTGCCACATCCAGAAATTTTCGGCTAACTCCCTTCCAATATATTTTTCCTTCTATAAAAACACCATTAATTTACACAGTTAGAGGGCCGTTCACCCTTCATTTGTTCTGACTACTGTCTGTAAGCAATGCCTTTAACTGCTCATTTTGATTATTCTCCCATTTACCGACGACGTTCTTATTAAATTACATTTCAGTAAAGTGTTTCCAAGTGTATTTTTAATGTTAAGCGCTCTGCTGGATCTGAAGAAGCCATCGAATCTCGGATCGCACGGGGTGTTCATGCTCAGTAGATTGGAGAACTTCGAGAGCTGTACAGTGGATTCACGACCAAGATCTCTCCATTCTACAACGACTCGTCATCGACGTGAAGGGTGGGGTTTGGCAAAGGGATATCATACCTCCGAAGCTCTTCAGCGCCGCCCTCAAAAACAAAATGCTCGAACTAGAATGGGAAGACATTGGAGTGAAGGTGGACGGCTGGCAACTGCACCATCTGCACTTCGCTGATGACATCTTGCTCACAACACCGAGCATCAGCCAGGCGGAGCGAATGCTGGCCGACTTCGATCGTGTATGTGGGAACGTTGGTCTGCAGCTGAAGACGATGTTCATGAGGAACGGACAAAACGATGTTCATGTGGAACGGACAAGCTTCTGATGCCCCATTCTCGCTCAACAGAACGAACATCTCCGAATGCTCCAGCTACGTGTATCTGGGTCGCGAAGTCAACTTGGCCAACGACCCGGCGCCGGAGCTGAGCAGGAGGAAACAAACGACTTGTGGAGCTGTCATGGGCATCAAAGAAGTCGTGAAGAAGAAGAACGTCCGACTTCGTGTCAACCTAATCGACTCCAGTGGTTTTTCCTGTGCTCACGTACGCCTCAGAGACCTGAGACATGCGAATGCCGGATGAACACGCAGGGGAAATCGTGAGGACGGACTGGCTCTTTCTCAAGTCATTCATCACCTGATTCAGAATTTTGTTTATTTGGTATTTACTATGGGATTACTGTGCGTTGTCTTATTGTCGCACACATGGTGTGTACGATTTTCTCAGCACTTGAGAGCGTACAGTTGACAAATAAATAAATAAAGTTCGAAAATCAGAGGGCTTTCGCATGGGCCACGTCGTTGAAAGTCGGGTCAGCCGGCCAGTTAATGTGCTTCGCGGACACCCGCTGGACGAGAGCCGTCACCGACTGGATTCCGCAGGATGTCAAGAGAACACCAGGACGCCCACCAACGCGTTGGTCGTACATCTTCCTGAAAGCCCTGAACGACCGATATGACGCTCTTCGTGTCCCTCGAGTGAGAAGTATCCAATGGAGAAGTCTGACGCGAGACAAGGATGAATGAAGAAGACCTTGTTGGTGCCCGTTCGAGCAAACTGGCTGAAGAAACGACATAGAAAACAGATGACGTTGTTTAGTGAAGGTCATTGGGAAGTGCAGCTGTTCACGAAAACGATTCGGAAGCTGACGTGGCGAGACCAAAAAAGAATAATGTGATTTGATTTGTGATTTTTCTGGCCTGCCACCGAGCATTTTGGGCTCTCCTTCAACTGTCCACTGTCCAACAGCTTAGAATCCGTTGCTCTTTACTAATTGATACTCCTTCTAAGATAATGCAGAAATGGTGTATGCTGCTTTTAGCCGTTTCTCTCTTGTTTAGCGCTCGGCTTTACTTGTCTATACCTATTACATTATTGAAGGTTAAGGATAAAGGATAGCGCCACTCCATCCTTTTTGGGGTGCGCCAATCCAATTCTACAGGATGTCGTGGAGGTGATGTGAATGCGTATTTGGCCATGCCACGACTTGCGATGGCCAACCGATGAACAAGTCAGCGCTTTATCCTTCCCATACATGTACATATGGCACTAATCCACCGACCCCGAAGAGATGGAAGGCTTGCTTAGTCTAGGTGAGAAATCCGATCCAAATACCTGACATCGGGTGCACACGTCAGCCAGCACCTCCTCCGACTGCGCATCACACGACCATCACATTATTCACAATCGTATCTATAATGTGAGAGTCAATCACATTATTAGGTTGAAAACTAAGTTCCCACCATTTCTAAACACCTTACACTGAATTTTGCTGAAAAATCTTTGCATAATGTTATACTACAAGAGCAAACATATGTTGGGCCTTCTGTCCATTTTGATTTTTGTTCATTTTCTTAAAGTGGAGTGTCACATATAAATTATTTTTCCAAGGACTTTGCTCAATTTTTTGAAGAGCTATTTAAATGTCGTTTAAAAGAGAATGCTTTGCTCTATCGAAGCATGTGTCACGCTTATTTCTCTGCGTCGATTTTTGTCAATTTTGTCAGCAAAAAAAAATAAAAATGGCCTTTACCAGCAGCTCCTTCTCATTGCTCTTTTTTTGCACAGTGTCTTATGTCATTTAAAAGGGAATACTTAGTGCTACCACTATATAGTTTTTGGTATTTTCGAACTTTTCTATTTTTTCAGTCATCAAAATGGAGTGAAAAATGAAGGAAAAGCAAGCCATAGAGTAGGAGCTGTTGGTAAAAATACTTTTGTGTTTATTAAGATAAGATAGAGATAGAGGATAGAGGACGGCGTTACTCAATCCCTTTTGGGATGTGCCACGCATTCTACTTCTACGGGATGTCGTGGAGGCGATTTGAATGCGTATTTGGCCATACAATGACTTGCGGTGGCCAGCCGATGAACAAGTCAGCGCTCTATCCTTCCCTGACAAGTCTGGTACCAATTCACCGACCGTGGAGGGATGGAGGTCTTGGTTGGGCTGGACGGGAAATCCGAACCAGGAAGCTGGTATCGGGTGCAAGCGACAACCGGCTCCTCCTCCGACTGCGCTACATGCGCCCTTGTATTTATTACTCCATTTAATGCCCTGAAAATTAGATAAATTCAAATGCATGAAAATAACCAACATAATTCCTCTTAGAGCTCTCACCTTCTTTAGAATTTTTTATTTTTTATTTTTTTCTATTTATTATACATGTACGCCATAAATAATAAGCAAACAAGTACTGTAGATTGAGCCAGAATACGGTGGCATATGTTCAGTTTACATAACGTTAGGCGAAAAACTTTTGGTGAAATTCAGAACGAAACGCTTAAAATCGGAAGGAGCTTAGTTTCCAGTCTAACATGCACTCATATTGTCATATTTTTGCGTATATATGATCGTAAATGTGCTATGCAATTTCCAGTATGAAGTCTAGCGATGCCAGCTGGGCGGCTTGCTTTCCAACAGTCTTCGTGAAGAATCTGTTGGTAGCATGCATCTTCGATGTTGCTGCGGAGCCCCCGAAGAAGACGGAGTGTGCTCGACGGTGTTTTCGTCGGCGAATTCTTCCATCGAAACTATGTTTCGGGACGTTCGCACACTGCCAGATGAGATTTATAGGCTGTGCGCGGCGGTCTGTCTACTTCCGTTCTTCTCTTCCATCGACTCATGCAACAGACATTTTTATTCGAGAAAATCCTTTCATCTTCTGGTTGTTCCTGCTTACAAAAGAAATTCACTGGTCCCAAGCAGATTTCAAGAATCACAGCTGTTGATTCAGCTGGCCTAGAAGGATTTCTAGATTTTTGAACAGCTGCCTTTTTCTAGCAATTACGTAGCGAAATAAGCTGCTCTTTCAAAAAGACCGTACAAACCGCTTTTACTTCTTAATTCCTACAAATCGAAATCAAAATGGTACACAATTTATCGTTAAGGAGCCGTGCTAAAAATATGTTGCGTGATCTATGGCATATGAGTGAGTGAGTAACGAATAAATAAATAAATTTTTTACCAGAAAACAACAATTTTTAAGGGTAACTAGGCGCCTGAGCGCCTCGTAGCGCAGCCGGAAGAGGTGCCGTCTGTGGCGTACAGTCCCACTAGACCAACCAAGCCGTCCTCCCCTTCCGGATGAATTGATTTAGATTCGTCTCTTACGGAAGAAACAATGTCTTTTCCACCGGCTGGCTACCAGAAGTCATTGCCTAGACCAAATACACATTCGGACTGCTTCCACGATATACCGTAGAAGTAGAGTGCGTGGCGTATCGAAAAACAATAGTTGATCAGCGCGGTCAGTTGTACTTTATGCACTAACTAACTGCTTACGACAATATCGTTAGTCAAGTGCAGTGGAAATTTATTACCAAGAAGGATAGGCGCGCGTAGCGCAATCGGAAGAGGCGGCGGCTTTGGCGCGTTCAGCAACTCGATCCAAGATTTCAAAACCATTCATGCCAAGCAAGTCATCTATCGTTTCGAGGTTGGCTAACATTTTATGGTGTAGTCTGTGTAGGACAAAACCTTTCATTGTCCATATAGTGGTTTCATCAGGTACCGAAGACCAAATACGCCCTCAAAACAGCTTCTATTTTGTCATTGAATGCTATTATTTATCACTGAAGAGAAAGAGTGTGGCGCATCCCAGGAATTGTCGATTGTCCTTGTCAATGATGAGCACCTTCGGCACAAGACTACCGCAAAAAAGTAAAATTTAGAATATACGAAGTACTATCAGAAACGATATGGTTAGTGAATGGTTTGGTTGGTGAAAAATGAAAAAACAATTATTGGAGGAGCAAGAATTGATTTTCCATTAGTTGTGAGCGGCCTTTATTCCTCAGTTTTCTGGTGCGTGGCGATAGAGAAGGGTAATATTTCCACCTATCACTCTGTCGAAATGTTCCTTTGTCCGCATCTCCTCGCTTTCGTCCGCGCAAAATGAATGACCGCTCAAAGCTTCACAAAAAAACTCGATTAAGTTTTTAATGGATTTGATGAGTCATGAAAATGGTATGAGCAGTGGAGAGGCTTTACAGCAATTAGAATATCGACCGGAAGATCAATGCAAATCGATAATACCAATTTTTGTCAAAAGTTGCCCAGGATTACGGTATCTGTCCTAACTGGAAGGGGCACTCTGGCACACGATGTCCCTCGACAACGGTGGCGAAAATTTAAGTATAAACAAGATACAGCAAGAAGAGCGAGAAGAGCTTGGTTTCCAAATTCCTAATCGGTATTGGCGGCTCTTTCTGATTTGGTTCCGCTTTTCTAACAATGCTAATAATACCCCCTCTAAGATAAGTTCGGAATACGAGAGGTAGTAAAGTCGGCAGATAACCTGGCCTCACAGTCAGAATCAATCAATCGATCAATGTAGGTTTATTATTGTCGACCAATACGGATAAATCAGGCAGTATTCTGTCCGATCAATTGAGTTGATATCCTGTCCGATCCATTGATCAACACCGTTTGGGATGCGCCTCGCCTTCAACTTTTGGGAAATATTGGTGGACCCTTTATAATGACTTGAGTTGGCTAGTCGATGGGCATATCGGATCTTATCCTTGCCAGGCAATCCTAGCTAGTATCAACTAATTGATCGGCATAGATAGAAGGCTTAGTTGAGCTAAACGGAGACCGAACCAAGAATTGTGCGGTCAAACAGCGCCGGTGGTGTAAGGCGAACATCGCTGCCGGAAAGCAGTAGATGCGGGTTCGAGTCCGCCTGGCGCAAGAGTTTTAATCGCAACAAAACATCCTGTAACAGCATAAAGAACCAGGAATCAATTGTGGGGGAAGTGAGGCTGGCACCTATTGCCCAGTGCGCTTCATACTGCTACGGCTAACGTCGCCGATGAGAAACCGACATTCTTCCTCAGAATGGGGAGAATCGCTGATTTAACACACTTCAGAGTCTCACGTCGTAGGCCCGCATTCCTGGAAGACGTCTCTTCTAACATTCTAATCAGGCGCAACTTCGTGAATCTAAGTGACTCCCGAAGTGGCGCTTCGAAACTAATAATGGGCTTCAAGCAGCTGTCCGGATGCCCCTGCCGTGCATTCGTGCTCTTCCACGTGCCACTCCTTGTTGAGGTAGTGGAGAGGCCATATTCTAGCGACAAACAGCGTCGTCCATGAAAGGAACTCCTTTCTTTCACTCCACGACCGCCACTTCCGGCTTTTTGCGCACAGCATGTCTATGTGCTTATGGCAAAAACGACTTCTGTGACGACTTCGAATGCCAGTGGGACAACCCCACTTGTTATTCCAATTTTCGGTGTACTAATTTGTCGACTTCGGTCCTATTTTCCCTTTCTTAGCCTTGTATACGTCCAGCTTCCCTTGTCTGCATCATTTGGAAACTTTTCGTATTAGTTGGACAGATTTCAAATCAGTTTGGACACTGTTCTAAACAAGCTTTATGCTTCTAAAGTCGAAATGATCATCTTTCAAATCAGAATGAGTGTTTTACGGATTGAATTGGAAACTCTCCACGAAGAATGAGGGATAAAAGGATAAAGGACGGCGTTACTCAATCCCTTTTGGGATGCGCCACCCATTCTACTTCTACTGGATGTCGTGGAAGCGATATGGATGCGTATTCGGCCATACAATGACTTGCGGTGGCCAGCCGATGGACAAGTCAGCGCTTTAACCATCCCAGACACTTCTGGTACCAACTCACCGACCCCGGAGGGATGGAAGGCATGGTTGGCCTGGGCGGGAAATCCGAACCAGGAACCTGGTAGCGGGTGCACGCGACAGCCGGCGCCTACTCCGACTGGGCTACATTCCAAATAATTATGTAGAAGAATAAACTAATTTCATGTTGATCTGTGGGGTTTCATGCTGGATCTTTATCTACACAATTTTCAAGTCAAACTGGGCACGTACTTTCCAAATCAAATCGCACGCTTTTCCAATCAAACTGGACCCCCTTCTTAGCAAGCTTACGCTCTTGAAATCAAACTTAAAATCAAAGCGAATGATTTTCACAATAAAATCGAGACTTTCGGAAAAGGTTAGATTATTTTTTAAAGACATTTGAGTATGACTTTCAATGGATTTTTAGTTCACCCGACCAATTAGGTAGCACACTATTTGAAGTGGTGAAAAAATTGAAAAAAAATACTTTTGAAAAGCAGGATTCTATAATTTGTATCAAAGCGAAGAAAGGCAGCAATTACTTGGTGATTTAAGAAAGGAGACCACGTCATGTACTTGACTAGACGGTCGCGATTTTCGCGACGAGGTAGTCGAGTACACTGCACAATCTCTCATTTTAGTGCAACAAATGGATTCTGCCTTCTTTTTGAAATAAATTTTAATTCACAAATTTTCTAGAAAATACAATTTTTATAGAATCTCAAGCTGTGTGTTCACCTGTTGAGAAACCTGAATTAAAAAATTTCAAAGAACGTCGTACCAAATTTTCCTTGAACTAAAAATTATTCTAACGGCTTTGGAGAATCTGTATTCTATTCTATGTTCCATATTCTTATTTATTGTGAAAGGAGCTAGTTTTTTTTGGAAGATAAAAAATTTCAAAGAAAGTCTCACTAAATTTTCCTTGAAATTAAAATTATTCCAACGATTTTGAAGAATAAAAATTATTCTAACGAATTTGAAGAAATTCTAACAATTTTGAAAAATTTGTATTCTATTCTATGTTCCATATTCTATTTTACTGTGGAATGAGCTTGTTTTGTTTTGGAAGAGTTTGATCTCTTTCTTTTCTTTATTCCGTTTGATTTCAAAAGCGTTAAGCTTGCCTAAAGGAGGATCCAATTTGACGTGGCGAACATGTTACCATATATGTGTTTATATTTATATTTATGTTTATATCTATATTTATATTTATTATATATTTGTATTTATATTTATATGAATAGGCGACGCGCCAGTGCTGTTTTTCGGCTTGTATAAAACTATAAGCGCTATAGCTCACAGCTCACAATGTTGCAGTGTGCGCATTCTTACGTACTGGCGTTGACAACAAAGCTCTGACCAGACAGCGGGAAGACGTGTGGATTCGCTGAATGCCGCGCGAACAACGTCAATTTGAGACGTCGACGGCATGAGCATAGTCTCCCGAAGCATCACCTGATGTCTGTTTTCCAGTTCCGTGTCGTATCTTAAGTGCTAAATAGATATCTTAAAGCATTTGCCATAGCATTTTGGTTGCCCTGAGATTGGCTTTCTTTCCGGAAATATTCGGCAGTGTTGCACCAAGATCTTCGGATTGTTCTTTACGGTTGACGATCAAAAGGCCGAATTGCCTCGAAAAAAATCTGAAAAGAAAGGAACTTGTCAGATGCCACCTCATAGAGTCAGTATCACTAGTCCTAACTCTTAACTCTGATTTTTTGATGTATAACGAATCATCAGCTGGGAGGTTACTTTTATTCTGAAGTATTATTTATATATGTATCTATTATACCTGTACGTGGAGAGTCACGCGTTGACAAACGAACGTAACGGAAGCACACTTCGCATAGAGAAACAACGAGAGGAAGAATGAAGTAGAATGGCAGCGCTTATGTTACAATCAGCAGAGCAATTCAATTCAGCAAGGCAAGCTATTGAACTTCCTGGAGACGTTAACTATTTTTTAAACTAAGTTGGAGTTTTTCGTAAAATCTTTTTGAAGATTCAGTACACAAATGTTTTTTCTTCCATTGACTAGGTCCATGCTTCGTCAAGTTAAATGTCCAACTTTGGACTCATACTGACTTAATCGAACATGAATGGTTGACAGGCATATCTATTTAGCTCTGAGAAACAAACATGAAAAACTGGAATGACTGCTACAAGTTTCCCCAAGATTTTATCGAGCTATTTTTATGAAATGTGAACTTTTCGTCGTAATACAAATAGAAGTAGATCTTCAAATTCCCTTGGCTTTCAGACTTATTGCATTAACAATAGCAAAAATATTGGAAAGTAATAGTAATAACAACAACAGGGACAACAAACGAAAGCAGAACAACGTTACTTGTTTTGCCTCCGTAAAAAAAACAAGGTGACCCTAAGGCTCATCAGTGAAGAAGGTAGCTGACTAACTTAATTATTAGTGCAGTATAGAACATTGTATTATCGTATTTTCAATTATGAACTAGCAGCTTAAGCAATTGCAAATAAATATATTATGCCAGCAAGACGCATAGGGTAGTACTTAGTGGCGGCACGCTGGGTTGCTTGCGAAATCTCCTATCCTGATTTTTCTAGTGAGGATATGAGACCATGAATCGTAGTGTGCCTTTTAGCGCAGGGTTTTCCCTCTAGAATAAATCAAACGCAGTAGTCCACAACATTCAAATCAGTGGCTGGATTCATTAACGCGCATACCCACGGGTATGCTGTGTATAGGAGGTAGACATACCCACGATGTGGTCATACCTACGATTCATGATAAACCTTAATCGCTAAATCGTGGGCATAGCAGTGGGTAGAGAAAACCTTGCCGATCGTTGTGGGTACAACCGAATACCCGCGCCCCATTCACGCCCCTTGACAAAATGGCGCTCCACTGAGATCAGCTGTTCTCGCGAGAAGTCTAGTTGTACCTTACCCTTGATTCCTTTCATGATTACATCGTACCCACTAGCCACTGCTGGTATTGGTATGGTTCCTTTCGGTATCTCTACCTATACCCACTGCTTGATGAATCCGGACCCAGGTGAGTTTGTTGGCTATTCAGAAGTGAGGCTGAAGCTTGCAGGATTTCTCTTTCATCAGTCCTGAGCAATTTTGGACTTGTCGGTGTGTGCTCCGTTCTGTTGAAAGGCCCACGTTGAATTTTCAATGTGTTATTCACCCCAGGAAAGCAACGCCTTCTTCAAAATGTCGTTGAGGTAGATATCGTTGTTAGTCTTGGCTCTTTTTTCAGCAAGAACCAATAGAATCCGTCCTGGGTCCGGATTCATCAAGCAATGGGCATAGGTAGAGATACCGTAAGGGAATCGTACCCACTACCAGCAGTGGGTAGTGGGTGCGATTCGTATTCTTGAAAGGAATCAAGGGTAAGGTACAACTACGACTTTCGCGAGAACTGCTGATCTCGCTGGAGAGCCATTTTGTTAATGGGGCGCGAACAAGTCGCGCGTATACGCATGTACCCACGACGATCGGTGGGTTTTCTCTACCCACTGATATACCCACGATTTTGCGGGTAAGGTTTATCATGAATCGTGGGTATGTCCACATCGTGGGTATGTCCACCCCTATACTCAGCATACTCGTGGGTATGTGCGTTGATGAATCCGGGCCCTGGTGGGGCAAACTCCATCAGAGAAACTACATGAGGGTTTCTATGAACGATTTATCCCTTCCTATATGCCCTCTTCACCACTTTCAGGAAATAATATGTCTTGGCGGTTGAAACTCCAAAAAAACGTGAAGGAAATCCCGCAAGCAACCTGCGTGTCGCCATTGAGTCCTACCCTGAGCGTCTGAAAGCTGTCATTCGTGCCAAGTGGTCACATTGGATGATATCCACTTTGGTTATTAACCCAATTGTTTGAAAGTTGATGAAGAAGTTTCGCTGTTTCCTGACCAATTCCGCGTGAGTAATTCGTTTTTTATTGAATGGCCATATTTATGGCGCATTCTGTGTAGTACTATGTAACTGATGTAAAATTCACCACCTTTAGTAGATAGCAATAACAAATAAAAACAAATATTCTTGAGTTAACTATATCATTACCAGTCATAATAAAATTTATGGTCCCACTAAGAGATTTGTATATTAACCAATCTGGCAAGTGCTATCCATTCTGCATGTTATATTATACTTTGTGTTATAATTAAGTAGATCCGGAATAAAGTGCTATATATTATAGTAGTCAAAATTATATAACAATTACTTATATTTGTCTAAACATTTTAATATATTCCTCATAATTATATCTATTTATTGTCAAAACATTAGAGTTTTTTTTGCTATAATAGAATGCATGGCGCATCCGTCAAAGCATTGACTATCCATGTCCGGTTTTTTTTGCAAGTACACGAACCCTTTGTAGGCAGTAGACATTCGATCTGACACCGATTCTGATAGTTCGAAATTCGTCATTTTTTCAAATCTGCTTAGAAGGATTATGCGAATAACATTTTTGAAAACCCCGGATTTCTAAGTGTTTCAGATAAGAGTAGTTTTAGCAAGAAGAATTTTCTGTTTATCAAAATAACTGATTTATCTTCGGATCTCACAAAGGATGTCCGATTCGGATAAGACATCAGATTTCTGATCAAAATGAGCCTACCTGAATCGGGGCTTTTCAAAAATTTTATTTTCCCTATCCTTATAACCAGGGTTTGAATAATAACGGATCCGAATTATCCGAATCGGCTTCGAGTCCAATGTTTACTAGGCACGCAGTGTGATCAGAACACGAAACGTCGGCAGCAGCAGATATCTGCCCTAAACTCTCCTTTGTTTTGGGGTGAAGTTGGTCCTAAGCCTCTAGATCATATGTGGTTGTGAAGGTTGTCCTGAAGTCCGCAGAGGTGGCCCCTGATGATGACCACTTAAGGTTGTTGGACGCTACGTGCCAACGCAATGACGCTAATATTGGCCGAAAATTGGTATGGTCGGCAGACTGTTGTCACTGGTCGGACAGAGTTTGCAAAAATTTTCGGTATTTTGTACCTTTCACCTAGTTAAAACTTGCGCAGTTTCTTCTGATTAATGCCGATGTGTTTCTTTAAATTCCTTCCATTTTTTTCAGACTCCATTTTTATACATTTTCCGAGGGATGATGGGCCAACGTTCTGTCTGTAACCTCGAATTCAATGTAGATAATTGCAGATAATTGGTTGCTCTCTTTATTCCTTCAGTTTTTCGTTCATTCTGTTTGGAATGTGTGCCACACCGTGGAAAATGTGCCGCTGTCACGCACACGACGTCGAGCAATTTTCAAGGCACCAAACCCTGGAGTTCACCAAAACAACGACGCTCACCCACCTCCCGCCCATTCCCTCCTCCCCTCCACCGCTGGAAATATTGGTGGAAGGTCACGAAGACTGGAACTTGTACTCTATTCTCTTCGATGCAAATCATAAAATCAACAACTCGTGGCCTCAGCTATGCCTACTTGAGAGCACTCCTGAGATTTTCTCAATTTCTCTAAGAAAAGTTCCATTTTGTTGTTTTATTATATAGAGATTTTTATGCAAATGCATGCACTACTTGAATAGGCACAAAAGTTTTGCTAAGCTACAATTAATTTTTAAAATATATTCTAAAGAGCCAAAGGACAAGCTTTAAGTGCCCTCTGGTTCACCTTACGTCACATTCGCGTTCCTAAACTCCTAGCTTTACTTGGCCAGCTTTCTGCTTATCCCCAAGACCAGGGTAAGATTTTTTCTTATTTCTATTAGCTCTATATTTACAAATCCCTTTCGCCTCTAGTCGCGAATGTGTGCAGCATTGTGAAGTGGGAGCGCGGCGGCCAATCAAACCGCATCTGATGAGCCTGACATTCAGAGAGGGATACACCCGGACTGACTGGTGTGTGTTCTGTCGGTACTCTGTTTAGCTATGACTGGGGCATTCTTAGCTATCAACGCTGCCCACACTCACGACATGGACCCCTTTTTCTTACATGAATTTTTTGTTTCTATCTTCACCCCTATCTATTGTTCATTCCTGAGCATATACTAAAAGGGCGGGTGTAGAGCAGTCGGAGGAGGCGCCGACGGTCGCGTGCACCCGATACCAGGTTCTTGGTTCGGATTTTCCGCCCAGGCCAACTAAGCCCTCCACCCCTCCGGGGTCGGTGAGTCGATACCAGACGTGTCTGGGTAGGATAGAGCGCTGACTTGTTCATCGGCTGACCACCGCAAGTCATTGTATGGCCAAATACGCATTCGTGTCGCCTCCACCACATCCCGTAGAAGTAGAATGCGCAGGCGCATCCCAAAGGGATTGAGTAACGCCGTCTTTATCCTTATCCTTATCTTCACCCCTTTTTGGCGCATAACATTAGCTCTTTGACACGCAAGGCAATATAACCTGCGCTATTCTCCAAAATAGGTCTTTTCCGTCATGGTTTTCAGCACCTCAGTATTCATCGGCAACATTGTTTTCTAGGGAAGTACAATGCTCAGGTGTTGGGGTTGATTAAAGTACAATCACAGCTGTTCTGCGTCACGTTCGAAGTGTGGGAGAAGGCCTTCGTGTTACAATATGTGCGACCGTGACTCACTTTGCCACCTTATTATTAATCAACGGCCGAAATTCAATTCAGATCGAGCAGGCCGCCTCGGACAAGTGAGTGGATGCTCCACGGGACGTGAAAAACAAAAATACGAGCACGGCCATGAGAAGCAATAGGCATTCGAAGAAAGGAAATGTATGACAGAGGGCAACTGAGATCCAATACTCCACATTTTTGTCTATTTTTAGCTGGTAGAATCTCCTCCTCAAGGAAGTACCTCTTGAAAGCGCACTTCAAAGCTTTTTTCGGAAAATCAGTTTCTTTTTTGTCCGTCGATTTTGAAAAATTCACTTCACATTTGAAATGCAATACACAGCGATCGGTTTCGAGGGCTGACTTCTTTTCTTTACAATTTTAAAAAATCAATTACAGCTACTAAAAGAATAGCAATCACTGACAATGTTTTCCGCCGTTCTCTATCGCCAGACATTTTCCGCTTATGTTGCTCAGCCGATTAGGCGAATGTTTGCCGCTCTAATTGATCTGTTCCGACGAAAGTGGGATTCTTATTGTCTCCCGTTCAGTTCCGTCTCCTCACCTTCGTTCCTATCTCATTTGCTCACTTAAGCAGCTCCACTTTCTTCGAACAACGGCTTTGGTGTCTGGAAAATTTGCTGAGAGCTGTTGTGTTGGTTTGAACAGAATGAAGGAAAAACGGTGGTGTTAGTGATTGATTTTTAGGACGCATTACGTACTCTACCTCTACGGAACATCGAGTAGATATTTTGAACGCGTATTTGACTTATACAATGATTTGTGGTGGACAGACGATGGAGGTGGAGAAGACTTCCCATACAAGTCTGGTACCAATTCACGGACTCCGGAAGACTGCCCTGGAAGGACATAAGTGTCTGGATTCAGAACACCTGTCAGGTCGGTCTGGGCGAAAAGTCCGAGCTAAGAACATGGAATCGAGGGCACGCGACAAAAGGCACTTTCTCCGACTGAGCTACCACTCTCACCCTATGAGATCATAAAGAAATCAAATTATAGCTGATGAAACCAGCTAAGAGCTTAACGCTTCAGCTCAAGACGGCAATTTTGTTTGACGTTTTTGTCAAGGGAAAACGACAAAATTTTGATGTTAACTTATCATTCTGATGTTAGAAGCATGCGACGCTGCCAACCGAAGACCCTCATAAGTGACTAACTTGCAGCCCAACAGGTTTGGCTTATAACCACCATTTGTCGCATTGCCTGCCGTTTGACTGACTATCCCATTTATTTGGTCGCATGACAGTGCAGTCGGAGGAGGCGCCGCCGGCCTCCGCCGACTGCACTCCGATTGAAGGTTCGTGTTCGGTCTCCACCGAAGCCAACCACATGTTACATCCACTTGGAGTTTATGAGTTGGTTGATTATCTATAAGGTAGAAAACAATGGCGCTTTCTCATTGGGTGGCCACCGCAAGTCCCTGTGTGGGCCAGATACGAATTTTTCGACGAACTGGTTCATGCGACAGCTCGTTTGATTCTCAAACGTCGATAGATCCCGGAACTCCGAACGCCTTCCCTCATTTTCGTAGATTGTGCTGCTTAAAGTGTCGTTCTGTTTCCTCCTTGTTGCGCAAGGCTAATCGTCTGCTTATCCGTCCTATTTCCGCATTGGCCAGGAGTAGGATAGTACAAAAAGATCAGAAGATTGAGGAGTCGAATAGTTGGCACTGAGCTGGACGCTCTTACAGAGAGACTCATCACCGCATTCCAGAGATGGAGCGAAGCAGCACTTGGCAACAATGTTTGTAAATGAGATTGCAGTAAAAACGCAAAACGGTGCTTTTCCGAGGTTACCGACGTGATTGATAATTCAATGGAATTTAATTCAAAAGAATATACGCCATTTTGATAGAAAATATAATATTAATTCAATGGGTGAAATACTAGGGGGGGGGGCAAAAGTAAGGAGACAAATTCAAAAATCTTTATCTCTTTATAGCTCAATTACAACTCAACGATGCTGAGGAATGTCTTTGCCATTAAAGGCAATGACCTTGCTGCCATCTCTCAGCCAACTTCCTGATCCCATCCTTCCAGAACTGCTTGGGCCTGGTGTTGATCAACTGCTCGATATGGTTGTCAAGAACTGCTTGGGTTCATGTGTCCCTTCCGACCAGGAAGTCCCGTTGGCCCAAGTCGCATGGAGCGATGTCCGGCAAGTACGGTGGTCAGGCATGTGAACGTAGCCCAGCTGAGCAAGATTATCCGTGGTTACTTGTTCCCGATGGGGTGCGGCATTGTCGAAGAGGAGGACCTTCTTGAAGCGCTGCGAATGAATAAGAGCGAATCGCAGATCCATCTCTTCTGTTTCGTTCACCTTGGAGTCCATCGTCGTGCTTTTGGAAAACGGCTTCCAGTACACCGGTCCATGGGCGCAGACCCAAAAGCTGTGATGGTGCTTCTCGCATTGAGCATCTTGCCGAACGAAGGTCGGTGACGGGTCACCCAGCCTCACCCAGACTCACTGCTTCGCAGGGTTAAGGTAGAAGACCGTACTTCTCATCTTGCGTGAATATTGAGCCCAGGCTGCTCGGGGTTGGGAATTGGGCGAGATCTGCGCCACACAGGTCGCCCGTCAGACTGGTGTTTTGGCATGAGACAGACTGCGGTTTTAGCGTGCTTCTGGAAAGGGCGAAAGTGGTAACTTCTCAGGTGGCCTTCAGTAAGTAGCATGCAAACATGCAAATACGATAAGCACGAAACCAGACTCCAGCCACGAGATATATGGACACGGCATGGGGTGTCTCATTACTTTTGTCTCATTACTCCCTAATATAGTACTAATTCAATGAGTGAACTGCTAAACATGGATGCTCTAGCCTATCTCTGAAGATTTTCGTAGCTGTCTGAGCCTTCGTAAACTTCGGGTGTATCATTGAGCACGTTTTGTTGTTAATGATGATTGCGTTTGTCTACGGTAGTTTCTTTTTATTTTTCTTTGTTTTTGTTTCGTCGATCGTTTAAGCATTTACATACTCACCGCTAAAGTTCTAAGGAGCAAAGGTTGAAGAGTGTCATCATTGAGGTATCTGTAAATTTTCCATGGATTCAAGCGTGACCAAGCATTTCTAGGGTAGCTGTACTCAGATTAGCCAGGACCTTTTTCTCAGGGGTGTTTAGTGCTAAAAACCTGCTAATCTAAGATTTTAGTTTTTTTTATGCAGAGTTAAATTTTTCTATTATTATATTCAGTTACGCCTCCTATGGCAGCTATGTATCAACCTGGTCTTACCGATTTTTCTAGGCTTACGAACTATTGTGAACTTCAGTGCTAGGTAAATTACGTACGGCGATTCATAAGGCCACAGGTGTCATGTTCCAATATATTCTATAGTCCGCTGGGAATTGTTTCGCATACTATTGAAAGCCTTTTCTGTAGGACTGCCTTGGGGACATGCTCTTCGTTCCTCTTCGTCGTCATGTGCGCTGTCCGTTAAGGCTGGTTTATCTATTTACATAAATCGCGGTCTGCCAACTTCTAACGGAGGCCTTAAATCCACTCAGGTTATATAAAAAATTTTAAATCCGGTGCTTATTCTTATCTCTCACACTTTCTTCCGCACTAAACACCTCCGGTTAGCCCCTTTTTCTTTGTTTTTTTTTTAAAGTTTTTATCAGGGCTTACTCTACTGGTACGTAGGTGGACGACGCTTGTTTCCATGGAAAATCCGTCTAGATTAGCTAAGAATGTTTGCCTATTTCTTTTGTTTGTTTGTGGTTTTCCCTTATGTGGCGCGTCTTAGGACGTATTCAATGAATAAACAAACCGCTTTGAGACAAAAGCGGCTTCTACCTCAAGGAAATCATGGAAGATGTTGGTTTTGTTTTCTCCATAAAGCCAACTTTTTCGGGAATACTTTGCGTTCAGCTGATTTCGTATCACTTTTGGCGCAATGGATGTTGTATGTTCTGTGTTCTGTCCTCCACCCTGCTACTCTACAGCACTTCCTTGTTCGTGCTGTTGTAGAGTTCAGCGACGTTTATGCAACGAGGCGCTAACCTCGACTTGTGCACATGCACAGCGTCTGCGTAACGAAGTTGGTTGTTGTCAACGAAAACATCTCACGTTATCGTGTGCTCATCACTCGACTCGCGCCGCTCTTCTCAAAACTCAATTCTCGTCATAAGAGTGAAGTTCTCTGGAGCGCCGACGACTTCTCTTGATCTCGTTACGGCATACATGGCCCACTGCAACGAACGACGAGCGTCAGTCTGTGCCGCTGCTGTAGGTCTCGTGCACCGACGCACAGCTGAATGCAGCTCAATGCTCATCATTTTCCGCTGCACGAGGTTCTTACGACGAAATTCGAGGAAATGGAGGCCGCAAAATTTAGAACCAGATGTGCAGTTGCACTGGCTGTTGAGCTGCTAGAATATTGCATTGAAGTGCCTGGAAATATTCACCGTTCCACTGCATGTTCAGTTATTTCCTCCTAGAATCTCTTTCTTTTTTCTCGGCAATTAAGAGGGTATTGTCTAATCGCGCTTGGAGGAGTACTCTTATCTCCTATTTTTTGATGAATTTGGGCGCGTGTAGCGCAGTTGGAGGAGGTGCCGGCTGTCGCATGCACCCGATGCCAGGTTCCTGGTTCGGATTTCTCGCCCAGGCCCACCAAGTCTTCCGTCCCTCCATGGCCGGTGAATTGGCACAAGACTTGCCTGGTGAAGGGTAAAACACTGATCTGTTCACTGCAGTGGCAAGCTGAGTCAGTGTTTTACCCTTCCCAGGCAGCTCACATATTCACGTTGCCTCCACGACATCCCGTAGATGTAGAATGTGTGGCGCCTCTCAAAAGGGATTAAGTAACACCGTCCTTTACTTTGCGTCTATTTTTGTTGAAAATGGAATTCCAAAATTTAGAAATTTCTGGAAATTTATGTGCCTTGCCGATTCTTTTTATTTCCCCCACCGAAAGCTATCCTATCTGGGATTAAAAGTGTTAGCTTGTTCTCGTTCTTCTTTAAAATCGTCCACTCTTATGTAGAACAACGGTGGGAACGATTTTGAATCTCCTAGCGATCAACTAAGGATGGATCCGAATGATGAACTAACACATTGACGATGAATGTCGCTCAGAGGTGCGCGACGGTATATTATTTTTTATTTTAATAAGAATGCTATCCCTTCCATCTAAACTTAGTGCAGAGAGGTTGTTGAGAAAGCTGTACCTGTTGCCGATGTACTTTTGGACGACTACGGTCGGTTCCCTCTTAATCGGCACTCGTGTCAAGACCACCGGCTTTCCCCAAACTCTGTGTAGAAGTTAATTGAGAAACTGGAAACAAACTTTACCTCCGCTTTTTAGAAATGCGTTCAATTTCACATTCTTGAAAATTTCCGATTATTGCTTTTCTCCATAGCAGCCTCATTCGTTTCCTTTTTCTCCTTTGAGATTTTCTTACTTACTCTGCTTTGATGACGGTGGCGATGTCCGTTCCTCCACGTGGTGCCACTGGAAACTACTCGCTCTGCGAGTTAAGCCGAACACGGACACTCGATTGCAGGCGACAGGCCCTTGTGACAGGCCGGCCTACGAAGACCCATGTCACATCACATGGTGTATGACAGCTCAAGTGTTTCGAGATAGTGCTACGGCGTCCGCGGGAGCCGACGCGCACTCGCAGAGCCCGGCGAGTGTGAGAAGTATGCGAGGGTCCCTGATCGGGAAAGGTGGCGTCATGACACCAGAATAGCGGACCCCGCTACGAAGCGGGACAGACGCTGAAGAAGAAGAAGAAGAAGAAGACTCTGCTTTGATGACATAGCTGGCTTCGACATCATTGTTGAATCATCTGTTCTACTGCTCATTCTTCCCTTGTTTTACAATCACACATTTTTGCATGTGCCTTGGGAGGAATAAATGTACAGTGAAGCACGAATTTCAATCTACATCTGCGTCCTTCCACAAGGCAGAACAGTCGTCGCCAGGGGATGTGACGGTAGGTATGCGCTGGTGAGCGTTACCTATACCTGTCACAACATACCCTCCCTATTGGCTGAAATTTTAAAAACGGACGTGAATCGTCATCAACACCAAAATCGTCTAGACGAAGTTTTTCATCGGACCCACTCCTCTCGTCTCTTTTACCATCCTGGTTACGACCGCCCTAGTTAACAACGTGGGGGGGCTGGCGATTCTGAAACCGGCCGAAACTGTTGAGGCGAACATCAGCATCGTGTTCGGCATCCTAAAAACCTATCTTCAGACCAAGCTTGGGTCAAGATATGTCGTGTCACATTTCTGCGGCACGCTTCGTCCCACGGGTCAGACACGCGAAAATCGCTCTCGTCGCCAACGTGATAAGGTGGCGATTCTGAAACCCCTAACGGTCAATTGCGGGTGAATTTGCTGAGGGCAATTAGTCGTACAGAATTCACCAATAGATGAGTGGATTTTGACCCAGTAGTGAAAGCCCTTATACCGGTAGTTCGTCAGAATTTGAAATTGCACAAACTGTCGCAGCGGTTACCTGGAACGACTCGCATAGTTCAACTACGAAACAAACCAGTGGTTAGACAATATATACCCAGAAGTTAAAAGAAATCTAATTTGTTCGAAACTTACTTTTCGACACATTTAGCCCACCTCAAATTTCCAGATGCATAATAATAATAATAATAATAATAATAATAATAATAATAATAACGAAATTGTATGGCTCTGAAGTGGGCGACGGTGACTGCTGCGGCGAAGATAATTTTGAAACCTCTGGCTGTCAGCTGGCGTGAATGTGCGGTGAAGTGCAAGGTAGCTGGTCGAGAATTCACCACTCGGTGGCCAAATTTTTTTCACTGGTGATCGTCTTTCCTCTCAAAGTATTACAGTAATTAAAAATATCTCAGACACTTACAACGGTCATCTGAAAGGGCACGTATATGTAGGTTACCGAAGACATAACCGCGAAGTGGGCAGTATTCCTCCAGAAAGCAAAATTTTTCGGCAAGCTTTTATTCATTTCAAACTAATCGCCTATCAAATTTCGCTCTCCTTTCGGTGAAATTTTACTACAGATTTATTTTATTTTGTTTATTGACGTTCAATTTATTAAACGTGTAAATAGAATAAAAGCAGACAACAACCGAGCGTCAAGTAAACAGTAACATAATACAATATTGCTCCTGTCATTTGGTTTTTGGCTGGAATAGGCCAAAAACTGCCGTTTTCGTCGTTTTCACACAACCTTATTCAAAAGGGCAATTCAAAAAACAAAAGTTGTCATCCGAATCCAATGTGGGAAATAGAGTATGCAGATGAGGAAACAGAGAAAAAAATTTGCCTTATAAGAAGCAAGCTGACTGTAAGCTTCCGTCAAATTGAACCAGACACTTTGCTGCAATCAGATTTTGAAATTCTTCTCATCCAGTTCGTCGCCGTGAGTGTCTGAGAAGAGTATTCTTAATTTGCTTTGCTCGCAGCGTTTGCAATGTGACGCTTCCTCGCCCTTGCACAGATTACACGTCACTTTACATCTCACATCTTGTCAGATGCTCATTCGCATCCGCCCTAAGTTTGTCACAAGAACTTTAAGAGCTATCGCTGTCGCAGCCGGTACCATGGCCCTTCCCAAGTGCTAAATCCTCTTCCTTTTAAAACCTAGATAAAAGGATTTTGGAAAAAATCGACTTTAGTCAATCTCTTTACGGAATTCACGAGCTCTACGTACTTCTACAGTATATTGTGATGGTAACTGTTTGGAGGATGAAGTATGGTCTCTCGGCCGTGCTTGTCGATTTCTTGGTGGGTCGCTTTAGCTATATGGGGTATGGTATCTATTGGTGTTACGGACTGCTGCCGTCGCTTCTTTGCCGCGGCGCCACTCATAGAAGAAGACTGCTTGAAGATGCTCTTGAGAAATTGACGTTGCACTGAAACTAGCAAGAGCATGTGTGCTTATGTTGCTTTTGTAGAGAAGCTTCGAGAATGTTCTACGACTACCACATTGTAGATGAAATTCGAAATGATGCTTATCTGAAGTTCTGAACTTTTGAAGAAAACGCTATCAAGACTTTCCGATCAAAATCTAATCTGTTTCTCGAAATCCAGTGATTCTCTCGTGTTAGACGCTTTCAGAATCAAATTTGTCATTCTTTGTTCGACGAGTTTGAAAGCCTTCGCTGAAGTCCAGCACTCAGCTGGATCCATCAAGTTGATGTTCGTTTTATTCGTTTTGTCAGTCTCATTCGGCTGTTTCAGTTTCTCGAAAGAAAATCGTGGCACCACACAAATCTTAACATCTGATGCATGACTGACAAAACGATTAAAAACACACAATATGATTGACTGTATGAACAAAATGCGACGAAGCAGTTTTCAGCGGACGTGAGGAATGCTTCCAGGCGGTAGAAAAACTTGAGGAAATAAAAGTTCTAACACCGGATTTCTAGAAGGACTGGGAGATACTCGCAGCCCTTGGTGTTTCACTATTTGTCTGTTGGTTGCTTCCACTGAGTGCTCTTCAGTTGTGATGGTTTCAGAACGAAGACCATCGAAATTGAAAGTAGGTATAAACTCACCGATGCATTGTGCTTCCAATGGGCACTTGGTAGAGCAGTAGGAAAAGTAGCTACTTAGCAACTGCACCCGATTTCAGATTTTTGGTTCAGATTTTTCGCCCAGGCCAGCTAACCATAAGTCCCAATAATAGAGTAATATCGACGGTAATAAGAATGGGAATAAGAATAATATGTGGCTGCATGCCAACAATAACCTGGCTGGAAGTGGTCATATGTATGCTTCTCTACAGCCTGTATTGCATCCACACGGTTAGAATAGTTCTGATCCAGTCGGAGGAACCGTTGACTCTCGTCGTCTTCACCTCCGAATCGAGGTTTTTGATCGGGGTCGGTGAATTGATAGAACACTTGTCTGGGAAGGGTAGAAGACTGTGTCCATCGGTTAGCCACCGCAACTCATAACAGGTCGAACACATTAGAAAAACCCTTCACAGTACCCCGTTCAAGCAGCGTGCTTGACGCATCCCAAGAAGGTCTGGGTAACGCCGCCATTTATCCTCTATCTTTATGGTCTGGATCCTTCAATGACGCACTTGCAGCGGTCCTTCGTGGGCGATTGCTAGCATCAGTTCCCGGGGGAATGGACTTGTGTCTTTTTCAGCGATCTTCTCCTTTCTTTGTCATATGAATGATTGCTGTGTTACGAAGCGTCTTGAAAACCCTTAAAACCGCGTTCAAATCGCCTCCACGACATCCCGTAAAAACAGAATGCGTGGTACAATCCATAAAGGAGTGGAAAACACCCACCTTCACTTTTTATATAGACAAGTACACGTAAGGCTCCGGAATAGCGTCATTCTGCGGTTTCAGAGGTGTGTTTTGTTTATGAGAATGCGGATTTCAACAGTAGAAGGCCTCTGCGGCAAATTGTGTTTGTTATGAAGTAGGAACAGTGTCTAGCTAATTTCGCTTGCTCTCATTTCACTAATTTAATGCCGAACACTTGGGAGGTAACGGAAGTACTAAGTGTTTGAAACACTATCCTGCACACTATTTATAATGACTTATTTATATATTTATTGGTTTATTTACTCTCGATTAGTGCTAGAGTGCGTGGTAACGCTGGCAGATGGAGCGCCGACTGTCACTATTCCAGGTTTTTGGTTTGTTAATTGGTTCCAGACTTGTCTGGAAGGGAAAAAAGACTGGCATGTTCATCGACTGGCCACCGCAAATCCATGGGCGAAATACTACACTCAAATAGCCAATTTACCGTAAATGTAGAGTGCGTGGCGCGTTATTATTATAGTTATTTTTTCAATACACTCGAGAACGAGTGCGCTCAGATAAAAAGCTCAACCACTAATGAAAAGGCAAAGGAGTATACGGTCCCTGGGAATAAAAGCACCTTCACCGGGCTTCTTCAGTCCCATTGAACCATTGAAATATACAATAGAAAATTATTTATTTATTTGTTTCTGTACGATGCATAAGGCAAACGTGATATAGGATGTACTACATTACAAATCACCAATACAGGAAGAGCAACTGTAAAATTTAGACATGCAAAACCTTGCTTCTATCCATGTGCCTTAACACCCTGTACTGTGCCGACGATCGAGAGGCACAGGAGTTTGACGAGATGAAGCTGGAACCCGCTTGCACGTGAAACTACATGATGTAGTATTCGTTTTGGGTACACCGTAAGATATTTTTTCTGGGCTACCCCTAGTTCTTGATACTACTATCGATAGAATTTTGAAGCATCTACATCAATTAGGCCAGATAAAACTTTGAAAACCACACAGATGTCAGTAAGTTTACGACGAGAGACTAAGGAATGCAACTTATATTGGCTATTTCTAGCTAAGGTACAGGGAGCTCCTACAAATCTATTACAAGCTATCCTAAAAAATAATTTGCGAGTGAAATTATCTTGCACCTTCTCTAGAAGAGCGATGCCTTTTGATTTCGAAGGAGAAAAGACTGGTGAACCACACTACACAATAGGGCGAATGTATGACTTGTAAGTCCTAGGAAGCATTTCCTGATCCACTATAGAGAGAGCTCTGAGTATAAGGAATGTTCGAGTAGACGCTTTACTGTACATCATTTTGTAGTGCTCAGAGAAGTCAAGCTTATTGTCGTAGTGAAATCCTAAATCTTTAACGCAAAAAAACGGCTGTTCTTGAGTGATTTTTGATGCTATAGTTGGCGTCATAATCCAATTTACGATTTACTCATCCTCACAAATAACGTTTTCTCAGGTACCAGGGGGAGTCTCCATGTTCCAGGCCACATCTATATAGCATCACGGGCAGACTGAGTAGACTGTATGTCACTTGGGCCTCTGACACTTCTATATATCTTTACATCGCCCTATTTACATCTTACACCACATACTTATAAAATTACAGGTAGGTCAGACGTATAAATAGCAAGAAGAATTGGGGACAGCACCCCACCCTGGGGCACCCCACTTGTAACAGGCTTAGTAGTGGAAAGCTGTGAGCGGAAACTCCTTTCTATCAGATAGTTCTTTATCCAGCTAACTACTATAATTTGGAACTCCAAACTTCCAATTCTGTGTAGTAGCTTACTGCGGCCGCCAGCCCTATCGAAAGCCTTCGAAAAATCGAAGTAAATTACACGACATCCTTTCTTATCCAAGTATTCAGTCCAGTCAATTAAACGTTCCAATAGATTAAACAGTTACTTACTTACTTAATGCATGGGTGTGTTAAAAAGAAAAAAACAGTCAGCACTTCACAAAGAAAGAAACTGTGGTCGGTATGTCAAGAACGCAATAAAAGAACAAGGAAGGAACAAGAATCGAGACAAACTAAGTAGGAAACTGAGGAGTCGTAATTGTTTCGTCAACATAACTGATCCTAAAATACCTCAAAAAATTCGTAAGTCTACAAACATGTTCTTCTTATGAGTAAAAAACCCAATGTACAAAAAACGGGGAAAAGAACGGCCTATCCTACGGCTCTACTTGACTTGAAAGACTATGCGAAAAAAAAACTCCGTCTGCAACATAAAAGAACTTTGACGATAATAAATATCATTAGTTTAAAACTATAATTAGGAAACAACTGCTTTCCAACTTATATTACAGATGCAATGGTTCTCCACCTTGAGTGCTACGACTTAGTAGGCACGCAACTGGCATACCATACCGGGAGCGGGTTCTATCTTCCAAGAACCTCTTTAAACTACTACGCACCCCAAGCGATGGCCTATTAAGGAGATCCGCAGAGGAGATAGATATGCAAGGATATAGTCAGGTAAAAGAGTAGAAGCAGTAACTATATACACTAGACACTGCAGATTTATGCGTCACAAACCAATGCTGATTATCAGGAATGATTTTATTAATTTCTACACGGGACGTTCCATGTTTTCAAAGAATTTTTTCAAAAATTCCGCAGAAGAATGAAGTGATACTAATAGGCCTATAGTTGTCTGCAGAATTAGCCGGTTCCTTTTTAGTAGCGGTGTTACAAAGGAATGTTTCCACCTTAATGGAACTTCAGACCAAATCAAAGATTGGTTGTACAAATATGCTAATGGTTCGTGATAATGGTTATACAGATTCTTATTATTTATTACATGCCTAAAACCATGAGAAGAACAATGGAATCGGAAATTGTATGAAATGACATCTATATAGCATTGTCCAACGCTTTAGGTCAAAGTAAGATAATTAGAAAGATCACACAATAAGAAACAGCCAGAGATAAACGAGAACATAAGGGACTAAGATGAGCTTTGCCATAAGATCTCGTAATGTCCTAGAATTATTTATGAATCGACTTGCATTCTCAATAAATAGCTTTAACCTGTGCGGTATTACTGCGTTTTTCTTCAGTTTCATATAATCCGGCGGACCTGCTCTATCAACAAAAAACATTATGCCGAATTGAAGACTTTGAAGAATTTCATGAAAGTTACAGTACCAAAAAGGATTGACTAACGCCGACCTTCCTTAACTTTCGAGTGTCTATGAGCTTTCGATAGTTTGCTTTACAACCTGCTTGCATTTTGTCACTAAAAATCGGCTTATAATTTTTGCTAGAGCCGCGATCTCTTCTGTGAGATGCAACCGTGATCTAGTAGATTACTTACAGAGCTGTTTCTCTGCCAATACATACTGATACAGTTAACGCTACGACAAAAAATCAGCTCTACTTATGCACTAACTAGCCCAGTCGGAAGTAGTAGATAATTTGGGAAACACTACTTTTGCTTCGTTCGGGACTCTATAAAACGGCTATAAAAGCATCCATAACTTCCACTATACCTCTTCTTTACTCAATCATCTGCGTCTGGTATATGTGTCTAGCCTGGAAGACTTATCGGAAGAAATCCGATTGAAATACCCCTAAGCCAACCTTTAAGTACTAAACTCCAACCCTTAAACCACCTCTTACATACCACTCCATGTCCATTTGGAAGGGACTGCATAATATATGCTGCTTATGACGTCAAAGTGAACGTAAGCTTCTAAGTCGGAACGAGCTTCTCATAGGTTAAACTATTGACTCTCCAATGTACTCGGAATGATTTTTTTGCTCAAGAAAGATTTGGTATAACTCTTTTTAAATTCTAAATTTATTTTTAGTCTAGATGCCGTAATAACTGCAATATTATAAAATGTTATGTTTTGGAATTTTTTGGCTTTGCTTTGAAGTGCAACAAAGCAGCAATCATTCGGTGCATTAAGATATGATATCGCTCCATGTACTCAAGAATCTCGCCGTGATGTTTATTTGATTGATAGTGTAAATGCTGCTTACATGAGTGGCATAAAAGTCACAACTGTATCTGTTGCATCCTTTACAGACAGATGTGAAACTTCATCCATAAAACAGACCTTTTGTGCAAATCGAATAAGTATCACAACGTCTTGGACAAGGCGTGGCGCAATTTTTTTCTTACTCTGAAAATAGTTCTGAAAATAGCCGTTTTCTTGCTCTTTATTGCTCTAACCTTTTTTGAAAGTCTCTCTCTTAATGAGGAAGAAGCTCGGTTTGATTTGAAAGCTGTTCAATTTGATTTCAAAAGCGCTATGTTGTTTAGAAAGGAGTGCAATTTGATGTGAAAAGTGTCCTGTTTGACGAGAAAAATAGTACATACCCTCAACTTCGTCAAGTCCCTCCGTGGGCAAAGTAGGCGTGGTGTTTGATCCGTCGTTCATTGAAAGCTTTTCTCATTTCGGGAATGAATCAGAAATCCACTGATAATAACGGCACACTATCAGGATCATCCTTTCGTGGGCGAAAAGCAGCTAGAAGCACTGCACGTCGGTCACTTTTAAGCAGCAGTTATTCACCGAAAAGCTGATCTGCAGCAGTTTAACTGAAGTGACCCCTTCTTCTAAAAAACTTTCATCACAGGGCATTGGGAAGACTATCATCTGAAGCGTTTTGACTTTCAGTGAGACCTTCAGTGAGACCTTCAGTGACGCACCCCTAAAGGCCCTCACAGAGTTCTGCGGCAGCGCCGCGGTCCTATGCTTAACCATAGGGCAGAGACGCAAAGCTCGCCGCTGGCGGCGTCCCTGCCCTATCCTTAACCATAGCGGCGAGCGACGTTGCCGCAGAACTCTGTGGGGGCCTTAAGGCCAGCAGCAGAGTCTTGCGGGTGCCGCGGACCCGCCATGACAACGGCGGGTGGTGCGGCGCTGCGAGTGTTACTATACGGAATACTGCGTAGTACGCTGGCAGTTGCGACCTCTGGGAATGTCAAAGATGTAGAAAGCAAAACGCTCTTTCTTTTGTGAAGAAGCGTTTTTTAAGTCAAGTTAGGAGTTCTTGAATCTAAGCCCCGAAATCTAATAGAACATTTCTTATAACTCAACAGTTCTGTTCCATTTTGCGATTGCTTTTGTCGATCTACTTTTTCTAAAAGTTCCTTGCTTGTCAAGCAGCTCGAAGATAATGTGGTAGCCCTTGTGATGTTGCGATGAGAGCATTCCCTCCGATGCCTTGTTGAGTCCGGGAGATCTGTCCGGTACAGTTATAGCTCATACTAAAAAGAACTGTCTGCTTTGTTGTTGCATTTCTGTGCAAAGGTCTTCCTTAAGCCTCAGACGTCTAACTTGTGACTTTAAGGCCACGGAGATTTTCAGTGCACTTAAGGTTGCCTAATATCGTAGTAAGGTTTTTTTTGCGTTACGTTTTGAGTGCAGGATTCCATACGCCTCCATTTGTCGACACTACCGGTGATTATATTGGGGGGTCGAGCGTTCTACCCCCTCGTCCCCCGGCCCGCCCACCCCCAACTCCCTGGGCTTGCTCGAGAGACCAGTGGCTGCCTTACGAGATAGTGGAGACGCAGACATTTGCCACACCTCTGTTTAAAGGGCGGGGGGGGGGGTAGAACGCCACTCCGCCATTATATTGTTGGTTGTCAAGCTCCTTTATGGATAGAAATTATGCACCAACCTACTGTATCCCTAGCATGAAGATTCGTTTTAAAAAATGTTTAGAATAGATGAACCATAATGGACACCCATGTATCACGCCCTCTGGCGGGCCTCACCCCCAGCTCCTGGCGCTGCGGGTGAGAGCCGCCGTGAACTGCGGCAGCCCTCGGGGACCTCTGCGTGCGGCGGCTCCGCGACAACTCGTCCGCGCCGCGGCTTCCACCATAGTGGCAGCATGGGTCCCACTGCGGCGGGAGCGATATGGACGAGGTGCTGCCGCGAGACTCTGTAGAGGCCCTAAAAGGGTGCAGTTAGCAGAGCCGCTGGTTCCCTAAAGCAAATAGCATTTCTTATATTGACTAAAGCTTTTTTCTAAATGAATACTGAGTGAACAAAAAAGAGAAGTTTCCATTTCAAGCGTTTTGTTTTGTCATGCAGCGATTTTCGGATCTATACTAATCGGAGGGAAGCATATATGTATGCAATGGATCGTACCTCCCATCCATTCCCTCAGTTTCTACCAGAGCTTTAGATGCTGCCCAATATGCGATAGGTTTTATTTAAATTCAAGAAATTGGTTGCGTAGCCTAGGAGGATATCATAATGATTTGTTTAAATTATACATTTTCTTTCTTTTTGATCAAAAATTATTCTTCCTTTTATTCGATTACATAAAGATTAGAGATTTTTTCCATAAAGATTTTTTAGATTTCTTTCGCGTTTATTTCAATCAATTTTTCAAATAGTACCACCAACAGGAGTTCACGTTAACTTGCAGAAGTTCAACGCTCCTTTCGCCGCCCTCACTGGTGAGGGCAAGGGAAGGATACTTTACGCCATTAATTTCCGTTTAATGGTCCGTGCGAAGCGAAAATTAAGTCAATTTTTTCTTTTCATTTTTTTACAAGCAAAGGTACTATTATGCCTATATGGGCGCGTGTAGCGGAGGATGTGTTGGCTGTCGCGTGCACCCGATACCGGATTTCTGGTTCGGATTTCTGTCCAGGCCAACCAAGCCTTCTATCCCTCCGAGATCGGTGAATTGGTACCAGACCTGTGTGGGAGGGATGAAGCACTGACTCGTTCATCGACTGGCCACCGCAAGCATTCTAAAAAGGATTGAGTAACGCTGTCCTCATCCTTTATCCGTTGTTACACCTACATGAGGCGTTTTAGCGCAGCTGGAGGAGGTGCCGGCTGTTGCGGCACCCAACTTCAGGTACCTGGTTCGGGTTTTCCACCCAGGCCAACCAAACCTTCAATACCACCGCTGAATTCGTGCTTGACTTATCTGAAAAGAATGAAATGCTAATTTGTCCATCGACTGGCCGCCGCTAGTCATTGTGCTTTCAAATTGCCTTCACGACATCTCGTGGAAGTTTTACGCAATCCGCGCCACAAAGTAGACTAGATAACAACGTTCTTTTTACCTTTACTCTTTGATAATTCCACTCTCGATTCGCCAATGATTGCATAATAGATGTCTGCCTACAGCTTATTCCGATGAGGTTGTTTGCGTAGCGCAGGCCGAAAATGAATTGAACAGCTTCTTTCCTTCCCTCCCTTTCACCAAGCTCGACTATCTCCTATGCGCCCCGCTTGTTAGGTGTCTATTTAGTGTGCGGCCGGCGGATTTCCTGCGTTGAGCATCCTTCAGCCGTCCTCTTTTGAGCTGAGAAAAAAGCACCCGCGCACTTTCCGCCAGCCAGCTCAGAACTGAAGACGTATACACTTTTTGGGTAGTTTAAGGCTTCCAAGCATGGGCGTGCGTGCATCGATTCACGATTTACCGGTATTTTTTAAAAATTTCTCTAGGAGAATTTGACAGAATTGTCTTACCATAATGGAATTTTGCTCACATACCATATTTCTAAATTTATAGGAAAATCAAGCTTTTTTTCTTTAAACCGTATTTTGAAGGACCATACAGTGCCAGATGACGGAAAACTTTCTCCTAGGTAACAGAACGCGTGCGCGACTCTTTCTGGGCCAAGAAATTTGTAAAATATGCAGAAATTAGGCTCAGATTCCCAAGCCACCCTGTTTGGTTCGCAGACTGTACATTGTTGACTGACTCCTTGGTGGCAGGAGGGACTCCTATAGGGAAGGGGAAAGTTGAAACAGTTGCTTTCCATCTCTGGGGCCGCCATACTACTCACCAGAGTGCAGAATTATTGCGGGATCGCAAGTATGTACAGTCCATTTCTATGAATCAGTGGGAGGAGCTAGTCTTTACCGTCGTACTGTATTTCTTGCTTGTTGAATCATTTGTTTGCTAGCTTCTGCACTTTTCTCTAGCGCCGATCATATTTTTGTTGTTTCCGGTATGTATTCGTTTTTTGACTGTTTTTTATTAGTTCTTCTTTTTTCTCTACAGTTTTTTGCTCTCTTCAGCTTTATTAGCGCTGCATGTGTCTGAAGCAGAATTTGCAACAATTGTTCTATTACATCATAACACAAGGTGAGCACCTCACATCAAAGCAGCGTCTACCATTTTCCCGTCGAACTGGACACTTTTCAAATCAAATTGAATATTCTTCTAAGCAGGCCTAACAGTAAGCCTTTTGAAATCAAAGCGTTATTGCTGAACACGGTTCGTTCGAAGGGAGATGGCGAAACGAATCATTAGAGCCTGCTTTTACTATTATTTCATATTTTATTATTTCTATTATTATTATTAGAAATTGAAATGAGCTTTTTCTACTTTGAACTAGATATTAACTCCAAAAATATTGTAATAATTTTAGCGCTAGAAGACCTTATTTAGGCATTTCTAATGCCAAAAACAGATTGCGTCACGTCCTCTTCAAGACATCGCGATTTTTATTCGATAGCAGAATTTCTGCTTGCACGGAGTTTGGCACCTGTTAACGATACAACGAAAAGAACTGTAAAGAACACACGTATCTCACTTTGATGGTTCATGTAAGTGGCATTTACACTATCAATCAAATAAAAGCCGCGGAATGAATATTTTGAGTGTAGGGCGCGATCTGATCTTTTAATGCGCTCTATATTCGCTTCTTTGCTGTGCTTTAAGACAAATTTTAATTTGTTATTTCTTCGGAAATATAAATTTTACAAAATTATTACACTTATTGGACAGATAAACTAAAAAAATTCCGAAGAATTTTATACCAAATTTTCCGTGAAGAAAAAATCATCCAACCATCTAATTGAGTTCGGAGTTTAACCGACCCCTGGAGGTCGTTCCGATTCGGAAGAGATCGCTTGGATTTCAAAAGTCTTAAAGCTACCTTCGAACAGTGTCCAATTTGATTTGAAAAGTGTCCAATTCTACGCGATAATTGTATATATTAGCAATAGCGTAGAGGCGGAGCTATACGTGTCTCATGGGTAGCAAGCAATGAAAACAAAAAAGAGGATCTTCCACAGCGCTCGCACCCACTAACAGTTTTCCGGTATGGTGAATCGGTTTTTCATAATGCCATTTTGAATAACTTTCAAGGACCGCTAGAACCGAGAAACTGTTCAGACTCCTATTTTTGACAACAGAAATGTCGTTAGTGGGCCATCATCTGCATTGATGTTGTTTCGAGGTTCTGGAAGCATTCATTAATCTGATTACCAAACAGATTACTACACTGCTGGCTACTAATTGGTTGTCCTAGAAGCCTTTGTGTTCTTGTTTGGTTGAGAAGCATTCTTGATCTTGCCCGTTTTAGGGGTCTTATCGATGCCAGCGGAGTGGTAGTGCAGTCAGAAGAGGCGCCGGCTATCACGTGTACTCTTTGCTATGTTTAGGGTTCGATTTCCCATCAGGCCATCTAAGGGTTGGATTCATCAACGACTTACATAACGTTAACAGAGAATTCACAGCGCAAAACTCAGATAAGGGATTTCGGCTGTAATTTTCTCTGTTAAATTGCTGTAAGTCCTTGACGAATCTGGCCCCAGGCTTTCCACCTCTTTGGGGTTGTTGATATCGGCTGGCCGCCACAAGTCATTGTCCCTTCAAATTATCTCCACGGCATCCAGTAAAAGTAAAATGCGTGCCGCAGCCCAAAATGGCTTGATTAACCCGTCCTAAATCATTTCTATTTTTTTAATGTTAAGTGTTCTACCGAAGCTTGTTGTGAAAATGCCACTGCTTTCTATAAAGATGATGCACTTTGATAGAGAAGATGATCTGGCTTTTTTCTACAAACTAAAAAGTTTTCTTTAAAATATCGTTAAAATTTTGCCGATAAAGATTTAACGCACACCCTTGTTTAGAAGGCAGAACGGTGATAGCTATCCGTGACATATTCTCGGCAACGCTTGTTACGTTCGTGTAAGACATCAATGATGAAGGGGCAGCCATACTGAATAAGAGGCCGGAGATGAGAGGGATAAGGCAGGGATTAAACAAGAGCATCAAACTGGAGGCTGTTCAATGTTCTCTGCGAAATCCTTCAAGAGAATGCTGATGAATTTCAAGCGCGAAAGGTCACAAATCTTTAGCTGAAAAGCGCACAAAATTAACGGTGTTTGTTGTCGGCCATGCATGGGATAATTGTTCAAAAAATTCTAATAAGTAACCAATGAAAATCATTTTTACCATTTTCGCATCAAAATTAACACTCTTCTAAGCAAGCTTGACTCTTTTGAATTTAAACTGAACATCGTTCAAATCGAAACGAACTTTTTCTACAATAAGAAAGGGGTTCTCCAAAATAGTTGGAACACTTTTTTGTTCGAGCAAAGTTTAGTATGACTTTCTTTGAAACTCTCCAATTCAAATTTCCCAATAAGTGAACTTTGAGTTTTTAAAATTCTTCTTTTAAGGAAAAATAATGACTTAAATTCTTCATTAAGATGCAGGAGGACAGCAATCATATAATTATTAGATTACCGACCGCGCCAGTACTTGTCTGGGTCTTTGCGATTTTTGTTAGGTTGATTGTAAAAATTCTGCTTGCGTCAAGTAGCGCATGTGAAAATGAGAAAAAAAGCAGACATGCCTTCATATCCTTGTTCTATGTAGGCAGTATTTACACTATCAATCAAATAAAAATCGCAACAAACTAATCAAGTGCAAGGCGCAATCTCTTCACTTAATGTACAAATGAGTGTTGGATTTTTGGGTTCGAAAAGAGATTCGGTGCACTATTTTTCTTTTGAAAAATAAGATAGAAATTAAAAACTATTTGCTCGGACTGATTGTTTAGCTGAGCCATGATTGTTACAAATATCAATTACAGCTGATGGTTTGGCGTTCTCGCCGTTCTTCGGAAAAATGAGCCCATCGATACCCCAGCTGGGTGAAGTGGAGTGAATGACGACCAGAGGAAAAACAATTACTCCTTCATAATGCTGAACTAAAAAAATAAAAATAAAGCTTTCCAAACAAAATTTTCCTTGAAAAAAATTATTCTAACCATCTTGGACAGTCTATGGTTTAACCTACAGGAAGATCGTTTCGACTTGGTAGACATTTACATGATTTCAGAAGCATCATGTTAGAAGAGCGTCCGATTTGACTTGAAAATTGTTCATTTGTACCTTTGCATACCTTTGTATCCATAACTTTTACTGTCGAGCGTTTGGATTAGTAAAAAATTCCTTCCATCTCAGTGAAGCTAAGGCAGGCGTTTGTATCTCATCCTCTGCGGTGGTTTAAATGCAGCTTTTCTACAGTGGCTTATCGTTCGTCACCGTAGTAACTTGTTTTCCCGCTTCCTTTCCACAGTTTTGTTTACAATGAAGGCGATTAAGCGGCTCTTGGAGATGGTACTGAGCTTAGATGGGCGACTAAACGTTTAGCTGATGAGAGCGGCTAAACGGTCCTTGAACTGCGCATTTATCCATAAACACGTGGATATTTTGCCTCTCATTTCTCAGAATTTCGGTGGCCATTTTCTGCTGAGTTATTCAGAATTTCCAATAGTTCGCGCGCCTTCTGCGTCTGGTGCACTTGCACTACTCACAACCGAAGACTGCCGTAGGGGAAAAAGCCGGCTGAAAATTAGTGCTGATCCTGGCCTATAAGTTGTGTGAAAGCTAGTAGTTTTATTTAATCTATACTATTGTGTGGCATACTTGGGTGCATGGTGCCGCAGGCGGAGAAGGCGCCACATAGCTGTCGCTCTCACCCTATTCAAGGGTCTTTTCGGGTCCCATCCAGGCCAGGCAAACCTTCCATCTATCCATGGAGGGCGAATTGGTACAGGACTCATTTAGTAAGCACAAGACGCTGAATTGTCCATCGGCTGCCCATCGCAAGTTATGTTCTAGCCCAAACAAGCCTTCAAATTGTCCCCACGATATCCCATAAAGGGAGAATGAGTGGCGCGTCCCAAAAGCGACTGATTAACGCCATATCTTATCCTATGTCCTTTAGATATATGCATTCATTAAACCAGTGCCACTCGGCACTTTCGGAGGGGTCTTCATCTCAGAAGTCGAGCCGATCGATGTTGTTACTTATTTTTAAAAAACTGTCCGTCGGTGTTCTCACATTAATATAATTGCTCCTCAGCGATCTCTGAGAAGAATTCAATAACACTGAATAATGATGGCTGCTAGATCGATGTTGTTCACTTTTTTGGAACCCGTCCATCCGCCGTTTGCTCTGAACACTGTTCATCGGTCGTTATGTCCACATATTTTCCAAGTGATCAGCTCTGGATAAAAAATCGACAAAATCAGATTTATTTTGATATTGCAAAAACCTTTGATATGGTATGCCATAAGAGACTAAAAGCTGGTGGGCATACATCCTCGAATAAATTCTTGGATAGTCGAGTTTTTAGATCCCAGAACTTGGCATGGCATGACCCCCATTTGATGCAATCATATGCTAGAGAAGGAACAATAAAATCAATCGATTAGTGGTTTACAATCAATATTGCTTGCTTGCTGTAAACCCGCCAATCCGCCAGTGTATTAGTGTTTCAAACATGGGTTGTGTATAAAAATCTAGTTTGATTCCTACTTCAAACAAGCAGGTCTAGAAAATAATGTGATTATAGGCTCTAGTAGCAAAAGTGGACAGAATTGGAAGATGGGGAAGCGCCAGCCAATCGCGCTGCATCGGATGGGTGTGTCAATCGGTGGTGTGTAAGGTCGTTATCCTGACTGGCTGGCGTTTGTTATGTTTGCGATCTGATTGGTTATAAATATGTCTTGGCAAGCACCAGCTGCCGCTACTTTTTCATGAGCCTCTCCCGCGAGACCTCAGACGGGCAAAAAATAATGCATTCACAGTTCACTTACAGTGTCTTCCTCGTCGAAAACAGAAAGTACACGACATCTCCTTTGTATTCTTGAAGGACCGCCCTCGCAGTCGCAGTCCTGTTGAGTTCCTCCACCCTGCTAGCTCGCCTTTAGTTGTACATTTACGAATAAACGGATTATTAGCTCATTTTGTTTCAGAGGCAGCGAAAGCCCACACAAAATGACTGGCTGGCGGGCTCAATATAAACATTACATAAAAACCACATTACATAAAATAGAAAAATGGGCAAAAATAGGCATTATTAATGCAACTTGATTCGCGTATGGTTTAATATGTTTAACGTGGCCTACAAACTTTCTCCCCTCTGGTATTTTTGTTCTTCTTTGTGATACACAGTTGCTTTGGGCATTTTCGTACTTGTCATGGTTATTTCATATCTTTGATTATATATTTATTTTGATGCCCACAACGGTGCTGTTCACATGAATGGAAACAAACTCAAAACCAAATGCAGTAGTGAAAAATCTTAATTATGATTGCAGTAAATGGGCTTCCCAGGTCAACCCTCTATTTTTAGCGTAAATGCATACACACATACACACATATTTACATACATGAAAAAGTGAACTAATGCGCCTTTATGATAAAGCTTAATTTCTGGTAGAAGAAAAAACACATCAATACATACGAGAAAGATTAGAAATACCGAATGAAATCAGGGAAACGGAAATTACTTAGAAAAACAGTCCTATTGTTGCACTCTTAGATCAGTTGTTGTGTAATGCGTATCAGAAGCTTCTAGAGCAACCGCAATTTTTAATGTTGTAGCGTCATGTGTATTTAAAACATTTGGAGCAAGGAACGTCGTCATAGTCTCCTAGTAAAACATACAATTACCGTACTGTTTAGTTGCGTGGTGTCTGTCCTAGACTAGAGTAGAATCCGCGATGCCCTATACTTTCGGGACGATTCTTTGACGATGTGAAATGCGTCGGAATCAAATATTATTCTGCACCTCCGCGATGACGTTTAATCAGCGATGTCAAATCCACCTCAGCGAAGAGGCGGAGGACAGATTAGGATCAAATTTTCATCCGGAAGAGCCGGCATGAGTGTACACCTAATCGGTTCACCTGAAAACAAGTTTTTCACTCAGAGATCTCCTCCTTGAAGACGCCTTCGTTTCTTTGCATGGCCTGGAAGGCTGCAGAGTTGGCGATTGTTTTATGTGACGGAGGGAGGCATTAACGAATCTATATTTGTTTACTGCAATGTAATCCTTTTGCGTTGGCATAGATAAATGTCTACATGTGTCTTTTGCGAAGTCTTCAGCATTCACATGTGAACTGCCACTGCTCCAAGTTGCTGTTCATGTAAGATGTTCTTCAAGAACTCCGCGACGATCAGTCTACATCCCGAGGAGTACAGCCGTAAGGTCGTTAAGGGGGCGCCTTGTGCAAATCCCATATGTCTAATCTAACGATAAGTCCATCCGAGGGTGGCTTACCAGCCTCTCTGATGCATCCATAAGGTCAAGACCCTTAAAGTTCGGATAGTCCACTCTTCATTTTTCTCATTCTACAACTATTGTGAATGAGACGATGGAGAACGGCGTTACTCAATCCTTTTTGTGACGCGCTACGCATTCCACATCTGCGGGATATTGTGGAGTCATTCCTAATACGTACTTGGGCTGCACTCTAACATGCGGTGGCCAGCCGATTAACAAGTCAGTGATTTATCCTTCTGAAAAAAGCCTGGTATCAATTCACCCGGGAGGTATGGATGACGTGTTTGGCGTGGGCGGAAGAAACCCGAATAAAGAACCTCGATTCAGAGAGACAGGCGACAGTCGACGCTTCTTCCGACTGCATCAGAACGATCTTTTGCTATTAAAAAAATACTATGTCTGCCTAGTCTAACCGTGTGGGTGTAATACTGTCAATAGAGAAGTATACATATTTATGACCACTTCCATCGGAATGTTTTTGGTATGTGTTATATCTAGTTGTGCTCGAACGACCTACTTGGATAGGTATTGGAATGATTTTCAATTTGAATATTCGAATTCGAGTAATCGAAAAATCGCGTTTATTACATACATTCGATTTCGAATGTTCAGAAATCGAGTACTCGAAATTTATGAGTATTAAACCATTCAAATATTCGAAGGAATGTTGAAAGCATAACTATAGCATGCATCCACATATTATTATTAGCGTTATTATCACTCTATTTTATTATTATTATCGCCGCTATTATTCTGTGCCATGGTTCTTGCCGCCTTTGTTTCCTTTCAGTTACAACTAAAACATTTCATTGCCCACTTTCCAGAGAGACCTGGGAATCACAGGGAGGAAGAGGGGCCAGGGATGTTCAGTGGTGCGTTTGGCCGGAAATGAAGCGCAGTAGTCCTTGGGCTACTTATATATTTAGACCTGAAGAAGGCATAAAGCCCGAAACGTTGCCAATAAAGAGTTGACCAAGTCGAGCTTCACTATTGCAAAGTCAAAGCAACACCCATGAAGCTCAGGTAACCAACGATTTTAAGGATGCAGCAATATCCAATATAGCTCATGATTTCCTTCACTTGGTATTTAGTAAGTTCTACATAGCTAATTTTTTCGTTTGGGAATAAATGATCACTCGCAGGCATCCGTTGCTTACAAGGAAACTGTCTGAACGGTACGCCAGAACGGCAAGAATGAGTACTGTAAGCAGAATCTCCATCCTCCAAGTAGTAACAGAACATGTTTTGTTTTTGCCGACTATCTGAGGGAAACAAGTAGGAGGGTGTAATGGTTAAGGGTCCGCAGAGCGAGTTTACCACGGCAATACAAGGTACTGGTGTCGTGGACTAGGTGGCGCAGTGGTAGAGGGGCTGCATCATGTTTGTGAGGTCGAGGACTCAGTTCCCATGCTACGCCAGGTTTAGCACTTTTACCGTAGTATCCGATTTCCATAAAGATTTCCATAAAGTTCCAAATCTGAACTTGTGCTTGGCTTCACAGTTCCTGCCTAGTGGTTCTCCGCTGCAGCCCAAGCTTGGAATCGCGATACAGTCCATTTTCCCAGTTCTCAAACTTGTATAGGATAACAATTCTAGTGTAGCCAAACCTTTTCCTTCGAAACAATTTGTCCTCCCGAAAACGTGATAGTGCGTTCACTTGTTAGTGGTGTCGTGACTCCGGCACAATCCTCTTCTGGTTGAAACTCTTGGTCCTCTTCTTCCATTAGCTCCAACTTCTCAACTTCGTCGATTTCCACCCGCCGCAGTTCGAAATCCTGTAGGATACTTGCTATCCTTTCCGCCACCTTCATCTCGTCTGTCGAAGGGACAGCATCCAGCAGTGGAAATCCGCACTTCAGTGTCAGTAGGTGAATGGCCACTCGAGGGTTAGCAGACATTGTAAAGTCAGTGCTGGCGGCAGCAGCTTGTTATGACCGACAGCTTTGTAAGCATATTCGTGTTCCAAAGCTCCAACAAGGTTCTTCGGAGGAGGCGCCTGCACCTGGTTACCGGTTCTTGGGCCAACCAAACCTTCCATCCCTTCGGGGTCGGTGAATTGGTGCCATTGCTTTCCGGAGCGAGAAAGTCAATGACTTGTCCATTGACTGAGCGCCGCAAGTGGACTTCTTCTTTCTTCATGTTATTCTTTGTAACGGCCAAACACGCATTCAAATTAACTCTATGACATACCGTAGAGATAAAATGCGAGGCGCATCCTAGAAGTAATCGCCTATCCTGCCGTATACCCATTTATAAGTATAAGTATAAGTTTATTACGTTGCTTAAGGCAAGCGTCAAATACAAGCAGAACTGCCAAAAAATGAGAACAACTAACGAACAAATAAACAAAATTATTAAACAATAGTGATAAAAATTCAACGTGAACAAGATGAAGATGTTACGGCTTCAATAGGAAGTTCAAGACTTTACGCTTGAAACATCCAACGTTTGTCGAAAAATCCTTGTTCTTAGTCAGCTTGAGGTACATGGAACCAGCTCTGTTTACGGAAAAATTGGCTCCTAGAGAAGTTTTAGCCCTATCAAATGCAATTTTGTTCCGGTCGCCACGGGTGATTGACGATACAAGCCTTTATCTTATCTTTATCTTTATTTATCTTTTAAAACTAATAGGGACGCTCATGGGAAGAGTGTAGTACTCATTTTGGATGTGACAGATTAGTGGGCAAGACTCACAAGCAGGGTTTCTCACAAAAGCAAACTTCCCATCGAGCGGTTAGCATTCAGTTGAATGAGTCTCACTATACGATACTCTAATCCGTAGAAACGTCTTACCATTAGCTGTGACTCATTGGCAGTTAGCTAGGAAGAAACATATGAAGTGTCCGTTGCCAGGAAAGGTCTGGCAGAAAGAGAGAAGTGACCAAGCAAATTCCGAAACGTCAATTCTTAGATTATAGTTACTCACGCATGCCATGCCCGTGTGGCAGCGCAGTCAGAAGAGGGACCGGCTGTTGGGTGAACTCCAATTCAAGGTTCCTGGCTCTAATTTCCGGCTTAGGCCAATCAAACCCTCGATACCTCGGGAGTGGGTGAATTGGTACCAGTCTCGTCTGGGAGGGACGTAGCACAAGGATAAGCAGCACTTGAGTGTTCCAGCCCTATAGTGAGCTGTGCTAGGCTATTTCTGATGTACATGCGCCTTATTACCAAGGCGAATATCCACTGAGTAGAGAGTGACCCCTCCCTCCCCAAGCCTATTCGCGCCCAAAACACTGACTTGCTCATGGGCACACCACCGCTAAGTCATTGTTTGGCCAGACACGCATCCAAATTCCCTTCACAAAATCCGTTGAAGTAGAATCTAGCGCATTCTAAAGTGGGCGATCATCGAAGGTTCTTTTCTCCTTTTAAGCTGTTTAATGTTTTCTCTTTGAATTTTGAGTTGCAGAATGATGTTTTTCTGTTTCCTAATAATAATAAATTGAATAATGAAACAAATATTATTAAGTGAATTTAAAGAATAAATTAGGTATTAGAATAGATGAATAAATAATAGAAACTGCACTGTTACATCGAAAACCACGTACTGTTGGCGGATATTTTGTATCGCTGAGTATCAGACCTTCGTGCTTACCGGGACCCACTGTTGTGTGTGAGCCTACGACTTTGAAACAGGTGATGCGTGATCTGGAGACATCGTGTCTCGTGCGAAAGGCAAACTTCCTTTCACCACCTGTCGTCCGACTATTGGTCTGCCTCTGCGGACACTGAAAACGTCTCCATTTGTCCCTGTCATGTCCCAAAGTGGCCCAGTTAGCCCGCCTCGCTCGAAGGACGCCAAAATCGTCAAATATGACGCTAAACAGTTTCATGAAGAAGTCCCTCCAACTCGTCGTCTCCCCTTGCTCTACGGTGAGCTACGGCCTTGGCTGGGGTACACTACCCGACATGAGGCGACTAGTTTTCGAAGACAGCCCAAGTGACAACTACTGAGGCCTTGGAACCTCGGCAGACCTCTGCAGTCCGATTTCCTTCACTCTCGCGACTCTTGTTTTCCTCGCTGCACGACGCTAATCGCATGTTCATCCTGCTTATGCAAGGTCATGACGTCCGACACGTAACTATAGTACAGGAGCATCAGTGGAGTCGATTACGTTGGCACGGACCCGTTCACGTTCATCGCCTTCGTCACTACTTCTCCAATGCTCTTGAAAGTTTCTGAAGGCCCTTTATTTTTGTTCCTTACAGTTCAGGTAGTGGATAAGTACTCTATGATGATGTAAGGCTGTCGCAAAATTAGTCTCCGCCTCGAAGTATGCATAAAAAATAAGTTTTTTTAACCCTAAATCATTCTGTCTCAGAGACAGCCACACATATCGATCGGAAGGTTTTTTCCTGCTCTTTCATAAAAAACTATGTGGATTTCGCTCTGATATTCCTAGCCGACCTTTCCAGGGCTCCGTAAAATCATGAACCGACGCGACTATAGAGTCATCATGCTTTACGAATTTAATTGGGACATTCTGCGGCAAAGCCCTCCCATAACCTTAGCAGCGCCTGTGGGATAGATTGTCCTTATGAACAAACGGTGAGGCTCTGCTTCAAAAAATTCGCTTCGATTTTGATCTCGAAGAAAAACCGGGTCGCGGGCGCTGGTAGTCGCTTGACGATGAAATTTTGAGGAGAGCCGTTGAAGCAAATCCGAAGGCGACACGCACGTTGGCAGTGGACTTTGACGTGCATCATAGTACCGTAGGCGTCATTTTGCGAGAATCGGCAAGGTGGAAAAAGATGTTGAAGTGGGTGCTCCATGAGCTGAACGATGAGCAGCGTCTGGCGCGTCTCGACACTTGCTCCAACCTGCTAGTTCGCTTTAAAAATGAGCCTTTCGTAGGCCGAATTATAACTGTAGATGAGAAAAGGAGTCCTTCACGATAACAGAAAGCAGGGATTTGTTTGGGTAGATGAGGATGCTCCCCACCATCCTTTCCTAAACCCGGTCTCCACCCTATAAAATTATGCTTTGTGCTGGTGTTGTAAAGACGGAACCCACTTAAGCTTTTTGCAACCTGGGTAGGCAGTCACAGGAGATTCTCACTGCTGTGATTTAGACCAAATGTATGAGAAGTTGCAAAAATTATGGCTGGCAGTGGTGAATAGAGGAAGGCCGCTCCGTGTTTCAGGACAACGCAAGACCACACACCTCACAAATCACTCTGCGAAAACTGAACCATTTAGTATCGAAGTTCTCCCTCACCCACCATATTCTCCCGAGCTTTCCTCCACTGACTCTCACTTTTTTCGACTATTGACTCTCATTTGCATCAGAAACAATTGACTAATTTGGCCGATGTTGAATGTACCCTCCTTGATTTCGTTAATTCCTGTGATCTCAGTTTTTACTAAAAAGCATTAGGTTGATTACCTTTTCGTTGGCAAAAATGTATGGATTTTAGTGGCTTTCACTTCGATTTATAAAGTTATGTTTAGGCTGAGTCACAGCAGTTTGAAGTTTGTGGCCGTTTCGGCGATTAATTTTGCGACAACCTAATATCGTCTTGGAGAGCTCACATTTGCAATTTCTCTAGTTTGTGTGACCTTGGCTTTGTACGCCATTTCGATATCTAAGTGGACACCTTTCGAATTAGTTGATTTGAAATTAATCTGAGCATCAAAATACCATTTTTGATTTGGCAATTGTTCAGTTTGACGTGGAAGTTGGATATCTAGTCCTTATTTGTTTGTTAATTAGTAGGCAGTCCACGTGCAGGATAAACAAATTAGTGAATGAGTTTGAGATAGCCGTTTGCGCTCTTCTCTTCAGAGATGTTCGTTACGCTGAACGTGAAGGCCTTCAATATCTGTGGAGTATTGCTTAAAACTGGATTAGTTTTTGAATGCATAAATTGCGACGCTAATTAATTTTGAATATGAAGATGAAATTTCGGTGGGAAAGGGAGAGAAATAGCATCTGTCCTCGTTAGCATTTGGAAATTGCACGGGGCACACTCGATGGGTGGTCTTGGTGAAGTACATGTGAGTAGCTGTGAACTAATAAAGAGACCAAATCGACGCCCACGTGAACATAAATTCCATGGTATTTCTCTGGGACTCAGAGCTCGGCTCGTCCGCCTACTAGAGACCAAATGAATCAACACGTCGTTCAGTTTGTTCTCGCAAATAGCCGGCCATCGGCGCATTCTGCACGCCGAACTTCGGTGTTTTCAATGGAACTCACGCGGTCGCGCTTCGTTTCGGACGGCTCGTCGTCACCATCGTCGTCGTCGTCGTCGTCGTGCGTCGGACTCGAAAACGCAATTATATCCTTCTATTCGATGTATTTCGCTTCTCACCAATTAAATACACCCTTCCGGACGAGAGAGCATGTCTTCAACCGTAAGTCAGCCCCACCGCATGTTTTCTGCTAACCGCCATAGCTCTGCATCTCACTAGGAGGCCACTCTTCTCACAGCGGCTTTTGAAAGCATTTGCGTCCTTTTGAGGCTGAGCAGCACTTGTGGGGCAGCTTAGTCGACTTCGTCTTAGCTGACTTCACCGCTAAACTCTAGTAGTACAGCACCCTGTCTGCGGCTGCTCTTCCTTTCATCTGTACACCTTCTTACCTGTATTACGGTAAAAAATACCCTGAAATATAATTTTAAATTAGATAGTAGGATAATGGCAGGGTACGTTTTTCAAAACGGCGACGACGACGCTTACATAGGATCATGCAACTCGCACTTCGAAGTGCTTGATCTGCTGAAAACGAGATAAAACCAACCGACATTGGGCAACTGATTGACACAACTTACTGTCCGGTGGCAAACCCGTTCGAGTGCTTTCTGTGAATGCAGGTTTCACCCCCCACCTCCCCTCCTGTGATGTGACATGTGTACGTATTAGACATACAGATAAGTGTGTTCCCGCTTACTCTATAGGATAGTGGGTGACGTCTGTAGCAGGTCTTCAGAATCAGTGCGCTGCTGCACGATATCTCTAAGCAGGGTTGCCGATGTGAGATCAGACAGAGGGTCTTCCATGTTAAAACGATAAACGAGTTTTTCACACCAAAGTCGAGACTCTCCGAGACAATTATTGTATTTTTTCAAGGGAAATTTACTCTGTATTTCGTTGAATTTTTTAAAATTCCCCTTCCCCACTAAATGTGCTTACTGCTCTACTAATCGATACTAGTAATGATCGAGTGTTGCTAGAGTACTAGTCAGCACTATTTGAAATTTAAAAAAATTTATTTTTGAAGAAAAGTGATTAATTGATTTGGAAAGATGTTGTTTTAAAGCGCCGAGAAGCAGAACTCATTTAGCCTGTATTAAAGGTGAGACGAGACGAGGCACTCGACTAGATCGTCGCGATGTTCATTTGACCGATAGTGTGAACGATGAAAAAAAAATTATGAGAAATGCTAAAACAGTGCTAAAACAGAGGATATGTATATTTATTACAACTGTTTTTATTCTACCGTTTACACTTACCATCTGTGTTATTTCGCGCAAAAATTTTGCTTTCAATCAAATATGATTCAGTGAAGTGCATCTTGTTTTGCTGTACTAACAATAAGGACTGCTGCTTCTTTTCGCATTCAATTAGTGTTGTTGTTGTTTTGAAAAACAACAATTTTATAAATTTTCAATAACCTAGTTTACTTACTTGGCATGTGAATTAAACATTTAAAAAAAAAGTCATTCTAACTTTCCTTGAACATGAAATTATTCTAACCGCCTATTTTATTAGGTTGGCAACTAATTTCGTGGACTCTCAAGCGCCTTCAACAAAAGTGTTCATAAACAAATAACAAATGACAGTTTTCAACCAAAGTAAGGTCTTTTGGAACGTGGGACTGCTTCCCATTTATCAGCTGCCTGGCCCTTCCCACAGCTGTAGAATTCTTGTGCTTTTGCAGCCAGGAATCCTTGGAGGTGCATTTTGACATGGTCCACATTAACAAATCGTCCTCCAACCAAGAAGTGCTGCAGCGTGCTGTAAAGGTGCTAGTCATCTGGCGCACGGCCTGTGCTGTAAGGTGGGTGAGTTAGACGCTCCCAGCTAAGGTCTTCGATTTTTTGAAGCTGCCGATTCGTGACGTGTGATCTGGAGTTATCTTGCTGATAGATAGTTCCGCTCCTGAAAATCTGTCTGAACCGACTCCAGCGGAGTTCAGCCTACGCACAGCCAGGTTAAGAAGAGTAGATTACAGCATTAATGCTGGAACCGTTCTTGATAAGCTCCCAGAAGATAATACCTTCTTGACACCACCAAACGGAGGGAACGTAGCGAACCGGACGCCTCAAAAAATAGAAGACCTTGACTGGAAGCGTCAAACTCATCTACTTTACAGCACAGACCTTGCGCCGAGTGACTACCACATTTTTAGTTCGGAGCAGTACTTCTTGGTTGGAAGACGATTTAATAATGTGGACCGGGTCAAAATGCACCTCCAAAGATTCTTGGCCTTAAAAGCACAATAATTCTATGGCCGTGGGATAGACCAGCTAACTGATATATGAGAAGCACTTCTGCGTTCCGAGGGATCTTATTTTAATTAAGGATTATCATTAGTTATTTGTTAATAAATACTTTTGCTCAAGATTCTTGAGAATCCACGAAATTAGTTGCCAACCTAATAGTTAGCGGGGAAGAAGCGTGTTCTCCGTTTGTTTTCAAAGACGTCAAGGTTGCTCAGAAGAGTGTCCAATTAGACACGAAATGTTTCTAATTTGACGTGACAATAAAGGCTTTAGTCACTTGGCATAAATCTACTTCAGGATCTCGGATTATCCTTAACGTATCCACTGAGCGCGTGGACCGCAGATTGCCTGGGAAGGATAAAGCACTGACTTGTCCATCGGCTGGGCAACGCAAGTCATTGTTTCGGACACATACGTATCCAAACTGCTTCCGCGATTTTCTCTTGAAGAAGAAAGCGTGGCGCATCACGCACAAGGATTACTTAGCGAGCCATCTGTCCTTTCATTATTTACAAGAGAAAGAACGGACTTGCTATGAGGAACATCCTCACTCAAATCAGGAGCACTGTTTTTCATCTAGCTCATTATTAGGCAGTTTGTTCTTGGAAATGGCTTAACTCCTTTAGTCTTTCTTCACACCCAGATAACTCAGAGCCGCGTTGGAAGTTCGCTACTTATTTTTGAAATTGGATGAATCATAGATTTGTTCTGCATGAACCAATTTATTGTTCTTGTTCTGTCTGTTTATGTTTATGTTCATTTCTCTTCCGTTAGGTGTTATTCACGCGATTGTTATCATGTTTGTTTTCGAGAGCTTGCCTTATGCAAGCGAAATAAGCATGAAGATAAGCATTTACTGCATTTATTTTGTTTGTATGAGCATACTTTTATCCAATGTTCAGCTAAATCGGAACTCTTTAGCTTGAATTGAGTCGTAAAAGCGCGAAAATCTTCGCCGCAATTGTGCTTCAGATTTCTGGGAGAGGTGGAAAAAATGTTTCGCCTAAACTTCACCCTGGGTTTTGTTTTGGAGTGCTGACACTACTGTGACAACAGGTTCTGAAACTTCGGACAGCACGATAAAACACGGTAGGTATGGGTGAGAAAGAGAGACGGGATCATGATCAACGATGTCGGTCATACTTTGCCTTGGAGTCATTTGGCGTCCTGACTATGAATCTTCCATCCCTTTTCAAAGTGTCAGTTTTGGGCAGTTTTTCTCATCTGGTAGCGCAGTCGGAGGAAGCCTCAACTGTCGCGTGCGCTCCGATTCCTCGTTCTTGGTTCGAGTCCCGCCTAGGCAAACTATGCCTACTGTTGTCTGAGATGGTTAACTGGCCGCGTAATCTTTTGCGAAGCATAAGACACCGACCTGTTATCGGCTGGCCACCGCAGGCCGTTAACCATAAACGCCTTTAAATTACCCCCCCCCCCCCGAACTACGTAGAAGTAGAATTCATGGCATATTCCATAGATGATTTGATTAACGTCATCCTCTTTCCATTAGCTTTTAAAATACTTCAATAATGCAGAATTCTACCAGTCAAGCAAACATCGTGAGAAGCTATACATGCGCATCGCGACGTTTCCAAATCCAGTAGACAAAAAATTGCCTATGTTTGACAGCTTCATGAAAACATAGTACTATTTTTGGAAGATTTTCGTTAATTTTTTCTGAAATTTAATGCAAGCTATAGAAGTTTGTAGTAGCCGATGCCATGGAAATGTTACCTACGTATAAACTTTGTAAGCATTTTTGAGACACCTAGGACATTAACATTTTAAGTGAGGTTCTCAAATCTTTGTTACTGGGCATTTTATGATAAATATAGATGTCAAAACAATACGGACAGAGGATAAAGAACGGTGTTAATCAACCTCTTTATGAGATACGCAACGCATTCTACGTGCCCCTAAGAGGGGGGGGGGGAGGGGAGGAGTCTTAATGCACACTTATCATATGCAATTACTTGCGGTGGCCATCGGATGGACAAGTAATTGTTTTTTCCTTCCCGAACATGGTACAAGTTCACTGATCTGAAAGGATGGAAGATTGTATTGACCTGGGCGGGAATCGATCCGAAAATCCTCTATTCAAGGTGCACGTTACAGTCGGCGCAACTTCCGACTGTACTGCCACGCGCCCTAAAGCAATGAATATTGATGAGAAACGCTCTTATGTCATGACCTAGTCTAGCACACCTACAGACAGTTAGTTATGTATGTGGGTGCAAAAGCGTCTTTCAATCAAGAGAATTGGTCGCCTTCACTCCGCCTTATTTTGAAGTTAGGTGTGGCGTTGGCACTGCATGTCAAAAATGAAGTGCATTTTCCAGGAACCTTCAGCCTCCGGGCTTGCGTGCGGTTGCGTACTTCATTCCTGTCTACGATCTAAATATTTACTGTGAATGCGATCCTTGTCTGTCTTGAAATAAACACGCGTTTCATCTAACTCATGAATAATTTACCCCTAAATTGCATTGCATAGGAACCCTTACTGGATCAACAATACCCTCTGAGATGACGAGATGTCTGGACCTCGAATTTCCTCACATTGATCGGTTATTTATTTATTTTTCGATTTTAAAATTGGTTTCACTCACAAAAAAATGCTGCTTATCGAGTGATACGTACTGTGCTGCAATTAAAACTCATAACAACAGCTTAATCAGAAAGGTAATCAGTGAGGTAGAAGCCTTTTCTACTTTTTTTTTTTACTTTGAAACTCCAAAACTTCAACAGGTCTCGCAGAGCGCCATGCTTTTCATTCGATGGCCATATCAGGGGAACTTTTATGCTCCAATAAACATTCTACTTGCCTATAATTTCTCTGAAAAACGCATGTGATTAAAAGCGGAACAGATAAGTACAGAATAGGTCAAAGGCGCTTGGAGACCGAGAATGAAATCTGGAAATAAAATAGCGCTACCTGGTATGGTACTAGTCATTAATATGAACTACATGGGGTAAGGGGATGTAACAGTCCAGTCAGGCCGCATCAAGTGGGCGTGCAACCAAGTCCCGGAATCCAGAAAGTTGGCTGTGGTTGGCAGTAGCGTTTCCGCCTCTCATTTAGGCCCCCAACGACTAGCGTCCGTATTTTTCGTCGGACCTTTACTATATGCACCTTATGTCGCCCTTCATTGGACCCTTCTAAACAAACTTGATGCTTCTGAAATCAAGCCAAACTTCTTCCAAATGCGAACCGGAACGGAATTCTAACCGCTCAAACTACAGACTCAACAAAATGGTTAGAATAGCTTCGGTTCAGGGAAAGTTGATACTTTTGGTAACAAAATTTTAAATTTTAAATTTATTGTTTAGTTTAGCTGCCGAAAAAGTGTAATAATTTTCTATTTTTTAAGAAAAAACAAAAAATGAAATTTTGTTTTAAAGCGCAACTTTGTTATCGTTTATTGCCCTGAAATCTGAAATCGCTCCATGTACTTGATAAGCTTTCTATAATAATTATTTAATTTGACTTGATGATTTGTTTGATTTTTATTTGATTAATATTCTAAACGCTGCTTACATGAAGCATAAAAGTGGGATATGTGTGTTCTTTCCAATTCCCTTTGTTGTGCCGTTTACAGGTGTGATACTTCATGCAAACGGAAATTTAGCTGTCAATCGAGTAACAACCGCGACGACCTGGACGAGGGCATGTCGCAATCTCTTTTTTCTCAAAACACGGCTACCTTTCCGCTCTTTAAAACCAGTTTTAGGCCATTATTTTCCTCAAAAAATGAGAAATTTATAAAAAAAAATAAACATTGCGTTCACTTATTGCGGAATTCAATTTAAACCTCAACGAAAATTATACCAATTTTTGAAATAAAAAATAATCCTAACATTTTTGGGGAGTTTCTAGATTAATATGGAATAGCTCGTTTTGGTTTGGAATATGTTCAGTTGGATTTCATAAGCGTTAGGCTAGTTTAGAAGAGTGTGCAATTTGACCTGAAAAGGTAAAGGCTATTAGAACTGAAGGCGAATTGGTCAGTGATGTTTAAAGGGCAAAAGCCAAGAACGAGCGGCTTCAGTCAACTCATGGGATGCGCCACACGTTTCACTTCTACGGGATATCGTGATTGGACGCATACTTATCCTATGCAATGAAGTACGGTAGTCATTCGATGGGCAACTTAGTGTTCTATGCTTCATAAACAACTCTAGTAGCAGTAAGTCGACTCGTGGGGTTTGCTTGGACTGGTCGAAACTCGAGCCTTAAACCGATTCGTGCTCGCCAGAGTTACTAGTTGCTGCGTTCCCGTTACACCAGCAGCAACTGTTGCTGTTACTGTTAGCAACAAAAAGCTCGGAACAAGCACATGGCTTCTTACCGCTTATATTTTTGCATGGTTCAATGAGTCGTCATTCATTAACGTTATTTAGAAGAACTGATCTCATTTAATTGTCTTATTGGCTTCCCCATTGGCACACCCTTTACCGAACCCTTTATGAGCAGCATCGGTTCGAAAACAAGACTGAATAAAGAGGTTTGACTCATCAGCTCATAGAAGGGTGCTCCCCGCATCAAAAGGTGCCCAAAGCTAGCCATTGAGCAAGCAATATCTGGCGATACTTCAGCTCTTGCTCCCAGGCATGTGTTGCTTCCGTGGGAAAGAAACATGTCCTAGGTCCGTGGAGACCGTTTTAACCCAATTCGTTCCCGCCTGGGATTGTCCCATAGTTTTTCGCTCTCTTCAGACGTTATTTCCTAAATTCACTTTATAGAAGCAAGTTCTACTTCCACGCTGATAATGATAAACCTGCTGAAGTGTTGACGACGTCTGTTCAAGCTGTTCTCTTTTTCTTGACGTTTTATGCGCATCCGAATGGGCCGACTGAATTAGAACACATTTTCTATTTAATTGTTAATGTCGCATTGTCGTACATCCCCAATCCACCATAGCTTCTGTCGTTTTTTCTGTTCAAAGTGGGAATCTTGCGGAGGCGGGGTAGGGCGGTGTAGGACGCTGGTGGGGCTATCCAAAAACGCTTTGTCGTCAGGTAAGACGGGCATCGGCTACAGGAATTGAAGACTTGCAAGTACAAGATGAACCGGATCTGTTCTAATTGGAGAGGGGCACATAGTGATTTGGGTCTCCATTCCCTTCCGAGAGTTTTTATGAGAGTTTCAGGTGCTTCCCATGATGCAAGGGATGCGCGAGGGTTTCATCCCACCCTTCCCTGCCTCCGCAGGCTTCCCCCTATGAACTTCTTCTGACCAAATCGTGAACCTATGAGGAATTAGAACGAGAGTGCGCGTTGTCGAGATCTTGCAAGTCAACTCTGAAAGTGTGGATTGTTTCCGTAGTCTCAGTTCTCTGTTAGGAGCTCTATTATTAGCCTTATTGTATGAAACTCGTATATGTGCCCTCCGTTCGTTTCCGTAAACTCTATGAGATTCTGCTGTATTCCAGCATGGAAAAGTGTACCGTATACACCGACACAGTGAAGGATCCTTCACTCGAGACACCTGTCATCATTGGATTCTCTGTGTTGTACAGGTACACACTTCCACAATAATAATTGTCACGATTTCGAATTTTGTTGGAAAACTACTGATCTTTTCCAGTTTATTATTTCTTGTTTTCAGTTGCTATCGTCTAAGATTAAAAAAATCATTTGCACTCGACTTCCATCCAAGTGGGTAGGAGAAATCAGAATATCTTGGGTTGATCGAAAAGTCTTGCAACACTACTACAACAATATTCAGATCTGTCCCTATTTGCTGAAACAAAAACTTAGTCCACGATATATTCCCACACAAGTCTGAGATCCTGCCCATCTTTCAGGCAGCCTTGCAATTCCTTTCCGCCAGAATTCCGAGGGCTGTGAGGAAAAGAATTCAGAAATCACCATTTCCAGTTGACGTCGATCATCTAACACTCTACCTCGAAGATACTGCTTCAGAGCTCTGATCAGGTGGTAGTCAGAAGGAGCGAGATCTGGAGAGTACGGTGGATGGGGTAGAACTTCCCAGCCTTACTCCTAGATTTTCTCGCGACTCACTTTTGCGACATGAGGACGCGCGTTGTCGTGCAGCAGGTAGACATCTTCCTGTTCTGGAGGTTTTTCGCGCATGGCGTCTGCCAGGCTGTGGAGCTGGGTAGCGCAGACAGATGCTGTGACCGTGTTCTCACTATCCAGTAACTCCCAGTAAAGCATGCCTTCTGAGTCCAACAAAGGGGCGACCGGAACAAGGTCGATCATCGAGAGAGATGAGATATCTCCAGCCTTGAAGCCCTACCAACGGGCCACTGTGGAACAGTGAACGACTTCCTCCTTGAATGCAGCGCAGATGTTGGAGGCTGCAGTCCTTGCGGAATGGCCTTGCAGGAATTCGTAGTCGACGATAGGTCGTAGGATGCTGCTTATCGTTGACATTGTCGCTGTATTCGTACTCGACGAGGCCTTATATAGTATGCTTGGGAAGCTTCGAGAATGTACTGTGACGTCACCACACAATATTAATACTGTATGAGCTTTAACAAATTTAATAGACAGTTGCGTAAAGTGTTGCAAGACTTTTCGATCAACTCAATATAAATCATTATAGTTGTTAAGCGACCAGGAAAGTAAAAGTAGAAAAAGATATGTTGAATAGATAAAGCAGTAGCTACTGCATGAAGAGAAAGGGATTACTTTCCTATAATTTAAATGAGTCGTATCACAAAACATTATCACAAACCCCTAAGGTTGCTAAGCTAAGGTTGCTTTCAAGGCTTTGCAATAATGTCTGCGTAGCACTTTTAAGCTCAAACCCCCTAATAGCCATAAAACTAGTCGAGATACTTTACCTGTATTTCAGCATCGAGTTTGTCCTCGGAATCACTGGTAATATTGGAGTGATATTCTTCACATTTGGAAATAGGAAGCTGCAGACAGTTCAAGTGAGTGGCGGGCCTTAATTTGTTCGTTTTTTTTTTGGTTTTCTTTGAGGTCTTTTCCACTTCTCTGAATTTCAGAATATGTTCATACTGAACTTGGCACTGGCCGACCTCATTGTCTGTATATTCTCACTGCCTCTAACGCCAATTACGAGTATTTATAAAAACTGGTATTTCGGCGATCAGATGTGTCACTCATTGCCGTGGATTCAGGTAGGTATTTTTCACTTCCTCAGTTGTCCTGTGATCGGCTTATTTCCTCGTCATAGCTTTGCTATTTGAGCCTTAAAATTGGTGTTTATATAGCATTTTCGAACCAAGTTGGACACTTTCCATAAGGATAAAGGATAAAGGACGGCGTTACTCAATCCCTTCCGGGATGCGCCAGCGCATTCTACTTCTACAGGATGTCGTGGAGGCGACATGAATGCGTATTTGGCCATACAATGACTTGCGGTGGCCAGCCGATGAACAAGTCAGCGCTTTATCCTTCCCAGACAAGTCTGGTACCAATTCACCGACCCTGGAGGGATGGAAGGCTTGGTGGGCGGGAAATCCGAACCAGGAACCTGGTATCGGGTGCACGCGACAGTCGCGCCTCCTCCGACTGCGCTACACGCGCCCACACTTTCCATATCCAGTTCAATTTCTTTAAGCCTCAAGTGGCGGTTATGTGGTTTAAGCTCTAATAACAGTTTTTAACAGCTCTAATAACGATCAAAGCTCCAGCGCCAGACGGGAGTCGAACTCGATTTGTCTGTTGTGTTCAATCAAAGCATGGTGTGAAGCACTCTTTCCCGGACGGAAGGTGGTGCGGGTTCGAGTCCTGCCTGGCGCCAGAGTTTTGATCGCAACAAAACATCGTTATGTGGGCTTGTTTCATATACCAATTTGGGCAATCCTTTAAGCAGTTTTACGCTTTGAAATTATACTGAGCATTTTCGAATTCATCATTCTTTTGAATTAAACTAGGGACTCTGCGGCGGTGAGGTTAAAATAATTTTTGTCCAAAAATAAATTAGTATGATTTCTTAAAAATTATTTTACCTGCACTACATGGAAAGCGGATGCACTCTTTGAAATTCTATAAAAACAATTAAGAGAAATAACTAAAACTTATTCTAAAGTGCAAGCGAACAGAATTTCCGTGTTTATTACTCATGCAGTCGTTCAGCTAGACGCGATTCTCATTCGATTGATAGTGTAAATAGAGCTTTCTTCAAACTGCAAAGTGAAGACTTGTGTGTTTTTATGCACCGGTGCAATTTTGATGCACGATTAACAAGTGTGTAACTCGGTAAATGGAAGTTTCGCTATAAATCGAAAGAAATCGCGACGCGCTGGACCAACGCATGGCGCAATCTCTTTTTTAATGTTACAACGTTTTTGAATTTTTAAGCACTCATAAAGCACTTTATGACGTGCACAATGTTATGCGCACCCTAGAGTGCAATAAATAAATAAATAAATAAATAAATAAATCTTAAACTATCATTTTCTTAAAAAATAAAGAATCAATAAAATTCCTAACGATATATTCACATTTGAGTCAAAAAATTATAAATTCTTAAAGAAAGTCAGACTGAATTTTCCTTGGACTAATCATTTTATTTTTGGTAGAGCTTGGAAAGCGTTCACTCTTATTTCCAAAAGTTGATTTCGGTTTGATTTAAGTAGCCCTAAATTTGCATAAAGCAGTGCCCAATTTGACGTGAAAATGCTATATTTTATTCGTTGTCGTCCAGTTTCTATTGATGCTTAGTCCTCCTAGACATCTGCCTATCGCGCTTTCATATTGCCCACGAATTATGACTAAGTATACATAATACGGTATATATAATACATAACTCCTAACTGTTTTATTGTTGCAGGGAGCCAGCGTCTTCGTGGCCACGTTCAGCCTCGCATTGATCGCTATTGACCGATACTTGATGGTTGTAACTCCACATCAGAAGCGAATCACTCGATTGGTAGGTGCAGCTCTGAAGCTACCTGGATCCCTTGAATAAAATAACTTTTCCTGTCCATACATGAATACAATACCGCTCGCGCCGCACGGTCAAAAGTGGGCGAAAAAACGCAAAAATAGCGTCGCAAAGCGTCGCATGCTCATAACTCCTTCAGTTTTACGTTTTTTGAAAAAGGGTTGGCACCATTCGATTCGTCTCTTCGAGATCTGCACAAATGTGTACACAACTTTACCGGAACACCCACATTTTCGCCGTGGGTGGTCCAAAATTGACTGGAGCGCCCTTTTGCGATTAGAGCGGCTTATTTCCCAGGACATGCGTGCTTTCTGACTATCTCAAGCATGGCGTACGTTGCCAGTGTTCTGTCATGCCAGGAATGCCCCGAGAGTGCGCCGTGCACAATGCAGACGGAATCGAACCTATCAATCGAGTGGGCGAGCGCATGTCCACTGCGCTTCTCTTACTGGGAAATGCGAAATCTTCAAGACTATTTCGAACCGTTTGGAGAATGTTATCAGAAATTTTCAGCCACCCCACTCAGGATTAGCTCCAATCTATCCAGCAAAACTTTGGTGTGCGCCGTGTATAATGCGTATAGAATGCGTATAGAGAACAATCTATCAATCGAGGGGGGGGGGCAGCTTGTAGGCTGAGCGTTTGGGGACTTTTGTCAGAAATTTGCAGCCGATCTAGTCAGGAGTTGCCCTAAAGCTGTCCAGCTAGCCTTTGGAGTGCGCCGTGAACAATGTATACAGATTCGAACCTTTCAATCGAAGCGGCGTGTTCGGAGCGCAATAGCTATGTAAAGTTAGAACCTTTCAGGTTGCAGCTTGTAGATTTTGTAGGCAGTCGAGCGGTCTCTTAGTATGCCAAAGTAGAATGGATTAGGTTAGGAGGGAGCAATGTTATAGGGGTGCGAAAATGCAGGTGATTTGTGTGAAGTATTTTTTCCGACTTCTGTGGACCACTACGAGAAGACGCCGCGAGCTAACGGCCTTAAAATGCGTACGCGAACAGAGCGCTTAAGATACTTTACGCCCTCACAGCTCCTCAGCTGCCTAAACTGCCTTAGCCTCAGCTGCCGTTTTAGAGCGGCGAAAGCTAGCGGTTAGAGTTTCTTGCGCTCCTACTCGCCCAGATTCGAGTCTTGGACACTCGCGGTGGCACCGTTCCGCTCAGCATGAAAAGCGCTATCGAACGGTATCAATTACGACCGATTCTGGCAACATCGATTTTTTGACAATATTCCATCGACGTGGCGCCTTAGGCCGAGCTGCGCTGACGATGACGTCATCGAAAACCGATATTTTCGAAATTGACCAGATTTCCTCGTGCAAACTTCGTCCAAAATCATCTAGGGATTATTTGGGGCGCTGATTACGAATCCGACGTTCGTTTTTGAAAATTCCGTCGACTTCGTTAGGTTTTGGATCTTCTTCTGGATAATTGAGGGTGGTCGAGTCAGGATCATCGATTTTGCTCAAAATTCGTATAGGGTCGGGGGCTTATTCGGGGTGCCGAACACGATGCCGAAGTACATTTGGACGATTACAGCAGGAGATCGCTCATACCGACAACTGGGGATGATCGGTGACCCGACCACCCTCAAACGGGAAGCAACCTGCTGAAGTCGACGGAATTTTCGAAAACGGACGTCGTATATCGGCACCCCAAATAACCCCTAGACGATTTTGGACGAAGTTTGCACGAGGAAGTTTGGCCAATTTTGAAAATACCGGTTTTCGATGACGTCATCGTATGCGCAGCTCGGCCTAGAGCGCCCGCGCCGTATTGTCAAAGAATCTGACACCATTCGAAAGAGCCTTTCGTTACGAACAAAACGGTATTACCGGGAGGGCCGGAAACCCAAATAAGGGCGAGTAAGAGGGCAGGAAACTTCAACCGCTAAGTCCGCCTTCCTAATACGGCAGATGGGGCTAAGGCAGTTTAGGCAGCTGAGAAGTTCTAATCCCGGCGCCGTAAAGTAACTTAAGTGCTCTGTTCGCATACGCATTTTGAGGCCGTTAGCTCTCCGCATCTTCTCGCAGTGGACTACCGAATTCGGAAAAAAATGCGTCACGCAAGCCTCACCTGCATATTCGCGCCGCTGTTACTTCGTCTATTCACAAGCTATATCGCAATTCTTCAGCACACTACTAGAACGTTTTACTTGCTACTAAATCAACAAGTTGCAGCCAGATCGACAGGGTTACTGCTCTCCGAACTCGTCCTTGCGTCCTATTTGGCACAACAACGGTTGATATTCTCCGCGCTCTTATTCGCCCAGATCACAGTTCGCGATACTCCTAGTAACATCATTGAAATCAGCAAGAAAAGTTCTATCGAATGGTATCAAGCTTGGTCAATTTCGAAAACATTGGTTTTCGATGACGTCATCGTCCGTCTGCGACGGCCAGGAGCGGTCTCGTCGTCGATGCTAAACAGTCAAAAAATTGATGTTTCCAAAATCGGCCGAAATTGACACCATTCGATAGCGCTTTTCGATATGACCAAACGGTGCTATTGGGAATGTCGAAGACTCAAATCTGGTCGAGTAGGAGCGCAAGAAGCTCTAACCGCTAGCTTTCGCCGCTCCGAAACGGCAGCCCCCTCCCCCGCTAAGGCTAAGGCAGTTTAGGCAGCCGACAGTAATAAGCATGTCATCGCAAAGTATCTTAAGCGCTCTGTTCGCGAACGCATTTTAAGGCCGTTAGCTCGCCGCGTCTTCTCGCAGTGGTCCACCGAAATGGGAAAACAATGCGTCACGCAAGCCTCACCTGCATTTTCGCACCCCTTTAACATTGCCACCTCCTAAGCTAAACCATTATACTTTGTCGCACTAACAGAACGCGAGACTGCCTACAAAATCTACAAGCTGCAACCTTAAAGGCTCTAACTTTACAGAGCTATTGCGCTCCGAACACGCCCGCGCGTGCCATTTGCGAGCGGTCGACCCCTTCGATTAAAAGGTTCGATTCTATACGGCGCACTCCAAAGGCTATCTGGACAGCCTTGGAGCAACTCCTGAGTAGGGCGGCAAGAAATTTCTGATAAAACTCCCCAAACGCTCCTACAAATTGTCGCGCCCCTCGATTGAAAGGTTCGAATCTGTATACATTGTTCACGGCGCACTCCAAAGGCTAGCTGGACAGCTTTAGAGCAACTCCTGACTAGGGCGGCTGCAAATTTCTGACAAAACTCCCCAAACGCTCAGTCTACAAGCTGCCCCCCCCCCCTCGATTGATAGAATGTTCTCTATACGCATTATTCACGGCGCACACCAAGTTTTGCTGTACAGATTGGAGCTAATCCTGAGTGGGGTGGCTGGAAATTTCTGATAACATTCTCCAAACGGTTCGAAATAGTCTTGAAGATTTCGCATTTCCCAGTAAGAGAAGCGCAGTGGACATGCGCTCGCCCACTCGATTGATAGGTTCGATTCCGTCTGCATTGTGCACGGCGCCCTCTCGGGGCATTCCTGGCATGACAGAGCACTGGCAACGTACGCCATGCTTGAGATAGTCAGAAAGCACGCATGTCCTGGAAAATAAGCTGCTCTAATCGCAAAAGCCCGCTCCAGTCAATTTTGGACCACCCACGGCGAAAATATGGGTGTTCCGGTAAAGTTGTGTACACATTTGTGCAGATCTCGAAGAGACGAATCGAACGGTGCCAACCTTTTTTCGAAAAACCTAAAACTGAAGGAGTTATGAGCGTGCGATGCTTTGCGACGCTATTTTTGCGTTTTTTCGCCCACTTTTGACCATGCAGCGCGAGCGGTAGTGTATAAAAGAGAGTGAAAGCGAAGTCGGTGAAGGCGCCAAAATTCGTGTCCCGCCCAGGCCAACTAAGACTTCCCTCCAGCGCCCTCCGCGGGCTGTGATTTGCTACCAAACATACCTGGGTAGGGTAGAATACTATTCTTTATCAGCAAGCCATAGATCGGATACGAATTAAATTGCCTTCACGGTATTTTGTTGTAGCAAAGTGCTTGGCGCATCCACCAAAGTGACCCTTGACGGTATTGTTGTTTCGTCTACTTGCATTTATAAAGTTTTTCTTAAAAAAAGATATCCAGTTGAGCATGAATCGACCTATTTTCTGAATTTGCCACGTACCTCACTAACGCAAGATATCGTAGCGACCTGTAGAACAAGCTGTGCTCAGGTCTTTAACCTCAGAAGCATTTTATTCCTTACTTTACATTGGATACTTTTCAAATTTAAGTGAAGGTAAGGATAAGGGTTGAAGGGTGGCTTCAGACAATCGTTATATGTGATGCGCATTCTACTTCTACGGGCTATCGTGGATCCAATCAAAAAAGCATATTTGGCAAGTACAATGACTTACGGTGGCTGGCAGGTCAAATCAGCGTTGAAGGTGTACTGGCGCAATATTCTGCAAGAAGGGAAGCAGATGGAGGAGTAGTGCCCCACGAACATAAACAAATGAAATACGCCAATGTTTTGTCCTACTCAAAGAGGTCTAGCCCCAGTTCACCGTCTCCAGTGGGATGGAATTGAATCGTTCATGAATCCATCAGTTTGACTTGAAAACTGCCCAGTAAATATTAATTGAAAATGTCGAAAAATTACTTGAATTTAGCAAGCTCGAGTCGTGATGATCTGCCTTTGGCTGCTGTCGGCGTTGATGACGCTGCCTTACTCCTGGTTTATGGCTCTCGTCGAGCATGATGGCTTATGTGGCAAATTCTGCACTGAAGCATGGCCGAACGCCAATCTTAGACAGTGAGTTTTTAAATGAATTTTATGCCGTTCTCTGTTTAGAAAGGAGAGTAAGTAATCGGCTGGAAAACTTCCAAACAAATAAGGATGCCTTTGAAAACGGTTCTTAAATAAGTACAATTACATAGGCATAGATGTAATATAAACATAGCAAAATATAAAATTCGTAGAAGTGAAGAAAGGTGTAAAATAATAGAATTTTTAAAATTATAATTAATTAAGAGAATGGTATGTCACAAAATATAAACATATAAAAAGCTTCGTTTCGCCACTACCTTCAGACGAACCTTTGTGTTATACTCCTCCCGTGGCTCTTCAGTGAAGAAGAGGAGTATATTTTAAGATTTCTTTAAAATCTGTCTATAAAAGAAAGAGATAGGAGAGCGAAAATGGAAGAGAGAACAAATGAAAAAAGATGAGAAAGAGTGAAGAAGGAAAGATAAAGAACTAGAGACATTTGAGAGAAGTAGAACTAGAAAGTGAAAATAAATAAGGAGTAAAAGATAAGTTAAGTGAACCATGAGGTACAATTGAAAGAGGTAATAAAATATGATTTATAAGTTCAATGTGACTACTTAAAATGTGTTATTATAGTATTTATTGTAATCACCATTATAAAGATTGATCATTATTAGGGTAGTTTATTTATTTATTATTTAATCCTATTTTATTTATTTTCTTTTATTATTTATTATTTAATACTTTTATTATACACTATAATACTTTTATTTACTTTTATACAAATTGCAAAGAAATGACAAAAGCAGGCTGCTTTTCTTTCACGACAGCATAAAATGCATGATACCGTACTCTCCTGCTTCTCTTTTCCGCATTTGCATCTACTTTTGTTCCGCGGTCTGAAGATTATTGTATAACCCTTTAAGAGACTGTCATAACGCTAAACTCTATATTTTCAGGGCGTATACTGTGTTTGTTCTGATTGCGCAATTTTTTGTGCCTTTCTTAATCATGTTCTACTGCTACTCCCAAATCTTCGAGCACCTGAAAAGGAGAACCCAAGCGAAGATCAGGTCAGTGCCTCACACTTTTCGGCCGAGATCGCTGGCGTTTTTGGTAAAAAAAAAGTGTCTACCAAAAAACTATCCAAATCAGTTTCTTTAAGCCTCAAGTGGCTGGTATTGGGGTTGTAAGCTGTCACAACGATGTTTTGTTGCGATCAAAACTTCTAGCGCCTGGCGCGACTCGAACCCGCACCTCATTCCGACCGGGCGGGAATGCTCTATGCCTTTACACCACCGGCGCCGTTTGATCGAACACAACATCAACACCTCTTGGGACCGATCAGCCCTCACCCGTCCGGGATGAACTGGCCGCTGATATCCGCATGGAACCAGTTAAGCTGATGGTTTTGATAGAAACAATCCAAATCAGTTTCTTTATGCCTCAAGCGGCTGGTATCGAGGTTGTAAGCTGTCACAACGATGTTTTGTTGCGGTCCCACGAGGTGTGGATGTTGTGTTCGATCAAACGGCGCCGGTGGTGTAAAAGCGTAGAGCATTCCCGCACGGTCAGAGGGAGGTGCGGGTTCGAGTCCCTCCTGGCGCTAGAAGTTTTGATCGCAACAAAACATCGTTGTGATAGCTTACCAAAAAACTGTTCCAAATTCATTACTAAACCCAAAAAGGTGGCGTTGCCATTTTCTTCTAAATGTTTTAAGCATTAATTGATTAACTACCTTACGTTAACACCAACAATTCTTCTCACTGTGCTACACGCGCTCATTTCTATGTGTTATACACGTAATTTCATTCCTTACACTTCAAAAATTTAAAAAACTAGGAAAACAGTCAGCGAGCGATTGTGTGAAGCATTTCATTCGCACTGTTCTAGGAAAATGAACGAGCGATCACTAATTCTGACAGCATCTATGCCCGTGCTCTCGACTGTAAAGCGGAAAATGGACGCAAAAGTTGATGTACTGGAACAGGTGAAAGATTTTTTAGTATCTAACTTATATATATATATATATTGTTTTTAACTTTCAGTTTGAAATAACTTTTTTAAACATTTCTATCATTTTTTATAACATCATTTATAAAAGATTTCTTCTTCTCCTCCTGAGCGTTTAGTCCCGCGCAGTCGCAGGTGCGCTGTTCTTGTGATCCGTCGCCACTTCATCCTGTCAAGGGCATCATCTGCCGTGGCGCTGACTTCGGCGAGATCTCTCTTGATGACGTCCTTCCACCTTTTCCTTGGGGCTCCTCTCGGACGCTTTCCGGGTGCCTCGAAATCTAGGGCCAACCTTGTGGGGTGATCCTCTGGTCTTCTGAGGACGTGTCCATACCACCTCAGGCGCTGCTCTCTCATCTTCAGCTGGATCGCGGCTGTCTTCATCACTGCCCTAACATCCTCGTTTCACACCCTGTCCCTACGGGTCCATCCACATGCCCACCTCAGCATCTTCATCTCCGCCGCGTGCAGTTGCCGCTCCTGCGCCTTACCCAGGGCCCAGCACTCACTGCCGTAGAGGAGGGCTGGTCTCACAACTGCTCTATAGAGCTTGCCTTTGAGCATCCTGGAGCATCTACGGTCGCTGAGGATCCCTATGGACTCCCTCCACTTGAGCCAGGCTGCGTTTATCCGTCCCCTGACCGCCTGGTCCACACTTCCTTCCTCAGATAGGCCACTTCCGAGGTAGCGGAATTCCTCCACCTTCTCGATCGCTTCCTCTTGGAACTGCCCTAACATCCTCCATTCATCTATGCTCAATTCAAAACTAAGACCCTCTTCTTCTTCTTTTCCTGAGCGTTTAGTCCCGCGCTGTTGCAGGGTCCGCTGTGTCCGACTGGGGACTCATTTATAAAAGGTTTCTAACAAAATCTATAACAACAACACAACGTTTTTTGATGACAATGTGGCCCATTTCACTCCAATTTTCCTCCTATTGTTCTTTTTTCTCTATTTTCTGCTTCTGCTTTTCCTTTTCTGCTAATAATTTACAATCGTAAGAATCATTAAGCAAGAAATGTCAGCATTTCAATTTTTAAGAGCGTTCCAATTTTACCCGAAAGCATTTTATACGAAAGTTTTGAATAGTTTTGACGTAGCTCACATAAAAATTTCCATTGTGTTCTACTTTGCACATATTGGGCTGAAAAACGAGTAATTTGGAGTATTAATTGTTTTTAGTGACTGATCTTGGTGTATTCGAATTCGAGGCGTTGAAAAACGTCTCTTTGACATCCACTCAAGACCATTCTGCACTCCACCTTATTTTGTTCACATTTGTTAGGTTTTGTTCTATTTTTTTTTATTTTACTGTGTAGCACTCATCGCTTTAGAGCTCTTTTTATTCAAATCTAGACTCCTGGAAAACTTTACACTAAAATGGAGGTACTTGGAATCAAAATATTCACTTTGTAACATAGAAGAAACAACGTTTTCTTTTAAGAAAATTTTTATGAAAAATTCCTATATTGGGTGTCCTATAAAGAAGGTGTACATTTTTTGAACGATCATAGAATTCGTGTTCCTTTGACCATAACAGTGCATTTTAGAATGCATTAGATGCATTCTAAAATACACCGACACAAAGATTTACTCATTTGTCGGGATTGTGCCGTGCGTTCGTTTTGAACCATAAAATGTTTTTTTTTAATTTATGTGTAGGTGGAGTTTAACGGAAGCTATGCAGTAGAGAATGGCTGTGTATTTCCTTCATTGCAACCGCTTCTACTGTTCTATGTTGAAACACATTTAAACGGAAATTGCACCATCATTCCAAACGATAAAGTTATGTGTAGAACGAGTGAGCGGCGCAATCTCTCCATACAAAACATCAGCAAATTCAGCAAATTCAATGATCTCCACACGTCAGGATGAGCCTAAAAACTTGTTTGTTTTCCTTCTCTGAAAAGCTGCATTTCTAATAGAAATTTTCTTTAAAAATCATAATTTTAGTGTTGATAGACAACGCAAATTTAAATATACTTTGCCTGAATTCGTATGAAAAGATACCATTCTGGGGTATGAAGCAACCCAGACCTAAAATAAAGTGGCCAGTTTAAAATGAAAATGGTGCATGGAGAGATGTTGCAGTATCACTAAACTAAGGACAATCACATCAAGCTAGCTGCCGAATCCTCACTCAATTTCACTTATGCTTTGTTTATTTTAAAAAAGAGCTACAAACCTAAAAACCAAACCGGTTCAGATTAGATATTCAGTTATTTATGGCGTTTAGATTTTTATATTAAGTATGGACATTGGTAGCAGAGTCGGCAGACACCGACCGTAATGTGTACAACGAGTTCAAGGCTCTTGATTCGTGCCCCGCCAAGGCAACCCTCCCATGCATCTGGGGTTGTTGAATTAGTATCACACTTGTCTGCGAGGGATAAAACCCTTACTTGGCCAATACATCTCAATCTATGTATAGGCCAGATAAGTACCCACATTTCCCCTTGATATACAGTGGAAGTGTCCCACACGGAGTGCCGCATATATTGTGGTCTACTTTTCACAGTCGTTCGCATCGGTTGTGAGCTCACTTAGGGTTAGTTTTTTTTACGGCGTTTCATCTTCTACATTTCCTATTTTCCTACTTTATTCCTTTATCGGTTTCTAAAATTGTGGCCTTCAGCCTACAATGGATTAGAAAATGATTGTCTGCGTATGTCTGCTTTACGACTTCAACAAGAAGAAATCCGCTGCAGAATCGCATCGTTCTTTGATAGCTGCAATTGGCAAAGATGTCGTTTCCAAAAGAAGACAATGCGAGCGGTGGTTTCAACGTTTTGCCGCCGGCGACGAAAGTCTTGATGACGAAAGCCACGGAAGACAAGCGCCTATCCTGGGCAACGACCTCTCACGGACTGCCGTTGAAGCTGATCCGACAAGATCGGAGATGGAGCCTGCAGTAGTGTTTGTCTGCTCCAAATTCTACTCCAAATTCTGCCCCAAATTTACATCCAATTCGAGCTGACACGTCCTCTACCAGCTTGTTGAATGATAATGCGAAGCCTCATGCCGCAAAAGTCGTTCAGCGCAAAATTGAGAAACTTGGTTCGACCGTTTTGTCTCATCCCTTGCACAGCCCTTACATTGCCCCCATCCGACTACCATATGTTCCGCTCGATGCAGCACGCCTTTGATGGGAAAATGTTCCCTGACTGCGACGAAATCCGTATTCGGGTGACCAACTTCCGTGATTCGCGGCCAGCTCATCTCTTTAAAGACGGAATCCAATCTTTGCGTGTGCGTTGGGGGAAGGTTGTTGATAATTGTGGAGAATATAGTACCGAATTAAGTTTGGTTTTAATTCCTTTGTATGAGTTTAACTTTTCGGTCTGAAGCGACATTCCGTGTGGGACACCCTAATAGAATGAGGGCACATCCCATAAAGGGATAGGTTATACTTGTTACTTGCGTATGTTCTCCAGTTTTATATTTAGATCATTTTCTAGTTTTGGTCATTTTTGAGCTTGAAATAGTTGGTTTTTTAGTTCTTTGCCTTTTTGGTTTCTATATCCACATTATATATCTAGTTTTCCTTGATTTTGATTTTTTTTCACTTCTACCTGCTGTTATATTAGCTGATAATGTGCCTACTGTTCTTTGATGTATTAACGTGCCATTTGGCGCATAAATAAATAAATGCGAAAACACTAACCATTTAAGTATACTCATCTCTTCAGTGTCGACGGCGATGCGTTCTTCTTCGGCAAACCCGACGAAACACCGTGGTTCTCTCCCTGATGGTGCTGTTTTTCTTCATATCCTGGTGCCCACACAACGTGGTTTCGATGGCGTTGGAATTCACCGACGGCGGTGTGTTCTTCATCAACGAGACCGACTACTCATACCTGGCCAGCCTCATATCTCATAGGTGAGTGCAGCTAAATGGAAGCTACTGATTGAATACAGCTCAACGATTCTAAAATCCCCGCTTTCAGTGCAGCGATGATCAGCACGATGACCAACCCTATACTCTACGGGCTACTGAATCGTGGTCTCGTCTCGAACATACGCCAAGAATGGACCAGTTCTATGCGGAAGTTGCGGCGGAACGACACAGAAATCTGCGCCGCTTTGGTCTAGAGACGTTAGATCAGAAACTTCGGAATATCGTTCTATGCCATCACGAGTTCAAGGTCCGTCTGTGAGCACAAGGAGAAGAAAAATGGCCACTGGTCGGCAATTACTTGAAGCCTGCAGATCCTCATGTACCAGCCCAACTACTACTGGAATCAAAGTCTAAATCAGGAGATTAGAGAGCCTGTTGGGGACATGCGACTAAAAAACAGAACCTCTGAGGTTTACAGTGTGAAGGAGTTATGGTTCTACGGGTATCGAAGGAGGTTCTTCAGCGCCATCTCTGCTATGATTCCTAAACGGTCTCCGCCTACCGTAGGTGGAACATCCTGAGTATGACTCCGGGCCGTTGTCTGCTGTTCTGCTTCAGACTGTTTTGACTTACTTTGATGCACAGAAGGCGGAGCATCTTCTGCTTAAGTGAAAACCGGGAAGTACTCGCTGTAGAAAACTATCCAAAGCAACTCCAGGGGTCGAGGAGAGATCAAGAGCGATACGAAATCTTCCAAACATTGCCATGGGTTTATTTAGGATGCTCATCACGAACACTATATCCATTCTGGATGGAAATTTGGCGAAATTGGTGATCCTAACCGGAACTTGCTTACTGAAGAATACCATCCGAACCAGCATTCGCGACTCCAAAGGTAGAGAAGAGGTCGGAAACCTCAACGGCATTGCCCGTCCACACTTACTGTGGCCTGCCATAATCGGCCAAAATTTTGAAAGCGGATATCATATTAGGCATCCGCGCCATGTGTGATGCTTGGGCGGAAAAATTCGTTTTCGATTTTTCCTCGACCTCTGAACTCGTGACAGTACAGTGCCGCCAAAGTAGCAGACACCACATGGCGTCGCCTTCCTTCCACCACTTCTTCAATTTTGCTCCACGGTTTTGCACAAATCAATTGTGCAAAGAGACACTATTAAAACGTACAGGCTGCCACTCCCGAATAAAAAACCCTACCAGTTGCCATGGGGACCTCCGTCAGTTTCCTCCAACTCGAAGGCAACACTTCGATGCAGTTAGAAGCTATGTAATTCGCGTTTATGTCCGTTGTCGCGTACATATTGATGATTCTTGTGGTATCCTTTGTGATAATTCGGTCAGAGGTTTGTAGAACTCCACACCTGATCTGTTTGTAACGTATCTCCTCCTCCCTGCATTTCTCTCGCTTACCCAGAGACATGACTTTATATACGGTTAAGCTAAGCAAGTTTCAATGCTCACTGACTTATTTGCTTGTTACGTTTTTTGATAGAATAAATTATTTTGCTCTACAGAAGACTTTTATGATTGCTACACGACTACTAGGCATTGCCGCTGCACGGCATTCTCTACACTTCTGCAGCAGAGCCTCCTAGAAAAGTTCCCCCTTTCTTAATTAAAAAGTTTTCTCCTTCATGCCTACTACTGGCCTAGACGTGGATAACACTCAACGTTGTTCATCTGCTTGTGGAACGTGGCATGCGTTCTATCTTCAAGCGGTAACGTGAGAAGAATACAACAGCATCAATTGCATACGGTCAGTTTATCCTTCCCAAGTGTGGTAGCAGTTCATCCATCTCGAAGAGGAGGAAAGCCTACTGATTATGGCGCCGTAATGCCATACTCATCCCCTAAGTTCTGCACATTGCATTGTAGTGACAAGTTTTGAATCCTCAACTCTCCATTAGTGATCGGATCCATGGTCTAACCCGTAGCATTTTTGTAGACCACTCCCAAAACTTCTCCGTGACAGGTAATATGATTGGAAGCTAGGTCCCTGCCGTTTTTTAAACGTTATTCTGAATTTCGCTGAATTTCGCATAACATTGTATACCATTCGAAAGAAGAAAATGATGTGTTTTATCAGAAAATATGTTTCGCTCTTTCAGTTTTTGACAATTTTCGGATCATTAAATTCGAAAGATAAAAAAAGAAAATTGACCTTCACCGACAGCTCTTGCTCTCTGCCGACGTTTATGATTTTTTACACAACGTTATAGACCATTCGAAAGAAGATGATTTGATCTACAAGAATATTTGTTGGGTACTTTTTATTCATTTTAATTTTCGTTACGTCTCAAGGTATTGAAGTGTAGGATCCAGAAGGAATAAATTATTTTTCCCAGCAACTCTTTCTCCTTGGTTAATGTTTTTAGAAGGTCTCGAATGGTAATCGAAAGAGAACGTCTTGCACTATCATTACATATGTCTCGTTTTTTCGATTTCGATTTTGTTAATTTTTTAGCGAAATGTTTAAAGAGAGACAACGGCCACTACCAGTCACTTTTCTCACAGTGTCGCACGCCATTTGAAAGAGAGCGTATCGTTCTATCAGAACGTTTGTTTTGGTCTTTCGTCATTCTAAATTTTGTTAATTTTTAGGTTGTCAAAAAGTAGTACAAAGTAATCAAAGAGAATGCGAACCTCGGTTGTGAGTGGAGACTCCGCCGTTCTCGACGCTGTCAAAGAGGATCCGGATCAGGGGTGCACACAAAATTCTGTACGTTAAATTTTTTTACGATTCCTTAACGGAACACTTTTGATAAACAATTAGGTAAATCGTTAAATTTTGGTAAAAATACAATTGGCTGCAAACCATTATTTCAAGTGTAAAAAATCCAGGAAAACCTTATATGTTTCAACTTCAAAAGGTCAACGGCTAAAGTTCAATAGATGGAATGTAACACTGCAATGTAAAATAAACAATTCAATATCAACAGGCACATAAGAATAAACAAGCCTTCAGCAAAAAATTATCTACAAGGTGTAGAATATGAAAGATATGGAATTACCATTCAAGATGATTCCCGACAATGCATCTTAAAATGTGCGATCAGGCAGGTACTCGGAGCTTCCTCTTTCCGTTCTTCTGTCCGACTGTTCTACGAACATACACAATCTCTATGCGGTCACAAGTCCATTAAGTTCGGAAAGAATTAACAAAAATACAATTAAAAACTATCAGTGGAATATTTACATCTTGTCGAACGCACGATTTTCGAGTGCCTGGTGAGACCAATCCATTTTTGCAACGTCGGGACCGTGACACGACATCGTGTCACACGGTCCCACACCGCCGAAAAGATGTGACACGTCGTCAACGTGTTAAGGCTCAGGAAAAATAGCATTCCTAATTTTTGTTATTAGCGTTTTTCTAAAATCGATCAAAATACGTCCAGCGACCGAAAACATTCTCTTCGCCTCAACTGTTCCAAGTACCGTGCAAAAGTATTCCGCGATAAGCAGCACCAGGTGAGAATAGGCATATCTTACGAGGAGGTCAGAGCTGTATCTTTGTGGATTCTTTGACGCGCTGGGTGCTTGGCTGAGAAATTTCTAGCTCCAAAATGGATTAAAGGACAAGGATGAATGTAAACTATGTAAAGGATGGCTTCACTCAATCCCTTTTGGGAGGCGCCGCGCATTCTACTTCGACGGGATATCGTGGATACGATTTGAATGCGTATTTGGCCATACAATGACTTGCGGTGCCACACGACACGTGGCACCTCTTCCGGCTGCGCTACATGCGCCGACAAAATACATTATTTCCTAAAAATTTTAAAAAATCATGAAAGCATTAAAATATTTTTGCTGATTTCAATAGTTTTTTTTCAGGAACAGTCCTAATCAGGAGGATGAGACCTGCAACATTAGTGAATACTAAGGGTAAATGTGATAAACTCACTAACATAAAGGCCCGTTAAAAATTCCGTTAAATTTTTAAAAACTTTCGTTAATTCGTTAAGCCGTTCAACGAAAAATGCCGTTAATTCGTTGAGTTCGTTAAATCGTTAACTGTTAAATGTGCACCGCTTATCCGGATGTCAGCTCCCGCACTCTTGCGAAGACTCGGGTGGTCAGCAGTCCTTTGTCGCCTCTAGTCCCTTGGCTGCAGAGAAGTGCTGAATCGAAGGATCCTTGATGTCTTGACCGATAGCATACGGTTCATACGGGTATAGATCTACGAGTCTCTCCATTTCCGCTCGCCTCGCAAGGAGCTCCTGGAAGACCAGATTATTGTAGAAGAGAGATAGGTCCTCTTCGATTCTAACACGGATCGTGCCCTGTGGCTCCATTGAAGAGAATACACGCCAACACAAGCCGAAATGAGCCTTCACACCAAGAAATGCCTCGCTTGCTGCTTTTGGGATTCGCGAGAGAAATAGTCACCAGCACCATTCACGCCAATCATTTTCAGAAACTGGCCAGCGATACTCGAGAAAAACTGGCGAGAAGTGCTTCTGCCTACTACCTTCAGGACAATGCTAGGCCGCATGTACCTAAAGAGACATGTGAAAAATTGTAGGAGCTGAACTGTACACGGTTCCCTACCAACATATTTCCTTGTTATTGTCCCTCTGACTGTCCCTTATTTCGTCTCCTTAAGGTATTTCTAGCGAAGAAAATTTCACCAGAATTGTTGAAAGGACGGTCGCCGACTTCTTTAACTGCCGAACTCTCCAGTTCTAAGACATGGACATCGCTGACAACCTAGAGGGGTGGCACACTGTAGTGACTAACGATGGTGATTACATTGTTGAGTGAATTGCATAGAAAGCGAAATGAAAAAATCAAGAACAGCTCCGCCTTCCAATGAGTTTTGTGGAAGAAGTCGGTCGCAACGAACGGCGACAAGCGCTGACAGTCTTTGGTCTGACGGCGATAGCTGCCACTGAGACCGGAACGGGAGGAATCGATCTCGGTTCCGCTGTTCTCTTACGTACTTCAAAGTGTCCATTCGCCTCACATCCTGCATAGAGATCTTACTGAATTGTGTGCTCGAATTGTGTCCTATTGTTCGTGGAATAGTCGCCAGTGACACACTGCAGACGTATGGGGTGACGTATTGTCATCATTTCTCCCCGTGTTAGCCGTCGGCCACCCGCTGAAAAAACCGCCCAGTTCTAGACAAATATCAGCACTTTCCCGACGTCCTTGGCTGGTCTATCTCATTGCACTCTCTCCCGAAGACCCTTTCGACCAACCTCGAAGCAATCTTGTTGCATACCATTGGCTTTTCCAAATCCGTTGCTTCTCCTACAACTTCCCATAAATCTAAGAATTGTTCGACCAAATAATTAACAAACCTCTACGTTCCATTTTTATTTGTTCAATTCCAATCATGCGCCATATCAGGCCTCCGGAGACGACGATCACGTCGGAACGTTTGGTCACTGAGCCACTGATAAAGAAGATTCAACATCAGAACCACGTTTGGCACACTATTAACACTTGAAGAACTTGTCCGCGTTGCTTTGTTAGAACAACACAGCTCTTTCTGAATATGATGACCAATTATATGTTTCAAAATGTATTCGCTTTTTGACTGGAAATTGGTCAGGAAATGCTGGTTACGAAATTTTTATTTCTTAGCTACAGGATAGCCCTATAGCTTATGTTGAAATGTGAGAATCCGAAAACCTTTAGCTAGCAATATAAATTACGCCATCTACCTTTATAGCATGTTTTGATTTGTGCTTCATTTATGCCGTGAATTATTAATCACTTAAGTATTAATGTATTTTTAAATTTTCAAATATCACTTAGTTGGAGTTTTTAAATTTTGAAAAAGTTGCATTCTTTTCCTGGTATAGCTTTCTTGGTTCACCGGCAGGTTTGATCCGTGATTTGAGCTGCTCACGGTTGCTTATAAAGCTCTGTGCCAGCACTGGTGCTTTAAAGGACAACAAAAAATTGGTAAAAATTATTCCCTATTCAAAAATAAGTCAGTGTAATCCGTGCTGGAATGGGTCATACCTTATCGATGTCAGCGTGTTCAGGTCAGGTTTGTCTTATCTTTTTTGGATTAGTCTTTCGAAATTGCATTAACGAAATCCAAATAAATCATGTCGAAATGATTGAGAATATGAGGGATAGGACTTGAGTCCAAACGCTTGCAAGTGTTGAATACACGAAGAATAGTGTCTTCTCCGTATTGCAAACCTGAAATCATATCCAAAAAATCGAACGCTTTCAACCCTTTGGCCTAACTTGCAGTTGCATTTGAATGATCCCCTTTTGTTTAACTGCTGAAGAACCTACTCTATTGTCTTTTGTGTGTTGTCTGCATATTAGCCAGTACCTATTGTTGCTACTTAGCTAGTTCGCTTAGATGAATAATGGGGTACCTATCCGTGAAATCGGAAACTTCTAGCAAATGAGCAGCAAAGTTGGCGTTGTTTGCTTATTTCGCTGTGTTTATTGCTTACTTATTGTGTTTTTCTTCGTTACGATGTTGTTAAGGCACCCCCCCCCCACCCTAGGATTGCACCACGAACTCTCTTGACTGAGACGCCCCGTCCGAATCCCTGTGACGGTGTGTGGTCATTAATTGTGCCGCAGCTAGCTTATCGGCCTGTCGTCAACCCCATCGCCGTGCTTTTGCTTTTATATGTTGTATTCGTGAATGGGGCGCGTGTAGCGCAGTCGGAGGAGGCGCGACTGTCGCGTGCACCCGATACCAGGTTCCTGGTTCGGATTTCCCGCCCAGGCCAACCAAGCCTTCCATCCCTCCGGGGTCGGTGAATTGGTACCAGACTTGTCTGGGAAGGATAAAGCGCTGACTTGTTCATCGGCTGGCCACCGCAAGTCATTGTATGGCCAAATACGCATTCATGTCGCCTCCACGACATCCTGTAGAAGTAGAATGCGCTGGCGCATCCCAAAAGGGATTGAGTAACGCCGTCCTTTATCCTTTATCCTTATTCGTGAATGTAATACAAGCTTGCCAAAGGGATAAGTAACGACATTAACTGATCGATCCTTTTGTGGGATCCGCCACGAATTCTACTTCTGCAGGATGCAGTAAAGGTGCTTTGATATGTTTTTCAAGGGAGGTCAATGAACCTCCCATGGACTTTCTCATAGTACCCTACTAAGGGTTGTAAGACATCGTCTGAGGAGCATCGTAATAGTTTTCAAATTTCCTGCGGGCATCTAGGTACGTCAGAAATGACAAAAAACCGTAGCACTTGAGCTTGAGTGCGGGCTAACAACGCAAACGTGTCGCCTGGAATAGTCTTGTCGAGCTCAGGAATTATCACGAAAACAATCTGGAGCCTCAATCACAGTGTGATACCACCGCAATGTGATAATTTCCTATGGTTCCTAAAAGAGCTGCGGCGTGTACTTAGATGACTCTTTCAGCGGCGGCGACTCTGGGGCCGAGTGGATAGCGATGAGAATTTGCAGGAGAGAGGTTGAGGGTTCGCTTCCTGGAATGGACTTTGCGGATTATCATGGTTTTTGTATATATAGGCAAGGTTTTGACATTGATAGAGTAGAGCTTTAGCTTTCTAATCCTGTTTTTTAACCTCTTTTCAGATTAAAAAAGGTTTAGTTTTCGTTGCATAGCGTTGCATCGCCCTCCGAATAAACCATACGTGTCTCGCTAGGGTAGGAAAGCCACATATCGCTAGATTGTATTCCTAAGACTCCTTTTTAATGTTTGCTATTCGTTTCGAATCGTTTCTGACCGCAACCTTATTTGCGAACCTGTCCATAAGCCTTGCCTTAGTTCATCATCAGGATGTCCTGTTCAGTATTCGGATTTCTATAGAGAACGCTCTACCCGTAACCCTTACTATTTCTTCTAGCTGTTATAAAGTATAAAGGATAAAGGATAAAGGATAAAGGACTGCGTTATTCAATCCTCTTTGGGATGCGCCACGCATTCTACTTCTACGGGATGTCGTGGAGGCGAGTTGAATGCGTATTTGGCCATACAATGACTTGCGGTTGCCAGCCGATGAGCAAGTCAGCGCTTTATCCTTTGCAGACAAGTCTGGTACCAATTCACCGACCCCGGAGGAATGGAAGGCTTGGTTGGCCTGGGCGGGAAATCCGAACCAATAACCTGGTATCGGGTGCAGGCGATAACCGGCGCCTCCTCCGACTGCGCTCCACGCGCCCTTATTATGTTATGAAATATAGAAGATTTTATCCATCTCATGTTATTGATCATCTTCATGTTTTTTGTTCCCCATATCTTTTTGTTCCCTACTGATTGGGGAGGGCTGCAAATAACCGCTCTTTACTTCCGTGACTCGAGAAGAGAACTTTTTGTCTCCGAAGTTCATCTTTAGGGTAATTTCGGGTGGTAGTCACGAATATGATGGCCGTTTCCTTTGTGTCGAGTACGGTAGATGACGATGAGTGTGTATGAGTATAAGTAGGCGGATCGACCACAACAGCCGCTGCTGCAGTTCACGATTCTAGAAGTCAAAGAGAGGTCGCTTGCCCGCGGGAAATTTGAAAGCCATTAAGGTGCTCCTCAGGCAATGCTCTACAGACCTCAGTACGGCGTTTTGAGAAACTCCACGAGAAGTTCATTGACCTCCCTTGTTAGGCCTGTACAACTGACCTGCCGTGACCAGCCGATGGACAGGTGTACGATGCCGGACGCCGAGGGTTTAAGATATCCGCCGACCAACGGTCCCGTGGTATTGCAGAGCGACGTGTAGAATAGAACTTTTATCTCGGTAAAACACGACACACGAAGAGAACAATACAAAGGAGACCACCAGTCGGTGGCACGGAACAGAAGAAGAATACCAAAGAAGAAAATGATGAGATTAGGCCCATCGCGAATTGGCGCCAAGGTGTGCCGGGAGCGGATGGCGGGCTCGATTGGAGCAGGTTTTCTATATGTACCTAAAAAGATCGTCAAAGCGAAATTCGAGCACATATTGTCTTTGGTCCACATCTCACACTCCTAAACTGCTCTCCGCTTTAGTGGCGGGCGGCCACCATCTGCTCCCGACACGCCCCCCCCCCCGTCCTCCAGTCGATGTCCTCATCGACGAGCGCTCCAATTCGGGTAACTGGAGTTTCCTCGCCCTCCTGCATATCACCGAATACAGCGTTTTTGCTGCCGCCACTCCTGGGTAGCATCCATAGAACTGCGCGGCTGCCTCTGGGGTTCCGGCTTCCAAGAAAATCTTGTTGTCGCTCACGAAGTTGCTGGCGGTCAACACTACCTGGTCCTCAGCACCGTACCCTGCAATGACGTCATCCAGGGTTTTCCATATCTTCCTCATGGATTTCCACTTCGCCTCCTTTGGCGCAGTGACGGGTGGCCAGGCCGTCACTATTCTACCACCATCGTCCAAATGGCTCCTTGCCAGGTCTACGATTTCCTTCATGACGTCTTCTTGTCCACGGTTTTCTAAAGGCCAAACTATGACCCATATGGCAAACGTTTTCCAGTTCTCCAGCGTTTCCTTGAGTCCTGTATACGTAATCACAACTTTCGTTATAATTCCACCACGCGGTCCATCGCGTTCGAGGAGTAGTGCGGTTTCCGGACCGGCGAATCCTACTGGTCCCTGTTTCGTCTTCCTCGCGGCGCGGCTTTCCTCCTTCAGGTCCTTCTTGAACTGTTCAAATGCCACCCGATAGAAGTCCGTGATGCAGTTGCCGTCAATTGGCGCATGAGTCGCCACTCCCTTGCTGGTACATAAAAACACAGTCCAATCGGTGCAAACTTCGTATGCAAGCCTTAAAACGCTACACAGCGCTCCTGCGTCGAGAATAACGGCTTGCTCCATCTGGTATTGAATTTTCTGCGCCACAGTGATATCGTTCCTTATGAAGATGGAAGCCATCTTCCAAGCTGTCCACAGATCGCTGACTGGTTGCCTTCCGTACGCTCCCGGAAATGTCACTCCTTTAACGTCCGCTAGCGTAACTCTGGCGAAACAGCCGTCACTGCAGGTGTATTGCAAGTGACCTTTTTCCGTGCTCGACGTGATGGTGACGCCGCTGAAATGAGCACTAGTCATTTTACAAACCCTAGGTGTTGCCTTTCTTCCTCTCCTCACATGCTTCGCATCCACTCTCTCATCTGATATCGTGGGAGGCACTACTCGCACTCTGTCGAACGGAACTCTCATCGGTTCGCTATTTTCACCAATCCTGGTTACTAACACGGAGTTTTCGCTCGCATTTAACACTCTGAACGGCCCTATCCACTCGCAAATCAATTTTGGATGAGTCTCTCTGGCCTTCTCGCTTGGGGACCTTACATAAACCCTATCCCCAACCTTCGGGTACACCTTTGCCTCCACACTATTTGTCCTATCGTACGCTCTCTTCATCTGCTCGCGTACCCTTTCATTGTACTCTCTCACACGCTCATGCGTCTCGGCCACTGCTTGCAGGATTTCGGTCTTATACTCATCCAAGGCCTTATCCATGCTGTACCACGATATACCTCCGTTAGGCACAATATCGGACGGGAACACCGGGTCTATTCCATGTAATACAAAGAAAGGACACTCCCCCGTAGAACTATGTGGGGTCATATTGTATGCCATCATGCAAAATGGCAATCGCGTGTCCCACTCTGTCGGAACCACTGTAGACTTCCTTAACATTGCGACAATCGTGCCATTAAGCCTTTCCGTAATGCCATTCTCTCTAGGATTATACCCCTTCGTCGTCAAGTGCTTAATCCCTGTTATCCTGGTGATTTCCTCCATAACTTTGTTAACGAACTCGCCTCCTCTATCCGACAAGATGCTAGTCGGCCATCTACATCCCTCTGCGATCCACCTCAGAAATACCGTTCTTGCAATGGTCTCTGCCGACTTGTCTGGTACTGGGTACGCAGCCGCGAATTTCGAAAAATGATCGATCACCGTCACCGCGTACCTATTCCCCTGCCTCGTACGACCAAGCTCTAATACGTCGACACCAATGATATCGTACGGACGTGTCGTAACTATTGGTCGCAGCGGTGGAACCATCACCTGGCGTGGGTTGTGCACAAAGCACTTTTGGCATTCTCGCGTCCACTTACTTATATCCTGAGCCATTCCTGGCCAGTACACCTCCTTCCGCAATTTATTCATAATCCTGTGTGCACTAAAATGCCCTGCGAACACACCACTATGCGCCTCGTGAAACACCTCATACCTGCACTCCTTAGGCACCACAAATACGGCCTTTCCGTCTTCTAAGTACAGCTTCAGTTCTCCATCTTCTATGGTGAAATCCGCCGCCCTCATAGGTCGTTTTTCCCCCCGGCAGCCTAATCCAGCCGTCTTCCTTACTCTCGACCATCCTTATCACTTCGGAAAAGTGGTCGTCTTTCCGCAACTCTCCGAGCCACCTGGAGTTACTTTCCGCCTCAATCACGTTCACCACAGCCTCATTCACTCCATCTAACGATTCCAGGCCTTCGTCTAGTGAGACTCCTCTACTGAGCGCGTCCGCGACCACATTAGCTTTCCCTTTAACATACCTTATTTCCAGGTTATACCTCTGTAGTTCCAGGGACCATCTCAGGACACGCGCCGATACATTTGTCCGCTTAAACAGAGCTGTAAGCGGCTGATGGTCTGTCATGATGACTGTGGGCAACCCATAAATGAACATATGGAATCTGCGCACAGCGAAAACTACTGCCAGCGCCTCTAGGTCGATTACATGGTATCTTCGTTCGGCCTTGCTTAGACTCTTAGAGGCGAAGAAAATTGGGTGCATGTTCTTATCCTCGCCTTCCTGTGACAGCACTGCGCCAAGCCCATACGTCGATGCATCCGTACATATGACGAATGGTCTGCTTCCCGCGCGCGCACCTTCCACATCCGGTTGCTTCAGTACAGGAGCCGATCCTATCATCTGCTTCATTCTTTCGAACGCTTCCTCGTGCTCCTTTTCCCAACGCCACTTTGCCTTCGTCGAGGTGAGGCTGAATAGGCTTCCCGCCTGCTTTGAAAAGCCCAAGCAGAATTTTCTGTAGAACGATGCCATACCCAGGAACGTGCGAAGCTCTTTCGCGTTGGTCGGGGTAGGATAATTCCGAATAGCCCTGATCTTCTCTGGATCGGGATGCACTCCTTTACTGTCTACCACATGTCCCAGGAAAGAAACTTTGCTTTTCAACAGATGACATTTCGCTGCCTTCAGTCTTAACCCCGCCTGTTGCATCCTCGAGAACACTTCTTCCAATAGCTCAAGGTGTCGCTCCCTAGTTTCTGTACACACCATAATATCATCTATATAGCAAAAAACTTCCTTTCCCAATAGTTCTCCCAGAACTGTGTCCATGAGCCTCTGAAAGACGGGAGGGCTTGTACTCAGCCCGAAGGGTGTCACTCTAAATTGAAACAACCCTTCCGAAGTGACAAATGCGGTCTTCTCCTTTGCATCATCCGCCAGTGGAATTTGCCAGTATCCGCTACACAAATCCAGAGTCGAGAAAAACTTTTTCCCCGCTAGACTCTGCAAGACTGACTCGATGTTTGGTAGCGGATAGGCGTCCAACTTTATCTTCTTGTTGAGTTCCCTGTAATCGACACATAGCCGTAAGGATCCATCCTTCTTTTCCACCAGAACAATGGGGAACGCCCACTCCGATCTACTTCTTTCAATTATCTTCCTATCTATAAGGTCCTCCAGCAACTCTTTTAGCTTGGGTCTTACTCCTAACGGCACAGGTCTCGCCTTCATCCTTACTGGAGCTGCACTACCCGTATCTATTGTCATTTCTCCTAACTCAGTTTGTGACAATTCCTTGTCCGTCACCGAGAACGCCTCTGCGTATTTCTTGAGCAGAGTTTGGAGCTCTTCCTCTAGCTCGCCTGCCTCCGAATTACTCCGAATCAACTCATAAAGTCTCGTCACTCTATCTGTTTCAGACGGGGATGCTCCTCACTTTCCCACACCAAAGGATTGACGTCTTCCCAACGCTCATGCCACTTATCCGTGCTCCAATGGCCTACGTTCTCACCTTCCTTAAGTAACACGGGCTCATCGCTTTTATTAAACACCGGTACCTCGGTTTGCTGACCCTTGATTGCGTAGACTCCAGGCTCCATCCCATCTCTAGACGGCCAAATCACTCGTTCCGCCACCTCTTCTGACTCTCCTTCGCAACACACCTGCACCTTCTGCATCTCTCTTGGCGGGATGTACACTCTTTTCACTACAGTGACTGCATTCGTAACCGTTTCCTGTGGTTTTCCCCTCACTGTCACTTCTACGCCCAATCGCTCTAACGCGTTCGTTCCTATTATCAGCTCTTCCTCCTTATTTGTACTGATATGAAACGCCACTACACCGGATCCTCCTCCTTCCAAGTTCACATCTAGGTAGACTGCCCCAAGGAAGTCCATTCGGTTACCCGAAGCGTCATGTACCGTCGTCAGCTTCGACTTCTCTAGGAACTTGAACGAATCAACGTCGACCTTCCTGTCCCTTGCTCTTGCCAGCATCTCCACAGGCACAATGCTTATCATTGACCCTGTGTCTAGAAGTGCCTTCTCTTTGCTGCCCAACACCCTAGCTGGTACTACCATCCTCTCACCGACCAAGTCATTCGGAGGGAATTTGTCCTTGCCTTTCCCCATTTGCACTCCCATACTGCGAACCCGATCGATAATAGCTGACAAAGGTTCCGTCTCCTTGCTCTTGGGTTGTGCCGTGCTACCGTCCATTATTTGATTCACCCTAGCCACCCGACGAGGACACTCGCGCCCAATGTGTCCATAATTCGAACAATTGTAACACTTCCTATTAGCATTGTTCGTACCACCATTCCTCTTCCGCTCAGCTTCCACATTCCTACCCATCACGCTTCTTTCCCTCTGACTTGTCATATCAAACACATTTCTATCTCTAGTTGTGGCGCCCACATTCTCGCTCTCGTTACCGGCTCTGTCCGTTCGAGGCATTGACTCCACCTGCCCAGCATTCCTATCTCCCCTACTCTCTTGATAGGCCGCAGCCCTATGCCTCCATGCAGCTCCACTACTCCTCCTCTGGTGCGTCCCTATCATCCGTCTTGACTGCTCTATGCTCAAGGCTAAGTGCTTTACCTTCTCATACACCCTCCTTGGCTCCACTCTATGTACAGCTGCCACCAACTGACAATGCTCTGGCCAACTGCACAAGTTATCAAGTAGGATCTGGGCGTATTCTAAAGAGCGGTCCTCCACCGTACAGCCAGGGTTGGCTTCCCTTCCCAACTTTTCTAACACGTTGCAAAAAGAAGCCACATCTTGGTTGGGGCGCATTGTTAAATTTCTCAACTCGGTCATCACCCTCAACCGCCTAGCTGTCGAATCTTCGGCCAGTAATTTTGACATTTCCTCAACCACTGCGTCAAATCCCCTATCTTTGATCACTCTAGGCAGGGCCTCAAAGACATTTTTCGCTCTTCCTCCTAGGTGGTCATCTGCTAGGATATCCAATAGTGTATCTTCACAAGTTATCACATTCTCGTATTTTCTCCTAAACCGTCTTATGAACTCGCGAAAATTCTCACTCCTCTCACCCTTGAATACACCCGGGCTCACACACGCCATCGACCTCAAATATGTAACAAGCGTACCAGCTTCCTCCAGTCCTGGTCCCATCGTCGGTGGCGTCGCCATACGTCTCTTCGAGTGTTCGGCAAATGGCACTCCAATCGAACAATGCTTCTCCTGCAATGAGAATTCTTGTCCTGTATTCGTACGCACCACTGAGGCACTGAACTCCTTACCTTCTTCGTCCGCTTCCACTCCTCGTGCCGCTTCTTGTAATTTACGCACGCTCGTTGCCAGCTGGAACACATTAGTATTCAACATCTCGCATAACTCAGCTAGTATTTCCCCATCTCTCTCCATCGTCCTCACATAACTTCTCCATTCTTCTACAGTCTCAATTCCTCGCTGCTCCAACACACCTCTAATTTCTTTCACTAAATCGACTGGTAAACCCATGTCCTCCTCTATCTCCGTTAGCCTAGCCTTTATCATCTGCACCTTCTCTGTTATCTCCTTCTCTATTTCTGCCCTCTTATCTTTTCCTATACGGGATTCACCTAGAATATCCCCCACCTTCATTTTCATGCTGTACAGGGCTCTTATTAACCGTCCTCGCTCCTCTCTTCCTTTATCTTTGTCACTAACCTGAGGGTTTCCTTCGACACCGGTCGAGTTCTCATCGTTGATTCCTGTCGCCCTTACTTTGCGAAACCCCGTCGCGCTCTCATCGCTTGGCTCCATCCTTCTTGACGATATTCTGAAATCACTACAGTTAGGTTGTTCTTCTTCCACAACACTAACACGATCGACGACGATCTGCCACTAAGGCCCGACACGTACGCGTCCTTACTTTACGACACGCTACGGATTCTCGTCACCCTCGCTTTGCGGTGACACTTCCGTTCAAATCTGAGGCACACAGCCACCAGGAACCACTAAGCAAGACGACCTGTCTGGGAAAACCAGGAACCACTAAGCAAGACGACCTCTCTGGGCAATATCCGCTGTTAGCACACGCTAGACAGTTGGTCGCTTCCGTTAGGTTCGGCCCCCATGTACGATGCCGGACGCCGAGGGTTTAAGATATCCGCCGACCAACGGTCCCGTGGTATTGCAGAGCGACGTGTAGAATAGAACTTTTATCTCGGTAAAACACGACACACGAAGAGAACAATACAAAGGAGACCACCAGTCGGTGGCACGGAACAGAAGAAGAATATCAAAGAAGAAAATGATGAGATTAGGCCCATCGCGAATTGGCGCCAAGGTGTGCCGGGAGCGGATGGCGGGCTCGATTGGAGCAGGTTTTCTATATGTACCTAAAAAGATCGTCAAAGCGAAATTCGAGCACATATTGTCTTTGGTCCACATCTCACACTCCTAAACTGCTCTCCGCTTTAGCGGCGGGCGGCCACCATCTGCTCCCGACACAGGTCAGCGTTTCGTTTTTCCAAGACGTGTTCATCTACCCCTGAAGGATGGAAGGTTTGCTTAGTCCTTGGCATGATCCGAACCAAGAACTTGAATCTGGGTGCATGCGGTAGACAGCGTCTCCTCTTCACACTTCGCTTTCACGTTCCTACAGTTGGTTTATTGTACCGTAATTCATTGCTCTTTGTCGTCGAAATAACTACTGTAAAAGGCTGTTTCAGTCAAGAGACTTCTTATGTAGTGAGGAATATGGCTATCTAATTTTTTGGTTCACTTCAAGCAACAGCTCCGGCTTTATCTAACGACCAGACGTTCTAACGACCAGACGGTCTAGCGGCCGCCGAACGTCTGCTTGGAGGCTTCGCCCTCAAACCATGAGAATAGAACAGTCCCAATCTTCCTCCATTCTCCTTTAGGCCTTTTTAAGGTTTATTAAGTAAAAACCGGTTTTACTACATAGATTAGTACAGCGAAATCTGGTAGGGTCTTCACTGCTCCTATGAAATCCATCTATCCTCCATCGCATGTACACGATTTATTCTCCGAAGTGCCCGTTCTTTACGTGGCGAGAAACAGGTTATGAGAGTTCCAATCCGAAATGCTTAATCTGCAGAAACATAACTAAAACTAATCGGTATTGGTCGACTGGTCGACACCGTTTACTGTCCGACGGCCATAATACTCCTCCGCATCCCATAGTCACTCTCTATACCTTTTCCATCCCCCCCCCCTCCTCCCACCTCTGCGCTAATACTCCCTTACCTATGTGCTGGCAAGGAAACCAAGTGAGAGTCAAGCACGCACATGTGACACTGAGCCCCGACTCACATGTCACCACGTTGCCATTGAGCGATATTGAGAGAAAATATGGTCCCTCTTATCCCCCACCCCATCTAGTGGTCCTCCTTTGCTGATCCTTTCTTCACTAATCGCCCTTCTACTGGTTCTCCTTACTCGGAATTCCTACGCAAGTTGGACGTCTGCAGCGCGTCTTTTGAATCCCTGCGCACGATGTGCGACTTCTTCAGCACGTGTTCTGAATCCCTACGCACTTTGGACGACGTCTTTGGCACGTCTTCTGAATCCCGGCTTAAGTTGAACGACGTCTAGAGTACGTCTTCTGAATCCCTACGCTCCGTACTTGGTCACCATTCATACCATGACGCGTTGTCTACTGAATACTTGGTCACCATTCATACCATGACGTTGTCCACTGAATATATCGTAAACTTGGACGATCCGCCGCCAAGGATATAGTTCGCCAGCAATCGCCCAGGACTAAGCTCAAAGAAGCCCGGCTGGCATACGCCGCACCGTCATAGGCATCCCTTGCCTCCAATCTCCCCTCGTAACGGACACTTGACATTAGCCGATAATATTAGGTTGTCCCATAAGTCCCCGCCGTTTTTTTTTCAACGATTCACTGCAGATTTCGCCGGTGGTCTCTTGCATAGCGCTGCGTAGCTTTCGAAAGAGAATGATTGCTATATCTGTTGCTTTGCTGCAGTGATTTGCTCTATTAGAAAATGTATTGCATTTCTTTTTTCATCATGAATTTTGTCAATTTTTAGGTCGTTGAAGTGGAAAGTGAAAATGTGAAAAAGTAGTCATTTGCGTACTTGTTCTCTCCGCTTAGGTTTGTAATTTTTTGCACATTTTTTATAGTGTTTGGAAGACAACGTTCTGTACTACAAGAATATGTGTTAGTGCTATTTGCTCATTTGTCCTTTATTGATTTTTAGGCCATCAAATTGGGAATTCCGACTTTTCCGTCCGAATTTTTACCAAAACTCCGGTTCTGTGGTTGAACTTTTTTGCTTGGTGTTATATGTCATTTGGAAGAGTATGTCTTGCTCAGTGAGAATTTGTGTCGCGTTTATTGGCTCACGCTGATTTCTGTCGAATATCAACAACTGAAGAAGGAGAAAGAGTTGTTGGTGAAGACGATTTTTCTCTTTTTGGCATTTTGTTGATATTCAAAAGAAATCAATAAATGCGACACATATTCTTATAGAGCAAGACATTTTCTTGCGAACGACATATAACGCCAACCCAAAAAGTCCAACCACAGAGCAGGAGCTGTCGGCAAAAACAACCATCCTCCTTCGGACGTCCAATTTGATGGCCTAAAAATCAACAAAGGACAAGCGAAAAAAATAGGACCAACACAGATTCTTGTAGTACAGAACACTGTCTTCCAAATGCTATAAAAAGCTGCGCAAAAAATTACAAACCTAAGCGGAGAGAACAAGTACGCAAATGGCTACTTTTTCACTTTTTCACTTTTCACTTCAACGACCTAAAAATTGATAAAACTCATGATGAAAAAAAAATGCAATATACGCTCTGATAGAGCAATTCATTCTCTTTTGAAGGCTATGCAGCGCTATGAGAGACCGCCTGCGAAATCTGCAGTGAATCGTTGAAAAAAAACGGCGGAGACTTATGGGACAACCTAATATATTGTGAGATGAGTACAAATAGCAAATATTGATATAAATGGTAAGTACTAATGATCAAAGTAACTGGTGAAACAATAGGTAGAGTCAGCGAGACAATACATGCGCAATAATTGCAGCTATGCTTTGTCGAAAAACCCTATCTAAGCAAGGAACAACCAATTAAGTAAACATCGCAGTTTGCTGTCGCAGATTTTCGCTTCTTTGCTCTTCAATATAGTATTCCAAATTTTTCTGCATCTGAAAAAAAAACAAGAAGAGTTTTACGACCAATGTACCAGCAAATTTTTTATGACATCTTGTAGGGCTCAAAGGTCAACTAGGGGTTTGTTTTGTGCATTCCTCACAAGCCAATTCCTTAAATTCGACGCTCGTGTCTTCTGTACACCAATGAGCTAGACATCTCTATGTCGCATTAATCTACGTGGTTGTGTTGTCTGCTAGATTAGTGCTACCTTAATCACCTTTCAGGAACAGGAAAATTTATCCTGATCGAACGCCAATTTATCCTGTTATAATTGGCCCTAAAAGATCTTCACAGTGCAAGCTGTTAAGCTCAAGTCTCATCGAAGGACATTTCCCAGAGTAATTAATTATTTGCTAATGTCTTTTTAGCTCGTATTCTAGGGCCCGATTCATCAACGACTTACAGCCGTTTAACGGAGAAAATACAGCCGAAATTCCTGAGAGCGCAGCTTATCAAGTGGTATGGTAAAATGTTTCTTGTTGACAAGCCGCGCTATCAAGAAATTCGGCTGTATTTTCTTCGTTAAATTGCTACAAGGCGTTGATGAATACGGCCCCTGTGTTCAAGTTTTTTGCGTTGCTCACTGTTCAGAATTATAGCTGTTTGAATGACAAAACAAATAAACAAATAAATAAATTATTAACTTTTAAATTAACGTTACAAAAGCCGGATCTATCCTAGTCGGGAGGGGGCATAGCTAGTTTTGCTGTGGATAGCGATGGTGAGGGACACAATATTTGCCGCAGTTAAGGGAATCATTGTCGGTCAAGGACTGATATCCCAACTGAGCCTGGCAGACTTGCTGATACCGATACGGTGGTTCATTTCTACTCGATGCGCCAATGCGCCCACTTGAAACCGTATGAGCCGCTGCAGTGGACTTACATCTCCCGTGTGTACATAGTTAGTAGGTACTTATGTTATTACTCTCTTCTTTTTTATATGCTAATTCGAACAGTGAAGTGATTGAAGTTGACACTGAAGGTCGACGTGTGATGCCGTGATAGTCGGGTCTATCCTAATTGGAGGGGGCACCGATCGCGGTTATTCTTCCCTCGCTACGCCGCGAGCGCTCATCGCACGCACGCACCCGCCGCAATATTCTCACGCATCTTTGCGACGGAGCGCGAAATCCTTCCTTCATAGCTGTGCGCGCTCAGGGGGAGTGCGCAGCTGGGGTTCTCGCAGATTCCAGGGTGTGTGCCATCCAAACTTCCCATGTGGGAACTGCTTTCGTCGCTCAGGGAGAGTCCGCGGATGGATTCTGCTCTCGAAGAGCGCAGAATCAGGATAGGATACAGGATACAGGATACATCAGCGACTAAACGATAAAGGATAAAGACGGCGTTACTCAATCCCTTCTGGGGTGCGCCAGCGCATTCTACTTCTACGGGATGTCGTGGAGGCGACATGAACCACATTTATTTATTTATTTATTTATTTATTTAGACGTGCAAATAGATACAATTACACGCAGTGAAATACAAAACATTCAACAACAAGAAAAACAACACTACAATACAACGCATAGTAACTACTTAGCTACTCTAGGAGATACCTGTCCACGAGCCTTTTAAACTGAGCTAATGAATTTGGGAGCGCATATTTTTTTGAGAATATTAAAAACTCAGAGCCGGCCCTTTGGGTAAAAAAGGAAGCACGGATGGAGCTCCTGGCCTTGGAAAAATGGATTTTCCTCTGACTACCTCTTGTGTTGGAATTATGTAGCGTGTAAAACTCATCAAGCTTTAGAGCTACCAGTTCGGTAATCATTTTGAAGATCATGAGCAGGTCATTCCGTTTCCTACGAGTCTCAAGATTGGAGATTTTGAAAATTTTGTTGCGAATAGTGGCAGAAGGTATGGTGGTGTAGTCATACCCATATAAGCGTATCCAGAGTTTTCTAGTGAAACCATTTTGAACTGCTTCAAGCCTTTGTATACTACTCTTCAAATGAGGACTAAAAACTGTGGTACCGTATTCTAGTACAGGGCGAACATATGATTTATATGCCATCAAAAAGTGTGGTGCTGATTTTATAGACAAGGATTTAAATATGTTGTAAGCAATTCTCTCAGCTCTCTTTGCGATGCCTATTTGGCGACATTTGGCCATACAATGACTTGCGGTGGCCAGCCGATGAACAACTCAGCGCTCTATCCTTCCCAGACAAGTCTGGTACCAATTCACCGACCCCGGAGGGTTGGAAGGCTTGGTTGGCCTGGACGGTAAATCCTAACCAGGAACCTGGTACCTGGCATCAGCGACTAGTGTGAATAAAATAGTAAATAGAGATACTAAGATCAACAACGGCAGAAGCAGCTATATATCATGCTATGTGTCACAATTATGCTTTGTTGCTATCGAAACTCTAGCGCCAGGCGGGACTCGAACCCGCACCTCCTGTCCGAGCGGGAATGCTCTACGCCACTGCACCACCAGCGCTGTTTGATCGAACCTCGTGGTTCCCATCAGCACTCGCGAGATGTGGATGTTGCGTTCGATGAAACGGCGCTGGAGGTGTAATTGCGTAGAGCATTCCCACCCGGGAAGGAGGTGCGGGTTCGAGTCCCGCCTGGCGCTGGAGTTTCGATCGCAACAAAATGTCGTTCTCACAGCTTGCATCCTCGGTACCAGCCACTTGAGGCTTAAAGAAATTGACTTGAATCTTCATGCTAGGGTTCTTCGTTCAGCATTCATCCGGACGACAAGGCGTTCGTTAATACCACGTTTCGTCGGGGTCCAAAGTAGCATTGCCCCGTTCACAAGGTTCCCCCTGTGTACCAAAAAAGCTCTTGTGTTGGATGTTGGGATCGCGCCGTGCACGCATTCACTATCTCACGTTGTTCACTTATTTTAGTGTGACTGTAAATAAAATTTATGTGGAGCTATGCGGTACAGATTGGAAGTTGCATTTGCTTTCGCTTGAATCCTTCCCCCTCCTACCGGACAAAACTTTCCATACTTCCCGGGACAGCGTGTATTAGAATTCTTGTTTGAAAAAGAGAGCGATGGTTTGTCCATCGGATGGCAACTGCAAGTCATTGCCGAGGCCGAACCTGGCGCTCTATGAGTTGGAGGGGGAAGGGGTGTGGGCCCTCGCAAACTTGGATATTTTCGGTATACAGCCTGGAGTAGGATAGATTATTTCACTTTGCTAGCAGAGGCCTACCCCTAGACAAGGATTGTGCTAGAATAGTAAATTCTAGTATGAAAAAAAGGGTGTCCTTATTACAATGTTGTGCATAATTGCGCCAGTTTCATTCAAGACAGCTACATTCTGATTGCTCTCCCCTCCTTTCTGCGAGTGCTGAAGTATCGTGGGGCGTGTGGCGAAGTGCAGGCAAGGGCCATCACAGGGAAGCCCGCATCTGAATAGCAAGTAGGACATCCTGGCAAAATCGCCGGTTTCGCTGCTCCACCGCCAACGAACGCGATCTGCCGCTCCGCGAATGAAGGAGCAAAGTGTCAGCCGTGGTCCAGCTTTATCGCGCGCTCGCTGGAGGACCTTAATTATTGAGACTGCTGTTAATTTTCGCAGTGGCAGTAGATTTTCTGCTCTGTCTAGAGTCTGCGTTCCGTCCTATCGGTCGAGTAGGAAGGGTGGAATGTGATCCATGTGTGCTAAATCAAGCGACTCGTTTTTCTACGTGTACTAGTTGTAGACCCCATTTGTTCTCGTTCATTGCCTCGTTAGTACCATTGGTTTCCTCAGTTACTTGTGCTTAGAAAGCAAGATATGCTCGCGTCTGCGGTCGCGCAGCGGCAGTTTGGCGCTTTGCCATTTGTTAGGCCGCCGACAAATTGATGTCGAAACGATTATGAAGTACTGGAACTCGAACTTTCATAACTTTCATTTTCAACTTTCATTGGCATTTATATGAAGCTGTGCAGTTTGAGCGCTCTTCTTCGCTACGGTGCCAGTTTTATAGGCGCGCTGGGCTGTTGGCGAAGAGCCAAGACTCCGCTGCGCGACCGCACTTGCTGTACGTGTTTGATTATTAGATGATATTCGTAGGATCCTCGAGTTCTTGTTATTACCTTTTGGGCTGTCCTATACTATTTCTTTGTGTTACAGGGCCCAATGACTTCGATAGAATCGGGCAGCGCTTTCACGGTGCACACAGGGAATCTCAACAACTATCTCGAGGTTATCATTTTTCTCACTCGGTTTGAATTCAGCATAGATTCTGCTTATATATCTATAGATACATACTCTTCTGTGTTCAGCTGGTTACTCGTCGCCACAAAAACTCAGCGGCCGAAATCGCTGCTGCGTTCAAGCATCTGGCTGCCCAGAAGACTGTGTTTCGCATGACGGAGAGCGTATTCTCTCCGACCACGGAGATCCTACAGCATCCGAAAAGCGACGTGAAAACTACTCTGAAGGTCGGTGGTCTTCTACGTCAGCAGGCGCTTTAACTATTGGCTGCTTTCGCGGTGTTGCGATCATGCATTCCGATGCAGATCATGCGTTTATTAGCCCTTCAGGTAGCGGTAACGGCGCAAAGCGGCTCGGGGAGGGGGGTGGTCACCTCGTACTGAGTGGTTATCCGCTTTGCTTGGAACAGACGTGAATGCCAAATCACATCAGAAATGGCCTATCTCACAAGGAAAGGTTCCCAACTCAAGGTGAGCTGTTGCGATGCTATTTTGACAGGATGTAGGGCCCTGTGAGTTGAGTCCAGAACGGTTAGCTTTTGCTGAACGCTTTTTCAAAGACCAGTTCTGAAGGCGTGCGCAACTACCATCAACCCCTACGACACCCAATGTGATGTGCCTCGGCGGCGCAGTTGGTAGGAGGGCCGCCTCATATGAGCACACCGGCGAGTTTTTCGGTTCGAGCCCGCGTGATGCCGGTGTTCTTACACATATTAGTTTGTTGCTATTACGCCTTCTCATGATCACAGTAGTTAATTGTAGACATAAATGCTTAAAACAAATCAAGGCTAACTGTTTGCGACTTCATATGTGCTAGTGTATCCACAATGCCTATCTGCACCACCACCACGATCGCGGCTATTTGCAGCGGGGGTCCGTTGGTCTTTTGCTGTATGCGCCCTCCTAGCTTAGAGATTGCGCGTCGGCGTTGACGTTGCCACGTTCGATCAATGTCTTGTGCGCTCGCGATGGCAGTCCCGACGAGCAGATCGTGGCGCAGTGGGCAGCGCGTCGATTAACGTGAGAGAGGTCGGTGGTTCGGTTATCACCTTGTGGCAGTGATTGCATCTCAGCTGATTGCTTGGGATTTAGGGGGTTCTAACCTGTGCAACTTTTTGTGCAATTTTTGCGTATTTTTCCAGCCATATGTATTTCGCCGCTCGAACAGCGCAGAACCTAGCCGCGGATTCTCCCTGAGCGAGGAATGCAGTTTCCACACGAGCAGCTTGGATGGCACCCACCCTGGAGTCCCTTCCCTAGCCTGCTGTGCGCTCGAAGAGCGCAGCACTTAGCCGCGGACTCCTCCTGAGGCGAGAAATGCAGTTTCCACACAAGTAGCTTGGATGGCACCCACCCTGGGGTCCCTTCTCTAGCCTGTTCTGCGCTCGAAGAGAGCAGAACTCAGCCGCGGAATCCCCCTGAGCGAGGAATGCAGTTTCCACACGAGCGGCTTGGATGGTACCCGCCCTGGAGTCTCTTCTCTAGCCCGGTTCCGCTCTCGCTCAGTTCACCACCGTGGAACACAGCTGCGGACTCACGCGTAGCCAGCCCCGTTGCTGGCAGTGCGCGCTCCAGCCACCATGGCGCGCTCCAATCAAACGGACCCCCGCTGCAAATAGCCGCGATCCCACCACCACATCATACCGTATCACCAATAATACCGTAAATGCACACAAATACGCTCATCTTACGGTTGAATATTATGAAACCGGGCCATATCGGTACATAAGTGCACTAAAAATGTCGTTCTTATCTGAACGTGTTGTTGGTTGATTACTTTCCACCTTCATACCGGATTTCACTTCCCCGACAAGGAGAGACATTGTGGTTGCGGATGCCATAAAAGGACTCCTCCTGAACGCCACATGTGGAGATACCGGTTGTCAGAAAGAAGAGCCGGTTCAGGTTATAGGAAGTGTAATAAAAATGGGACCTTTCTACACGTATCATCCAGTTGGTCACGCTGGTTGGCTGGCTTTTTCGAATCAAACCCAGAAAAGGGGAGTCTGTCTGAAAGGTGAAGAAGAGCGGTAGAACATGATGGAGGTTACTTCGTTTCTTTATGTGTTTTGCTTTTTTTTGTAAAACTAAAAAAATGTGGTGTCTTGAAGATGGCGAGAACTTCTGCAACAACCTAATTTTTTTAAATAGTCACGTGTAGCACAGTTGGAGGAGGCGCCAGCTGTCGCGTCAACCCGATTCCTGTTCCACGGTTCGGATTTCCCGCCTAGGCCAACCTAGCGAGAAAGCGTAATAACAACAAACTAATACGTGCAAAGATGTCGGCAGCACGCGGACTCGAACCGAAAACTACGCCGGCGTGCTCCTATGAGGCGGCGCTCCTACCAACTGCGCCGCCGAGACACATCTCGTTGGGTGTCGTAAGGGTTGATGATTGTTGGGCGCACGCTTTCAGACCTCCTTTTCAGGTCTTCCAAAAAGCGTTCAGCAAAAATCAGCTGTGGTTCTGGACTCCGATCACAGGGCCATACATCGTGCCAAAATAGCATCGCAAAAGCTCACCATGAGTTGGGAACCTTTCCTTGTCAGTTCACCACTGGGGAGAACACCAGTGCTGTGTGAAATGTTTAACTTTGTGCAATACAGAACGGACTATAGGGCTGAGTTTCATGGTGGACCTTGGTGAACTTTCTAATACGAGGAAAGGCGCCGGACGTTCGTTTCAATTGCCGTTTTCAATCGCAAATGGTATACGCGACATCTCGGTTGTCTCCGGATCTTTCAGATACCTGATTTGCGCCAATCCACGGCGTTTGTGCATATCAGGTCTCAGCAGACATTTTTTTCCGAATTAAGCCAATGTCTTTGGAACACGTCATGACGACGCGTCTGACGTCGTAACAGTGGTGGTTAAGTGCTGAATCCTGTTACCTTCTTCCCCTTGCTCCCCCTCGGTTCCAGCCGCGTTTCGCTGGACGTTTGAGTAAGGTCCTAGAGCCTCCGAAAACTCCCGTCCCTTTTTCTCTTTTATACGTTCAATGGCGAGTTCTAAGGCAGCTACTCTGGTCGTATGGGTAGGGGTGGGGGATTTCATTCTTTCTTTTTCTCAATGTGGGAACAATTGAGAGTGTCTGCAAGTCTGTTCGGGGACCACCGGATTTTTTAATTTAAATTGTGTTAGAAATAAATAAACTTAAAACATGTAACATCGAGTACAACCATACTAACCTTGTCTTCTAATCCTGACAGTTGATTGGATCGGTTGAGTGAGCGAATACATTTGATTGGACTGCTTTCCTACTGGGTGGTGGAAGGGTCGAGAAAAGGCACGGTGTAGAGCGAAACTAAACAACTGCAACAAATTCCTTATATGTTTGTTAGGCCTATGTTATATCGCTCACCCCGAGCGGGGCCTAATGATAAGCTCCCATAGCGATCGCGCGAAGCGATGTGTCGATATAGGAGCTTATCATTAGGCTTCGCTCCAGGTGAGCGATGGTATAACATAGGCCTTAAACGTTAAATGATGTAAGCAGTCCCACAAGAAAGGCATGACGATGCGACCTGCCTTTAGCATTCGACTCATTTCTACTGATGTGGTAGTGCAGGCGCTAGGAGAGGCGGGGGGTATCTAAAAGGATTTAGTCAATTAGAAGGGGGAGATACTGTAATGAGGCACGGTTGTGGCATTTGGTACATTGTCGGGGCTCTGTGTGAAGCGTATACCATTCGTAAGCACAACAAGGCTGAGCATTGACTGAAAATATGAAAAAAGAGAGATTTGCTCGCAGTACAGCATGGGCATTCTATAAATGTTAGGTGACGGTGAAAATAAATGAAACCGACGCGATGATTGGCCCACTGGATACAGGTTAAAAGAGAATATAACACTGAACGAGTTACTCTTTAGCATTTTTTAGGTTTGCCTGACGTCATTTTCGGCTCTGGATGTTGAAGATGCAGTCCGAATATCTCTAGATACTCTTCAGCTGACCAATTTGTCGCAACTAATAGTCTCATTTCCTTACGATGAATCAACGGTACGCTGTTTCCGCTCTTTTTAAGTTCTTCCTTCAAATCACGTTTCTCAGCAGAAGGAGGCGTTCCCGTGACAAGCTTCGGTTGCGGCTCCATTGCGAAGCACATTTCTATTTATTTATTTATTTAGTGAATACGTCATATGACGCGCCACATAAGGGGAAGAACACAACAATTTAAAAAAAAAACAGACAAACATTCTCAGCTAATCTAGGCGGATTTTCTATGGAAACAAGCGTCGTCCACGTACATTCCAATAGAGTAGCCCTGACAGCCGACTGAAAAAGTAAGGAAATTTGGCGAATCGGAGGTGTTTAGCGCGGAAGTAGGGGTGGGAGATAAGACTAAGCATATGATTAAGAAAAAATTTTTTTATATGACCTGAGTGGATTTAAAGCCTCCGTTAGAGCTGGCAGACTGCCGGTTTAAGTAAATAGATAAACCAGCATTAACGGGCAGCGCACATGACGGCGAGGGCCAACGAAGAGCATGTCCCCAAGGCAGTCCTATAGAAAAGGCTGTCAATAGTATGTGAAGAATTCCAAGTGGACTATAGAATATGTTGGAACATGACACCTGTGGCCCTAAGGAAACGCCGTACGCATTTTACCTGGCACGAAAGTTCAAAATAGTTCGTAAGCCTAAAAGATTCGGTGACGCCAAGTAGATAGCTGCCATAGGAGGCTTAAATGAATAATAATAGTATAATTTAACTTTGTAAAAAAAATTGAAAACTTTTTTGAAATTTATTTATTTATTTATTTATTTATTTATGCACAATAAGGTGTGCGTAAACAAAGAAAGTTGTCAGGCAAGTATCCTAACGCTCGGCAAGTCCGGTCCCAATTCATCTACCTCGGAGTAATGAACGGCCTGGAAGGCTTAGGTGGAATCCGCGTTCGTTTAACAGTGATGGGGACGTTTTGCTTTATTTTGTTCATTCTCTGTATCTAGTCAAAGGAGGTGTCAAATGTCGCGTGCACCTGATTCCCATGTTGCTGGTTTGGATTTCCTGCTAGGTCAACGAAGCCTTCCATCCCTTCGAGATTGTTATGAGGCTTGTCTGGGAAGGATAGAGCACTGACTTACCTATCGGCTGTCCTTCGAAATTCATTTCCGATTCTCTGCAGTCCATTTGTGTGTCTGAAATGAGCATTCAACTTGCTTCCACAACATCTAATACAAGTAGAATGCGCGGCGAATCCCCAAAGGGATTTAGTAAGGTCATTCCTTATCCTTTGAATTTAATTTTTTTTGTTGATTGGACTTTCAATAGATTTGTCTTGCGGTTCCGTGTGGATTTTGTCTACGAGCACTTCGTTGCTTAAATTGAATAGTTCCAGAGATAGGGTGGCGTTTCCAGGTTTCTCCGCGATTTCCTTTTTGGGGATTGGAGGGCGAGAGGGAGTGGGTACAATTGCGGTTGCTGAGTACAGTGGCTTCTGCTGATGATCCTTTTCGTCGATTTGTGATGTCGGTAGTACTGCTTCAGCTTGTTCTTTTGTGACTTTTGTTCACAATGTCCTACTCCCCCTCCCAACTATGTAGGAATAAGCAAAAAGCAGGAGGGTAGGTCAAGGCGAATGATCCCCGCGTTGTTCATTTGTTTGTGCCGGCGGTATTCAACCCACTGACAACCGCGCGAGAAATCGCGTGTCTGCCGCGTGGGACCGCGTGCTGGGACAGCGCCAACGCGTGAATCTGAAATCGCTACTTCACGATATTCCAAATGAGACTCCCTCTTAATGGTTTAGGCTAATATTGGAGAAAGCTAGAACAGGTCCGAAAGCAGAACGTAGAAGTTATATTTGCTGCTATAAGAAAGTCTGCAAAGAGAAAAAGGCGCAGGTTCGCCACGAATCATGCAAAGAAGGTGACCCGATGTAGCAAGTGTTTGAAGTATTTTAGTCTAGATTGTCTTCAAAATTTTTACAAGAAATGTCACTAGTTCTTTTGTGCATAACCATTTTTGTAATATGTGAGGAGTTTGTGAATAGTGTTGATTTTTGCGAAGCTTAAATGGTGTGTAGTGTTAATTATTTGTTTTTATCAATGCCTAGAACCAAATTTCTCCCGGACCACTGTGCAGATAGCATTGGTAGGATCCAACGTATCTAATAAATGCTAGTAAACTATGAAAAAGCGAGAAATGGGCCGCAGCGAACCCGTTTTATAACTGCGGGCCAAAATCGGCCCGCGCGGTCCCACGCGACAGAAAAACTGCTACCCAAAATCGACCCGCGCGGTCGTCGATGGGTTAACCTGAACATCTGAATGCGTACTAATAAATGGGCTTGTGAGTTTTACCTTACCTAATAGTCTGCTCATCGAGCGAGACCCAAACGCAGCACCAGCGACCAGCGTTTGCTAGAATAATCCACCTGGAGGTGGATATTGAAAGCGCCTCCTCCACAAATGAATCTCTCCGATTACAGGATATGTCAGACAGCGATTGGCTGCAAAAGGTACTGCCAATATGGGCTGCATTGGAGAATCTAGTCGATAGGGACGTTGTTCATTCAATAGGTAAGTAAAGAATGTGTTAATAAGCATCTGTTGGATGTGTTGAGAAGGGATTTGGATAGATTGGAAGTTCTCCAAGGGAGGATATTTTTCCACTTCAGGAGTGTCTGATCTCGACGTCGATAGATTACGATTGCTTTCGGAGGAAGCGAAAGAGCACCGGCCAACTATTGATCACTACAGCATAGATGGGTGTTGTGCTGTGAGTTCTCGTTTACTACGATTAATTGAATATATATACTAGTCGGAGGGAGCACCGCTAAAAAACGAACAATCACCAGCAGGATGGCCTCTTCGAGCTAGGAAATTGCGATGAGAGGTCGCCTTGTAGGCTTAATCGGTGTGTCGTCTTTGTAGATTCGCTCACTTTTTGTTTTGTCGTTGTTGTCCAACGGACTGAGTGAAGTGCCGACCCGAACCCCTAGGACAGACCCAATTCTCATTCCGTCGTACTCGTACCTACTGCAAAATAGTGCACACACGCGAGACATCAAAATCGGATGCTGAGTTTTTGAATGCCGTAGGAGGATCGCGAAATCGTTTTGTTTCAAAAAGTTTTTTTTCTGCTGCTACTTATGCATTTTTGCCTTCCGTGAGTTCATATGAAGGATAGCTGGATTGCTTCGTGACATTCCTTCATAAGTCTTCTATGAGCGCTTAGCTTTCTCCTAATAGGTTGTTGCTTCATCGCGTTTGTTGTTGTTGTTGTTGTTGTTGTTGTTGTATGCACTGTTAATGCGAATACTCCAGATCCAGGGGTCAGATTCTTCAACGACTCAAGCAATCTAACGGGGAAAAACTGCTGAAATCCCTGATAGTGCGGCTTATCAACAAGCTATATGGTGAAATGTTCAGTGATTCACCATTGATAAGCCGCGCTGTCAGGGATTTTGGCAGTACTTTCACCGTTAGATTGCTGTAAGTCGTTGATGAATCGGGCCCCAAATCATTTCCTGGCTTTCAGGTACCGCAAGAATTGGTGGAGTACGCGAAGACGCATGACATTCAGCTACTCACCCATAATGATCCGAGGAGCTTGGAGTTGTGTGATGAGGTAGGAGACGTGCGTTGTTTCTCGTGATATAGAGAATTAGGGCTGGATTCATTTGGGCACCCCTCACAGCCAGTGGCTCTTCTATTACTACGTTCAACACTCGTCTTTCGCGCAAACTGCCACATCAGAGATGCTGCACTGGTGTAATCCATGTCATCTGCTGCAGAGCTAGCAGTCCGTACCTGCTTTGAAAGCCGACCTATGAAGTTAGCTGATCTCGGACCCATTCCAGTAAGAGCGGGAGGGTGTGAAGGGTACTGCACGGGTATGCCTGTTAGGGACCGCGGGTGAATTCTTGTGATAACGAATTTTTTCCTTACTTTTCTTAATATAACTTCATCTTCCAGCAGAGCCTTGGAGTTGAGGTGCACTGCGCCAATAAAAACGCAGCGTAGTGTCCTAACGTGAGCTGCGGCATGATCGAAGAAATCCACTCCTGGAAGGGTGTGTCCCGCTCCAATCCTCATAGCTGCTAGAGTGCCTAATAACGTTTCCACAAACACCATAAAATTCAACGTTTTACCTCTTTGTAGTGTTGTGTACCCAGACTCCCAGTCTAAAGGTACTTTCAGTTCTCCTCTTGAACAGCCGTCGAGCTGACGTAGTGCCCTCTCACTGAGAACCACTCTGCGCTCTTCTCACTTTTTTGTTGGACTAATGGGAAAGAATTGAAAATAAGCTATATCAAAAAGGCAATACAGAGTTAGTCTTCGAGAATGTGCTGCTTTAAAATTTTCTGTTAGAAAAAGACCGCATTCTGTGGGTCAAGTTCGATTTCTTGCCGCACCTATCTCCTACCACACCCCCACCCCCGCCCCCACTAGAGTGCATCTTTGATACCTTTCAACTCCCTTCTTGTTCGTTGTTCTTCTGTTCAGCAGGAGTGAAGGAATAAAAGCGGACCTGGCACATTGGACAGATAACACGTTCGACTCATTTCCAGTTTTGTCTGATTACATTCAGCATGTCGGAAAAGTCTAGTTTGGAGCGGTGTCTAAATGGATTACGCCGATTCTGGGCAATTCAAATTGGGTGGGGTGAACCTGCATGACCTTTAGGGTGCAGGGGAGAATCACCTACATGAACCCGTGCGATGGCTCCACTAGGCGGCTTTACCGTGTGTTCAAATCTGTCACTTTCATTCAGCCTGAATACACCGAATGAAGTAAAACCCGTCGTGAGCACCGGAACTAGTTTATACTTATGTCTCGGTAGCCTAAGGATCACCGATATATACCATTTTCACTTTGAGTTGCACACTCTTCACGTAGAATTGGACACTTTTCTAACCCAATTTTGAGAGTTGTGAAATCAAAGCGGATTCTTTCAAATCGAAATGACCTTCAGGCTGGTCAAACTACGCAGACTCAATAAGATGGTTAGAATAATTTTCTGTTGAATAAAAGCTCGGTACAATTTTTTAGTTTACGACTTTACGACGGTTTTTTATGCTCCTATAAGTAACATTTTTATAAAATTTTATTTTTTGAGGAAAAATAATAAATTAAAATCTGGCCCATAGCACAGCAGAGAAGAAGCATAAGCGCATTAAAAGATTTTATCGCGCCATGCACTCGAAAATTTCGCTCAAGTTCTGTTTGATTAATAGTATAAATGCTGCATACATGGAGCATCAAACTGAAGATATGTGTGTTTTTACATCTGTTTTTGTTTTATCGTTAAGAGTCAAACTCCATGCAAACAGAAATTATGCTCTTAATTGAATAAAGATCGCGACACCTTGGAAGAGGGCGCGGCCCAATCTCTTTTTTGACACAGAAAATGACCGTCATCCTACTCTCTAAAACAAGGATTAAACCATTATTTTTCCTCAATTTTTTTATAAGATTGCAAACATGTTCAGTTATTGTGTGGATGAATTGAAACTTTAAAGAAAATTCCATTAACATTTTCCTTAAACAAAAAATTATTTTAACCTTTTTGGAGAGTCTCTAATTCAATGTCGAAAAGCTCATTTCAATTTGGAAGAGATAGCATTGATTACAAAAGTCTTAGGCTAGCTGAGAAAGGTGTCGAATTTGGTTTGAAAAGTGTCCAGTTCGACGTGAAAATGGTATACATAAGCGGCGCTGCTTGGGACGGTATTAGAGTATGTTCGCATTAATATTTCAATTTAAGGTAATAGATTCTGTTGACAAGATCACCGGGTCTGGAAAGGATTTGAAGAGCAGATGGGCAGCAAGGTATGCACACAATTTTCTGCTTTTCTTCTTCTAAAATCCCACAAATCTACGTTGTCAGATACACGATCTGGATTCGAAGTCGATCGGTGATGGCAGCGAAGGGATATCTCGTCCATTTCATGAAAAACTAGTCATCAGAGAAGTCTCTGTTAACTGTCTACTAATTGCTAGAATTAATTGTCCATGACTATCAAGAGAATATTGATGAATCGAACAAGAAAACCATGTGCATCTCATCATTCATTAAAGATATTGAAGAGTTTTTTCTTGTGATTTGAATGTTGTGAGAACTTCGCGCAAAGACATGCGAATATCCTACTATGGGCTGGAACCTGTTTGTCAGATCTTCCACTATACGAAGTGAGTACTCATTACGTAGTCGCTCTTCGCCCATCTGCTATGATAGGCGCATCTAGGAATGCATAGCGGCTTGGAGATAGAAGCTTTTGTTGATGTAGCGCCATATCGCTCGGTCATACTATTGTTCCGATGCCGCTGTATGTTGCCTCAACCGCATCCCATCGTCTTCTGACTGTATGAGCTTAAACACATTAAATTATTTGATAAAATTGACGGTCCAGGTTGAGGAAGGTAAAAGTTGATAAAGATTTTATGCTGTTGCGGTTGTTTGAGAATCATCTTCCGTGGATATGTTTTTATGCGGACTTAGGCGCCAACCCTCCTTTCGAATTTGTAACCTTCCAGAGTTGATCAGTTGCCCCTCCGCACTCGAGAGATACTCCGGGACTTTAACGCCATTAATATGTAGGATGCTTGCGCTCTTTTGACATCCGGTGGTCGTTCTAAGAGTGTCTGCGAAACGCGTTTCGTGCCGGCCCACCTAACTTTAGACGACTTGGCTCATGCGAAAGCGTCTCAGATCTTTGAACGTCGACGAAGCGCGGAACTCGGGAGGCACTAGGGTGAACCGCGTCAGTTCCACCATTGCCCTCTCAATTCCTCGCCGTGCGACGCTGGTCGCGTGTTCATCCTGTTCCTGCTATGACCCACGTCTCCCCGACGATGAGGTGTATGTTAGGGCAGGAAGAACGGTAGAGTCGAATAGGTGGGCACGGAGTCGGACGTTCTTCTTCTTCTTCGCGACTTCTTCGACGCTCTCGAAAGCTCCCCAAGCCGCTCGTTTCCTCCTGCTCAGCTCTGGTGCTAGGTCGTTGGCCATATTGATTTCGCGACCCAGATACACGTAGCTGGAGCAATCGGAGATGTTCGTTCCGTTGAGCGAGAATGGCGCATCAGAAACTCGTCCGTTCCTCATGAACATCGTCTCTGTAACGTTCAGCTGCAGTGCAACGTTCCCACATACACGATCGAAGTCGGTCAGCATTCGGTCTGCCTCGCCAGTGATTTGGGCACGATGTTGTCAGCGAAGCGAAGATGGTGAAGCTGCCAGCCGTCGACCTTCACTCCTTCCTGTGTCTTTCCATTCTAGCTCGCGCATGACATTTTCGAGGGTGGCGCTGAAGAGCTTCGGGGATATGGTATCACCCTGACGAACCCCTCTCTTCACGTCGCTGACTACGTCGTTGTAGAATGGTGAGATCTCGGTCGTGAATCCACTGTACAGCTCTCGAAGGACTCTAATGTACTGAGTAAGAACGCCCTGAGTGAGCAGGGCGTCGAGGACCGCTTCAGTCTCGACGGAGTCGAATGCCTTCTTCAGGGCGATGAACGTAAGGCAAAGCGGCAGCTTGTACTCTCGCGACACTTCGATGAGCTTCGTAATGGTGTGTATCAGGGGTGCACATTTAACGGTTACCGATTTAACGGATTTAACGAATTAACGGCATTTTTCGTTAAAGTCCGGCTTAACGACTTAACGGAAATTTTTAGAAATTTAACGGAATTTTTAACGGACATTTTTCTCAGTGAGCTTATGACATTTGCCCTTAGTCTTCACTAACGTTGCAGGTGTCGTCCTCCCTATTAGGACTGTTCCTTAAAAAACTATTGAAATCAGCAAGAATATTTTAATGTTTTCATGACTATGATTTGAATTTTAAAAAATTTAAATGGATTTCCGGCGCGTGTAGCGCAGTTGTAGGAGATGCCGGCTGTCGCGTGCCCCGATACCAGGTTCCTGGTTCGGATTTCCCGCCCAGACCAACCAAGCCTTCCATCCCTCCGGGGTGAATTGCTACCAGACTTGTCTCTTGTTCTTCGGCTGGTCACCGCAAGTCATTGTATGCCCAACAACGCATTCAAGCCACGTCCACGTAGAAGTAGAATGCGTGGCGGGGATAGTGATTGAGTAATGCCGCCCTTTATCCTTCTAACCTTTGATGCATTTTGGACCTAGAAGTTTCTTCGTCGAGCCCACAAGCACGCCAACGAATCCACAAAGATACTGGTCTAACCTCCTCGTAAGATATGCCTATCATCACCTAGGTTGGAAGTTGCTTATCACATAATAATTTTGCCCGCCACCTGGAACTGTCCTGACGGAAAGAATGTTTTCGCTCGTTGGACATATTTTAAACGATTTAAGAAAACGCTAATCACAAAAATTAGGAAAACTACTTTTTCTGAACGTTAACACGTTGACGATGTAGCACACCTTTTCGGCAGTGTAGGACCTTGTGACACGATGTCGTGTCACGGTCTCGACGTTGCAAAAAATGGATTGGTTCCACACATCAGGCATGCGAAAATCGTGCGATCAACGACGCGTTAACATTTTACTGATGGAATTTTGATGGTATTTTCACTAATTCTTTCTGTACTTAGTGGGGTGATGCCCGCATTGAGATTGTATATGCTCGTAGAACTGTCACTCGAAACGGTTTCGCAAAAAACTAAGAAAGGGGAACTCCGGGTTTTGCCACATTTGCCTTGTCGGTGAGCATCTTGCATGGTAATTCCATACCCCTCTTATTCCACACCCTGTAGATACTTTGATATTGAAGGCTTATTTGTTTTTCTGTGCTTGATGATGATGAACTGTTATTTTACATTGCAAAGTTACTCTCCATTCCTTGAACTTCAGCTGTTGACCTCTTGAAGTTGAAACGTATAAGGTCTTCCTTGATTTTTTCGCTTAAAAGAATGGTTTGCAGATACTTTTACTTTTTAACGAAATTTAACGATTTACCGGAAATTTAACGAAAATTTTCCGTTAAAAAATTTCGTTTAAAAAATTTAACGCACAGAATTTTGTGTGCACCCCTGGTGTGTATGTGATCGATCGTGCTGAATCCTCTCCGAAATCCTGCTTGTTCGCATGGCTGTCCTTCGTGCAGCGTTCGGCCGATCCTATTCAGGATAACTGGAGTGAACAGCTTGTAGACTACGGACAGCAGGCAGATCGGGCGATAGTTGCCAATTTCGTGCACGTCTCCCTTCTTGTACAGCAAGACGTCCTGCTGGTCTTCCACTGAGATGGAACCTTGGACTCCGACAGGTAGCGCGTGAGGAGCCGCGCCAAGGTGTTGATGAGCGCTGGCGGGAGGTTCTTCAGGTGTTCGGGTCTGATCCTGTCGGGACCGTGTGCTGTATTTTTCTTCACTGTCTTGTCGGATCTCGGAAGGGAGAAGAGAGGACACGTTGCGGTATTATAGATGAATATCGAGGAGACCGACTTTCTCCATAATCTTTCTGGATCTCTATTATTGGAAGAGGATTCAAACAAAACAGTACTGAAGCATGCTTCCGAGCGTTGTATGGCTTATCGTTCACTTTGCTTGAGCAAAGACTTGGAAATGCTTATTAACCCTAAAGTATAAAAGCCAGCATATACCACTTTCACCTCAAATTGGACATTTTTAAACCAGTTTGAAGTTTCTGAGACCAAAGTGAACGCCTTTCAAATCAAAACAAGTTTCTTACAGATTAAGCTGGAAGCTCTCGAAGACGATTGTACTAATTCTAGCTGATGGAAAATTTGGTATACCTTTGAAATTTTTCAGTTCGTCTGCCGGGTGTTCAATTTGACGTGAAAACAGTAAATACCTAAAGGACGTAAATTCGCTACTTCCCTCCCTGAGTACCTATACATGTGGAATGTCAATTACTCCAAAAAGTAAAAAATAAATAAACGATAAAAGTTGGCGTCAGTCAATCCCATTTGGGTTGCGCCACACACTCTACTTCTTCTGGATGTTCCGGATGTCGCTAATGCAATTTGAATACATGTTTTGCCTGTACAATGAACTACGACAGCCAGTCGATGAATAAGCCAGTCTTTCATCCTCTTCAAACCAGTCTGATGCCGATTCGTCGACCCAGGATCGATGGAAAGCGTTGTTGGCCTTGTCGTGACCCGAGCCAAAAACCTGGAATGGAGTGCGCGCGACAGCCGACGGCTTCGACGGCGCTACTCCGCTGGTTTAAAGAATACGGATTGAAAATGGATTCCGCATGGAAATCGGACATTGGCAGATGCTTTTTCGAATCTAAACGATGCGAATCTCATCGAAGAGATGGAGCAATGAACGGAAATGGTGCTAAAATAGCGACCGATTCTAGTATCGATGAATTTCCTGCAGCGGCTTAGATTCCTGCCTTCAGTATAGTTACTAGTCGATGTAATGCTCTATCCGGAGCGAAGAGAAGTCCATCTGATCGCCGACGACGTGCTACATGTAAGTCGAGCTCATGTTTACTAATTAGGCACGCTGTAGTCAGTTTGACGAACGGGAGAGTGTTCGTCTTGACTTGCGCTCTTCCTTTTTTAGTAACAGCGGATTTGAGATTTGTTTCTGTAATCCATCATCTTTTTCTTGTGTTGTTGACTCGGTGTGTGTGACTGGTAGGACACGGACAGTGGTTAATTTGGTTGAGGAGTCACTTGAGTAATGACCATTGAACGAACTTTACAGCGAGTGAACATCATTGATAAACCAACGGCTTTTTCGAATGATATTCTTCTTTTTTGCCGAGTTTACCTCTTGAAGGGGGAACTATGCGAATCCGCGTTTGCGTCTACGCGAGAAAATATTCGATAATTACGACCACCTGAAAACTGAGATTTTCCTCTTTTTGACTCTCAGCCTCGTTGGTTCTGGTAAAGAACATTGAAACCTTCCGAATGAAATGGCTTACTACTGTCGACACTAACGATGTCCATAATGTTGATAGATGGTCTGTCTTGTTAAAGGAAAATAAAACTTTAAAATAATGCTCTTTTATGGACCAACCTAACAGTGATCCTTCAAACTATCCAGACTAACAAAGAAAGGTTACCTAACCAAGGTGAGCTTTTGCGATGCTATTCTGACCGGATGTAGGACCGTGTGGGCGGAGCCCACAATTATAGTTGGTTTGTGCTAAAAGCTTTTTTAAAGACCGGAAAAAAGAGGTGTGGAAACGTGTGCGCAACACTCATCAACCCCTATGGCACCCCCACTAGATGTACCTCGGTGGCGCAGTTGGTAGGAGTGTTACCTCGTAGGAGCACACCAAGGTAGTTTTGAGTTCGAGTCCGCGTACTGCCGGTACCTTTGCACATGTTAGATTGCTGTTATTACGCTTTCTCATGATCACAGGAATCAATTTTAGACCATTAATGTCTGCAACAAACCAAGGCTGTCTACTTCATTCATGTCAAAGTTTTAGAACAATGCCTATCTGCACCACCAGCTTATCATACCATAGCACCAATAATACCGTAACTGCACACAAATACGCGTACCTTGCGGTTGAATATTATGAACCTGGCCACATCTTTACATAAGTGTATGTACTGTACATAAATGTCGTTCTCACCTGAACGCGTTGTCGACCGACTACTTTCCAGCTTCACACCGGATTCCACTTCTCCGACAGGGAAAGAGGTTTGCGTATGCCATAAAAGGACTCCTCCTGGACTCCATATGAGGAGATATATCAACTGCTATCAGCTCAGATTAGAGGAAGTATAATGAAAATGAGACTTTTCTACACGTATAGTCTAGTTGGTTTCATAGGTGCGTTTCGATAAGGAGGCGGATTTCGACTGGACACCTGATAGTTGCTGTGAGGAGGAAAACAACAGCGTACAATCACCATTAGAGAAATCAGTCCTCTTTGACGGCAAGCATGTTTCGGTAGAAAAGGTCCTGTGACAACTTGCTCATATGAAGGCGCGAATAGACAGCCTTGTATTGTTGTAAGCATTGGTGGTCTGAAATTGACTCCTGTGATCATGAGAAAGCGTAATAATAGCAAACTAACATGTACCAAAGTGCTGGCCATACGCGGACTCGAACTCAAAGCCCTACAGGTGTGCTCCTATGAGGCTTCATTCCTACCGACTACGCCACCGGGGTACATCTCGTGGGGTGTTATAGGGATTGATGTGTGTTGCGCACACGTTATCACGCCCCTTTTTCCGGTCTTTAAAAAGGCGTTTAACAAAAACTAATTGTAATTCTGGACTCAGCTCACATGGCCCTACATCCTACCAAAATTACATCGCTAAAGCTCACCCTGAGTTGCGAACCATTCTTTGTAGGCTCCCCTCACTCTCAGTGATGTTTGTGATATGCGAGCGGAACTTTGAAACTGTCCAGGGATCAGACAGCCTGGAATCCGGCTCACAACTTATCGCAATCCTAGCAGAGGCAGAGATTGCCGAGATCGTTACTTCCTGCTGAGTTAGCTCCTCACCATCTACAGCGTCATCCATTGGTTAGCCTTCGTATGAGGCTACCAGAGTGTGATAAAGAGCAGTCACCTCCCTCTTATAACACCTTCTAGGGAAGCGGAGAAAATCACGTTATAACAGCATTCTTTTATGCACAACTTTTAATAGAAATCGTATCTAGTACTAGAACAACTGTTGATGCCATTTTCACTTTAAATTTAACACTCTTTAAACAAAATTGGACAGTCTTTTGAGCATTCATGACGCTTTTGTAATAAAGAACTTAACATCTTCCAAATCGAAGTAAGCGTTTCCTAGATTAGAGACATAGAGGAAAAAAATCAAAGTTTATGAAATTAGAGACTTTACGAGAAGTTTAGAATATTTTTTCTCTATGAGAGGTTAGTAAATTTTTTGCCATGTTTTGCAACACACTGGCGCCAACATGTTAAAGCGGTGTTTGAAAATTTTATGTAATTATATTTTTTATTTTTCATGGAAAAATGTGGTTAAAAGCTTAATCTAGAACAGATAAAACCAGCAATTTTTACGCTGCTAAAATAAGAGGCCGCGTCATGAGCTCGTTGGGGTTTCCATTAGTGATACTGTAAATGCTGCCTATATGAAACGTCGATGAGATAATAGACTCTTCCCTCATTGTCAGATGGGAGCAACGATGTCCTCAGTGCTTCAGAGCAGTCGAGGAAGAGTTGAAGGACTGCGATCTCTTGCGCTGGTTCATCGCTCATCGCTCTGCAAGCGAGTGGGGTGCCAATGTCCCCCCGGATTCATCGAGGTCACTTGCATACTTTTCGCATCACGCGCACTGTTTAGCGTGGGTCCTGAGCAGATTTTCGTCGCGCTCGCTGCAGAACGATGAGCGACCGCGCCTTCCTCTTCTCTGGAAAAACTCATCGTCGCGACTCTTTCGCGGCGACGGGAAGTATAACATAGGCCTAAGGCCGGGGGCATAATTCCTTCGCCGCGATGCCATCGCGTTGGCCAGTTCATGGCCATTCCACCGCCTGCGGCCGAATAGTCAAAGGAAACTTCGCTGCGGCCACCGCAACGGTGGCGGCCGGTATGTGCGATGGCTTCCCGCGCTCATCGCAGGCATGGCATACTTTTTCGCGTCGCGCGCGGTGTTTAGCGTTGGTCCTGGACGGATCGCCGTCGCGCTCCCTTGCAGAGCGATGGGCGATGCGACGAGCACTGAGAGATTCAAATCCTTTCGCGTCGCTCTGCAAAACTCATCGCCGCGATTCCATCACGGCGACGGGAAGTATGCACGAGGCCTAAGATCGAATTCGCGAGTGCGGTCGTGTTGTAGCTAGTATGAACTATACAGCATTCGAGTGTCAGTTATGGCATCCCAAGAAAAACTTGTTCATTTCTGAGAATGCGCAACACTGAGTGTTCCTTCTCGACGCTTAAGAATAGTCACCTATCTGAACTCCAATTTAAAACAAAAAGCGGATCGAATCTGAGAAGGGAATTGAAATTCCCAGTGCAAGTGGCCTGCTCGCCTCAGAAAGTGCTTCCAAGTAATGAGACGCTTTTTAGGCCGAACTGATCAGATTGCTGATAATGCGGACCTCTTTTTAAACATACCGCTTTATTCAGTCCTGAATCGGTCCACATTCAAGGTGTTAAGGTACCTTCACTCGTAGGCTTTGGGTTGGGCTTGTTTTTCGCAAAAACGCAAGTCTAGCAATTCGCTAATTAACCGAATTACGTGGCGAATTCGCGTTCACACCCAGACAATCTCCTTCCGTCGAAACGACGCGGTTTGTCGTGCAGCTGTTAGCTTGCAGCAGGTGTGATCTCGCCATTCAGTTCCAGTTTTCGGATATGCTTTGGTGATCTACCGTACTTTGAATCCGGTGCTATGGAGGTCCTGGGTTTATTTGTTCTCTGTCCATATTTGCCAGAAAAAAGCTTCGAAATACATAATGTTCAAAGATGTGCCCACAGTTTCCTATAGCACCTTATTCTAAAGAGGGAGAAAGCGAGAGGTATGGGGTCTTTGAGCTGGGATTGCCTTGGGCACTTGCAAATATTCCTTATGAAGCTTAATTGATTGGCTGTGCCATTTTGATTCATTTGGAAATTTCAGCAAATCTTCGCCAACTGTTGGCTCATTTGTTACATATTATAGATGCGGCTAACAGTTGGTGAAGAACTGCATGGAGGTTTGCGTTTAGTCAGCTGTATCCTAATGAATGAGCGCGTGGCGGCAGAGTGGAAGAAGGCGCCGGCTGCCGCATGCACCCAATCCCAGGTTTCTGATCCGAATTTCCCACAAAGACCTACAAATTCTTCCATTACACCGGTGTATACATTGGATCCTAGTGAATCATTTTCGGATAACCCATTCGGATAACCCGATCATCCAAAAAGGCCGGCGAGATTGCCGTTATCTAAATCATCCAAAAATCCGACTCTGAAGATTTTCGCTCAGGTCAAAGTATACTCCGATGCCAGAGTGATGCAGTACTAGACTAGTTTAGGGTGGATAAAACACTGATATGTCCACTTGCTGAAGACCACAAGTCATTGCACGGACCAAATACGCATTCAAATTGCCTCCAAGACCTGCAAGTAGAAGGCATGGCGCATCTCATAAATGAATTGATTAACGCTTACTCTTGTTCTCTTTTTTGTTACACATTAAACAAGAGAAGGCTAAGGCATTCTTCCAAAGAGCACATCGAGTTGTAAGGTTTCCCTTCCAACCTAATCTAACTCCTATGAGTACGACATCTCCTACTCAACAACATTCCTCCCTGCAACGTGATTCTTTGTAGACTTCTTCAAAAGTTGCATTCCTTGTTTCAGTAAGTGTTTTTTTACGAAATATTTGTTCCGTTAAACTGCTCTTTAAGCTGATCGTGAGAGGTGTGCAATGTAAATGGATAAAGGATAAAGAACGGCGTCTATCAGTCTCCTCATTTTTCATCTCACATTGATCAAATTGTTAGGAAGGCTTACATGACACTTTTTTTCAATATTCGCAATGTACACAGTAGTAATCCAACAATACTTGTTAGCCTGTGTGGATCCTACGTCTTGCCCCACCTCGAGTACTGCTCCGAGGTCTGGAGTCCATACACTGAGAAATAAATGCTTTAAGATTGAAGGAGTACAGCAAACATTCTCTTGCTTAGTGTACTGCAGATTACAGCCAAGCTTAAGTTGGCAGCACTTACCGGCCCACAACGAGCGTTTAAAGTTTCTAGGCCTGTGTGTAGCTCCACTGTGTAGAAGGATAGCTGCGGATCTTATCTTCTGCTTTCGCATTCTTCGCGGTGAAGTGAAACTGGCTTCCTACAAATATGGGCTATCTAGGCTTTCCAACGAACGTTCAGGTGGGTTTAAACTAGACTACGCCAAGAAGAAACGCCTGAGAACTTTTCACCTCGTGCTCTTTCGATTTGCTAGGTGGCTCCCTTTCTTACCTAGTGAGCTACTGGCCCCTCAAAACAGCAACGTCTTCAAAAGACGATCAGAAAAGATCGACGTATTACAATGCTCATGAATTGAGGACTTTCAATGATGTACAATAGTAAACAGACACTGATTTAGAAATCTCGTTCCGTCACCCAGGCGTTGCATACCAGCTTCGAACCTCCTCCTCCAGTTATTGTCCCGGCGGGTGGAAATATTTCGAGCTCCTCCAGCTTACACTACTCTTGTTCTCTCAAGTAGCTTGGTTCATGTTCCTTCTTCTCACTAGTTTGAGGATTAAATGTGTTTTCATAACAGAATATTTCCTGTATTTGTCACACTGCAGAGTTAATTCTTTCCTGTTCAGTCTTAGTAATTTCTCATTTAGTTCTCAATACGTGATGTATTCGCTCCAACGGATATGGGTTGCGGGGACCTATATTAAGTTAAAATGGGCTATTTTTTCTAACACGGGTAGCTAGTCAGGCTCTGTCGTGCGGGCGGAGTACCCCGCCCGCACGACAGAGCCTGACTAGCTACCCGTGTTGTATTCCAGTCAAACACAGCAGCACTAAAGGGCCTCATTCCCCTGACCCCGAAAGAGCCCCCATTTCTGCAGCGATGGGAAGGACGAGTACGGAGAGGCTGCTAAAATCTCAGGGCCTAACCAGGCTGCGCAAACTGAGAAGGACTAGGATGACGATCTGTACTTACAACGCCCGCACGCTTGCGTCGGAAGCATCCGTCGAGGACCTGATGATGCAAGCCAGGAAGATCAAGTACGACGTCATCGGACTGACCGAGACGAGAAGACACCACCCCCTACACGCCGCCTACGACTCCGGAGAAGAACTGTTCCTCGGAACATGCGACAGCAGGGGAGTAGGCGGCGTTGGCGTTGGTGTCCTCGTCAACACGCACTTGGCCATGAACATCGATTCGTACGAGTCTCTGACAAGCCGAATCGGACGTCTGCGACTGAAGCGATGTGGCTCCGTGCCAGCCTTGACTGTGTTCGTCGCGTATGCCCCAACATCCGACTACGACGACGAAGACGTCGAGGCCTTCTACGTGGAGCTGGAGAAGTTCTATAAGGAAGATCACACTTTCTACAAGGTGATCGTCGGCGACTTCAATGCCAAGATCGGGCCACGAAGGTCGCTGGAAGAACTTCACATCGGAACCCACGGTTTGGAGTGGAACGAGCAAGGTGAAAGGCTGTCTGAGTTTATCATGTCGACCAAGACCATCCATGGAAACTCGCAGTTCCAGAAGCCTCCCTCCCTACGATGGACCTGGGAATCCCCCGGTGGCCAGTTCCACAACGAGATCGACCACATCATCTTCAATCGCAAGTATTGCCTGACCGATGTCTCCGTTGTCCCCAAGTTCTACACGGGATCGGACCACCGCCTCCTTCGCGCGAGGTTCCGCTTTTCGCGTCAAGGAGAGAAGGCCGCGAAGTTCAAGAAGAGGAGTCCCAGAACGACCATCAACTGGGATCTCTACACCTCTCTTGTCGGCCTTTGGGAAGATGCCGTCATGGACAACGTCGACGAGGAATACGATCGCTTCGTGCACCATCTCCACGATAGTGCTAAGGGAGCCGAGAGCTTGAAGACCACCAAGAGACGCCTGTCTCCGGAAACTCTCGAGCTGATACGCCAACGTGGAGCAGCACGAGCGTCAGGCAACTATCAACTGACGTCCGAGCTTGCAAAGCTATGCAGAGCGGCGATAAAGGAAGATCTGAAGGAGAGAAGGGCGGAAGTGTTGGCTGAAGCAGCAGAGGCAGGGCTGAGCATCCGCAATGCCCGCCGGAACTTCGCCAACTTCAAGACCAAGATGACCGCTCTCCGACGTCCTGACGGAACCGTCACCTCTTCCAGAAGGACCATGGAGAAAGTCATCCACGACTTCTACTCCGATCTCTTCGATAGCCACGTCCACCTGCCCCTACGCCATCTTCCGCAGGATGGATACGTCATCCACTCTGTTCTCCCTTCCGAGATCCGACACGCCATCTCGTCGGTGAAGAAACGTACAGCACCCGGTCCTGACAGGATCAGAGCTGAACACCTGAAGAACCTCCCGCCAGCGCTCATCAACACCTTGGCGCGGCTCTTCACACGCTACCTGTCCGAATGCAAGGTTCCATCTCAGTGGAAGACCAGCAAGACCGTCTTGCTGTACAAGAAGGGAGACGTGCACGACATTGGCAACTATCGCCCGATCTGCCTGCTGTCCGTAGTCTACAAGCTGTTCACTCGAGTCATCCTGAATAGGATTAGTAGAACGCTGGACGAAGGACAGCCATGCGAACAAGCAGGATTTCGGAGAGGATTCAGCACGATCGACCACATACACACCATTACGAAGCTCATCGAAGTGTCGCGAGAGTACAAGCTGCCGCTTTGCCTTACGTTCATTAACCTGAAGAAGGCATTCGACTCCGTCGAGACTGAAGCGGTTATGGAAGCCCTGCTCACCCAGGGCGTTCCTACTCAGTACATCAGAGTCCTTCGAGAGCTGTACAGTGGATTCACGACCAAGATCTCACCATTCTACAACGACGTCGTCATTGACGTGAAGAGAGGGGTTCGACAAGGGGATACCATATCCCCGAAGCTCTTCAGCGCCACCCTCGAAAACGTCATGCGCGAACTAGAATGGGATGACATGGGAGTGAAGGTCGACGGCCGGCAACTGCACCATCTTCGCTTCGCTGACGACATCGTGCTCATAACACCGAGCATCACTCAGGCGGAGCGAATGCTGGCCGACTTCGATCGTGTATGTGGAAGCGTTGGACTGCAGCTGAATCTTACGAAGACGATGTTCATGAAGAACGGATGGGTTTCTGATGCCCCATTCTCGCTCAACGGAACGAACATCTCCGAATGCTCCAGCTATGTGTATCTGGGTCGCGAAGTCAACATGGCCAACGACCTAGCACCAGAGCTGAGCAGGAGGAAACGAGCGGCTTGGGGAGCTTTCAAGAGCTTCGAAGAAGTCGTGAAGAAAACGAAGAACGTCCGACTCCGTGCCCACCTATTCGACTCCACTGTTCTTCCTGCCCTAACATACGCCTCAGAGACCTGGGCTATACGAAAGCAGGATGAACACGCGATCAGCGTCGCGCAGCGTGGAATCGAGAGGACGATGCTCGGAGTGACACGACTCACGCAAGTGAGAGAAGGTCTCCGGAGTTCCGAGCTTCGCCGACGTTCGAAGATCAGAGACGCTGTCGCATGGGCCAAGTCGTCGAAAATTAGGTGGGCCGGCCACGTAATGCGATTCGCAGACACCCGCTGGACGAGAGCCGTCACAGACTGGATTCCGCGGGATGTCAAAAGAACACCAGGACGCCCACCAACGCGTTGGTCGGACTTCTTCGTGAAAGCCCTGAACGACCGATATGACGCTCTTCGTGTCCCTCGAGCGAGGAGGATCCATTGGACCACTCTGGCACGCGACAGGGACGAATGGAGACGCTGCTGGCGCCCGCTCGAGCAAGTCGATGATCAACGGGACGACAGGTGATACAGGTGATACAGGTGATTTTTTCTTATTGGTGGCTGAATGTTTTTATAGTTTTTGAATTTAATGCCACAAGTTTGTCTGTCCTAGATGCCGGTTCCATGGGGCAGCCAGCGTACCCATGTGCCGAAGTTCCGGTATCTACTCAGGGCGTCACAGCTGGCTGACGCGGACAGGCAGGCTTTGTCAGCTACAACCAACTTAAATGCTCACTATAATAGATTATGATGTATTCCGCCTTAGTCGTTCACTTGATTGACATAACTCACTAGAAACCAGTATGAGTAAGCAGTGTCCTTCTAGGCTACCTGAGAGGATTTCGTTTTTGCATCTAACTTGTCCTCGTTACTTTTGGAGCAGGCCATCATTATATAGACCCTTGCAACCCGAATGGTTGGCTTCTGAAATCGTGCTTAATGTCTAACGCTGCCGTTTCAATGTTACATTGTTCCTGGTTTGTGTTTTTTCCTTTTTTGGTCTCATGGCCTACTTTTTTGTTGTTCCCACATAGAGTGCGCGCCCTTGAGAGCAGTTAAATAAATAAATATGATGCGCCGCGCATTCCACTTGTAGGGAATGTTGTGGGGGCCGGCAAGTGAACGCGCATTTGACTTATACAACACAACATACGGTAGCCACTTGCTGAACTAGTTATTCAACTTACAACTTCTTTTACAACTTCCTTTTGATGTGATCAAAATTCTAGCAATTCAAGTCAGTTTCTTTAAGCATCAAGTGGCTGGTATCGAGGTTGTGAGCTGTCATAACGATATTTTGTTGCGATCAAAGCTTCTAGCGCCAGGCGGGATTCGAGCGCGCACCCTCTGCTGACCGGGCGAGGATGCCCTACGCCATTACACAATCGGTGTTGTTTGGTCGAACGTAACATCCACGCCTCGGATTGAATCATTTCTATTAAGACCTTCAGCTTAACTAGTTCCATACTGATATCAGCCGGCTCATCCCGACATACGGGTGAACGCTGACTGGTCCCACGAGGTGTGGACATTGTGTTCGATCAAACAGCGGCGGTGGTGTAATGGCGCAGAGCGTTCCCGCCCGGTCGGCTAGATGTGCTGGTTCGAGTCCCGTCTGGCGCTAGAGTTTTGATCGCAACAAAATATCATTGTAGCAGCCTACATCCCCGGTACCAGCCAATTGAGGCTTAAAGGAAATTAATTGGGCTAGTTTTTGTTTCGTGCATCTAGGACAAGACTGGTACCAATTCATCGACCCCGAAAGGGTGAAACGCTTAGATGGCTGAACTAACCATAAGGTCCTGGAATCAGGACCATGTGTTAGCCAGCACCTCCTACTACTGTGCTATCACGTACCAATGTCATGACATGCAATGTAGGGAGCCACAAAACAGTGTTCTTAATGTCACATTGCTATTCTGAGTGACTCCTGAACTATGGCTATGGTCGTTATTGTTGCTAACGTTTCCGGAATCGCGCTCTCACGTGAGCGCATAATCTCGTGGTTGTGACCTCGTCATGCAGCTAATGAGTGCGTTCGATCGTCAGAGAGAGGTTATTATTAGGAGGTGAGTAGCGCTTCTGAACGTGCTCTGGTTTTGTTCAGAGATCACAGGCGAAATCAGTTTGCCATGACGCCTCTTAGCTGGCCGCACTAGGCCATCTGTATAGTATTCATCTTCATCTGCGCTTAGACGGCTATTACACGCTATCTGACGTGCTTAAGAAGCTCGGCTAATCGCTGTGAGTTCGTCTGAAATCCCATGCGCTAATGTCACACAGCGGAATTATTCAGTGAGCAAACGGCCTGACACGACGACGCTGAGGAGACCTAATTCTTCCCGTCCTCGACCTCATTATCTCATATATCGGTGCCTAGAACTTTCCGTTAGGTCAGTTTCAGTTGATCCCAATAATTTATGGTCTTCATTTGCGTGGATGTGTAAATTCCGACCAAAGACATCCCCTCTTCCTGCACAGTGGGATTTCCTCTGTTGTTCTGCGTAGCGTCGAAGTGTATAGGAAGATTAGGAACGTTTTCATTGCTCTAAGACATTTGTTTAGCCTAAGCCTGGAAGGGCTGGTTCAGAGGCTATATGTATTGTTACAGGATGTTTTGTTGTCATCGAAACTTTTGCGCCAGGCGGGATTCGAACCCTCTTCGGTTTCGCTGTCTCTATGCCATTTTCAGCGTGTATTAGGGGGGGGGGGGGCAAAAGTAATGAGACAAAATGAAAAAAATCTTTATCTCCTTATAACTCAATTACAACTCAACGATGCTGAGGAATGTATTTGCCATTAAGGGCAAGGACCTTGCTGCCATCGCTCAGCCAACTTCCTGATCCCATCCTTGCAGAACTGCTTGGGCCTGGTGTTGATCAACTGCTCGATATGGTTGTCAAGGACTGCTTGGGTTCTTGTGTCCTTTTCGACTAGGAAGTCCTGTAGGCTCAAGTAGTAGTGGTAGTCGCATGGAGAGATGTCCAGCGAATACGATGGGTGAGGCATGTGAACGTAGCCCAGCTGGCCAAGCTTATCCGTGGTTACTTGTTCCCGATGGGGTGCTGCGTTGTCGAAGAGGAGAACCTTCTTGAAGCGCAGCGAATGAATAAGAACGAGTCGCCGGCCCATCTCTTCTATTTCGTTCACCATGTCCTTGGAGTTCATCGTGGTGCTCTTGGGAAACAGCTTCCGGTAAACGTGTCCATGGGCGCAGACCCAAAAGCTCCAAAGGTGCCTCTCGCCGTGAACATCTCGCCGAACGAAGGTCGGTAACAGGTCACCAGGCCTCACCCAGACTCGCTGCTTGGCAGGGTTAAGGTAGAAGACGTACTCCTCATCTTGCGTGAATATTGAGCCCAGACTGCTCAGGGTTGGGAATTGGGCGAGATTTGCGCGACACAGGTCGTCTTGTCAGACTGGGGTTTCGGCATGAGACAGCATGGGTTTTTTGGCATGCTTCTGGTAAGGGCGGAAGTGGTAACTTTTCAGATGGGCTTCAGTAAGTAGCACACAAACATACAAATACGACAAGCACCAAACCAGACTCCAGCCACGAAAAATATGGACACGGCATGGGGTGTCTCATTACTTTTGCCCCCCCCCCCCCTAATAGTTGTCCACTTCTGTGTATCTTATTACACTACCGTTAGCATTCAGCCAGCTCAGCAATTTGCCTACTCCAGGAAATACTTCCACGGGAATCACTCTAATGTGGTAGCAGCCGTACAGTGAACGACATCGATCGACCCACAAATAGCAATCGATTCTATAATATATTGATTGTATTGACTCCTGTGTAGATTAGTCATTTTGGAGTGGGAATCCAGTCAATAAAATACATTGTGGCCAAACCTCGCGGCTGCCATTTCAAGGATCATACTCTAAAATATCCTATCCTGTGCCTTTCGGTAAGTTGTTCTGTCCAGCTCCTCTTCAACAGACGTTGACAGCCCATACACGCCCTAGACAAATCAATAATTAACGATTGTACGTTAAACCTGTTTTTCGTTTGACTGTAAGGAAAAGTGTCATTGCGGAAGTGAGTTGATTAGATCCGTAGGGACCTGGGAGGCTGGAAAATTTCGGATGCATCAAACTGTCTGCGAAACGAACTACTAATGTAAGAGCCACGCCCTGTAGTCCTCGTTGCTGGTAATACAATACTCAAGTTTTCTAGAGCCAGCTCAAGGTTTGCAACTTTCAAGAAGCTATTTTATCTATTTTTATCATTTATGTTTTATTTCGTTTGAAACATTAGACTGGAAGCTAAGTCCCCTCCGTTTTTAAACATCTTACCTATTCTTACGCTGCACAAGAAACTTCTTAGATTTATAGAAAGCAGACGTATTTATATCTCAGTATGAGAGCAGCATTGTATTCACGTCATTCATTCAACAACGCATCTCTGCTCTTCCTCCATCCACTAAATGGGTTGCTAATGGCCGAGAAGCTCGTCTTCCAAGACATGTCACACCTCATTTCTCCTTGAAAATGGGCTGCCCACGCTCCATTGGCAACCACGTTTTCCCCCGTTCTTATGATGCCTCATTCGCGTTTCAAGTCCTACGTAGGCGTCAGTTGGCTGAAGCCCGTCCAATGCTGGAAGCTTTATGAAGCAATAGTTCTTAATGAGAAAATCCTAACAAATAAAAAACGTATCATTATGCATAGTGATCACATAGCAGCGCAGCCGGAGGACGCGTCGTCTGTCGCGTGCACTCCGATTCAAGTCACAAGTTCGGACCCCGAGCAGGTCAAGCCTATCATCCCTTGCTGACAGATTTGTTTGGGAAGGGTAAAGCACTGACGTGTCCGTCGGCTGGTCACTGCAGCACGTTGTATAGGACAAGTATGCATTCATTTGTCTCAAAGGCATCCCGTAGAAGTGGAATGTATGCCTCATCCCAGAATGGACTGACTAGTCATCGTTTACATTTTCTCCTTTATTTTGACTTATTCTTAGCACTGGGTCTACTTTTTCACTCACATGGCGATGTGTACATTTTATGCGAACCTTTGAGCGCAATAAATAAACAAATATTCATTCATTCGTGCCAGTCAGTTATTGAACAAAAGTATGTGAAGTCAGTAACGCAGTGGTGCAATTTTTAAAGCAGCTACACAGTATACAACTTATGAGCTATAGAGTGTAAAAGTTAAAGATTAGCGTTGTTCTGTTCCTTTAGTACGATGCGCCGCGTACTCACCTTCTACCCAATCTCGTGGAGGCAGTTTGAATACGTGTTTGGGCTACACAATGACTTGTGGTGGCCATCTTATGAGCAAGTCTCTTCGTTGACCTCAAAGAGATGGGAGGCGTATTCAGCCTGTACTGGATTTGAACACTGAGCAATTTTCGGTGTAGTCGGTGCTGGATCTATCGTATTCGGTGGGGGGCATCGCTAGGAAAGCGAAACAAACGTAAACAGGGTAGCTTGTTCCCGGAGGAAAACTTCACGGAAAAGTTCTAGGATAGGCGTTCAATGTGTAGACTCGTAAAATAGCGCACTCTCAATTTTGCCTTCGTTGTCAAAAGGACTGAATGAAGTACTCTCCTCACTACAACATAATAGATCCTCGGCGCTTTCTTCGGCTTGACTACGCTTCCCTAACGGTGTCGAGATCCACAAGAATATCACCTGACGTCAGCTCTCGTGTAAAACGTTTCCTGTTTTCTACTTCATTGCCTTTTGGAATAAGAAAGCTCTATTAGGTGGAAGAGCTCGTGTGCTTTATTGCACTTTTACATAACACCGGTTCCAGACTTGTTCAGTCAACTGACAAATCTTTAACGTTTAGGTGGCTGCTGCCAATCAACACCAAGTTGCTTTTAGGCTTTTCTTGAACGGAATTGTAAATATTCTTCTCCTCTCTCAGTTAAACATCTTTAGAGGTACTGCGATCATTGTTTTGTTTACTTTTTTGTTCAACAGCTTCTTGAATTGAGAAGAACACCTTCACTGGAACTTCCTCATAATTAAAAAATCATCATTCTGTAACAATGCAAACTCAACGCACTACTATGCCTTTGGCCCGGAACTGCAGCGGCTGCGAATGCAAAAACTGAACGACATAGTTTCGAGTTCCGATCACTGATTTCTTCTTGCGAAAACAAGGCTCCAAGGCGCGAAGCAGGTGGCTGTCGGTAGGAGCCAAGTCGAGAATAAGTATCTACGGGGAGATTGCTCGAATCTGACGATGAACGTTGCCTGCGAAAAAAATGCCCGCAAACATGGGAGAAAGGGCTCGAAGGTAGAAAATGCCCGCAACCGTGAGAGAATGAACGAGGAGAACGCATAAGTACACCATAATACTCCGTCATGTAGCAACTAGAAAAGCGAGCAAGAACACCGTTAAAGAAGCTAGGAATAAGTACGAGACTGTAGGGCAATCCGTTCATTAGGAGAGTTTTAACCGGATGCATCGTTAATCTGACGGTCAGTTTCCACAACGTTTCATTCGAACTTAATCCTCAATAAGAAGTGGGTCGAAAAGCATTCATATACGAAAATACTCTACCTTAAAACAAGGCCGCTCGAAAATTTGTGGAAAGATACTGCACCGTAGTAGAATGTTCTCATTTGAATGACAGCTAAAATGCTTACGTTAGCGTCATTTTGAGGTTTTTGTGAAGCCTTCTATGTACTGAGCAACCATCTACTCTCAGGTTTCTTTATGTAGTTATTTTAAAAATATTTGAAAAAAATGGGGTCTCGTGGCAACTCAAAAGAAAATTCTTTACTAGGTGAAACGTAGAAGATAAAAAAGCGCAACAAACTTTTACAATGCCGACAGTGTTTCAAAGGAGAAAAACAGCTGAGAACAAAAGCAAAGATACGCCGCCACTCAATCCTTGTTGGGATGCGCCAAATATTCTACTTCTATGGGGTGTCTTATTGGGAATTTGACCGCGTATTTGGCCGCCTTGCTGTGGCCAGCCGATGAACAAGTCAGCGCTATATCCTTCCCAAGAAAGACTGGTACCACTTCACAGCCCCTGGAGAGATGGAAGGCTTGTTCGGCCTGGGCGAGAAATCCGAAGCAAGAAACTGGTATCGGATGCACGCGACAGCCGGCACCTCCTTCGACTGCGCTACATGCATAAGAATTTTTGTGGGTTATTGCCTTTTGATAAGAATTTTGAACATTATGATAAGAACTGCTCTTCTTCACCTACATTTTATTGTTAGTGAAGGCAGGTCGAAGAGTTCAGATCTGTGACATTTCGTATAAGTACAGTGGCGCATTCCAAGGAGGATTCATTGACGTCGTACATTATCCTTTATCCTTATGCCTTCAATCTGAAACGGCCGGCAATGGTAGCGGTTTTGTTCCCACAGCTGCTTCTTTGGCGCCCCAAAGGCGAGTTAGCAGAGAATTCAAGAACCTTACGAGGTCTGTGTTCGTGGTGAACTGTGTAGTGTCCCGGATAACACGTCTCCCTATGAGACGAATCGGATTATCGTTGCGATCCATAATGCGCTTAACATCCATTGGCAACGAGAGAGCCGTCGGCGCTGGTTGCCTACGACGATAGCGGACGTCCGGATGCTCTCGGTGTTGGTCTCAGCTGCTTGTGCCATACATCACTAGGTCATCCAATTGGCGCTTCTTGTCGCAGTGAAAATTGCATTCTTCTTGTAAGGCAAACTATTAAGAGTTGAACATAGTCATTATTCTGAAGCTACTCCATATTTGTCGCCTTTATTGGTCGTAGCTGCCGAAAGAATTGAACTCTAAGCAAAGGATTTGCTCTTGCAACTGGAACTTGGAACTCAGCTGTGCACTCTATGGATTTTTCAGTACAATTTTTCACATTACAGTATGTGATGCGACTACAAATAGTGATGAGTAAGTGCCTGCGCCGCTTACATCATTACGATATTCAATCCCGACGGAAGGCACCACCATTCTATATGCGCGGCATATTGTGAAGGCAATTTGAGTGCCCATTTGGTCTGCACAATGACTTGCGGTTTCCAACCGACGTACAAGTCGGTTCCGTCTTTCTCGGACAAACCTGGTGTAAGCTATCCGACTCAGGAGGGATGAAAGGCTTAGTTAGCTCGAGCGGGATACAAACCAAGAACCAGGCCGGCATCTGCTCCGAATGCGCTACAATGTGTCGTGTTACTTGTAAAGCCTGTTACCTGTAATCTACAAATTTTATAAAAGGCCAGCCATTCTTTTTCAGTGGCTATCTGTGAACTAGTTGGTATGAAGAATGGTTGGGCTTTTATAAATTTTATTTGTAAAATAACACGATACATGGTAGCGCAGTCGGTGCAGACGCCAGCTGGCCCGACTCCAATACGTTATTGGTTCGGATCCCGCCCAAGCTAACCAGGCCTTTCATTCCTCCGGAGTCGGCTTGCTTGCACCGGGTTTGTCCGAGGAAGACAGAACCGACTTGTACATCAGCTCGCCACCGTAATTCATTGCCTGTATAGGCTAAATATCAGACGGAAGGGATACTTCGATGTTACTGAACTTTGAGGCGCATGATAGAACAGTCGTAGGAAGCGCACGCTGTCGTCTTATCCGAAACCGAGGTTCTTGGTACGAGTCTCACCAAGATTATGCAAGCATTTCATTCATCTTGGGCCTGTGAGTTGATACCAAACTTGTCCGAGAAGGATGAAACACTGGCTTGTTTACCGGCTAGCCAACGCAGTTCGTTGTTTAGGCGGAATATTCGCTCATATCCTATCTCATAATGCGTGGTGCATCCTACAAAGGGCTTGTCTGATGCCGACATTTCTCTTTTAACGTTAGAATATCTTGTTACTAGGGGGTTGAAAATTGTGTAGCGTTTCTTATGTCTTTCAGCTTTTTTACATTTTACTTAATATTTATTCAAATATATTGTCTTATTTTATTAGTGGTGCTTTAGGGCACTTGTAACGCAGTCGGAGGAGGTGACGGCTGTCGCATGCATCCGTGACAGGGTTCCTGGTTCGGATTTCCCGCCGAGGCCAACCAAGCCCTCCATCCCTCCGGGGTCGGTGAATTGGTATCGGACATGTCTGGGAAGGATAAAGCGCTGACTATTCATCGGCTGACCACCGCAAGTCTAATATGGCCAAACACGCATTCAGATCACCTTCACGACGTTCCGTAGATGTAGAATGCGTGGCGCATCCCAAAATGGATGAAATAACGCCCTCTTTATCCTTGACCCTTATCCTTATTACTGCCTTGTTTTTTCAGAGGAAAGCATAAACGCGGAACAAAAAATGAATTACTGGAAATCCGGATGTATTAGTCAGTCTAATCAAGCGATTAAGGATAAAAGACCTGCTTAATGAAACTCTTTGAGAGATGCGCCACGCATTTCACTTCTACGACCTATCGTGGAGGCAACCTGAACATTTGTCTGGCCGAGCAATAATTTTCTGTCAGCCGATGAACACTTCAGTGTTTACTCCTTCCCAGCTAGGATTGGTACCAATTCAACGGTACACCGGAGGACTGGAAGGCTTGGCTGGCCTAGGCGAGACCCTGGTGTCAAACCTGGGATCAATTTGACGTGCATTCAAGAACAGCCGCCTCTCCGACTACACTCCATGTGACTTCCACCCTACTAAGCTGAAAAGATGGAGAAAAACTGAGTATGTAAGAGGAACCTTAAGAATGTTCCGGGGAAGTGGTAAACACCAGCTCCACCTGGCCTTATGAACATTGCTTGCTAGAACATAGGAAATTCTTTTTGTTACCAACATTCATAGTTGCAACTCATCCCACATACTGTAGCAATCTCCGACTTTCAGTTCTTTAATATTTGGGACCTTATGAATCTGTTCGCTCTCATTTCTTTCTAAGAGGCATATTTATCTTTTTTCCATTTATATCATTTAGGTCATATGAAAAAGCTTTATATCTTTCCGTGGTCGGTGAAGCAATTCTAAACCTATCTGAGGCCGGATTCATCAACGACTTCCTTAACTTTAACAGAGAATTCACAGCAGCTCAGATAGCGCGGCTTATCGCACACCATATCGCTTGATAAGCCATGTTCTCAGAGATTTCGGAATTGATTTTCTCTGTTAAATGCTGTAAGTCTTTGATGAATCCGTACCCTAGGATTGATGGAAATACTGACTTTTCCTACAGACGCTCACCTCAAGTCACCGTATGGGCCTAATACGCATTCAAACTACGATTACTATACTAGATTATATTATAAGTATGGTGCATCCTGTAACAATCTTGCAGAAGCTATAGATGCTAAGAAAGTGGAGATTCTACGCTTTATGCAACGACTAAACATGAATCTTTGGAACATGAAAGGTCCACGTCCAACGTGGTTGGATGACACTTCGAAGTTTCAATGCGAAGGTAAAAAAGGACGAGGATATCAATACTGAAGAGAGTCACCGATACGTTAAGTGACTAAGTCGCTGGTAAAGTTCTTGTTTCGATTGACTGAATTCTCTTTCTGGTCTCTTAGAAGTTGGATGGGCATAAACCCCTTAAAGGATAAAGGACGGAGTTAATCAATCTTATATAGGGTGTGCCACGTATTATACTGCCAGGAGATGTCGTGGAGATAATATCAATGGGGCACGTTGTAGCGCAGTCGGAGGAGGCGACGACTGTTTGGCGCACCCGATGTCAGGTTCATGATTTCCCGGCTAACCAAGCCTTCCATCCATCTCTGTTTCGTTACGACAACGCACTGTCTTGTCTATCGACAAACTACCGAAAGTCACTGTATGGGTCCAGTACGCATACAACCTTTAGGTACCGTATATTATAGCTGTGGATGTAAGGACTAGAGACCTTCAAGTTTGGGAGAGCATGTCCGATATCCTCCATCTTGCCGTAAGATTCCCCTCAAGGAGCATGCGACATCTGGGATTCTATCAGCAACATTTTTGCTGAATTTAGAGCTAGAAGTGGAATCTCTGCGCCTGGCTCATCAAATTTTTATGCGGTCAGCCACGCGATGTGCGTGTGCTGCCTTTGCGTTGCTAAGGAAAACGGTCACGTTGACGTCGTAGAGAACATTGCTCCCCGGGTTGTGCGCGGTATGCAGTAGTTTGCCGTGGCCATCGTCAGTAGACACCAAACACCAAACGTGAGCCTTCAGAGTGACGCGTGAAAGTGTTTCGCTGGTTTTAGTAGGCTATTCACGTTTACCGATTCTTTGATACCTTATATTGCTGCACGAGATTACTATTCGAGAGTTCTATGTTGTACTTTTTACTATTTGAGAAACTATACTCTATGTTATACTATGGACGCGTGAAGCGCAGTCGGAGGAGGCGCGACTGCCGCGTGCACCCGATACCAGGTTCCTGGTTCGGATTTTCCGCCCAGGCCAACCAAGCCTTCCATCCCTCCGGGGTCGGTGAATTGATACCAGACTTGTCTGGGAAGGATAAAGCGCTGACTTGTTCATCGGCTGGCCACCGCAAGTCATTGTATGGCCAAATACGCATTCATGTCGCCTCCACGACATCCCGTGGAAGTAGAATGCGCTGGCGCATCCCAAAATGGATGAAATAACGCCGCTCTTTATCCTTTATCCTTTATGTTATACTATACATAGGAGAGTTGGACACATTTCAAGTCGAATTCGACTTTCTTCGAAGCTATCCTAAGGCTTTTGAAACCGAAGCGAACACTTCCGAATTGAACTGACCACCTGGTGAGTTCCTTCTGCATTTACCTAGAGACACTACAAAAAAGTCAGAATAATTTTTTGTTCAAGGAAACTATTAGGATAACATTCTTTGATGATTAATTCATCTACCCAATAAGTGAACATGTTGTTTGAAATTTTATATTTTTTATTTTCATTTTCGAGGAGAAATAATGGTTTAAACTTGTTTTAAAGAGCAGGAAGGCAGCCATTTTTTTGTGCCAAAATAGATATTGTGCCGTGATCTTCTTGACAAAGAAGTCGCGTTTTTTTTGTTGTTGATTGATAGCAAAATTTCTGCTTGCCTGGAGTTTCACATTGTAACCAATGAAACAAAAACAGTTGTAAAGAACATGCATATCCTCACTGTGGTGGTTCACGTAGGCAGCATTTACACTCCCAATCAAAGGAAAATCGTAGCGAGCTGAACGAGTATATGGCGCAATCTCTTTTTTCATGCACTAAATGATTGTGGCTTTGTTGCGCTTTAAGACAAATTTTGTCCTAATATTCTTCTCAAAAAAAGAAAAATTTCATGAAATTATTACAGTTATTCGGGAAGGTAAACTAAAAAATTGCAAAGAAAGTGATGTCAAAGTTTCCTTGAACGAAAAATTATTATAACCATCCTATTAAGTCTGTAGCTTAACTTGCCAAAAGATCATTCCAATTTGTAAGAGTTCGCCTTGGTTTAAAAAAATCTTAGGCTTTTGCCTAGAGGTGTGTCGAATTTGATTTGAAAAGTGTCCAATTTTTGGAAAGGTATATGTAACATATAGAGAAAACGCAGCAGATTTTGTTATGAGACTGATTATGCCTATGAAAGAAATGATACTGCTCTCCAAAGTTTTAAGAAATGAAAACGAAATGACTTCTACGGAGTCAAGGTGTTAATGTTGGTACTCCTAGTGTTTTTGCCAGATGCACTAAGGTGCACTGATTAATAAAAAATAATTAATTAATTATTTAATTAAATGAATATGCCTTACGTTGGAATCGAACCACACATTCTCAACTGCTTGGTCTTCTCGCCTCTTTACAAACCTCGGAAGACGGACCAAAAAGGATGGATGGTATAGACCCTCGCGGTGAAATGACAGAAGACACCCGGCTTCGCTTCTGGAACAAGCGCATTCTTGATTTGACCATCTGTTCTGAGCCACGGTGTTCCAGATTTTTCGCAGGCTTCGAAAATCCCCGTCTGAGTGGTGATGTGACGGTTTGTTTTGGAAATCCGCCGAGATTAACCGCTGCCCAGACGGTTTAGTCCATTAATGTGATTTTTCCCTCCAAAAGGGGCTCCTGCATGATCGCTTCCGGTTTCTAGCGTGCCCCGTGCGTAAACGAGCTCTAATCCTTCTTAGGAATCCTTGCGGTTTTCTTGCCAGCAACAGATTACGGGATGCTCCCATTTTCCGAGCTCTGCAAAAAGCCCAATACGGCGTCATTTCACATTTCTCCACATCTCCTAGGTACTGTAAATTTCATTTTCTCGCTGCGTATACTTTATCGGAGATAGCGTAGCCTTGCCTGGTCCAATCATGTGTCCAGCTGTGTGTTTCGTAGTTCATCAAAACTGATATGTTTCTGATCGGTTGATTGTGGATCAAACGGGGTAGGAAGGGTTCAACTCAGGAAAAGACCGCCACTCTTTCCTCACCCACATTTGAAACGAATTCGAAAATTTCCAAAACAATCTTTCCAAAATTCAAAAACCGTGAACCACATTCAGGCCTCTTCAGAAGACCATTCCGTTGAATGATAAGACCAAGTAAAGGTCCACCTCGAAAACCTCGTGCTGACACAGCATTAACGTATTAACAGGAGAACAGGAATTCAGAAAAATTGTCGCCACAGTTGTGTTCCTTTTCCTATACACCCGACACCTGTCGCCTCGTTCATCATCGAATTGTTCGATCGAGCGCCAACAGCGTCTCCATTCGTCCCTGTCGCGTGCCAGAGTGCTCCAATAGATCCTCCTCTTTCATGGCACACGAAGAGCATCACATCATTCGTTCAAGGCTTTCACGAAGAAGTCCGAGCAACGCATTGGTGGGCGGTCTGCTGTTCTGTCCTACACAAGCATCTTTTTTTGCTTCAGAAATCATTCAAGGACTCGGCAAATAATTCCAATAACATTTTGGTGCTCTAAAGTTTGTTCAATATGATGATTATTTTTTCACAAGAAATTATTTGGATGACGATGACTTTATACATTCTTCAATTTTTGAACAATGTTTGGTCGAAAAAGAAAAAGAAAAAATGGGCGGAAAAATTTGTGCGTTGTGAGAAAACTATTACTGGTATTTTTGCATTGTCTGTTTTTATCTTGTCTTGTTTACTACAGTTTTGAATGAATTTTTATTTAGTGGACGTATGGTAGCGAAGTCGGAGACTGTAGCGTGGGCGGCGATTCAAGATTTTTGGTTCGGATTTCCCACCCATGCCAACCTTCTTGGAGTCGGGTTGATACCAGGCCTGTATGGGAAGGACGATGACTGGCTTGTCTGACGGCTGGTCGCCGCATGTCGTTATATAGACCAAATACCCATTCAACCTTCACGTCGTACCATAGAAATAGAATGCATGGCGTATTTTTCAACCAGTCAATGATTAGTCGCTCAACAACCCGGCTTCGTAATCGGTGAGAAAGTCAAAAATTCTGTGGAAATTTCGACAAAATGCAGATTTTCTTTTTTTGGTCAGATTATGAAGGATAATGCACCGCGCTTATCACTTCCTATATGGTATGCGTCACGCATTCTACTTTAACTGGATATCATGAAAGGAGTTTGAATGCGTATTTGATCTATACAATGATTTGCGCCTACCCGCTGATGGATAAGTCAGTTTTTGATCTTTCCCAGAGAAGTCCGATACCAATTCACCGGCCGCGAAGGTATTGGAAGGTTTGGTTGACCTGGGCGGAACCTGAACCGCGAACCTCGATTCAGGGAGTGCGTGACAGCCGCCGCTTCCTCCAAATGCGCCGCCACATTCGTATTCTGGTTTCTAAACCTATGTCCTAACCATACCGTTGGAATTTGGAAGTTGACAAATGCTTTCAAAAACGGCAAACGGGAGCGAGCAGAGAGAATACAGTGGACATATCTGGGCTTTCCCACTACGGCACAGATACTCAATAGCTGCTAGAAGCAAAGAATAGGCTCGACGAAGCGGCCGGGTTCTACCGCTATCGGAATATATGCCGTTCCGGCGTGCACTCCGACTCAAGTTACTTGGATTGGAGCCCCGCCAAGGCCAACTAAGCATGCAATCCCTCCGAGGTAGGTGAAGTGGTACAAGACTTGTATGGAAAGGATACAGCACTGATTTGTACATTGGCTAGCCATCGCATTTCATTACTTACTTTCTTACTTATTTTGATACTTTGATGGTCCTTCTGACGGCTGGAGGTCTTCTCGGCGGAGACCACAACTCTTCCGTACCGCTCGATCTCTGGTAGCTTGTATCCAGTGGGGCAGACTCCGCTCTCTGAAGGATCTTGAGAATGAGCCTGCTCATCGCGTTGGCGGTCGTCCCAGTGGTCTCTTATGGTCTCTCGGGAGCCATTATTTGGATTTCCTCATGTACTGCAACGGATCTGCTAATTGCGACTTCTCCCTTAGTTCCGAGCTTCGTAGGTCTTCTTGCCTTTGCTGACGAAGGCTTGTCCTCAGAAGATATCTCTCCAGTGCACGATGGGTAGTTTGCATCGCTCTGGCGATTGTCTTGTTGTCGGGCCAGGTTTCCGCCGCGTAACACATCGCAGGCACTACAGAGGCGTTGAATATCGAAGGCCGGCATCCTTGACCTGATCGGTGACTTCGCGAATCGAACTGAAGGCTGCACATGCTGCGCGTCTCCTGCGGGCGACTTCAGGAGCGAGGTCGTTATCCATGTTCAGCTCTCTTCCCAGATAGACGTGGGAGTCGCCCTGTTGGAGCGAGTCCATTTAACCTTACGAATCCCTTGTCACACCACTGGTTGACCATAAATTGCGTTTTGGATATATTCATGTCCAATCCAATGTCGCATTTCATTGTATAGGTGAAAGGCGCGGTATCTTGTGGAAGTAGAATGCGTGCCGCACCTCGCAACTGGATTCACTAACGCCAACCGGTCTTTCATCCTTCATCGCTTAATGTGAGAAAGGTTCCATGCAAATGCTGTAGGTCCAACAATTCGCAAAGCAACTGCTTCAGATGAGGCCTTCAGGGACCAGGTGCCCTCCCTCACTCTCCCTCGTCCCATCACACAGGTCACCACGCGTCGGCTTATTCATTATCCGAAGGTCGCAGTAATTAAACAATGCAACTTCGATTTCTCGCCACGTCGCCGAGGTTACGCCAACTCAACGCCCGGAACCCATTTATGGAATGAGATCCTTTGCGCCGACAAAGGATGCACCTCAGCGACACCACCGTTTCTGCTCAGATATGTAGAGCTAGCCGTATCCGCCTTCTCGAAGCACACACATGTTGCCATCACATCAGTGGTCTTTTACAGCTCACCTAAGTACCTATCAAAGCGATCAAACTTAACTTTTTTCAAAAAGAATTCTAGGTTTTTATAGGGGAGCAAGCCCACAGAAAGAACTCCAGAATGTGGTCCATCTATCACAGTTGTGTCAATTTTGACTACATCCTGGAATTCCCACTCTTGCTCAGTCCGCTGACGTGGAGGAGAACCACAGAACATATCCAAAAGCATTCTTTGTGCCGGTCCGCTAACTGATAAGTACCGAAATTTCCTATATTATCTCTTTTTATAATAGTGTATCTATTTAAAATGTTTACACTGTTTAGTCTGGTCATAAAGTCCTTGTTTTTTTAGCTATCCTAAGGCGTCTTAATTTATTTTGAAGAGCAGAAGTGGTAACAATGTTAATGTTTGCTTGATTTTAATATTTTCTTTATTATAACTCATTCATTATTTATTCTTTCCTTGTTATTTTTATTTTATTTCCTGGTATTCTGGACTCCATTCTTATACGAATCTGCGCATAGTCGATTGCTCTTGAATGTTCTCAGTTTCATTCTCTTTTTATTGTATCCACAACTCATGGGGCGCAGTTGGAGGAGGTGTCACCTGTCGCGTGCACCTCGAGTTGAATCAGTGTTCTTGAGATGGTACCAGACTTAACTGGGAAAGGTAAGAGACTGCGTTGTCTATCGTTTGGCCACCGCGGCTTGTCGCATAAGTCAAATAAGGAAGGATGAAGAGGACGGTGTTAGTCAATGTGTTTTGGGATGCGCCACGCATTACACTTCTGAAGTATGTTGTGGAGGAACGTTGAAATCGTACGTGGCCTATACCATGATTTGTGACGGCCCCACTGGCCAGCCAATGAAAAAGTCAGCGCTCTATCGTTCCCAGACCAGTCTCTTGCCAAGCCAGCGATTCCGCAGGGATGGAAGGCTTTGTTGTTCTGACCGTGAAAATCGAAGTAGCAACTGGAATCGGGTGCAAAAGATGGCAGGTACCTCCGACCGCACTACCACGGACGTTAATAAGGATCCTACTATATATAAGCGAGAACGGTCGTTTGTCTGTGGGTGAGTGAGTGTGGTGAGCGTGTGTGTGTGTGTTTGTTTGCACAGAAGTGCTGAAAGAGCGTGTTGGGAGGAAGTATGGGGAAGGGGGGAGGGCGGGGGTTGTAGTTGTCACCAGTTGTCAACTGTTGTAGTTGTCGACAGGCGTCCATGTTCAGACGACATGTCACCAATGTCGCGCAAAGGACGTTCAGGTTGAGAAGAGGTGTCACCTATATCGCGCAAGGGGTGTTCGGATTCAGACGACGTATCAATGATGTCGCGCAAAGCAGGTCCGGCCTGAGAAGACGTCACCGACGTCGTTCATCAGGTGCCTGGGTTCAGAAGAGGTGTCATCAATATCGCGAAAGGCCTTCCAGATTCAGACGACGTGTCACCGATGTCGCGCAAAGCACGTTCGGGTTGAGAAAAGGTGTCACTGATGTCGCGAAAGGCCTGTTCGGATTCAGACGATGTGTTACCAGCGAAGGTGGGACCAGTAATGGGGGACCGGTGAAGGATGGGGTTCCAGTAAGGGGGACCGGTAAAGGGTTGACCAATAAAGGAGGGACCAGTAAAGGTGGGACCAGCAACGGGGACCGATGAGGGGGGGGGGGGATCCAGTGAAGGGGAACCGGTGAAGGAGGGTGAGGAGTCCAGTGAAGGGGGAGGTGTCCAGTGAAGATGAGACCGGTGAGGAAGGGACCAGTAATGGGGAGCGGTGAAGGGGTAGGGGGGAGTGGTCCAGTGAAGGGGACCGGTAGAATGTTGACCAGTTAAGAGGGGACCATGTGAAGGGGACCTGTGAGGAGGATCAGTAATGGGGACCGGTGAGGTGAGGGAGGGGTCCAGTGAAGGGGGACCGGAAAAGGGTTGATGGATAAAAGGGGGACCAGTGAGGGTGGGACCGGTAATGGGAGTCGGTGTAGGATAGGATGACCAGCGAATAGGGGACCAGTTAAGGGGGGGGGGGGGGTCCAGTGAAGTTGGGAGCAGTATTAGGGACCGACGAAGGGGGAGGGGGACCAGTGAAGTGTGAACCGGAAAAGGGCTGACAATAAAGGGGAACCAGTGATAAGGGGCCAGCTAAGGGGTTCAGTGAAGGCGCTGGACCTGTTTTGCCGTATTCCGCTATACCATTCTATATAGAAAAACCAGTTTTTTTAATGAATGAGAGAAGGCCTAGAGAGGAGAAGAAGACGTTCGGAGTGTTCTATTCTCCGGGTTTGGGGCGAAACCCCAACCAGACGTTTGGGGGCCGCGAGGCCGCTGAACGTCTAGTACAATAAATAAACGATTGACCGACCTTGTAGGGATGAAAGGTTTGGGTGGACTGGACTGCAAGCTCTAACCAAGAACCTCGATTCAAAGAGCATACGGCAGCCGGCACTTTTGCCCACTGCGGCGCCACACTCTCATACTACAAGTATTCTGCTAAAATTACCTTCGCGATATTCTCCTGAACTATTTAGAATACATGGCGTATACCACACATTCCTGAAACCAACGATGAGAGCCGACCATTGTCCTTTATATTTCGCACGGTTTTCAAACCAGACGGCTGTCTTCCATCGTATTGATCTATCTATTTATTTCAAGGCGTAGATCACAGTCTAGCGTAAGCAAATAAATGGAATATGAAACAAACAAACTAGCAAACTCTCAAGGTCTTCGTACTTCTTGAGCAACAAATTGAACTGCTTGAGGATCCTCTAAGTCTCATTTGTGATTATATATGGTAATGATTTTGCAACCGCGACACAAAGCTTAAGCTTTCCTCTAATGGACCTCTTCAGTGCACCGCCAAAAAGTTAATTGAAAAACTAAATATTATATCACCTGTATCACCTGTCGTCCCGTTGATTAGCGACTTGCTCGAGCGTTCGCTGGCAGCGTCTCCATTCGTCCCTGTAGCGTGCCAGAATGCTCCAATGCACTCTCCTCGCTCGAAGGACACGAGGAGCGTCATATTGGTCGTTCAGGGCTTTCCCGAAGAAGTCCGACCAAGAAGTTGATGGGCGTCCTGGTGTTCTCCTGACTTTCCGCGGAATCCAGTCGGTGACGGCTCCCATCCAGCGGGTGTCTGCGAAGCGCATTACGTGGCCGGCCCACTTAATTTTAGACAACTTAGCCCATGCGACAGCGTCTCTGATCTTCAAACGTCAACGAAGCTCGGAACTCCGGAGGCCTTCTCTCACTTGTGTGAGTCGTGTCATTCCGAGCATCGTCCTCTCGATTCCACGCTGCGCGATCGCGTGTTCATCCTGCTTTCGTATAGCCCAGGTCTCTGAGGCGTATGTTAGGGCAGGAAGAACGGTGGAGTCGAATAGGTTAGCAGGAAGACGGACGTTCTTCGTCTTCTTCGCGACTTCTTCGACGCTCTTGAAAGCTCCCCAAGCCGCTCGTTTCCTCCTGCTCAGCTCCGGCGCTGGGTCGTTGGCCATATTGACTTCGCGACCCAGATACACGTAGCTGGAGCATTCGGAGATGTTAGTTCCGTTAAGCGAGAATGGGGCATCAGAAACTTGTCCGTTCATCGTGAGCGTCGTCTTCGTAAGATTATATATATATATATATATATATATATATAAACTTTTGAACGGCCATCATGGTTGCATAGATCTTTGTCCTGAAGTGCCCATTTCTTCCTATGCCAACAGAGAGACACACGTATGGATGGGCAGGCAGACAGACAGACAGATATGCGTCTCCTTTCGGTAGCATTTTAACTCCTTCCTTCATCTTTAAGTTCAGTGAGAGATGCAATATTGTGGTCACAATCCTGAACAGAAAGACACTGTTAGTATGTTGTTACAGGATGTTTTGTTGCGGTCAAAACTCGAACGAGGTGAACGTCACTGCCCGGAAAGCAGAAGATGCGGGTTCGAGTCCCGCCTGGCGCAAGAGTTTTGATCGCAACAAAACATCCTGTAACAACATAAAACCTCTCTACCAGCCGATTGAGGCCTAAGCAAATGTGTTAAAACACTGCTATTATGGTTTCTAAGTGCCAGACACATTTCTAGAATCCAGGCTTGGATTACTTCGGAGGAAAACACTGCCTCAGTACTCCTCTTTCTTTGAACGTTCACAGGGCTTCGTAGTGATTGAGAAAGTGGATCTAATTAGATTGGAAAGGCCGTCGCAATCTATTCAATCTGTTCTTTTTTGCGGGTTCGTAGCGTCTGAAGAGCCTCCACCATTTCACACGAGAAAAACAGTTCTCATTACGGAGCGCGAAGGCACAACAACTAGCTGGGAAAGTATCACAGAACTCAACTGTCAGTAATCATTCGAGTTTAGCCGCTGTTGGTCTCATACTACGACTCTTTGCTTGATCTTCATAACTTCCAATTCAGTCTAATCTTGGAACAGAGTTCTGTGGTGCTAATATTACACTTCGGTTTTTAAAAGCTATGAGGCCACCGCCCTCCCACTGGTTTTCCAAAACTGTTCCATGAACGCACTAACAAGGCTACTCATCTAATACACGTATTAGGTTGTAACGAAATAAATGGCACTGAACCACTGTAAATTTAAACAGTTAATATCTCGGCTTGTAGGCAAGCTTATTAATCGAAATAAAAACCTTCTGATTCTACACATCTTTGCCAACGTGACACAAGCTTTTTTATCCCAGTAGCATAAAAATCAGAAGTTCAGGAATTGACGAAATCTTCGAAGGCACTTTCGGCATCCTGTTGGTATTTGAATATTTTCCCTACCAAGAAGTCGCCAAGATGCTTGAAGAAATGGTAGTCTGTTGGGGAGAGGTCGGGAGAAAACGGAGGATGTGGTAGAGTTTCAATGCTCAGCTCATTCAATTTCTGCAACGTCATTCGTGCTACATGGGGGCGAGCATTGTCGTGCAGAAGGAGAACTCGCCTTCGGTTCACCAAGGCCGGCCGGATATCCTTCAACTTTTCCATCATTTCTTCAATTTCAATGCAGTACTTCTCTGCCGTGATGGATTCACCGGGAGGGAGGAAGCTGTGGTGAATAATTCCCAGCGAACACCACCATACTGTCACCACTACTTTCTTTTGGTGCAATTCCGGCTTCGCCAAACCTTGGGGCTCTCATCGCTGTCCACCCACTGTGCCGATCGTCGCCTGCTGTCGTACATTATCCATTTCTCGTCACAGGTTACGATGCGATCAAGGAATGGGTCCGTTTCGTTCCGTAGAAGCGTGCGGACAAGATCTCATATCGTCGGTTTCTTGGCTCCTCAGACAGCTCGTGAGGCACCCATCTTTCCAGCTTTTTGGTCTTTCCAATTTCCTTCAGATGCCGGGAAGCTGTGTTGTGACTGACGCCAAGAACCTTCGCTATCCCCTGGTACCTTTGTGTGGATCCTCCTCTACCACATCTCTCAGCTTGTCCTCATCAACATCACTATGCCTCCCACGACCTTCATGTTCTTCCAAGCTCTCATCTCCATTCCGGAACTTCTGATACCAACGATACGCCGTCCGAATTGTGGAACATCCTTGACCGAATGCGGCGTTGATCTTCTCGTCCGCCTCCTTAGCTGTAGTGCCCAGCTTGAATTCATACAAGGAAATGCCTCGGATTGTCCTCTTGTCCATCTGCAAAAAAGTCAATAAAACTCTAAAGTTTTCCCACTTTTACATAGAAAATTTGGTACTCGCCGGTGGAGCAAAGTTTGCGCTTCTAAATGATATGCCACATATTACGGTTTGTTCTTGATCAAACGCGTAAAGACGCGCCAAAAAATGGCGCGAGCCAGTGCCATTTAATTCGTTACAACCTAATATGTACGTTGGATCCGGCGCGCATCCGGATAACTCGGATTTGTTATTTTTCCATTCCCCGAAAAAAAGAGTTTGCAGATAAGGAGATTTTTGAAACCACGATCATAGAATGACCCTGATAAAGGTGATTTTTATTAGATTTTCGAACGAATCAGGAAACTGATTTTGGTCAGAAGTTTGACATCCTATCCGAGTAGAATATCCTACATCCGATAAGAACAAAAGTACATTTTTGAATCATCCATAAATTCGCTTCATTGACAATCACCTGAGTCACCCTAAGATCAGGGCTTTTCAGAAATGCCATTAATCTTTTCAGAAATGCCATTAATGATTTGTTTTTTCGGTATTAACAAAATGACGGGTGGGAATTACCGGAATCGGTGTCGAATCCAATGCCTACTTACCATTACTAGTATCACTATTAACTTTTCAAGGCTGAGGACCTCCGCGCAAGAGAGCTTGGTGGTGCAGGATGCCATGAACTTCTAATAAAAAAAGGCCGATGCAAATACTATAAACTCATTTTATAAGAACCCTGATTAACAACAGAAATAAAAAAGGATAAGGATAAACAACGGCGTTAATGATCCTCTTCTGGAATGCGCCGCGCATTCTGCTTTTATGGGATGTCGTGGAAGCACTGCAGATTTCTCCTAAGCAGTAGCTTGCGGTGGCCAGCTTATGGGCTTCTCAGTGTACTATCGTTCCCAGACAATTCAGGATGCAACTCACCGACCTCGGAGAAATGGGAGGCTTGGTTGACCTGGTGCGAGATCTGAACCAGAAGTCAAGCCGGGTGCGATAACCGGTGCCTCCTCCGACTGCGCTATCACACTGTCAGTAACATGAATAAATAGAAACTAACAAAGCATGTTCAGTACTTCGATACATTATTGTATCGAAGCGCTGAGTGCTAATTAGTATAAGGCTGTACAACTTCCTAAAACGATCAGCTATTACAGTTTCTCTGTATGTTGCGTTAACTTGCAATTTACAAATTAGAGATAATTTAGGATTTTCTCGCAAGTTGCGCGTGGTAGCGCCGGCTGTCGAGTATACCCCGCTTCAAGGTTCTTGTTGAGGGGCTGACCAGGACAGCCAAGCCTTCCATTCCTCCAGGATCGGCTAATTGGTGCCAGAATCCTCTGAAAAGGATAAAACACTCAATAGGAGATCGGCTGGCTACCGCAAGTCATTGTGTGGACCAAATACGCATTCATTTGCATGCCTCCACGACATGCTGTAGAAACACGATGTGTGGCGCATCGCCTCAGAAATTGACTAACAGGATCTCATCAGCGTGCCTCAACGTTGAAGAAGGCGTCGACGTTACCTAAGCGAATTCAAATCTAAAAAACCTATGACTGAAATATTCATGTGTTATTCTTATATTAATGGAATATTAACCTTCAAGCGTTTCTAACGGCAACGGAATCCGCGCACACGGCACACTTCTCCGTACTGGATTATCGAATCTAACTCTTAGTGTTTAAGTCAACTTACGTTCCTAATACACTAGAAGTTTATTTATTTATTATTTCTAGTTCATATCACGTCCAAATCAACTAGTCCAAAATCCAATTCAATTTTTCGAAATTTGTCTACTATAGTCGATTCAACTGGGCTAGAGAGTGGTTGAGGAAAACGGGAGTTTGTTCTCTCGTTGTCGCTCCGGGAGTGAGAAAACTGAGCTCTGAACTTTAATATCACCCAGAGACGTCGCTCGGTCTCAGCCTTCTGGACTCGTCTGAATGCCTCTGATACTGCAAAGCCGCAGATACCAGCTAAGCTGTCCAATTCCACCCTTCCAGGGCATGCGGTCTTGACTGAAGAGCAGAATCCGTCGAGAATGGGTGTGCAGGAGATGTGGCCTGTGATACTGGTGGCCGGAGCGCTTTGGCTGATCGTCTACTGTCTGATTGTGGCGCAGCGTTGCTCAGCTCATACCAAATACGCCAACGACGCCAGCAGGCCGTCTCAACTGCCGGCGAAGACGAAAAGGTCTGTTCGTCTGTAGCCTCTTCTGCCCTGGCTGCCAGAATCCCTGTCCGTCTTTCAGCCTGCCAAACGATTCGTCGGAGAAAGCTCTGTTCGCCTACTATCTGTGATCGAGGCATGCAGTTTTCAGTTCTACAATCAGTTCGTACATATTTTGACTTTTTTGTTCGCACGGGTATAGTAATAAAGATTTGATGTCTAGTAGATATGTATATATACTGACTTTTGATGTAGACCATTTTCGCCTTAAAATCGACGCGTTTGGCGAAAAATTGGACGCTCTTTTAAAGTAACTTGGTGCTTCTGAATTCAATGTGATCGTCTTCCAAATCGAAACGAGTTTCTTGCGTGAGCCACGGATTCTTCTTCTTCTCCTCCTCCTCCTTCTTCTTCTTCAGTATTTGTCCCGCGTAACCGCGGGATCCGCTTTCCTGAATGTTGGCGCCACTTTTCCCATCAAATGCCGCATCAGAGTGCAACCTAGCCACCAAGGTGAAGACCAGTCTTCCGAACGGTGTCATCTTTTGCGCGAAGGACGTGGCCGTGCCATTGCAGACGAGCTACGCGCATCTTCTCAAACATCGGGGTGACACCGAATCTCTGCCGTATGGAGTCGTTGCGCACTCGATCCAAACACGCTACTCCTTTAATCCACCATTCGTGAGTTCAATTCAACAAGTGCACTACCATCGGACGCGACTGCTGAACAGGCTGCTGAAGATCATACGATATGACATCGACAACGATGAGCGTGAGCCACGGATTAACTGAATTACATATATACTATTTTCACGTCGAAGTGGACACCTTTCTAATCAAACTGGACACTTTTTAAGCTATTCTCTTTTCTTGAAATCAAATGAACCCTGCCAAATCGAAACAAACACCAGGCAGGTTAAACTACAGACTCTGCAGGATGATTAGAATAATTTTTTATTTAAGAAAGGTGTGATATAACTTTCTTTAAATATTTTAGTATAGCTATCAAAATGAATGTAGCATCTCATACAAAATTTTTATTTGGTAAGGACAAATAATAAGTTCAAATTTATTTCAAAGCACAACGGGCAGCAATCATTTAGTGCATTAAAAGAAGAGGTCGTGATATGCACTCGGGCTAACCCGTTGTGGTTTTCATTTGATTACTACTGAAGATACATAAAGTACCAAAGTGGGGATATGTGTGATCTTTACAATTGTTTATGTTGTGTAGTTTACGGATGTGAAACTCTATGCGAACAGAAATTTTGCTATCATCATTATCATCGTTTTCATTAGCGTCTGACCCGCTTGGTGGCAGGGGTCCGCTCTTCTCGTGTGGTGACGCCAATTCATGCTTAATCAGGGTGCACACCAGCCATCTTTAAGTCCAAATGCAACGTATCTAGCCAACGTTGCTTCGGGTGTCCCCTGGGCCGCTTTCCAGGAACTTCAAGGTTCAGGCCTATCTTCCGGACGGTGCCCTCATTAGAGCGAAGGACGTGGCCGTACCATCGAAGACGAACTTCCGCAGTTTCTCGACTATCGGGGCGACACCGAACCTTTGTCGTATGGTGTCGCTGCGAACGAGGTCCAAACGTGTAACTCCAGCCGTCCACCTTCGTCTCCATTACACTGAGGCGGCTTTCAATTTCCTTCGTCACGGGCCACTATTCAGCACCGTATGTTGCTACTGGGCGGACTACTGCTCTATACACCTTTGACTTGAGGTACTCAGGTATCGCCACCCCAGTCAACGAGCGCCATTTGGACCAGGCTGTACTCACGCGTGCGTTCACCTCCAACTTTAGGCTGTCGTCGGACGTGATCGTTGATACGAGATACTTGAAAGGTGTAACTCGTGTGGGCTCAGTATCATTGATCTTGGTAGATCCAAGCTCATTCACATCCGTCGTCAAGTATTCCGTCTTTTTGACGTTTAACTTGAGACCGAACAATTAAAAATTTTGCTATCAATCGAATAGAAACCGCTACGTTTTGGACGATGGTGTGACACAACCCCTTCTTTTGGAATTGAAAAATTACCTGCTTGGACTTCAAAAAATGCTGTAAACCATTACTTTTCCTAAAAAAAGGAAATTTTATAAAAATTCCAATAGTGTGTTCAGTTTCTGGATATGCGAAACCAAACTTCAAAAAAGTCAAAGTGAAGGTCTAGCCTACCTACAACTTAGTGAGACTACTTCCCACCCGGAATCAAAATATTTTTTCAATTATGTAAAGAGTATAGATCTATGTATAGACTTTGGTCAGAATGACTTTTCTTAGGAAAGTCTAGAACAACTTTATTTATTTATTGAAGTACTCTGTATAAGACAGGAGTGAGATAAAACTGCAATGCTACAAACACGAAAACTAACAAAAAAAAGTAGCTCCTAAATATCTACGCACAGAGAATTTGTTTTGCTGCTATGCGTTTGAAAGAATATTTGGATTCCGGGTGGGAGGTAGTCTCACTAAGTTGTAGGTAGGCTAGACCTTCACTTTGACTTTCTTTGAGGTTTTAATTCGCATACCCAGGAGCTGAACACACTCTTGGAATTTTTATAAAATTCCCATTGTTTGAGGATTTGGATGCGGAAGGAATTCTTTTCGATTTGGAGTGTGTTCAGCTTGATTTCAAAAGCGTTTAGCTTACTTAAAAGGGTGTCCAATTCGACGTGAAAATAATGGTTTTAAACCATAAATCAACACAATTAATTTCTTCTTCAAATGGCATGTATACTGCCGATAGTGAAAACACGGAGAATAAATAGGACAACGTAAACTTCTTGAACAGAAGTGCACTGTGAGGAAGGGAGTGGCTAATGGTAAGACCGGACAGGCTGTTTCTAGATTGTTTTAACGAATTGGAACAGATTTGGCTGATGAAGTCAGTGTCAGAACACATGTGTACAGGAATGCGCTGCCACTCTCACACTCAGATTGGAGAGGGGGATCTTCTAGTGCAATCCCTGTGGCAGGGAATGGTAGTGAGTTCTCCTTTCTGCCAGCTCTATATCACACACTTACTGGGAACAAAAAATGAATGGATCTATCTTAGTCGGGAAGGGGCACATAACCAAGAATTATGTAGTCATTTTACTTGAAACTCATGGAGCAGCTTCAAGAGGACAAAATAAGATTCAAAGAACAACCCAACGAACAAACAAACAAACAAAAGAGGTTGTAAAGAGGTCTCGGCGGCAAAATACATTCAAACACAGCTGACCCCGGCCTGGCATGTTATAGCCCGGATCCATCATAGTGAGGGGAGGAGCATGTCTTTGTCTGTTTACAACCGCTGCGAAACCGAATGTAATTTTTTGTGAATTGGGTCAGTTTAGGTCCTATGTTGTCCTCTGCGAGCAGCTCCGTCAGTCTCAAATCAGTTTGTTACATGCTTTTTGCTTACGTTCCCCCTCCCCCGACTAGGACCAATCCGGATAAATTTGACTTGGTGCTAGTTTTCGCATCAGGCTCTCTCCACTCTTTCGCCGACTCTCGCGTTCACAAAAAGTCGAAATATAGGATACGTTCCATGCTGCCAATGAAGTCTTCTGTCCCTCCGATGTCGAAGAATTACAGCATGCTTGTCTGGATAGCATAACACACTGATCTATCAGCAAATGTCAAATACACATTTAAATTACCTCTAGCTTAGGCCATAGAAGTATCTACTACTTTGTCACTGCTATTACTGTAGTGTGTATTAGTGTGTGTTCTTCACGAAAAAGCTAGGCAGCATGTAACTAGAGACTCGTGAGAAATAGGAGGGGCTTGGCTGGGACACGGTTCCCCACCCACGCTATTCCTCTGATATTGCCGGCTCTGAGATTCACTCATCTCGTCTCATTGTGGCATTCCTAGCAAAGAGAAGAGTCACCAACATTGAAGATGTTAAAAGGGCAGTCAGCAAAATCTTTGACACCCAGGCTCCCCAGTTCTCTTAAAAGGACTGACTTGCCTGTTAAGTGGCATAGCTGGTGACGGGCGATGGCGATTACATTGTTGAGTAAATTCCATGGTATGCTGACCAGGGAAGGGTCTCAGGAGTAGGTCGGAACGGGGGAAATGGATAACACTACGAGAATCTCCACTCTTCGTATAGTGGAAAACATGCTTCGCTTTTGCTGATCCTTGAACCAAAGGAGCTAAGGGCCCTTGAAGGTGGGGAAGGTGCTAAACCAGATGTTCGACTCCTGTGCTATGCATATTTTTGCATTTTTCATAACAGCTGCCTCCTTCACCAGTTTGCTTTCTGCACATCTCCTACACATTTATTCCACTCTAAATTGTCAAAAGGGTCAGACTCGAGATCAAGGGGTTAGTAAAAAGGATGACTCGGGTAAGGCCGATTTTGTGGACGCAGGACTTTTGCATCGGATATACCTGATCCGGAAATGGTTCATTCGGATTCATTGTGTACTGTAAGCAGCGGAAAGACGCGACATTGCATCTCTGATGGTTACTGATGACCAAGACATGAGCAGGGTGTACACTCGACAAACTGATAATAAGAAGGCTCGTTCCCGAGACAACATTCTGACAGGACAACGTCGCTGACCGGTCAGAAATTAAATTTTGTTTTAATCTTTAAATAGACAATTTTTTAGTGCAAAGAATGACAATGACAAAAAATTTATTTAGAATCTTGCCTAGTCTGTGGGAACAAGTAGCTCATCACCTCATAACTAATTACAAAATAGCCACCTCTGCATCGAATAACACATTTATCGCGTTGGTACTGTCCGGCGATTCTTAATGCACCACACAACTCGTACGTATCATGGAATTATTGTCGTTGAACTAGCAGCGATGAAAGAGGGAGGAAGCGATCAGGTCAGGCCGCCCGGGCGAGGCGACCGCGCCCGAGTCGTCGTCGTCGCGGTTGTCATGGTCGTCGTACGTAGTGTCGGCTAAACAGTTCTACGCCATGTCCTTCTTCTCCCTCGAGGCGTCCTTCGAAGGCTGACGATTGCGACGCAGCTTGTACACCTGCATAGGCTGGTCGACCGGCTTCTTCATACTCTGCTCTTCGTCCTGAACATTAAACGGACTTTACTGGAGACCTAGCTCTACTATAGCGTCGCGTTTAACCCATTGCCGACAGGTCTAGGTTACCCGTCGCGAAAGGACTTCAAAATTTTCCAAATTCCTTGAATTCCTCTGAATAGAATTTTTCCAAATTTCTAAATTTAAAACAAAAAATCAACATGCTGGGGCTGCAACCCATTTGAAAAGCGAAATTAAATTTAACCAGACGAGGATAATGCTTGGAGGTTTCTATTCAGATCTACGAAAAAGAGAGGCAACGACCTTGTTTTCCCTGATTAGGAAATCCTGCTTCATGAAACCATAGCATCGTTCATGCCCTTCCGCGTCCTCCATAAAATCCACTGGGCATCGATTTCTGATAGAAATTTCCACCAAAAGCTCATTGATGAGTTAACCCCTCCGAGCATCCGTCCATCCAGTAGAAAGCACATTCGTCCGGTAGGATCGATCCTATATGATGTGGGAGTAACTTAAATATCAAGGCTGCCCAACACGATTTATAAAAGGCGAGCAACGGCGATAGGTTTACCAAAATCGATCAAGAATATTGATTTTTTTCCAGATGGCCCTTTGAAGTGACAGTCTTCACAACATTCGGCCCGCGTGTCATCTTACCCTACTTTTACACTACCAGTTCAAAATTGGGTTACTCTGCACGTTCTTCCAAACGTACATTTTATGCTGCCGGCTTCTGTCTAGAATGATGGCTGCACTCAAGGACGACGCTAAAATAACGCCCACCAGGCGATCTTCTCAGCCAGGAAACAAATTTGACCAACCGACAATTATCGATAGATGATATCGATTGCCGCGTGAAACTGCTCCGCTTAAGTATTAGGTTGTCAAGAAATAAATGAGCATGTTGCATTTGTTATTATTTGAGTACATTTTTTCCAATAAAGTATGTTTTATACCTTGTAGTGTTATTTCGAGTTTTGTATAGAACATAAAATTCCCCAAATTTAAGCTTTGCCGTTTCAGATGTCTGGACGCCATTTTCGACAAATTTTCTTCTACGAATCCAAACTTGTTATCGGTGCAGCTGAAGCGACCTGTAACATCAACGCTGCATTTGGGGAGCATTTTGCTAAGGAACGCACAATTTGCCATTGTTTCGAAAACTTTCGATCTGGAGATGAAACTCTCGAAGATGAAGGCTGAGGTAGGCCGCCATCACTACTCACCCAAAGTCGTGGTGGAAGCGGATCCGCGTCATACTGTGAGGGAGCTAGCGCAGCGTTTCGGCGTTGACGCCAGCTCTATCGGTCGTCACTTGAATGCGATCAAAAAAAAAAGAAATTGGAAAATGAATCTCGCACGAACTGACCGCCGGGCAGATGGTGAAGCACCACGACACCTGTTTTCCTTAAGGCTTCGCAATCTAAGGGAGCCTTTTTGGGCCGTGACATGCGACCAAATATGGATTCTTTATGACAATCGTCGTCGCTCTGCACAATGGCTGGGCAAGATTGAGAATCTCAAGGAGGTGCCGAAATCAAGTCTCCATCCAAAGAAGACCATGGTGGACAATGGCTGGTGTAGTCCACTACAAGTTCTTGGAGACTGGAGAGACTATCACTGCGGAGAAGTACTGTGCCGAAGCTGAAGTGATGCACCAGAAGTTGATTGAAAAACAGCCGGCTTTAGTCAATCGAAGAGGCCCAATCCTACCGCACGGCAGCGCTGGTCCGCACGTTTCAAAAATTGTTATCCGGAAACTGGACGAATTGGGACACGAAACTCTGCCACATCCAGCATATTCACCAGATCTGTTCCCTACCAAGTAACATTTTTTTCAAGCCTTTAGATCGTCCTGTGAAGGATAAAAAATTCAGCAACCAAGATGATGTCGAAAATGACTTCAACGCTTTCATGGCCTCCAAAGCTCCGGATTTCTAGGCTAGCGGCACAAATATAGTTGCTTCTTGTTGGCAAAGATGTGCTGATTCTAGCCATTATTATTAACTTGATTGACAAAGTCCATTCTGGGCTGAGTTATGATATTTTGAAAATACGAGTTGCAAACGCTCATTTATTTCTTGACAACCTAATACAACTGACGCGCATACAATGGTCAAAGTATAGAATTTTCACAAAGTGAGCAAGTCAGTCAAAATCGATCGACATTTCGACTTTCTTTCCAAAATTTTGTTGTTTTAAATGACTATGACTACTGCCGCATTTGTAAATCAATATAGATCCATTTATCGGTTTTCGTCACCAAACAATTTCTTGACGTTGGATTAAGAGAATATAACCGTCACTATGTTTGCGTTACGAAGAGCGTTTTAAATCGAAAACCAGATCAATATTGATTCAAAATATCGACGTCGGCCATAAGTACCCCCCCCCCTGTCCGTCATAGGAAGGACAATCATCAATTTTCTCTACTGAGCCAAGTGCTTAAACTGGGAACGGGCGAATATTACTGTCACCGTTTTTGCGTAGCAAAAAGTGTTTAAAGCCTGAAGCCTGATCAATATCGTTCACTATAATTGATTTCTGTAGCAAGCATAAAGGATAAAGGATAAAGGATAAAGGACGGCGTTACTCAATCCCCTCTGGGATGCGCCAGCGCATTCTACTTCTACGGGATATCGTGGAGGCGACATGAATGCGTATTTGGCCATACAATGACTTGCGGAGGCCAGCCGATGAACACGTCAGCGCTTTATCCTTCCCAGACAAGTCTGGTACCAATTCACCGACCCCGGAGGGATGGAAGGCTTGGTTGGCCTGGGCGGGAAATCCGAACCAGGAACCTGGTGTCGGGTACAGGCGATAGCCGGCGCCTCCCCCGACTGCGCTACACACGCCCTGTAGCAAGTAGCAAGCAATTCGAAATAAGAAGCAAAGTCAATACCAGTCCACTTATTGATTTTTGAATTTTGATTTTTGGTTTGATTTTTTGTGTATTAGACCGTTTAGGAATTTCAAAATGCCTCATATCAAAATTTTTGGAGGTTTCCTAATTATCCGAGCAGGAATGGACTCCATCAGCTGCTTCAATATGTTTTCATACGTTGTGATAGGTAACACTATTGAAACGTATCGCCTAAAGTTAAAAGCAAGACACCGGACGCTCTGTAACGCAGTACGCTTCCCCCTCCCAACTAGGAGTTACCCATAATTTCGATTACTCAAAAAATGTTGTAATAATATTGCTAACTAACGATGAGCCTCCCCTGGTCGTCAATGGGCTAAGAAGAATACCTTGACATAATGTAGCAAATCATACAATCTCTCTGCTTCCGTGTGGTGCATCAGAAGCACTTCAGAAATACATTATTTAAGACATAAAATTGTTATAAATATCATTTATGTACAGTGAAGGAGAGTCGTTAACCACTATCGGTACAATCAACAGTATCATCAACACATCTGGAAATTTGATGTGTGAAAATTGACGGCACAACATCTATCTATGGCCCGGATCGGAGTGCTGTGGCCAAGAAGAACAGGGTGTCAGAAAAGAGTCTAACCACCGTTTGAAAGGCGATAACTCTGCAGCCAGTACGGGTACTGAATAAGTTAGGAGCTCATATAAAAGAGCAAGAAAGTAGATATTTTCTGACACACGAGAGATAAGAATTGAGCCCCGCGCTCCTCCGATTTCTTCCATTTTACACTCCACTGATTGTGCTTCGGCTGAGTACTTGTCATCATTTCTCCATAATGTGGCTGTACAGATTTTGATTTGTATTTCTTTTAAAGTTTGGCGGCAAAATGCGGACATCCTAAAACTGCAGGTATTGTTTGAAAGGCTCTAAAATTGCTACTACATAGTAAAGGTTTTAGATGATTAAAACTCTTGTGAAAGCACAGGATAACGAAAATTGTGTGACGTGCACGTGATCAAGATTGTGCCATGCATTCGACTGGAACATAATAGTAAAGAGACGATTGATGATACTTGGGTTGAATGCTTGTGACATATTAATATTATTTTTTTAATTGGTCACGTCAACCTGTACTCGGCTTACTTTAACGTTTAGAACTTGATAGTTTCATATAGCGTTTATGTTTTTTTGTTAAAGTTACTCCGCATTTTGCACAAGTTGTGGTGCTCAAACAATTTCTAACACTGAAAAATACAATTCGGGTTAATGTGGTCAATTTATAATAAGAAGAATGTAACAAGTATTCAGACCATCAATCGAGTCTGAAACAAACTGTTTTAGACGGGTGCATACGCAGTCTTTCTATTCAGAATTTTCGCTGTACTGTGCTTTCATATGAATACGTCCTCAAAACCTTCACTAGTAGTAGCAATGTTAAAACCTTTGAAACAGCACCAGCTTTTTTAGGATATCCCGCATTTTACTGCAATCTGTAGTGTTTTTTAACATTTTAAATTTTAAAGAAACCGAAATAAATCGATACAGCTATGTTATAGAAAAATTATTAGATTCAAGCGAAACACAATCAATCAAGAGCAAAATGCAAAGAATCAGACAAGTGGGTGGCGCAATCTCTACCACTCACATGTGAGAAAATTTCTTGCGATTTCGCGTGAACTCTTACCTTCTTCAGTACCTCTACTGGCAGCAAAGTCATCACCTTTCAGACAATACCTACATTCTTTAAGGACACCCTGTAGTGTAGAAGTAGTCAAACTGTACACGCATATCTCTCACAAGCATTTCAATACACGCATATACGTGGGGCGCTGCTCATCCTGTTGTTGCTGCTCTGCGGATTCCGCGGCTTAGCCGATCTTCTTCGTCGGTGTCAAAGCGGGCGTCTTCTGAAGCGATTTCCTGGTCGTCGGAGTCGTTGCCGGTGTCGTCATCGCGCTCTCGGGTGAAAGTTCAGGCTCTGGTTCTGCGGCGTCTAATGATGGCAGCACCTTCTTTTTAGGCACGAGCTTTCTCTTCGTTAAAGGCTTTTTCAGGGGAGCCTTCTCGTCCGTAGTTTTCACGACTTCTGAGGGTTCTTTGACCGGTGACAGGGTTCCGTTGGCTTCGATGACTGCTTTTTTCGCAACCGGTGCTTTCATGAGTGGTGTGGACTTCTCATCAGAAGAGGTGTCTTTCAGACTGTCGTTACCGTCCAAAGCACTCGGTCGAGTTATTTTTGACTCTGAAGCCTTGGCGGGTCCATTTTCGAACTGCTTCTCCTTCTCGATTTCCTTCCCGCCTACCTTCTCCTTCAATTTCGCATCTGATTTTACAGGAGACCTCGGTGGCGCTTTGGTAGCAGCAATCTTCTGGCCATCGGCTTTTTTGATATGTTTTAAAGCGTCTTTCGCTTCTTCAATGAAGGTTTTTGTACGCGTCGTGGGTCTAACTCCAGATGAAGTCTTATTTGTCTTGTCCAAGGTGATCGGCCTGTCCACTTTTGACTCGGAAAGCTCTACGGGGCTAGCTTGTCCATTTTCGAGCGCCGTCTGCTTCTCTACAGCTTCTTCGCTTATCTTCTTCTCTAATTTCGCATCTGGTTTTACAGGAGACCTCAATGGTGCCTCGATATTAGGGTCATTTGTCCTCTTCCCAACTGTGGCAACCTCCGGTTCTACAGCAGAACCCCTTATAGATGGAATAGACATCTCCTTGTCCGAAGTTGACAGCCGGGTTGCCTTTGATTCCAAAGGCTTTGCGGGGCTAGCTGGTCCATTTTCGAGCGCCGTGTGCTTCTCTACACCCTCTTCGCTTATCCTTTTCTCCAATTTCGCATCCGGTTTTACAGGAGACTTCAATGGTGCTTTGGTAGTGGAGTCGTCTGTCCTCTTCGCACCTGTGGCAACCTTCAACTCTGCACTGGAAGCCATCGAAGCTGGAGTGGGCTTCTCTTTCCACCTATCCAAAACTGACGTTCGGACTGCCTTCGATTCCGAAGTTTTTGCGGGCATAGCTGATCCATTCTCGAGCTTTGATTCCTTCACATCTGGTTTTGCAGAAGACTCCGAAGGTGCTTTTGCGCCCTCTACCTTGTCGATCCTTTTTGCGATGTCCCTCGCTTTCTTCAAATGATCCTGGTCGTCAGCAGAAGCGGCAGCCCTATTCTTCAACGGCCTTCTAGACAATGCCGCCATTTTGATAGAAGTCGGCTTCGTGTTCTCGACTTCTTCGATGTTCTTCTTGAATACGAGCGGTTTCTTCTCCTCGGCAATGACTTTGCTTGGTTCTTCGGCTTTTTTCCGTACTGCCGATGGCTTCTTTTCGCTGCTCAGCGCTTCGGCAGTCTTCGGACACTTCTCCGCAGTGTTGTCGGGTTTCTTCAACGGCGATTTGGGGTTCTCGGCCAGTCGTGGACTCAACGGTGTGGACACCGTCGTCTTCTCCTTGGCAGCGGACGACACAGTAGGATTAGCAACTTGGGACGCCACTGGTTTAGTGATCGGTTTCTTGACGATCGACGATGACGATTTGGGAGCCGCTTCCTTAGCTTCATCGTTAGCCTTAGCGACAGGCTCCTAAATGAATGCAGTCATCTGCGTCTCATCCACTCTTCTACTAGCTCAAGAATGTGCGTCACTAACTTAGTGGATCAGAAGCCTGGATTGTTATTAGAGTTTCTTACTCACTTAACAGTGGATTTCCAAAACGAATTGTCGGCCAAATTTTTTTTTCAGAACAGCTAGGGTAGCATAAACGACACTCAATGAATATAAAATGTGAATCAATATCAAAGGTAAACATATCAAATGCATGAATTCCGCAAGAAGCAACAGTGTAGACGACGAAATCGGTACCTTCTAAGGGGTGTCGTGGAGACAATCTAAATGCGTATAATAATTTGAGGTTGTCAACCGATTGGAAAGTCAAGGTCTTGTCCTTCCCAGGCAAGTCTGGTACCAACTCAGTGACCACGACGAGACTGAGGAAGGCCTGGCTTAGGTGGCAAACCGGGAATCGAGTGCACGCGACAGCCAACGACCCATGTGTCTGCGCTAAGACACGAAACGTGATCCATACTTCCGGTGAACAATGTTCTTCGAATAAACGCAAAGAACGTTCAGGAAGAGGCTTGGCAGTGCACGTCACGACAAGAGGTGAGCAAACAACGCGAAAAATGACGATGGCGTTGCTTCACACAGACGTTGAACTGGCTGTGAACCACTTGTGCCGCTTGTCCAATATCAACGAAACGGACTTGTCGAAAACACTCGATGGTAACAACAGTAAGACGGTTTCTTTCCGGACGTCTCGATGGAACCAATACTCCGGCGAGATAAGCAATGAAGGGACTTCTAATAGCACATGTTCGACATCCAGATTCACCTGTCAATACGTAGTCTACATCAGGGTCAACGACTATACCCACGAGTATGCAGGATATAAAGCGGTAGAGGTGCCCAGGATGAAAAACTCATGAATGTGTCCGGCTCCAAGATTGTAGAAGATGATCATGGAGAAGGTAGTTCACGACTTCTACTCCGATCACTTCGATAGCCATGTCCACCTACCCCGCAGGATGAATGCGTCGTCTCCTCTGCAGTCCTTTCTAGAGATCCGGCATGTCATCTCGTTGGTGAAGAGGCTCTCCGTTTGACGCGGCTCTTCACGCGCTACCTGTCACAGAGCAATGTCCCATCTCACGGAAGATCAGTTGTACAAGAAGGGAGGTGGGCACGACATTGGCAATTATCGCCCGATCTGCCTGCTGTCCGTATTCTACAAGCTGTTCACTCGAGTAATCCTGAACAGGATCAGCAGAATGCTGGACGAAGGACAGCCATGCGAACAAGCAGGATTTCGGAGAGGAGCACGATCGAGGAGCAATCAGCACGATCGACCACATACACACCATTACGAAGCTCATCGAAGTGTCACGAGAGTACAAGCTGCCGCTGTGCCTTACGTTCATCGACCTGAAGAAGGCATTCGACTCCGTCGAGACTGAAGCGGTCATGGAAGCCCTGCTCACCCAGGGCGTTCCTACTCAGTACATCAGAGTCCTTCGAGAGCTGCACAGTGGATTCACGACCAAGATCTCACCATTCCACAACGACGTCGTCGTCAACGTGAAGAACACCCTGAGGTTCGGCAAGGGGATGCTATATCCGCGGAGCTCTTCAGTGCCACCCTCGAAAACATTACGCGCTATCAAGGATAGGAAGATATAGGAGTGAAGACCGAAGCGCTGCAACTGCCCCATCTTCAACGACATCCTGCTCATAACACCGAACGAACGCTTCGATCGTCTATGTGGTAACTGCGCTGAATCTTACGAAGGCGATGTCCATGAGGAACGATTTCTGATGCCTCATTCTCGCTGAACGGAACGAACATCTCCATCACTCGCATCTGGGTGGCGAAGTCTACATGGCCAACGACTTGGAGGTGGAGCCTGGAAGGAGGGAACGGCGGCTTGGGGTGCTTCCAGAAGCGTTGAAGAAGTCGTGAAGAAGAAAAGACCATCCGGCTCGGTGACCACCTTTTCTGCATTATTGTTCTTGCTGTGTTAATGCAAGGCCACGTCCTAACCACAAGAGAACACGATGAACCGTCCGTCGCGCAGCGAGTAGACGAGAGAACAATGTTAGGAGTAACACGATTCGCGCAACTGAGAGAGGGCCTCTGGATTCCCTGTTCATGGTATGATTTGAGGACCAGAGACGCGTGGGGCAGGATCCTCGAAAATTAGGTGGGTCGGTGGCGTTTTGCCTTTCGCTTTAATTCGACGACCAAATCGACCACAGGTGACAGGTCTACTCACTACATTAGAGTATTTCGGAAGGTGAACGGTGTATTCACAACAATGATCCCACCGTTTTACGGCAACACAATTGCATACTGGATAAGAGGGGAACGACAATGTTTCTTCCTTTAGCCACATGTCCTTGTCGGCCAAAGGAAGAAACATTTGTGTGTTGTTGAAGCTTCTTGAGCAAAAAAATACTCTGAGAGTTTTAAACTCTGGGTCATGATGTGTTAGGTCCTTAAGGGGGTGGTCCAAAGAGCTCTAAGCTCATTCACTCACCTTTCGTCCATTTAGGGTGGCACTCGACGAATTTTGACCACATCTAGTGTTTGCCCTGTTTCCTACTTCTTACGGCGTCGCTTTCGTGGTCTCTTAGCCTTTCGCATGACATTTGGGAGGGTAGTTTCTCAAATGACTTCGACTTTTCAAGTCTCTGAAGAAGGCGACGAAGGCACTGTTTATCACAACGCCAAAGATGCCAAGATTCACTGAGAGTCGGACGAGAAAAAAAAAACGTTTTCGAACACTTTGTTCATTTATTTACTGATTTACTTATTTATTTGAAAACCATTTATTTATTTAGATTTACTATCACTTATAAAATTTGTGTTCCATTAAGGTAAGTGGTTTCAGATAGGTGGCGAAACGAACCACTTTAGAAAAAGAAAAATGTGCAATTTTATTTTTTTCGCTTTCAATTTTCTTTTTTAAAGTCAGCTACATAATCTTCGAAATCACTAGCAGGTTCTTCCGCCAGAAGACTAGGTGACGCACATTCTTGATACTGTCTCTCTGTGTGAATGAACTGAAGCGGCTCGCAAAACCTCGGTCTAACGTCTGCGACTCTTCCTTTGAAAAGAAAAGAAAAGCCGCTTAGGAAAAGGTAAGCACCAAAGGAACATAACGGCACGAACATCGTCAGGAATACCCGCAACAGAAGAACACCACTATTCAGAATCAAGAGCACACTATTGTCTACGCTTCTAGCCGTAGAAATGCATGCACAACTAACAGATCAACCAACGAAGGAAAGAAAATGGACGAGTTTTATTGCATATTGAAGCACACTCACAGATGACATTACAGGCACACAATCACAGACACCGGACACAAGAAGGGCACACGGGCACACGAGCACAAGCACGCACGCAGCCACACGCACACGAAAACAACCGAAAGCACCGACTGATCCCACGAACAACGCGTGAGCTACCAACGAATGAGGAAAAGGAAGACCAAGCTAACCAAGGGCTACCGTAACGCGCATGCGACGCTGAAACGCACCTTTGCTGCAGCCGGCTTAGCTGCGGCTGCCGCTGCTGGCACCGCCGGCGCTGGCTTTTTGGGCTCCTTTTTAGGTTCTTTAGGCAGGTGCGGCTAGAACAACCAGAAATATGACTAGGAAACTCAGACAAACGTAACTACTCTATTAATGTGCGGGGAAGTGGGGCGTTCCGGGTAATTAGGTAATTTTCCTTAAAAAATTTCTAACCGAACAGCAGCTCTGGCAACCACTCTGAGGTTTGAGTGTTGTTGATTTCGTCTGCACTTCTGGTTAAAATGAAACAACACAGTACTTCTTGATACCTATAGTGGTGAAGCTAGATTCACCTTGAGCAAAGGTTCAGGGTCTATGACAAAACTATCTGTCAATTAACCAGAGACTATTCTCAGAATTCATTAAAACACTGTGCGATTCAAAAACTCTCCCCATGTGAATTTTATTTGGGCGGCAGAAATGGACTAATGCTCATATTCGAGACGGGCTGTGGACTCGTGGACTCGGAAGCTAGTAATTTTTCCGGCACTATTGTACATTCACGACTCCAGAGTTCGAGGAGAGGTCGAAAAAAGTTCTGCACAAATCTCGCTCAGGGGTGTTTGGAGTGCTGAGCGCGAACCTGACACCTTTTTTTTTGAAATTTCGCCCGATTGCAGTAGGTGATTATAGGAACGGGTAACTGAGGTCATGGCCGCCAATTTTGGACAAACTTCGTCTATGGGGGTTATCTGGCTTGCTGATCATGATTTTGATAACCGTTTTCGGAAATTCGGATGACTACGGTAGGTTACGGTAGGTACGGATTGAGACTGTTGAGGTCAGGTCCCATTGAATCGCACTTAGGCGGACTCTCTGAGTCATCGCGCCGACCAATGGCACCTAGCCAGCCGGCAGCTGCATGAGTCATACGTCCCGCATTCACATCCAAGGATGTGGGAGTCCGGGTAAGGCCTATGTTATACTTCGGCGACGCTGCTGTCGACGTCGCCGGCGTTCAAATGGGGAACTCCTCATTCTCCATTATACTGGGCGTTTTTTGTTTCCTAAATCATGGCAGAGGGACCATGATTCTACTCTACTTCTACTAAATCCTGACAGCTATTGCCTAGAGTCGAGAACAGAATACAACACGGGTGAAAGGGTACTGTTTACAAGTGCTTAGCGCCCATGCACACTCCTCTTCGGGACAGAAACCGCTGAAAGAACGCTTCCTCATCACGGATTTCTCGGAAACCGTGCTGTATTTCGCTAAAAGGTGGCAGACGGTACGAGTCACGGCCCAGCCTGGCCGCGTGCCATTGGTTGGAGCGATGACTCAAAGCGTCCGCCTAAGTGTGAATCAATCGGCCCTTGAGGTCACAATCACCGATTTTGCCAAAACAGCCCAGGGGATTATTTGGGTGCTGCTCATGAATCTGGCGTCTTACAGAATGGGGAGGATACGGTAGCGGAACAGCGGGTACGGTAGCGGAACAGCGGGTAAGCTGTCCCGCGCACATTTGCAGGAAGCTTCGGTAGGCGTAGGCTTAATTGCGGGACAACAGTATAAGCATCAAGGGGCTCCAGACACAGTTTCAGAATAGCTGCCATGAAGAGCTTCGCGAACTCAAGTTGAAGGACGTCTTTGAAAAGCTGAAACGGACGCAGCCGATTTCCAGGAATGACTTAGAAGGATGGGCCTCATCGCAACGCCTCTTTGGCGTAGTTGTAAAGACTCAATGCAATTACCAACTTGCAGGGATACGGGATGCTACAGAAAGACATGACGACTCGGCCCTCGATATTCAATGTATCTCCAGAAATTCATTCTGGCGTGTTCCTTACCTATACTTATCTGAACCTACCGTACTCCAGCGTAATACGAAAAATGGATGTCAGATTCGTGATCACCGGCCAGACAACCCCCTTGGACGAAGTTTGGGCGCAATCGGTGATTATGACTTCGACAGTCTTACTCAGCCGTACCTATCGTAACCTATCGTCACCGTCCGACATTTCAAAAACGGATGTCAGTTATCAAATTCTTACGATCTGCCGTGAAGACTGAAAATAGATCCCTCAAGTCAGCAGACTTCATTACTCGTTTGTTCCAACTACGTATAGAATCACGTGGACTAATTAGGTTGTCGTTTGTCGGGCAAAGGTGTAAAGTCTCCAGGCTGCTACACAAGAAGGTCCACATGGCAGCAGTGAATTAAATCACACCACGAACCCAGGGTGACGTTCATTCATGAAGATGCCGCAGCTGACAACGGTAAAGGTAACACTCGGTTTCCAATTTCGAAAAGCGTTTGGAGGTGGTTATCGCTTGTGCAACCCAGACCCAGAGTGTTCGATATCGCAACCGGTAGAGCTCAAGTACACTACGTGGTGTCAGGCCGCAGTCTTATCGAAAAATCGGACAGGAAAAAGCTGCATTGAACGGAATGCTGCGGGTCCAACACTAGGAGTTGTTCGAAAAGCTGCTTGTAAGAGGAGTAGGGTCGCATGTCATCGCAGTGTCATCAGTTTCACCTGCGGGAGTCCTCCTTTGAATTGCAGTGGAGTTCCTACGTATAGTTCCCTTGGAAATTTAATGTCACCTTTTTAGAATAAATCCAGATCAAGGTCCAAAGGTTAGTTTAGCTCCTACTATATCCAGTATAACCAAAAACATCGTCATGATAAAATTGTCGGCCAGTGCTTTCACACTACAAGATCAGGCGTGGACTTCCGAGTGATCAGCGCCAACACATCTGCCCGTTCAGATGAGAACTAACTAGGTAATTGATGAGTTCCAGCCCCTCCGCCGTTGTCACTCAGCGGCTTTGTGATAAGGGAAGGGCATCCACGTAACCTGGCAGAAAAATAAACCGATCGAGGGGAGCACAATGGTAACAACGGTGCAACTGTGGGACAAATGACGCGTCAAACGGACACGGACTGAATAGGAATCGACAGCTGGGAGCGAAGGTGAATGAACGCTCAAGACCTCACCACAGGATTCTTCGCCAATTCTTCCGCTTCATACTTCGCTTTCCTGGCAGCCTCACGTCGCAGGATTCTTTCTGAATAAACATGACACTTGAACATGACATTCGAAGGTTCTATCCTGCGATTAAGGGTTTTTATATACAAAAGTTTTCAAGTCGAACTAGACATTTTCTAAACCGAATTGAACACTACTCAAATCAAAATGAACACTCTTCTAAACTAATGATAAAGGATAAAGGAAAAAGAACGGCGTTGCTCAATCCTTTTGGAATGCTCCACGCATTCTACTTGTACGGGATGTCGTGGAGGCGATTTGAATGCGTATTTGGCCATACAATGACATGCGGTGGCCAACCGATGAATAAGACAGCGCTTTATCTTTCCCAGACAAGTCTGGTACCAATTCAACGACTCCGGAGGAAAGAAGGGCTTGGTTGGCTTGGGCGAAAATCTGAACCAGGAACCTGGTATCGGGTGCACGCGACAGCCGACACTTCCTCCGACTGCGCTCCACGCGCGCTCTTCTAAGCTAGTCTAAAAAATTTCATACCAAATTGAACGTCTTCCAAATCGAAACGAGCTTCTTACCGGATAAGCTGAAAACTCTACAAGATGGTTAGAATAATTTTTGTTCAAGGAAAATTTGGTATAAAGGCATGAAAGTGAGAATATGTGTGTCCTTCACAACTGCATTTGTTTCATGGTTTATAGGTATGGAACTCCATGTAAACAGCAATTCTTCTATCAATCGAATAAAAATCGCGACGTCTTGTAAGTCTGCATGGCGCAATCTCTTCATTTAGCACTAAAAAATTGCCGCCCTCCTGCTTTTTGCTTCGCCTTGCTACAAGCAATAAACTTTTATTTTCCCACAAAAAATGAGCATTCTATAAAATTTCAAACAAAGTGTTCGCTTGCTGGGTAAGTGAATTAAAACTTCAAAACGGCAATCCGCAAAACTCTGTCGCAGGCCTTGTACAGGCCTACCCCACCCAAGTTGATCTGCACCGAACTTTCTTCACTGTGCTGCTGCGTATTCTGACTCGAAGTAGCCGGAGTGATTCTTCTGAAAACGGACACTGGGGCAATCAGCTAGCTTGCGATCATTTTGAAGCAGCTTGTTTCCATAAGAGAAGTGGATAAAGTTGTACTAAATAGAATCTTCCTTGAACAAAAAATTATTCTAACCTTCTTGAAGAATCTCCACTGTGATGCAGAGAAAGCTCTTTTGGATTTGGAGAAGTTTGCCTTCGTTTTAAAAGTCTTAATCTAGCGTAGAAGAGTACTCACTTTGACGGTAAATGGTATACATCGATCACTTTACTTTACAACAAAAAATTGTCAATCACAGATACTGATCTCTGTGCATCCAAATCAATATCAGCACTTCCCAGCCCGCTGAGCCTCGCAGGTGTCTGTGTGAATCGAGACTTACTTCAGCGCGGTGGCTGCTTGAATGCAAGAAAAACTAATCCAACCGGTGAAAACCCACTGTATTCGCCGTTCCTCAAAGTTGCGTTTTCGACTTTATGCCGTCCTTCGGGAAGTCGCAGATTGACGGATATCTGAGATGATTACGAGATAAAAGTAAGCACCGCTGTTTCAAAGCTGCAGACATGGTCTGGAGCACCAACCATCACTTTGACATGGTTTATTTACTGCTAGATCTTCAAGTGCCTCAGGATCATTATCATAATAATACTGCCAGTTTCTGACAGCTTGTTTCAAGCATCAGGCAAAAGTGCTGTCTCATACTCATACAATTAGCCTAGTCATCTTCGTACGCACCATTTAGCACTTATTACTCAGTTATTTTTCCTATATTGCGGTGCATTATGTCATCATAGCTTACCACAGACAAGCTGATCTGATTTTCTGTAGTGAGCATGTTACGTATGGGTTGGCTGTCCTGCTCTTCCTCTGCTTATTTTCTCCTCTTATAGTGCAGGTTCTCAGATGGTAGACGTTCTCCTCAACGCTCTTGATAGCCTTCTTTTTAATGTTTTTCATTTTTGCTTAAGCCTAGAGCGGCTGTTATAGAAGATAGAAGCTGTTAGGAGGATATCACGGGTGAGTGCTGATAGGCGAGATTGCTAGGGAGATATCGTGGATGTTCTGTTCGGTCAAACAGCGCCGGTGGTGTAAGGTGAACATCGCTGCCCGGAAAGCAGAAGATGAGGGTTCGAGTCCCGCCTGGCGCAAGAGTTTTGATCGCAACTAAACATCCTCCTAACAGCTTCTTTTTAATGTTTTTCGCCAATTGTAATTGCGTTCTACGTTTTTTCTGTTCCTGTTTTTCTGGGCAATATTTTCGCGGCTTTATTACGATCAATGTTGGCGCATCCTTATGGATGTATTAGCAAAAAATAAATAAATAAACATGGCAAGTTCGCACGCACCTTGGTTAAGCCAGTGTTGGCGACAATGCAATCGATGATTTCCTTCTCCGCAAGTGTCGCAAACGAAACACCCTAAAGTGATCCTTTGTACCAACATCATTTGAAAAATAACGAATACATTGTTGCGAGTGATCCCCTTATCGACCGCACAAAGAGTGCGCTGAGTTGTTAGGTAGAGCGGAAAGTTCTGATGGTTTCTGTGCAACCGCTTTTCGTTCGATTATTACTGAATCAGTTTTCAACTTATTTCGCATTTTATACAACGTCTAATACAAAATTCTTCGCTTTATCTGATGGAATAGTTTGTGTTTCACATATGCTTAGCAACTGTATCTCTTCGACCTATTGAAGTATGTTGGCAGAATAATTCTGAACGACATTTTATTTCAATTTCAAACTGAGCAATCCGCCATCGGAACACCCGGCAAATCAACCATCTGTGTGTGGGTAGGGGGGAGAGTCGAATAGTATTGGAGAAAGGACGGTGGTTCGAGAAATTACGTTCTGGAGATTTCAACGTTGAAGATGCACCCCGAAGCGGCAGACCTAAAGCAATCCAGGGGCCAGATTCATTAACCGCTTACCAGTCGCTAGCTTTATATCGGATATGGTATCTGTATCGCTGTATCTCTGTGTACCACTAACTATTTAAGCCGATATGGTGATTCCGCCGTGAGATGATGCCGACCGTATCGTTGATGAATCTGGCCACAGGAAGACCATTTGAAGGCATTTGTGGAAGCTAATCCATCATAAACACTCCGTGAGAGTAAGGAAGGTCTAGGAGTCAGCAAAATCGCTGTTACAGATGGTTTGAAAAGGTGAAAAAGCTGGAAAAATGGGTGCCCCATAATCGGTAGTTAATCGGTAGTTTTTCGTTTCCTAGACAACAGCTCTTCAGATACGCTGTAACCAGATGCCCTTACCTGATTCACCGCCTTGACTTCCTCTAAAGTTTGATTGACAAGCGCTGCTCGGAAGAGCTTTGCGAAGAAGTCACCGCTCAAGTAGTTCGTCTCGAGGTTCAGCTTCCTCAGTGCCTTGTTCATTTCGATAACCGGCAGTAAAATCTGAAACTCGAGCATTTGGAGTAGATCAGCCGAGCAAAATTTGACACAACATAGGCAGGTAGGTATGGGTTAACTTGATGACTGGTGAAACTACAGCAAAGCTTTACAGCAAAATAAAATGATCGAGCGATCGATATCGATCAATAATTACATCCAGCTTTTTTACTATACAAAACACAACGGAGCGTACTCACAGCAATATCACTGTCGTAGAGACCCATATTTGCAAGTGATAAGCGTTCACAGTGTTCGTTGTACGCCAGTGCTTCCACCAACCGTCGAATTTGTGGAATTGGAGTTCTCTGAAAACAAGTAAGGATCTCAAACTAGATCAAATTGAAAACTCCATAATAAATCCTTTGAGAAGCAGCAACATATTTATGGCAATTCGTGTCCCTGCAGCAAATACGTTACTAGAAGGTGGATTAGTCTGTTCTCTTGCCTGTCCACGCACCTATTCCAGCGTCCATGACAATAAATTCTGTCAAAAATGCCTTCCTTCCCTTCATGGACCCGTATGTATGAACGCTATACGGACTTCATGGCGATATTGATTGAAATGGAACTTGATCAACAGCTCAATATTGATCAATAGTGTGAATTTTTGTCCTCAAATGATTGTGAAGAATACGAAACGTGAATTCGATGTAGTGAATCCACAACCAAATTTTTCCCACAGCTGGCCATTTAGAAGAACAACGCTTATTGCTTTCAGAACTACCACTGTGCAAAGGCATATTAATCCGTCCATTTGTCCGTAATGTGTCCGTGCGTCCGTTCGTGCGACTAGGAAGCTCTTTTCGTCCATGGCCCAAAATTTGCATTCAACTAGACGCGTAGAGTGCGGTTGACGTGACATTTCACTGCGAGCAGCACCAACAAAAACAATCTGTCGGTCGATATCGATCGGTAGTATACTAACTAATGGTTAAACGTTAAAACACCGCTATCTTGTACTCTTGACGCATGCTGTATGTATAGAAAAGGCCAGGCTATAATTCTGGTATAACCAGACAGGAGTTGAGTAAGTCGTCCATTCATCCATGGCAATATTTTTGCTCAATAAAATCTAATGTTCCCTGGATTGTCTCGACGTGGAAACCATGCAAAGGTACCATTTTGACAGTAAACTGAATATTTTTTAAACTGAGCACTTCTTAGATAGAAACTGGACACCTTCAAGGTAATACAACCAAGTCAGATGTATCTAAATTTGAAATAGGCAGTGTCTAACCAGATTAATATTATCTATTTTTAAACAAAATTCATGTAAAAAATTCACCCTTCCATTGTGTCTTAAGAAAAAATAACGGAAACATTGTTTATAGTATAAATTAAAACTATATTTTTGAATAAATTTTTAGATAAAAATTCATCTTTGCAAAGTATCTTAAGAAAAATAGCTGCACTACATAAACAAACACAAAATGTTTATTATTCGACCTGAAACAAAGCTTTAGATTTGACCTTTGCAGGATCGGAGTGCTAGACGTTAACGCATTTTCTGGGGTGTGCAATATGGAGAGATTGCGCTTGTGCACTTGTCTTTTACGTCGTATTGTATCCTGGATTAACTGCGTAATCGTAGTTTAGATGCGTATAAATCTATTAGGTTGTAACGAAATAAATGGCACTGAACCACTGTAAATTTAAACAGTTAATATCTCGGCTTGTTTTAATCGATATAAAACCTTCTGATTCTACAAATCTTTGCCAACGTGACACAAGCTTTTTTATCCCAGTAGCATAAAAATCAGAAGTTCTGGAATTGACGAAATCTTCGAAGGCACTTTCGGAATCCTGTTGGTATTTGAATATTTCCCCTACCAAGAAGTCGCCAAGATGCTTGAAGAAATGGTAGTCTGTTGGGGAGAGGTGGGGAGAAAACGGAGGATGTGGTAGAGTTTCAATGCTCAGCTCATTCAATTTCTGCAACGTCATTCGTGCTACATGGGGGCGAGCATTGTCGTGCAGAAGGAGAACTCGCCTTCGGTTTACCAAGGCCGGCCGGATATCCTTCAACTTTTTCATCATTTCTTCAATTTCAATGCAGTACTTCTCTGCCGTGATGGATTCACCGGGAGGGAGGAAACTGTGGTGAATAATTCCCAGCGAACACCACCATACTGTCACCATTACTTTCTTTTGGTGCAATTCCGGCTTCGCAAAAACCTTGGAGCTCTCATCGCTGTCCACCCACTGTGCCGATCGTCGCCTGTTGGCGTACATTATCCATTTCTCGTCACAGGTCAATAAAACTCTAAAGTTTTCCCACTTTTACATAGAAAATTTGGAGATCACCGGTAGAGCAAAGTTTGCGCTTCTAAATGATATGCCACATGTTACGGTTTGTTCTTGATCAAACGCGTAAAGACGCGCCAAAAAATGGCGCGAGCCAGTGCCATTTAATTCGTTACAACCTAATAGAAATAGCAGTAGCGATCATAACAGGTGGCGATGTCCGTTCCTCCACGTGGTGCCACTGGAAACTGCTTGCTTTTGCAAGCCGAGCCAATCACGGACAATCGAATGCAGGCGACAGGCCCTAGTGACAGGCCGGCCTACGAACATTCTGTGTCACATCATACGGTTGATGACGTTACAGAGTTCTCGAGATAATGCTACGGCGTCCGCGGGAGCCGACGCGCACTCGCAGAGCCCGGCGAGTGTGGAAAGTATGCGAGGGTCCCTGATGCGAGGACGACATCGGGGGGCAACTGAACTAGTCCGAAAGTCCCGTAACGTAGGCAAGACCCGCGTAGCAACGTTGAATGTGGGTACGTTGACGGGCCGCTCGTGCGAGTTGGTAGAAGCACTGGAGCGAAGAAAGATAGATTTCTGTGCGGTGCAGGAGACGAGGTGGTCCTGCTGCAAGTCGAGGGACATGGGCCGCGGCTTCAAGGCCGTTCTGTGCGGCAGTCCCAGGACCACCAGTGGTGTTGGTATGAGAAGACAGCGGAAGTGCCGTCAGAAGATATGGTTGTTGTGGCAGGTGACCTTAATGGTCACGTCGGGGCAGCGAAAGACGGTTACAGCTGTCATGGTGGTTTTGGCTAAGGTCACGCAACGCCGATGGTGAGCGTATACTTGAGTATGCAGACTCACATGACCTCACCATCGTGAATACCAAATTCAGAAAGCGTGACTCCCACCTCATCTCGTTTTATATCGGGAACGCCAAAACGCAGATCGACTATGTCCTTGTTAGGCGTCGCGACCAAGGCCTTGTCACAGACGCGAAGACCGTGCCGTATGAGACGGTTGCCACGCAACACCGTCCACTGATCTGCTCGCTGAAGATCACACCTCCGAGGTGTAAACGTGTCGAGTGGTGCGGGACGGCTAGAATTAAATGGTGACGATTGAAGGAGAAGGAAGCAGCCGTTATCTCTCGCATTCGGTTGCCGACGGTAACAACTGTCGACGAAGCCTGGAAAGAGCCTACCGATGCGATAACCCGGGCTACACGCCTCGAACTCGGCCAACGAAGCCTGGACGGCGTTGGGTCGACAAGCAGGCTTGGCTGTGGACTGACGATGTCAGAGAGAAGGTCAGGGAAAAGAAACGGCTGTATCACGTATTTATCGGTGACAAAACAGTCTGTAATTGGCGGAATTATCGAGAAGCGAGGAGAGCGGCAAAGAAGGCAGTGGCTGCTGCTAAAGCCGCATACTACGCTGAAGTCAGCGAAAACTGGAAACGCGCGATGGTGAGCGCTATCTTTACCGACTCGCCAAGGCTCGCTGTCGCCAAGCAGAAGACATCGAAAAGTTCTTTGGCATTAACGATGAGAACGGTCATCTTCTGATGGATCGTAAAAGGGCTATGAAGCGATGGCGCTACTACTTCGAGGAAACCTCGAATGTAGAATTTGAACATCCTGCCGTTCCTTTTGCTTCACCTGTATACGGTCCCGTTCAGAAGATCACAGTGGGCGAAACTGAAGCAGCCCTGAAGAAGATGAAGTCAGGCAAAGCCACTGGTCCAGATGACCTGCCGGCCGACCTGTGGAATCGAAGGGTTGGTGCCCTGCCGACTGGCTGACTGAGTTTTTCAATCAGGTTGTTGCTGAGAAGAAAGTGCCTGAGAGTTGGCAGCAAAGCACGACTATCCCGATTTGGGAGAAGAAAGGCAGCCCTGCGGACTGCGCTAGCTACCGTCCGATTCGCCTACTTTCGCACACCATGAAAGCCTTTGAGCGAATTGTCGATGGACGTATTCGGGATGTCGTTCAGCTTTCCAATAATCAGTGTGGTTTCGTTACCGGCTGTGGGACGGTTGATTCCATACACGCCGTTCGTCTTCTGCTAGAGAAGCACCGCGAGAAACAGAAACCGGTGCATTTTGCCTTCCTGGACTTGGAGAAGGCCTTCGACCGCGTCCCGCGAGAAGTTATATGGTACGCTTTGCGACGACACGGCGTCCCTGAAGAGCTTGTTGAATGGGTGCGCATCCTCTACTCGTGCCCAATAAGCCGAGTACGAGCACCAGCGGGTACCTCGATGGAATTTCCGATCTCTGTCGGAGTGCACAAGGGGTCTGCGCTATCCCCATTGCTCTTGGTGGTCGTCATGGATGCAATTACACGGGATCTCCAAAAGGCAGCTCCTTGGACCTTGCTGTATGCCGATGAAGTCATGCTTGCATGTAAAGATAAAGCCGAACTCGAGCGACAGGCACAGGAATGGTGCGATCGCTTGGCATTGTTCGGACTCAAGCTAAACGTCAAAATGACGGAGTACTTGACGACGGATGTGAATGAGCTCGGATCTATCAAGATCAATGGTGCTGAGCTCTCACGAGTCACAGCTTTCAAGTATCTCGGATCAACAGTTACGCCCGATGGCAGCCTAAAGTTGGAGGTGAATGCGCGCGTAAGTGCAGCCTGGTCCAAATGGCGGTCGTTGACTGGGGTTCTCTGCGATAAGACAATACCCGAGTACCTCAAGTCGAAGGTTTATAGAACAGTCGTCCGCCCAGTAGCGACATACGGTGCTGAGTGCTGGCCCGTGACGAAGGAAATTGAAAGCCGCCTCAGTGTAATGGAGACGAAGATGTTAAGGTGGACGGCCGGAGTAACGCGACTGGACCGCGTTCGCAATGACACCATACGACAGAGGTTCGGTGTCGTCCCGATAGCCGACAAGCTGCGCGAAGCTCGTCTACGATGGTATGGCCACGTCCTTCGCGCTAACGACGACACCGTCTGTAAGATTGGCCTGAATCTTGAAGTCCCGGGAAAACGGCCCAGAGGACGCCCGAAACAACGTTGGCTAGACACGTTGCACTTGGACTTAAAGATAGCTGGTGTGCATCCCGATCAAGCATTTGATCGGGAGAAATGGCGTCACCACACCAGAAGAGCGGACCCCGCCACCAAGCGGGACAAACGCTACTGAAAATGATGATGAGTAGCGATCATAACAAAAAACCACCGTTTTTTAAGGAATAACCTCAGGCAAACAGCATTTACACTCTCAATCATCAAAACACTGTAATGTCCTAAACATGCGCGGCACAATCTCTTCGCCTAAATAGTTTTGCGCACTAGCAATTCAGAAAGCATCTGGTACACTGTTGTGGATGAAGTAATAGGAGTTCTAACCTTATACAAAAATACATTTTTCCTTAGGATTCTTCTTCGCAAGAGAATGTCGTATTTAAACGAGTTTTTAAAACAAAACTTCTTGAAAAAATATCATTTTGCCTCAGTAATTAAGAATCTACTTTGAATTTGTATTTGTATTTTTTGCTTGAGAAGAGTTCCGTTCAAAATAGGAAGAGTCCAGCTTAAAATAAAATTGACATGTATTAGCTGAGCGAGCTTTACGACAAGTGAGTGGCAAACAGATCCATATCAATCGATAACATGGATTTTCCTAAAGTTGTCACCGAAGCTACCTAACGAATCCGATCTTATTGTCTGCTTCTCGTTGGTGTTATTCTTTTTCACGCCAGAATATTACACTGGTTTCTCTGGCGACGCGTTTTTCTAACAAATTTTACTGACTCAGTAAGGAAATCATTAAGATTTTAGCCGAAAAACTACCGTTAAATCCAAGTACGGCCAGTCAGTTCTCTGTCTGTCTTTCTCACCTTCATGTTATTCATGTTGACTTCTTTCAATGAGGGGTCGTTGTCGAGAAGTCGCTGCACACACTGTTCGACGTCGGTGTCGTTGTCGGGCTCGCTCGGTCGGGTCTGCTCCGGCAAACTGCTCTTCACCGGCGCCGTTCCAGTATCGTTCAGGATACGCTCGGCTTCCTCCCACGAGATGATCCGATTCTCATTCATCGCTTCTGAAAGCGCATAAAGAATCACGACATAGCATGACACTGAAGTGAAGAATTACAAAAATGGACCCAAATGATTAGAATGAAATGAAGATGAAGGTAAAAGAAACCACATTCAATCGCCTGGCATACGCCACGATCCTATGTCCTTTTACGAGACATAGAGCTCGCACCTTGGATGCGCGTTAGGGCGGGGTGAGGTCTCGCAACGAGAGGCCAAAACCCCACCTTTTCCAAGAAAGTCAACTACTAACTCGGAAAATAAAAGACGTGGTTGCCCCGTGCGAGACTCCTGCTCGAATAATTTTGCGCTGCAGGCCCGAGCCAACCCCCTCATGGAAAAACCTGGGTGGGGATAACGGATGATTCATGCGAATATGAGGGCCACCTGACGGCCTTTGTAATAGGTAGACAGCAAAGATCGGTTAATCATTATCAATCGATCAGTCGATCTTCTCGATTCTTGCTTGGATTTCTTCTTTTCAGGCGTCGGACATTTGATTCTGGGGTGTGCGTAGATTGGCCGTTCTACAGGCTTCATAACATGGGAAGTAATCAATATCCATCAATATTATCACCGTTCATCTACCATCAGGAAATATAAGTGGAGCGGGAATCATAAGCATGCACACCACTCGCAATAATAATCGATATCCATCAATTCGTCAATTATAGAATGCTCTGCCAGCACAGAATAAGTGGCCGATTGATATTACTGAGTTGTTGCGGACCCTATCGACCGACATTATCGATTATTATCGACAGATCGTAATATACGCTCAAATCGATACTCACTGGATTTGATAAATCGATACTGATTAGATTGCTGGGTAACCATGTACAGACTGTGAAGACCTTCGAGCGACCAATAGTTAAAATTTTCGCGGGAAGACATGCGCACAAAGGATAACTATTTCACACATTGAGGGATATATTTAAAGGATAATAGAAAATATATTTTAGACTTTCAGCGTCGTCAACGTGCTAGAACGCCACATAAAAGCGATAATAAGTCCGTCTATCCATATATGCCTCCGTCCGCAAAACGCCTGGAGCAAGGACCTTACATATCGATTCGCATTATCGATATGTTGATCTCAGGCTTGACTGTTCGAGTTTCAGCTCACAGGAATATGTCGGCCGATAGACACACTTGGAGCCGGTGAAAAACAGAGTTAGCCACTACTGATCCACGCCATCGATTTTTTTTCTTCAAATTTGAGCGTTTCCGGTAGAAATCGCAGGAAGGTGAACATGCTGGCTGCTGGACAGAACCAATAATTTTGCGCGAACGACCCTTTTATATATTACAGGACAGACCTTCAGTAAAAAAAACTATGCGTCCATTTGTGTGTAGTGGAAGTGGAAGAATATATATAAATAGCTAATCTGTCCATCTGTCTGTATGTCCTTCCGTCCGTCCGTCCCCGCAGTGCCTGGGCGAAGGCTTTTACCGAAATTATAAATCTCTGCTCCGAGTTGACTGCTCAAGTTCGACACCACTTCAACATGACGCCCTGTGGAAAGGGTCTATGATTGATCGATTATGCAATTATCAATCAATTATCAATTCATTCAACCAATTATTATTGAGTCTATCAATTTTTGTTTAAAGCTGCCCGGTTATAAAATGGAAGTGACGTGCGTGCGAATACTATAGGACAGGGACTACAACAAAGAAAGACCATTGATCGACTATTAAATGTCGATCAATGATATTGAATTTTACAACAACTGATAAACTGATGTAAGAAAGGCATGATTATAATGGGCGCTGGACGTGCTCAACAAAAGCTGATTGGAATCGATGACACTACTGGTAGAGACACATTACTACCAAATTCTGGAGAAAAACCCAAGTGAGTGTTCAACCCTGTCGCTTGCTTTCATAGAAAGCCTTTTCCTATTTGGGAGGAAGTGCACTATAGTCGCGTAAGAAACAGTGCCCCCTCTAAAGATGGGAATGTGCTTAAAAGTGTGTGTCGAACCTTTTGTACAGCGAACTCGAAGCGGGTTAGGATGGCTGCTCGGGTCAGAGCAGATTTACAATGATGGCCTGTCTTAAAAAAATGAAGAAAAATAGATATTCAGTTTTTGGACAGCTACCCTACCACCATTGTTTTCTCAATTTCCGTATAAAAAAGAGGAATCTAACCCTAGAAATGACCATAAAAGCTGGATAGGACTCACTCAGGAGCTCGCTGATCTCGCCAGTCGTCGGCACGTCCATCGCCTCGATGGCCTTCACGAAATCCTCGTCGGTCATGAGCTCGTCGTTGTGGTGGTGGCTGCCAGGCGAGAGCGGCGTGTGCGGCGTCGGGGGCACGGAGCCGGCCTGCGACATCTGGAACGTATATCTAATCGCTTCCAGTAGGACAACAGTAAGCCGACCGCTACATGGAAGGCGACTGCACTGACGAGATTTCCGCACTTCGGCAAAAAACGCAACGAGGCAAGGTGTTGATGAGCACATCTGACTCATCGACAGAGAGAGGAAGCCGGCGAAATCATGGGAATCAATCATGTGGAATGCACAGCAGGAGAGGAGGTCTAGGCCGTAAATTTGTGCAGTACTAAGAATTCGTGGGCTTTGTGCCTTTTAGACATCGACGCCTTCCGCTCGGATGAATCGCTTCGATTAAAAGAAAACAACGGAATGATGTGAAAAATATACTTACAAAGTGGTTTGTCAAAAGCATAATAAGAAGAAGCTTTGGTAAGTGAACCTTCGAAACATTTAAGTAAAAAACATCTTGTGGGATCAGTAAAAATAAAGGTTGAACGTTCAGAATTTTATTTTGAATAGAAACAGAAAGAAGGTACAAAATGTGAGATTAAGAGGAGTGTCTTAGAATACAGCTTCTAAATCAAACTGAATACTTTTTGAATAAAATCCAACAAATTTCAAGCAAAAATGGGCACTCCTCATTTCAAATTGAACACTTTTCATATTAAATTTGACATCTTCGAAATCAAAACGAATGTGACGACATGTCGCAATCTATTCTCTTAATTTAGCATTAAAATTTGCTGTTTTTCTGTACATTAAAACAAGCGGTGAAAACTATTTTTCCTTGAAAAAATATATAAAATGTAAAGGAAGAAATAAATTTTGTAAAAATTCGCAATTTCAAAGGTGTGTTTCTGTATTGTGGTAGGTGACTCTAAAAATTCAAAAAAGCTACTCAATTTTCTTTAAATAAACAAATATTTTATCCTTCTCGCTGCACAGCTTCCAGTTTAATCTGGAAAACACTCGTTTTGATTCAGAAGATATTCACCATCAGTTTGATTTAAAAGCGCCAAGCCTACTTATAAGAGTTAGAAGAGTACTCAGTTTAATTTGAAAAGTTCCAGCTTGACATGAAAATGGTGTGTTTATTTATATTACACTCTATAAGACCCAAACTTCGTCGACGTTTGAAGATCGGAGACGCTGTGCATGGGCCAAGTCGTCGAAAATTAGTGGGGCTGACCACGTAATGCGCTTCACTGATAGCCGCCGAACGACAGCTGTAACCGACTGGATCCCGCAGGATGTCAAAGCAACAGCACACAGCAAAACGCCTCTCAACGCGGTGGTTAGACTTCTTCGTGAAGGCCCTGAATGAACAATATGACGATCTTCGTGTTTCTTGAGCGAAGAGGACAAATTTGAACACTCTGGCACGCGAAGGAGAGGATTGGAGATACTGTTGCCGTCCGCTCATGCAGAAAGGTTATCAAAAGGAATACCGGTGAGCATAGAAAAGACGCCGGCTTCATTTTACACAACTCAAACTGGTTCAAGTGAAGGATGTATTAGGTTGTAACGAAATGAATGGCACTGAACCACTGTAAATTTAAACAGTTAATATCTTGGCTTGTTTTAATCGATATAAAACCTTCTGATTCTACAAATCTTTGCCAACGTGACACAAGCTTTTTTATCCCAGTAGCATAAAAATCAGAAGTTCTGGAATTGACGAAATCTTCGAAGGCACTTTCGGAATCCTGTTGGTATTTGAATATTTCCCCTACCAAGAAGTCGCCAAGATGCTTTAAGAAATGGTAGTCTGTTGGGGAGAGGTCGGGAGAAAACGGAGGATGTGGTAGAGTTTCAATGCTCAGCTCATTCAATTTCTGCAACGTCATTCGTGCTACATGGGGGCGAGCATTGTCGTGCAGGAGAACTCGCCTTCGGTTTACCAAGGCCGGCCGGATTTCCTTCAACTTTTTCATCATTTCTTCAATTTCAATGCAGTACTTCTCTGCCGTGATGGATTCACCGGGAGGGAGGAAACTGTGGTGAATAATTCCCAGCGAACACCACCATACTGTCACCATTACTTTCTTTTGGTGCAATTCCGGCTTCGCAAAAACCTTGGAGCTCTCATCGCTGTCCACCCACTGTGCCGATCGTCGCCTGTTGGCGTACATTATCCATTTCTCGTCACAGGTCAATAAAACTCTAAAGTTTTCCCACTTTTACATAGAAAATTTGGAGATCACCGGTAGAGCAAAGTTTGCGCTTCTAAATGATATGCCACATGTTACGGTTTGTTCTTGATCGAACGCGTAAAGACGCGCCAAAAAATGGCGCGAGTCAGTGCCATTTAATTCGTTACAACCTAATATTTGTTCAACTTTTTTATTTTTTTAATTGCCCGAGTTGGAGATACTTCCAAGACACTATCCAATTCACATCGTGGCCAGACAAATTTTATTTTTTGCCCTTGCTTTCAGTGCTTTACTCATAACTGTTAGATCGTAGTAAAGCATTCTCGAAGATACCGATAAGAAGAGATCCACTGAATTCTGCGAGAGGAAACAATGCAATTGATAAATGGTTCGTCAGGCAATGTGCGTAATGAACTGTTCAAAACTGGGTTGAACAACAACGGCTGAGCGACTTAATCTTTAGCGAATAAGATTCGCGCCGTTTATGTGACAGTTTATAGAGAGTCATAAGATCACATCCGTCAAAAGAAACCTGAAGCCGATCGATTCCAGTGTTCATGTTTAGGACAGGAGTGAGGTCTGCCAGTATTTTCTGCCGAAAGCGAACAAGAGAACTAAGAACGAAAGCGATTGCAGATCTCTAAACGTTTCGAGTTTCAGCGTGACCTGCGAAGCCTCCATGTGAAAAACTAGTTTTCAGCCACGTCATTTCATTCCAGTGAGCGTCTATCACTATTTTCACAACAGATGAGGTGATGAATCATCAACAGAGCGTGTCGATCGCATTTTCATAATGCCTTCCTAATTCCTTACACTGACATGTGGCCTGGCACTACTCGTTACACGAAGACAAGCTTTTAATGCCACAATAAACAGGTAAAGGGTAGGTTTGATGCATGCCTTTCACCTGGGGGAAGACTACATACATAGAACGATTCGTTGATACGAACCGTAGACGCGTTTACTAACACCACCCTAACATCCTTTTTGAGGATTCTATCACAGTTAGCGTGCTCGCATCCAAATAAGGGTGAGCTACGTCAGCCTTTATCCTTATTCTTCGTTTATTAACTTATGTGGTTAATCAAATCGGTTCTATCCTTCTGAAGAGGACATTGCTAGCAACGCGCAACAAATGTAAACAGTGTAGTATCTTCCGGCGAGGAAATTGCAAAGAAAGGCTCTCGTCTAGGTCAGGACACGGTGTTGCCTCTGCAAACTAGTCTGTTTCGAGTTTGCATAGAATTAGAGTAGACTGTCCCCCACTCCACCCCACTAGGATAGATCCGATTTCTCTGTGTCACCTCATCAACTTCAACATCACACAGACTCGACCCCCAGTACCAATAGCGCTGCTACGCGAGACAGACTGCAGTGTTTTTCGATCATCTTGAGGCAGTCGACTTGTTAGAAAACACATGTTGAGCCGATGATTTCAACGCTGACTACGTGGAATGAGGAGAGCGGATGAATCAGTTGTGTAGTACAAGCTGTTTGTATTGCTACACCTGTATTTATGCGGCCGCACTCAGTCATAACAATGGCGAAGCCAATATGACCTTTGTACTTTCGTTAAAATATAGCATTGACTTGAAATGACCTGCAAGAAAGAGTAGAGGTCGAAAAGACTCATTCGATTTAACATCCTTCTCCCAACTACGTCGAGAATAGGATTTTCAATCGAATGAGTAGATCAGGGATGTGTGTTAACCTCTCATAGTGAACTTTTTAACGATTTTTTTAGCGAAAAATTTCCTTTAAATCGTTCAATTTCTTCAATTTCTTTTCTTTCCATTTTTTTAAATTACAGGTAGCTACATATCAAAGTTTCAAATTAAAAAATCTTTTAAAACGCTGATACGCAGGTAACAGTATTAAGAAGTGAAACCTTTTACATTCCCACTGCACGTGAATTCCAAAGCAAACTCGACACTCCAAAGCGAAATGAGAACATTTGACAGCGAACTGAACACCCTTCAAATTAATGACTGGATTAAGATCTTGGATAATAAAAAAGCTTGATGTGTTGTACTATGATTTTTCAATGGCTTTTGATAGAGTAAGGGCCTCTACAGAGTCTCGCGGCAGCACCCCGAGAATTCGTCCATATCGCTCTCGCCGCAGTGGGACCCACGCTGCCACTATGGTGGAAGCCGCGGCGAGGACGAGTTGTCGCGGAGCCGCCGCACGCAAAGGTCCCCGAGGGCTGCCGCAGTTCACGGCGGCTCTCACCCGCAGCGCCAGGAGCTGCGGGTGACACCCGCCGGAGGACGTGGTAGAAGGATGTCCATTATGGTTCCTCTATTCTAAACATCTTTTAAAACGAATCTACATGCCAGGGATATAGTAGGTTGGTGAATAATCTCTGTCCATAAAGAAGCTTGACAACCAACAATATAATCACCGGTAGTGTCGACAAATGGAGGTGTATGGAATCCTGCACTCAAAATGTAACGCAAAAAAGCTTAGCACGATATTAGGTAACCTTAATTGCTTGGAAAATCTCCGTAACCTTCCAGTCACAAGTTAGTCGTCTGAGGTTTAAGGAAGACCCTTGCACAGAAATGGAAGAAAGAAGAAAGCAGACCGTTCTTTTTAGTACGAGGTATAACTGCATCGGACGGACCTATCGAACTTAACAAGGCATCGGAGAGAATGCGGTGATCACAAGGGCTACCACATTATCTTCGAGCTGCTTGTCAAACGAGGAAATTTTAGCGGAGGTATATCGACAAAAATGAGAGCAAGCGCAAAATGGCACAGAACTGTTGAGTTATAAAAAGTGCTCTATTAGATTTCCGGGCTTAGATTCAAGAACTCCTAACTTGACTTAGAAAACGTTTCTTCACAAAAGAAAAAGCGTTCTGCTTACTTCATCTCTGACATTCTTAGAGGTCGCAACTGCCGACAAAAGTACGCAGTGTTGCGTACAGCAGTCCTTGCGGCGCCGCACCACCTGCCGTTGTCATGGCGGGTCCGCGGCACCCGCAAGACTCTGCTGCCGGCCTAAGCCATGCTAAATTGGTGTATAAGGTGGCAAAACTAGGCGTGCATTCTGTCATTTGTAAGTGGCTTAAAATCTTTTTAGAAGGAAGAACCTTCCAAGTGAAAATTTGTGAAAGTTTTTCATTCAGCCGAGTAGTTAGAAGTGGAGTTCCGCAGGGAGGAGTGCTGTCACCCCTTCTTTTTATAATGTATACATCGGATGTCCCGGCATTATTGGAAGGTAGTGGGGTGGTGGTCAAACAATCTGCTGACGATTTGAAGTTGTATAAGGAGGTAGTTACACAGCAAGATCGTGCTGCTATGCAGTTCGGATCAGATCTCCTATACAATTGGTCCCTGCAGTGGCAATTGCCACTAGCACCGGAGAAAACCGTGTGCATGAGGTTAGGGATGTCAGATGTTCCATGAGAATATACTGTAGGTGAACACTGCATATCTAAGGTTACAAGAGTAAGAGATTTGGGTTTCGACTATAATGATAAATTGGACTTTGCTGAGCATTATAGTATAATTAGTAGGAGTGCGCTAGGCAAAACATATCACAATTTCAAGGCTTTGAGCACGAGAAATAAAGATGTGTTGTTGAAAGCATGTAAGACCTATGTCAGCCCAATAGTTGAAAGTGCGACAACAGTGTTTGCACCGCATAAGAAGAAATACAGTGTGCAAATTGAGAAGGTGCAAAATAACTTCACTAGAAAACTTCTGCTTCGTACAGGTAGTTTTTTATATTCTAGAGTACCTAGAGCCCAAATAAGAAATAAATATCTTCGTCTGAATACATTGCAGTCCCGACGTAGGCTCAGGGACGTGTGTCATGTTCAAAATGCTCGCAGGGATCATAGACATTGACGATTCAAAATTCTTTTCATTGATTCTCTCAAAAACTAGAGGTAGTTCGGAGAAAATTTTATGCGGAAAACCTAGGACCAACCTTAGATTGAACTACTTTACGTGCAGAGCGTTGTCCTGTTATCTTACACTTAAGCATGACGTTCCGCTTACCGCTAGCTCTTTCCGGTTATTTAAATGTTTTGCAGAAATCAAATTTCTTAAACATTAGGTATTGTGTTGTCGTTTTTATCTGTCGTTGTTTTCTTTTTAACGTATGTCTTAAACGTGCGTAATAAACTATAACTATAACTATAAATCAATGCGGATGCCTTCCAAACAAAAGCAGGTACATTTAACGAAGGTCAAGAAAAATTTCAGTTTAAAAAATGACTATAGCGTTCCTTGAGAATTTCAAATACACCTGCAGCCTTTGAATTCTCATAAAAGATTTATCATTTTAGGTACAAAAATGATTTTAACGTCACTTCACAGTATAGGAACCGAAAAGTTTTCATAGTGTTTCGAAAGGTGATCGCAGCATGCACACCTCTAACACGATGCAATTTTCATTTGATTGATACCAAAACCTCCATTGGGGGAGGGAGTGAGCATTAGTAAAAAAAACAATTTAGCAAAACACGCATATATACACTTAGCGGCCTCAATCGAAAGTGTCAATCAAATGCACAGAGTTACGTAAAACGCTCAAAATTTGCTGCTTTCTTGCACTTCGAAATAATTCCTGAACCCTCTACATCCCTGCAATAAAACTTTACAAGAAGCAGAATAAAGCGAAAAAGTTCAAACGCTGTACTTGTTTTATTAGGAGGAAAAAAATATTAGTAATCAACTGGAGCGATCACATATTTTTGAATTCGAAAAATTTATTAACATCTTCCTAGAGAATGCCATATTTAATTTGGACAACGTTTGTTTCGATATATACAGGGTGTGTAAAAAGTATTGACGCACTGAACCTAGGCGTTAGAAATGACAACACATTATAAAACTTAACAAGTTTATATACGATAGGTCAACAATGATCCTGCGAACAAAATGGCATCACTTGTATTTTATACGGGCTTCTTTGCTGTGAATGCAGGGGCGATGACGACGAGGAAAGTCATCGACGGTGCGCCGCAAGCGGTCCACGTCGGTTTCGTTCTCTACTTGACCTTCAATGACTTGATTCTTTTGTGCATTTAACCCGTAAATGTATTACATGCTCTTCAAGGACCTCCAAAGTGCTTATTCTGGCTGAAGGCTCGCTGCAAAGGAGGCGCATCCGGTCAGTTTCACGGTTTGTGCACTCACAAGCGTATTTCGTTTTCGTGGATACAGGAGTGAAGATAAATCAGTACAACTATATGTGTTGATGTCCTAAAGAAGCAACTGGCTTCTTTGCTCGAATTCCACCTCGAGAGTAAGCCGTGTGTCTTCCAGCAGGATTAGACTTGCGCAGAGTCGAGGATTGTTCAGGACTGGTGCCGCACCAACTTGAAGGACATCATTTCGGCACAGGAATGACCTCTGCATAGACGGGATTTAAGTCCGCTGAATTACTCTATATGGGAAGATTCGGAGAACAAAGCTTGCGCTACTTCCCATAAAAGTATGAAGTAAGTGAAGGATGATCTGGCCATAGCATGGAAGGAAATCGGCGTGGACTACCTGCGGCGCACCGTCGATGCCTTTCCTCGTCGTCTTCTCCCCTGCGTCCGCAGCAAAGAAGCCCACATAAAATACAAGTCATGCTATTCTGTTCGCAGGATCATTGTTGACCTATCGTATATAAACTTGTTAAATCTTATAATGTGTTTTCATTTCTAACGCTTGGGATCAGTGCGTCAATACTTTTTACGCACCCTGTAATAGAAAGTGTTCGGTTTGGTTTCAAACCATTCCGTTTGCTCCCAAAAGTGTCCCATTTGCTATGAAATAGAACATAGAACATAAAACACTTATTAGCCAAAAGGTGATACAAAGTCAGTTTAGTACAAAAGGATACATCGAAAGTTGGCTTTTTGAAAATTATCAAAATCAGAACGTAAAAGTTTGTCGAGCAAAAATTGATACGAATCAGTTTGGCACAAAACATTACGGCAACATTGCGTCAGATGATTTAGTCTTTCAACGCGAACGGGATAGTTCGATTTCTACCCCTATGCCCTCTTCTGAATTTGCACGAGATGTCTAGTGGCTGACTAAAGATGTGATAGCTGTCCACAATGATAAGGAGTTGAGTGGTGGAGCATGGAAGGACACAATGTCACATACAGATTTATCCCCTCCGCACATGTTCAAGAGCTGCTTAAAGGATAAAAGGATAAAGGACGGCGTTACTCAATCCCTTCTGGGATGCGCCAGCGCATTCTACTTCTACGGGATGTCGTGGAGGCGACATGAATGCGTATTTGACCATACAACGACTTGCGGTGGCCAGCCGATGAACAAGTCAGCGCTCTATCCTTCCCAGACAAGTCTGGTACCAATTCACCGACCCCGGAAGGATGGAAGGCTTGGTTGGCCTGAGCGGGAAATCCGAACCAGGAACCTGGTATCGGGTGCACGCGTCTCCTCCGACTGCGCCACACGCGCCCTTCAAGAGCTGCTTGCTTGGTATTAATATCAATTATTTCCTGTAGTATTTGCTTGCTTACGGCACAAAACATTACGGCAACATTGCGTCAGATGATTTAGTCTTTCAACGCGAACGGGATAGTTCGATTTCTACCCCTATGCCCTCTTCTGAATTTGCACGAGATGTCTAGTGGCTGACTAAAGATGTGATAGCTGTCCACAATGATAAGGAGTTGAGTGGTGGAGCATGGAAGGACACAATGTCACATACAGATTTATCCCCTCCGCACATGTTCAAGAGCTGCTTAAAGGATAAAAGGATAAAGGACGGCGTTACTCAATCCCTTCTGGGATGCGCCAGCGCATTCTACTTCTACGGGATGTCGTGGAGGCGACATGAATGCGTATTTGGCCATACAACGACTTGCGGTGGCCAGCCGATGAACAAGTCTGCGCTCTATCCTTCCCAGACAAGTCTGGTACCAATTCACCGACCCCGGAAGGATGGAAGGCTTGGTTGGCCTGAGCGGGAAATCCGAACCAGGAACCTGGTATCGGGTGCACGCGTCTCCTCCGACTGCGCCACACGCGCCCTTCAAGAGCTGCTTGCTTGGTATTAATATCAATTATTTCCTGTAGTATTTGCTTGCTTACGGTGGACCTTTTCTCAAATGTTCTCTCCGCATATATTATTAGGTTGAGAACAGCAAATTCACCGTTAGATCTTCGATTCCGTAAAAGCATCAGCAAGCTAGAGCATGAGCGACAACTCTTTTAAGCGACAGCATTGGCGAAGGCCTGCCGCCAGTAGTGGTTGTATACTTTTGCTGAATATGAAAGTTTTCAGACAATAAATAATCAAGACGAAGAGGGAGAAGGAACAATATCAATGAAGACAGACAAGGAAAATTAGTATATTACAAAGAAAAATGCGCTAAAAATTCTGTTATGTCGTCAAGATTTTTACGGAAACTGCCATTAATTCGTTAAAATATTTTAGTTAAATCGTTAATCGTTATAGGTACACCCCGAGATGAATAATACGAAATAAGATGAGAAAGTTCACCTAGAAAAAAGTCGAAGATTTCGGTCAATTAGTTTAGCAACAGCATAAGATTAAGCAAACCGAGCATGAACACATATATAGCACCTATGTGCCGTTCAAAGAAGCTTCTGCATGAAAAATCTCTTAGGACAGGATTGCTGTAAAAGAAGCAGTCGAGTCGAGTCGAGGCGATACGTAGACCAACGGCAGTGCAATGTTATGTTAGCAAAGAGAGACATTTTCTGTGGTGCGTGCAATATTGAATGCGTCATAGGAGAATGCTTCGTGTGTTGTCGCAAAACCTCTGAGATTCCAGCGATTTTATAGAAGAAATTCTTTCGTCGAAAATTTTTCGGAGTGCGAATTGTATCTTAACGTAAGTGGCTCAGCCGGCAGTAGGTGCCAGCCTCGTGCACAACTCCAGGCTTAGAATGACAAGGTATTGACGCCACGGCTCCAAGAGTTTGTTAGGCGCTTGTGTAGGAAAGGCAAAGCACTGACTTGTCCACCGCAAGTGGTCAGCCGATAGATGGGCCTCGTAGAAGTGGGGCGCAAGGCGCATCCCGAAAAAGAAAGACTAACGCTGGCCTCTATGCTTTTCGTTACATTGAAGCCATATATTAGGCTGTCGCAAAATTAATCGCCGAAACGGACCGCTTACTTCAAACTGCTATAGCTCAGCTTAAACACAGCTTTATGAATAGAAGTAAAACCCAACAAAATCTATACATGTTTGCCAACGAATTGATAATGAAACCAATACTTCACAATAAAAAACTGAGATCATAGTATTTAATGAAATCAAGGAAAGCACATTCAACATGTCCAAATAACTCGAACTCTGTCGCAAATCGGCAAACAATTGTTGTCTTCCAAACTGTTACCGAAAGTCGTTCTTCTACTCGTTTTCGGGGAATAACATGGAGGAACTTTGAAGGTTGTTACCCAACATGGTATCTTAGAGAACCACTAGGTAGAGAAGTACGTGTTGAACCTCTCCGAGACAAGGCTAACAACAACCTAGATCGAAAGACAGAGGGCTTTGTTAGCCTTTACGAGACCGATGCGGGATAATGCGAGAACCGATGCCTCCTTTCGACTGTCCCTGTTCTACAAATAGAACTCAAAGTGGTTTGTAGTAACAAAAGAACTCGTCATGTAAACGACGCTTGACCACGGTTAACGATTAGTAACAAAGGTTGGTGTTGACACCTTTCGGGATGGGCAACGCATTCTGCCTCTGAGATGTCGCGGAGCCAGTTCAAACGCGTCGTTATCCCATACATTGACTCTTGGTACCACCGGGGACATAGTTCACATCTTTCCTAGAGCGCGTAGTGACGCAGTCCCGTGGAAGTAGTAGAATGCAGGGCGCATCCCAAAAAGATGGAATAGCCTCGTCCCTTAACCTTTATTCTTTATTTTTCTAAGAATTCCTGATTCCAATTCAACTACGGAAGGGTGGAAAGTTCAACCTGCCTGGGCAGGAAGGTAACCTAGTATCTATTCGGTGCTGGCGGCTTCTACCGACTGCATAATTGCTTTGAAGCAATATTTATTGCTCAAAATATTATTGGATAAAGGGTCAATGCCGGAGTTAGTCAATCCGCTTTGAGATGGGCCACGCATTTTGTTATATTTCAACGGAATATCGTAGAGACATTATGAAAATATTATTTGGCCAATACCAATGAGCTAAGATAGCCAATCGATTGACAAGTCTGTGTTTTATTCTTCCCAGGCAGGCAATTCTGGTGGCAATTCACTGATGCCGGAGGAAAAAAGACTTCGTGTTGGAGTAGGCGGAAAACTCGAACTAAGAACCTGATCCAGTGTGCAGACGACGGCCGGCGCCTCTGACTGCGCTACCCCTCGCCCCAATACATATATTATACTAGAGATGTAGCGGACTGAATTCTGCTGGTTGTCTAAAACCATGTCCGTACCCATTAAAGTGTTACTCAAACTCCTTCATGAGCTCCAAACGAGATGTATGACAGAAGTTGTGTCCCTTGGCAGAGTAGTGCTACCTGGGTTACTTTGGCACGCGACAGGGGCGAATAAATGTGCTGCTGGCGCTCATTGAAAAATCAATATCGAACAAAATGAAAAGTTATTCAAGTGATATTAAACTATTATACAGTACTACACCACATATACGACATTCGAATGAGCAAAAGATCAAACTGCAGGAGGAGTCGAAAGGTCTCAGGGAGCCCAAACCATGGATAAAGGACCGAGTTATTTAATACCTTCAAGATGCGCCGCGCATCCTACTTCTACGTGATGTCGTGGAGACCTACTGGACCTATAAACTCCCTCTATTTAACTTCCTCCCAAATACGATGAGAAACACATGTGGAATCGAATGAGCTTTACCTTGTTACAGGATGTTTTGTTGCGATCAAAACTCTTGCGCCAGGCGGGACTCGAACCCGCATCTTCTGCTTTCCGGGCAGCGATGTTCGCCTTACACCACCGGCGCTGTTTGACCGCACGTAACATCCGCGATATCCTCCGAATGAGCTTTACTTATGGTTAGATGAAAAAGGAGTCCAGCTATGGAGCTTGGAACAAAGTCATTGATTTCGGGCAATTATTTTGCAACGCCGCAATATCAAGCAAATTTGCCATAGAATAGAGGACAAAGGATAAAATACAGTATTAATCAAGCCCGTTTTGGTACCGTCTACGCATTTTACTTCCACGGGATATTGTGTGGATATTTAGAATAGGTATTTGGCCCATAGACGGCTTGCAGTAGCCCACGGATGGATAGTATGCGTACAATCTCCCAGGCAAGTCCGGAACCAATATACCGATCCCGAAGGGGTGGATGGTGGCCCTGATGGAAGCCGCACCAAGAACCTGAAGGAGGGAGCACGCGAAAGGCCGCGCTTTTTCCGACTGCGCTACTTCGAACCAAGTTAATCGATAAAAAATTGAAGGGTCAGATATGAAAAGTGAAGGCAGATGTCGTAGACAACTACTAACTATCGGCTACAATACAACAGAACGGATGCAAGCTGCAGCGGTGCTATTGGAGGTGGAGAAAAGTGGGGAGAAAGCAGTCGTTGCACTTGAGAGTCAGATCGACTGGAGGATATTGACGAGAATCGAGCGCGGCGCTGGTGTTCAGTGTTAATGCGAAGAGCGAAAATCAAAGCACTGATGTTGTTAATGAGAGCAAAGTCAATTGTCAAACAGGCGCCTCTCAGCGCTGCTCAACATCGGAAGCGTCTCATTCAGATCGGCTCGACAATGGAGAGCATTCAGTAGACAAATAGGGAACAAGGAACGAATGGTGAAGGACAGCATTATTGGATTCGACGAACATTGAAGACGAATTGCTAGTAAAACCGATCAAAACTCTTCCTTCCAGTCAAAGCTATTGGTACCAACGATCCCTCGATATTGGTCAAAGCGTACAAGACTTTTGCTGGTCCTATTCTCGAATATGGGGCCTGTGTTTTCTTTCCCAGTGAGAAATCCATTGTTGAGAGATTGGAGAAGGTTCAGCATAGTTTTGTAAATAAAACACTCAATCGAGCCCTTGGTTTTCCATATAAAAGTATACCCCTTGAAATAGTAAGAAATAAGATAGTCCAATTTGGATAATCCATATCTGAAGTGAGAAGAGACGTAACGATTTCTTGAGAGTTTTCAAAATTATTAGCGTGGCTTTCGATTTGAAAATTGGCAACTTTTCCTAATTCGGTGCCTCATCTACCTGCAGCCATGGCTCCAAGCTGTTTCTTGGCAATCCTAGAACACGCCTTAGAAAGTCGTTCTTCGCATTTAGAGCTGATTCAGATTATGTGAAATCGTACAAACAAATGCAGCTATCTAAATCCTCTTACGCTTTTAAAAAAGATGTGTACCCCTTTCTTTTTATCTGTCACACGTCTTATGCACTTAGCTTGTTTGTGTTGTTTTTTTCCCAGGTGTCGTTGTTTCAACATGTACTTGCGCATGAAATGAATGGAATTATTAGTGTTAATCAACCCTTTTGGGATACGCCACGCCCTCTGTTTCCGCGGATTACGTTGGTGACGTATTTGGCCTACACAATGACTGGAAATGGCCAGCCGATGGAAACGTCAGTGCCTTATCCTTCCCAAACCAATCTGAAGATATTCGCCGATTGTGGATGGATGGAAGGTTTGGTTGAGCTGGGCGGAAGATCCGAACCAAGAACCTGGAATCCGGTAAAGCGCCTTCACCGAAAGTGCTACCTCGCGGCCGAAAATGAGGATAGGATTTGAGAAGTCAGGGCTATGACCAGCCTTACCAGGAACCCCTAGTGACGTTCGGCATCCATCAAAGAGTCGACGCGAAAAGAAAGGCTCGCTAGGAAAACTTCAAAGTACAGTCGACGCCTTTCAACGTCGGTTTACTCTCGGATAAAAACTGACGGCACACAAGACACGTCCCTAACCCGACCGGTACTGAGAGGAGATTAGGAGGGTAGAGAGCTTCAGAGCTCCACAAACAGCCCTGCAATACGATCAATAAGATCTGGCAAGACCGTACGGGGCAGGAACAGCTGCAGCGGAAGATGTGCACGAGTGTAACGCGTGGAACGCGGCGATGCTTCTGCCCTACCAGTGGCGTACTCGGTTCTTCGGATGGTTTTTGAGCCGTCATTCAACGCACCGACATCGCGGCACGTCGTTACAGCGGTGAAAACTTGCATGCGATAATGCTCAGTGAGACGTATAGACAACAGCAGAGCAATAGGGATGAGGTCGCGGTCACTGTGTCCTATTTTCACGTCAGATTGGATACACTTCTTAACAAGCTGGACGATTGTGAAATCAAAGTGAACGTCTTATAATTCAAAAGGAGTTCACTTCATATTGAACTAAAGATTCCAGAAACACCTGAGTATGTTGTTACAGGATGTTTTGTTGCGATCAAAATTCTCGCTCCAGGCGGTCCCGAACACGCACCTATTGCTTTCCGGGCAGCAATGCTACACCTTACAGTACCGGCGCGGGTTTGACCGTGCGTCTCATTCCGAGCGTAAAGCACGATAGAGGATTTTTGTTCTCTTCTGCCGACTTACTTTTTATATCGATATGCAAAAGCCGAAGCATGCCGTTCTTCTTCTCCATTTGATTGGTGCTGTTGTTGCGTTGGTTTCGTTTCTGCTTAGGCATGGATTGTTTCAGTGTTCTTTTATTCTAATTGTAAAGCGCGTCTTTTTCGATGCATTAAAAAATATCGTCCAGGCCTGTCAGCACCCACTCGTGATGTCAGGATGGTACGTACGGTTAAACAGCGCCGGTGGTGTAATGCGATGTGTCGCTGCCAGGAATGGAGAAGGTACAGGTTCGAGTCCCGCCTGGCGCAAGAGATTTGATCGCAACAAAACATCCTGTAACAAGCAACAAAACATCCTGTAACAACATATATCTTCTCTACCAGCCGCTCCAGGCTTACGCAAATGAACTAAAAAGTTGATAACAATAATTCTTTCTTCAAGAAAAGTTTAGTACGTCTGTCTTTGAAGTTTCAATTCACCTACTCAACAAGTGAACATATTGTCTGAAATTTTATAAAAATCTTAATTTTTAGGAGAAATAGAGGTTTAAATTTTATTCTAAAGAGCAGAAGGGTGACCATTTTCTAGTACCGAAAGAAGCGATTGCGCCAAGCTCTCGTCCAAGAAGTTGCGATTTTTAATCGACTGCAAGCAAAATTTCTGCCTAAATGGAACTTCACATCAGTAAACAATACTACATAAACAATATAACAATATATGGCACAATACCTACTATTGGGGGGGGGTGGTTGATAAATTTCAATAAGCCACCCAGGATGTGACAGAGCACGATGACGCGAGGAGGGCGCAGATTTGGGCAGGGGAAGGAATTCCGGGGTGTGGCCAGAGTTAGGCGCTCGTGCTAAAATTGTTTTTCGTGTACAATGGAGTGATTGAAATTTACCAACCCCCTATTCTAGAATAGCGCCCAATTGTAAAGAACACAGATATTCTTACTTCGGTGCTTCATGTATTCAGCATTTACACTATCAATCAAATAAAATCGCCAAGAGCTCCTCGAGCTCATTGCAATTTGGTTTTAGCACACAGTGCCAAATGTGAAGGGGACTTCTATTGAAGTCTTTATGCAAAACAAGTGTTGATGAAAGCGTTGTGAAGTAGAAAGTAGTAAAGTAGATGGTAACATGCCAACATCGCTGAGCAAGTTCTCAGTAATGAAATGGGAGGTAAGGGTTCCCAAAAATACCACTCCAACTCAGCACACGTGACGTCTGGGAAATTGGACTAACCCAGGAGACAACAACAGCATGCCGAAAACACGAGTAGTCAGAGGAGGGTTCGTGTGATGAGCACAAAAATTGCTGCCCATAACTTCGCAATGTCAGGAAACCACATTGAACATTTACTCTATATGTGGCAGACTTCCTAGATTAATTTTAACTATATCGAATGAAAGGAACGGCGGTATACAGTCCCTCTCTAGAATGCGCCACGCATTTTGCTCCTACGGGATGTCGCGGAAGCAATTCGAATGCGTATTTCGCCTACACAATTCCTTGTGGAAGTCATGCCGTTAAAAAGTCAGTGCTTTATCGTTTGCCGACAAGTCTGGTATCTATTCAAAGACTTCGGAAGGGTGGAAGGCTTTGATTCGCCTGGGCAGGGAACCGAGAACTTCGATACCTGAGGAATAAATGGGACTACCAATACTTGTGCAATTTAGCTACCATACGATTTCTAACAATACTGAATAATTATGAATTCGTATGACAATACAGAACATGGCTCCATTTTAGTCTGCTAGGAAATCGAACAAATACGAACTGCATGGCCTTTCCTGCGCGGAAGTCAAATCAGGATGTCGTCCTTGTAGAGCTGTTCACTTCTGATTCTCCCATCTTTTTCAAGAAAACCGAATGAGCCGCCCACCACCTCCCCCTCCGAGTAGGATAGAGCCCAAAACATCTGCCATTCTATGCATAAGTAATTATTCCATAATAATTTCACTAGTGTCAATTTTCAAGGGAAACTGCGATAATAAATATTTATTAAAAATCGTTCGGTGGTTCACAAAGAAATGCGTCTGCTGTAGATGTAATGATTATTTACTTACTGATTACTTAGATGTTTTGTCGTTTTTTTTGTTCTTCACGTATCGCTTTTTTCATATTTATTCCTGCCTTGGGCGCGTGGAGCGCAGTCGGAGGAGGCGCCGACTGTCGCCTGCATCCGATACCAGGTTCCTGGTTCGGATTTCCGCCCAGGCCAACCAAGCCTTCCATCCCTCCAGGGTCGGTGAATGGTACCAGATTTGTCTGGGTAGGATAAAGCACTGACTTGTTCATCGACTGGCCACCGCAAGTTACTGTATGGCCAAACACGCATTCAACTCGCCTTCACGACATCTCGTAAAAGCAGAATGCGTGGCGCATCCCAAAAGGGATTGAATAACGTCGTCATTTATCCTGTTATTCCTGCCTTCACCAGGTTCTCTTATTAGTTGTTTGCTTTGCTGCATGGATTTCCATGTATAAAATAATAAATTAATTAGTTAAATGAGGAAAGCAAGAACAAGAATAAAAACAAGTAAATGAAGTTGGAAAGAAAAAAAGCTGAACGAATAAAACATAGTCCTTCGACTACTGTATACGCTCTAAAAAATCGTCAGAGAGCATCACATATTTTGCATCCTAAAGGATATAAGATAAAGACTCCCATGGGCGTATTAAGTACATCAAGGTTTACTTCGCATCTTATCGTTAGACCTTTGAAAAGGATAGAGGAGAGCGGAGATCAGACAGTTACTTTAAATAAAGATGAACAACAAAAGGAACAGCACACGATTGAATAAAGGATTCGTTGTAGAAGCTACGACAATCCCAGATGATCTATACATCTACCAAGAGAGCTTTAGCAGGCAAAAACTGCAGTTGGAAATGAATATCGTTCGTACGCTGGGAAGAACAGAAGTTCCACACAGTCGATATTCCGTGAAGTGTGAGAATATGACGCCAGTGGAACGTGGTTTTATTTTCACGAAACTATCGACAATAGAGCAGGTCAGAGTTTACCAAAAAAGATACGCATGAAAACGGTTTGCAATTCGCCCACTTAGTCAACGAGAAGAGTCGAATGTTACGAACATAGGATAGGTTTCCGCCTGAAGGAGGTCGAACAGGAGCAATATTTCTACAGCGATAGCATGCTTTGGGTCAAAAGAAGACACTTGTTTCTTTATTTACTCATGGAAGAATGGCCTTGGGGTAGCGCAGTTGATTGAGGCGATGTCTGTCGCAAGCACGCAGTTCCAGGCTCATGGTTCGGTTTCCCGCCCAGGCCAACCAAGCTTTCGGGGTTGGAAAATTGGTACTAGACTTGTCTCAGAAGGATTAAGCACTGACTTGCCCATCGGCTAACCACCCAAGTCATTTCAGATCAAATATGCATTCAAAAAATTTCTCGACAATGTCTCATAGAAGTGAAAAGAATGCGTGGCGCATCCTGCAAAGGACTGACTAATGCCAAACTTTCTCCTTTTTTCTCAATAGTTATAGATGGATAAAACTTATACGTGAAGATGTAGCGAAACAGCAGTAGTAAGCAATCTCAGAGAACCCCAACAAAACTCCGCAGAAGACGGAATAAGCAACAACTAAGCCATGCGGAAGAAAAGAAAAACGCCGATTCCAAAAATATATCTGGTCAGAATTGTTATGAAACGCTTAGAAAAGCAGTTTCTCCATGTGATTTCCATTGAAGAGATGGTCAAACATTGGCAATAAAATAGTTTACCAAAGGATTACCCCTTGCGAGAAGAGCCTTGCCCTAATACCAGATTTAGCTTTAATAAGTGAAAACAAACTTTTAGAGGTTTAGACTCTGTAATTAACTTGAACAACATTACAAGATCACTTTTCTGTTTTCTACCTTCTAAAGTTGACAGCCTAAGCATTTTGCGCCTCTTCCAACCTCAGATATAACACAGTAAATCAATAGTCAACATCAAGGAGTAAACGGGTAAAAAACGGCGTTAATCAACCTCTTTTGGGATGCGCCAAGCATTGTTCGGTATATCGCAGGGGCAAGTTGAATGCGAATTTTGGCTACACCATGAATTGCGATGGTCAGCCGACGAACAGGTCAGTGTTGACCATTCCCAGAGAAGTCTGGCACTAATTCACCAGCCCCAGAGTGATGGAAGTCTAGGTTGACTTGAACGCAAAAATCGAACCAGGAACCTGGAATCGGTTTCAGGCAAAATACATATGTAGCGCCTCTTCCGACTGCGCTCCAAGCGCCCTAAGAATATTCAGCTTTCAAAACAAATTCTTTCCGAGAAGCGCCTAATTTTCAATTTAATTCCGCCGTAGTGTTTCCGAGATTTAAGCTGTAAAGCAAGCTCTATGACACAAAAATCGGCCTTTTATGTTGCCATGTAAAGTGGACTGAACTTCTCAATTTTTATGCAAGGTGTCATATACTTTTGACGTGTTCAAAATTGTACTTTCCTAACGTGGTGGTACCAAATCCTTCTATCAGTACATGGATTATAAAACTTAAACAAATTCAGGAATGCTCGAAGCACCGAAGCGGCGGAAACATTCGGCTCGACCCCATACAACAGGACGTGCTGCTCTGCAGCCTACACGAAGCGAGTTTAAGGCAGTCGGTCAGCAGAATAGTCAGCCAGTGACAGCTCGAATGCTGGCCTGGATATTTACGCAGAACCAGCCAGGCAGCCAGCAGCCAGCTGTAAAGCCTGCCAGCGGCCTCCGTCCGACCAGGCTCGATCGGTCCGCTCGCTCGCTCTTCTCCGCACAGGCCATCACCACTAATCAATCGATTCGCGGCAAATTATGTGTGGACAGCTTGGAAAGAAGAGGAAAATTGTGCTGCTTCGTTAAAAAAAACTTCCAGGAGCCATCTCTTATCACCTGTATCACCTGTCGTCCCGTTGATCATCGACTTGCTCGAGCGGGCGCCAGCAGCGTCTCCATTCGTCCCTGTCGCGTGCCAGAGTGGTCCAATGGATCCTCCTCGCTCGAGGAACACGAAGAGCGTCATATCGGTCGTTCAGGGCTTTCACGAAGAAGTCCGACCAACGCGTTGGTGGGCGTCCTGGTGTTCTTTTGACATCCCGCGGAATCCAGTCTGTGACGGCTCTCGTCCAGCGGGTGTCTGCGAATCGCATTACGTGGCCGGCCCACCTAATTTTCGACGACTTGGCCCATGCGACAGCGTCTCTGATCTTCGAACGTCGGCGAAGCTCGGAACTCCGGAGGCCTTCTCTCACTTGCGTGAGTCGTGTCACTCCGAGCATCGTCCTCTCGATTCCACGCTGCGCGACGCTGATCGCGTGTTCATCCTGCTTTCGTATAGCCCAGGTCTCTGAGGCGTATGTTAGGGCAGGAAGAACAGTGGAGTCGAATAGGTGGGCACGGAGTCGGACGTTCTTCGTTTTCTTCACGACTTCTTCGACGCTCTTGAAAGCTCCCCAAGCCGCTCGTTTCCTCCTGCTCAGCTCTGGTGCTAGGTCGTTGGCCATGTTGACTTCGCGACCCAGATACACATAGCTGGAGCATTCGGAGATGTTCGTTCCGTTGAGCGAGAATGGGGCATCAGAAACCCATCCGTTCTTCATGAACATCGTCTTCGTAAGATTCAGCTGCAGTCCAACGCTTCCACATACACGATCGAAGTCGGCCAGCATTCGCTCCGCCTGAGTGATGCTCGGTGTTATGAGCACGGTGTCGTCAGCGAAGCGAAGATGGTGCAGTTGCCGGCCGTCGACCTTCACTCCCATGTCATCCCATTCTAGTTCGCGCATGACGTTTTCGAGGGTGGCGCTGAAGAGCTTCGGGGATATGGTATCCCCTTGTCGAACCCCTCTCTTCACGTCAATGACGACGTCGTTGTAGAATGGTGAGATCTTGGTCGTGAATCCACTGTACAGCTCTCGAAGGACTCTGATGTACTGAGTAGGAACGCCCTGGGTGAGCAGGGCTTCCATAACCGCTTCAGTCTCGACGGAGTCGAATGCCTTCTTCAGGTCAATGAACGTAAGGCAAAGCGGCAGCTTGTACTCTCGCGACACTTCGATGAGCTTCGTAATGGTGTGTATGTGGTCGATCGTGCTGAATCCTCTCCGAAATCCTGCTTGTTCGCATGGCTGTCCTTCGTCCAGCGTTCTACTAATCCTATTCAGGATGACTCGAGTGAACAGCTTGTAGACTACCGACAGCAGGCAGATCGGGCGATAGTTGCCAATGTCGTGCACGTCTCCCTTCTTGTACAGCAAGACGGTCTTGCTGGTCTTCCACTGAGATGGAACCTTGCATTCGGATAGGTAGCGTGTGAAGAGCCGCGCCAAGGTGTTGATGAGCGCTGGCGGGAGGTTCTTCAGGTGTTCAGCTCTGATCCTGTCAGGACCGGGTGCTGTACGTTTCTTCACCGACGAGATGGCGTGTCGGATCTCGGAAGGGAGAACAGAGGGGATGACGTATCCATCCTGCGGAAGATGGCGTAGGGGCAGGTGGACGTGGCTATCGAAGAGATCGGAGTAGAAGTCGTGGATGACTTTCTCCATGGTCCTTCTGGAAGAGGTGACGGTTCCGTCAGGACGTCGGAGAGCGGTCATCTTGGTCTTGAAGTTGGCGAAGTTCCGGCGGGCATTGCGGATGCTCAGCCCTGCCTCTGCTGCTTCAGCCAACACTTCCGCCCTTCTCTCCTTCAGATCTTCCTTTATCGCCGCTCTGCATAGCTTTGCAAGCTCGGACGTCAGTTGATAGTTGCCTGACGCTCGTGCTGCTCCACGTTGGCGTATCAGCTCGAGAGTTTCCGGAGACAGGCGTCTCTTGGTGGTCTTCAAGCTCTCGGCTCCCTTAGCACTATCGTGGAGATGGTGCACGAAGCGATCGTATTCCTCGTCGACGTTGTCCATGACGGCATCTTCCCAAAGGCCGACAAGAGAGGTGTAGAGATCCCAGTTGATGGTCGTTCTGGGACTCCTCTTCTTGAACTTCGCGGCCTTCTCTCCTTGACGCGAAAAGCGGAACCTCGCGCGAAGGAGGCGGTGGTCCGATCCCGTGTAGAACTTGGGGACAACGGAGACATCGGTCAGGCAATACTTGCGATTGAAGATCACAGAGAGACGAGATCGACCACATCATCTCTTATCACTTGTTCAAAAGCACGAAGTAGACGTACTGAGGATAGAAAAGAAAAGCTACTTCTAGGCAATCCCTCAAACACTAAAGGGATGAAACGATAAAAGACGGCGATAATCAACCCATCATCATCGATCCCAATCGATAATCACTTTGGGATGCGCCACGCATCCTAATTAAACGGGTTGTCGCGGAGGAGGCAATTTGAACACGTATTAGATCTACACGAGGAGATGGCCAGTCGATGAACAAGTCAATATTTTATCTTTCCAAACAAATATCACACTAATGCACCAGCCCAAAATGGATAGAAGGTTTGCTTGGTTTAGGCTGGAAACCCGAACCAAGAATCTGGAATCAGGTGCGCGCCACAGTCGGCTCTCCCTCCAACTGCGCTACCATGCGCCTCAAACAATAACTGACTCAACATTTTAATACTTAAATTACAAAGGTATTTATATAATATAATTTTATAATAAATATAAAGTGCAAAAAAGAATGAGACACGAAGATGCGCCCTTTTTAAGATGCGCCCATGCACTACATTTAGAGGGTCGCGCACGCACAAAAATATTTATTACCTATATCTATTTATGGTTACCTTATCCCCTAATTTAAGGGGAGCGTGATAGTGCAGTGGGAGGAGGCGTCTGCTTTCGCGAGCGCCCTGAATCGACGTTCTTGGTTCGCTTCTGTCGAGGCTAACGAAGCACGACTGCCTAAGATACGCATTCAAATGGACATTGCGATCCTGCAGAAGTGGAACGTAAGCGCGTGTAACGCAGTCGGAGGAGCTGCCGACTGCCACGTGCACCCGATACCACGTTCCTAGTCCAGGTCCATCAAGCATTCCACCCCTCCACGGTCGGTGAATTGATATCAAACTTTTCCGGGAAGGATAACGCGCTGACTTGTTCACCGGCTGACCACCGCAAGTCATTGAATTGCCGAATACACATTCAAATTCCCTCCATCTCATAGAAAACGAATGCGTGGCGCATCCCAAAAGGGGGCCGGATTCATCAACGACTTACGCAATCTTAACGGAGAATCGTAAGTGGAAAGCTCAGATAACGCGGCTTATCGCCCGCGATATCGCTTGATAAGCCGCGTTATCTGAGCTTTTCGCTTACACCTCTCCGTTAAAGTTACATAAGTCGTTGATGAATCCAGCGTAGGGAATGAGTAATGCACCCCTTTATCTTTTATCCCTCAGAAATGTGCATATGCAGTGCATCCAAACTAGTAATTGATTAGCAGAATTTCGTCTTCGTCTATGCAATGGCTTGTGGTGGCCAACTGATGTACAGGTCAGTGTTTTATCTATCACAGACACGTCTGCTAGCAATCCTACGCCAACTCCCGAAGAATGGAAGGATTGTTTGACCTGCGCGTGATCCGAAAAACGAGCTTTGAGCTTTGAATAGGAGTGCACGCCTCTTCCGACTGCACTACCATCGCTTTCATTGCTCCAAAATGTCATTCCAAAGCAAACACAAACAAGACATGTATTAAGAACTACCAAAGGTTTTGTAATTATACTATCAATAAAGTAAGCGTCACAGTATACCAGATAACCGCGCAATCTCATCGCGCAACGCTTCGGAAACTCATCGCTTCCAAACAACGCAACACTATAAGATGCCTGTTGGCTAAAGGAGATAAGTTGATGATATAGTGAATTTCAGGAGCCCCTTCAAAGGGTCTGGAATTGATCGGATGTAAAAAGGGGACGATCGATAGTGGTGTCCAGCCGACCGATCGCGGGATCTGGAGGAGGAGCGAAGTGGCGCCGTCCTGAGGGCAGCGTAAACGCGGCTGTTTCACGCCGTGGCAGCGGCGGCGGCGGCTTCACCACCAAATTTTCTTCAGACAGACGGAAGGATGAACCGACGACGGACGGACACAGCGGTTCTTCTCGCCGCGGTAATCCGTCCGCTGGTTACAACGACGAGGAAGAGGGCTGTGGGTCGGTGCTCCGATGGCACTTGCGCTAAGATTTCGGTGCTTCATGTTGTTAGAACCAGGTCATCTACGACTAGTCAATCAGCCATTATTTAATAGTTTTGATTGTCTATCTTCTGACGTACTTCCAGATGAAACCGAAGCATTATCAACCGACGCTATGCATCGTGCATCCATCTCTAACCGCTTTAAAATTATTGCAGCCTGGCTGACTGCTGACAGGGGCTTCACCACAGAAAACTTTGGCAATAAATCAGCATTTACCAAATTTCTTTAATTGCTACGATACTCATCCAGAAGTGCGGATATGCGAAACATACTCATTGACATCGACAACACGGCAGATTTTGTTTAACTGTTGATTGTGAGGATCTTGTTGGTATATGTCGGTATCCTAGGACTGTCTCTTCAAGCTTTTCAAAATCTTATTATTCGCAAAATGCTTGGTTAAATTTTGATGGATCCTACTCTGTTCAGATTTGTTTTTCAAATAGTTGCAGTTGCATATTTTACTCCATCAAGGCTGTTTTTCTTCTCTTCGTCTCCTCTTATTGATTTTTCTAAGTGTTTCTGTTTGTCTGATGTTCATCTCTGACATGTCCTTTTTCGATCGATTATCACGTGTGTTTATGTTACACGTCATTAAATAAATAAATAAATAAATAAATAAATAAATATTACAAAGGTTCGCTTCATTCCCATATTGAACGTTTACCCATAAGAAGCATTCGTAATATCAACGATATTGATGAATTGTTGCATATCATCTTAGCTCCAGAAAAAAAGAACAGACATAACCTGAGACAAATCCAGTAGCTTTTTTTGGTGCACCACTGACGACATCAAGAAGCGGTAGGCTCACACTTTATATCCTTGTGGCAAAATCCCAGATCAGGTCAAATTTCTTTACATAGAGAAACCTTTGCACAACAAGTTCTTTCCACAAGTTACTTAGTGAAGAGGAAGGTATCCTAGGACTGTCTCTTCAAGCTTTTCAAAATCTTATTATTCGCAAAATGGTTGGTTAAATTTGATGGATGCTACTCTATTCAGACTTGCTTTTCAATCAGTTACAGTTGCTTATTTTACTCCATCAAGGCTAAGTAAATTCTCTTTTCTTCTCTTCGCCTCCTCATACTGGTTTTTCTGAGTGTTACTGTTTGTCTGATGTTCATCTCTGACATGTCCTTTTTCGATCGATTATCACGTGTGTTTTTGTTACACGTCAATAAATAATTAAATAAATAAATTAATTAAAGCGTAGAGCATTATTCTACGTTTAGGGTTTCCAAAGATGTGAAAACATTCGCTCATACTCCGCCAAGAGGATATTTGGTGAGCTGATCACGACCTGAGATCCACTCCTCAAATTTCGACCAGCTACGGTATGTATGTAGATAAGACAAGCGATGGTGAAGATGTCACGATTCACGATTTCACCAAGTTTAACCTTGCGGTTTATTTAAAGCGTTAGTATAAGGTATGGGATCCGTTTTAGCGTTACGGAGGAGTTCCATAGACTTGGCCGTGTAAACATACGATTTTCACGTCAAACTGGACACTCTTCACATAAAATTGGATACTTTTAACGTCAAATTGGAGTCTGACATCCGAGTGAACGTCTTCGTCGCGTTGAATCGAAGCGAGGTTCCCACACGATAAACTACAAACTCCTCAAAATAGGTAGAATAATTGTTTTTCATTCAAGGAAAATTTGCTATGACTTTATTTGAATTTTTAGTTTAGCTGCCTAGATTTCCTAAGTGTAAAAGGTTTATATTAAATAATAACTATGTTTTTATCGGCAGCAGGAATTCAAAACAGAAGCGGTTTGAAATCAAAGACCAGTGGTCGTAGTGATGTGTTGCTTACACGGCTGATGGTTACATTTCACCCATTTCATGTTGATTCTTAAATAAAGGATAGATGACAGTTCTACTCAATCCTTTTTGGGATGCGCCACGCATCTTACTTCTAACGAATCTCGTGGAGGCCGATGGATTGCGCATTTGAACATACAATACTTGCACAGGCCAGCCGATGAACAAGTCAGCGTTTTATCCTTTGCAGACAAGTGTGGTACCGATTCACCGACCCCGGAGGGATGGAAGGCTTGGTTAGCATAGGCGAAAACCCGAACCAGGAACCAGGTATCGGGTGCACGCGACAGTCGACACCATCTTCGATTGCGCTACACGCGCCAATGTGTATTGGTGTATTGTGTTTGTGGTCTACCAAACATTTCCTCAAAATCTTTATGCTAGACAGTTGTTAATGCGTAGTAGAATAATCGATTTTGATTTCAGATACGGATGCGAGTTTACTGTGCCAGCGAACTTTGAAACTTTCTATGCCTTGAATAAACAAACAAAATAAAAAACAAATTGCAAAATTCGGCATTGTTTTTGAGGTGGCCCACTAACAAGGAAAATCAACAAGGGTAAAGGAGCAGTACAAAATACACGTTGTGAAAATTAACAGAATTCGATGAACAGCTGGAAGCCGGCACTAAATGCGTCGCAGCACGTACAGGCCCACACGCGACAGCTATTGGCCCCGTGTCTGTTTGCCAAGCAGAACGACGTCAAGAGGAGGCAAATCCGCGGCGCGGCCCGCTCCTCGCGATTTCCAGACGTTGCTGTGACTGCTGGCTGCTCCACCGGTGCCCTCGCGCACTGTCAACCGAGCAGAGCTGTGTGTCTGTCTGTGTGTGTTTGCTAACTTTCGTTGCTCTCCGCAGCTCCGGAGGGCGACTTCGAGATTTTCTCAGAGTCGCGTTGAGTTCGTTGAGATAAATAGCAGGAGTGCAAGCGCCCCTTGGGCCATCGGGACCACCCAAAATGTGGAAAAACTGGAATGTCTAGGAAGGAAGCTACCCCAAAGAGAAGTGTGGGCAGAGCTATCAATGGCAGGATAAAAGAGCTCGTTTAAAAGAGTAGAGAACTTGCTTGAATCTCTTGTGGTCAGTGAATGCACGAATACGAAGAACATGAGGGCAGAGGGATGCAGGAATCCATCCTTGTCGGGGGGGGGGGGGGGGGCATCGCTAAAAAGATAACGCAAACACAATCGCGGACGATTATCCAAGAAAAGAGCCTTCATAGAGAAGTTCTCTTCCCAGCTCGCCGTTGTGTGTTTAGTGTCCACAAAGTAGTATATTTTCAATTTTATCCCATTCTACCCTACTTGGCAAAAAGGACAGGGTGAAGTGTCCCCTCCGTACTAGGAAAGATTCGCAGGCAGAAGTCAGGTGAAAGCAGATGAATGACGGAGAAGGCAGAAAACGGAAGGAAAATAGAATAGGGATCTATACCATGTAGTACGTGGAGGAATAGCGTGTCCTCATCGTCCATTCAATCCCATGAATTTGTCGGAGAGCTTCTGATGCAGTTTGAGTATGCCTACTCAGAAAAGAAGGTAGTGCGCATTGAACAGCAGACAGAGATGTCACGTTAGGGTTACCCTCCGGAGTAGGACAGATCCGAAAACAAAATAAGAAGAAAAGTGACAAAGGAAGTAGGAGGAGGGTCGCAGAAGCAATAGGTGGAAAAGCTAGAAGCGCATTCACGAAAGAGGTAGAAAAAACAGGAAACAAGAACGCCACAGCTGACGAGAAGAAGGCAGGAAGGAGCAAGAACTGGAAGACGAATGCAGAAAAAACTGGCGCGGGTAGAAAGTGGTGGAAAAGCATTGGTAGAAAAAAAAGTGAAGGAAGGAAATGGTGTAGCAATCAAATGAAAGAAGGCAGAAGAAATATGTGAAGAAAACGAGGGTAAAAAAGGAACAAGAAGAAGAAGATAGAAAAAGGTAAAGTTGGAAAATTAAGCAGAAGAATGTTGAAGAAAGAGATGGCAAAAAAGGATAAAAAAGAAATTTTGAGAAAAGGGAACAAGAAGAGGAAGACAGGCGATAGGTAAAAGAAAGAACAGGAGAAAAGTACCATATATATGTAGAGCAGGGTAAAAAACTGAAGAAGAAGAAGGAAGCACAAGAAGAAAAACAGCGAAACGAAGAATGAAGTGGAAGAATTAATTAGAGGAAGGTTGAAGAAGGAAAGCAGGAAAAGCTTGGAGAGAGAAATCTCAGAAGTGACTAGAAGGAATACGAGGAGGAGGAAGAAAAAAGAAAGAAATAAAAGTGCACAAGGATCAAGAAGAGGAGAAGGTGAAAAGTAGAATAAGATCCAAGGACGCAAGTTAGTGTAGAAGAAGAGAGAAGGTATGTCAAAAAAAGGAACAAAGAAGAAATGCGGAAAGAAAGGAACAGTGAAGCAAGGGAGAAGATGAAAGAACTAACAATAGAAGCCCATGAACTTTCCCGAAAGGTTCTCAACGAGACCTATATGGTGTTGCAGAGCATGAGACGTGGAGCACAGCAGCGTTTTCCCGTTTTGCCACAGGATGGTCCAAAGATGGCAAAAACGGTATCGCCTCAGTGCGGGCTGATAAGGCAAAAGTGGCGCCTGAAACGGGGTTGGCATGCTAAGAAATTAACCTAAAAAGGTTTGGAGCTTCAACTATAGTGAAATCATTGCAATTTGATCCAAGGCCTCCTATCAAGGCTGCAGGATGCGTTTAAGTAATTCATTCAAAGAAGAAAAGAAAAAGAAGAAGAAGAAGAAGAAGAAAGGATCAAAGGACACAGACGAGAAAGAAGACGATGTGAGAGAAGGAAAGGGAAAAAGAAGAGGAACATAGGAAGAGAAGGTGCACAACGTAATGCATCAGCGCCATAAGAACATGATGATAAGAAAAGAAGACAAAGGGAAGAAAAGGGATAAAAAGGCACAGATATGTAGAAAAAGATAAAAATGTGAGAACGCAGAATGAGAGGCAATAATAATGCAGAAAGGAAAGAAATCAAACAAAAGACAAAGGTGAAGAAACATAATAAGAAGAGGATACTGCAGGCTAAAGGAGAAGGTCCTCCGTCCGCATCTGCTGTGAATGATCGGTTGCTCTATTGGAAACTTTGGCGTCAAGTTCAGGGTGGACGAGAGGGGGGGGGGGTGATCATCCTTAAATGTAGCTGATCAAAGGAACTCTTTCACGTTAAATTGTACAGTTTGCAATTCAAATTAGACACTCTGCTAGGTAAGCTTGCTGTTTCAAAATCAAAACAAAAAAAAAATTATATAAAAAACCATCCTCCAGATGAAACTAAAAGCTCTCAAAGAGGCTTGGGACGTTTGCTTGTCTAAGGAAAGTTTGGCGTGTCTTTCTTTGAGATTTTTCAGTTCACCTGCTCAAATAACAAAACCATTTGTTCGAAATAGTACGAAAATTTTACTTTTTAAACAAAAATGATGTTTTATGCGCAATTAGAGGAGGTGCTGGCTATCGCGTGCACATCAAATCAAGGGACTGTCGGTTCGGATTTCCGGCCAACCAGGTCTTTCATCCATCAGGGGTCGTTGATTTGGTACCAGTCTTGCCTAGAAAGGATAAAACACTGAATAGTCCATTGGCTGGCCACCGGAGGTCATTGTATAGGCGAAATATGCATTCAAATCGCCTCCGCGATATCTGGTGGAAGTGCAACGCGTGGCGCATTCCAGGGTAATATCAAGTAAACGCCGTCCTTTTCTCTTTATGCTTTATCAATAATTGCTGCAACGTGCAGGAAGCCGGAATTTGTTATCGCTAAAAAAGACTCCGGCGGGCACTTATCCAGAACGTCGCAATTTTCCATTGATTGATAGCAAAAAATTGGTTTTTTGGACTTAAGCACTTGTTCTCCGTACAACAAAAACATTTTTAGAAAACATGTGTATCTTCACTCTATTGTTTCGAATGGGCAGCACTTTCAAAACCAATCAAAGAAAAATCGGGACGTGGCGCGATTTCTTCTTTTAAAACGCTAATGGAATTTCTGCCCCTTCCTGCACTCCAGGATTAGAGCTAAGGTATAATGTTCCCTCAGAAAGTAGAAATTTTATAAAATTTCAATGTTTAACAACTTAGAGAAGGTGAATTTTTCAAAAATTTTAAAGAAAGTCATACGAAATTTTCTTCAAACAAACACAGATCACTCAATCCCAGTTGGTAAGTTTCTAGTTTACTCTGAAAGACGCTTGTTGTTGTTGTTGTTGTTTTGATTGGAAATATGATAGTTTGACTTAAAAAGCGTCAAGACTGCAAAGAAGTGTCCAGCTTGATCCAAAAAGTGTACAGTTTGGTTTGAAAAAATTAGGTTTACAAAGCATCCAGTTTGGTTTGGAAAGTGCCAATCTGGTTTAAAAAATTTCGAATTTTCTGCGAAAATAACATAAGCTAGCGATAAACGATGAACACAGTGAAATGTCTTTAAAGACCACAAAAGGCTGCTAAGCGACCGAAATGTATGTAATGCCTTCAGTGCGTTTAGATGTGGACAGCAAGAAGCACTAACGCCATGAGAACACGCCGCTTAGAAGCGATTCCTAGCAAAAAGTAGCGTCGACTGTGAAGAATCCATCCTACTCTCAAAGACACTTGCATAACAGCCGGATGTGAACGTAGGAACAAAGGGAAAACATGCCGTAGGGCAGCGTCTCAGTTCAAGTTTTTGATGAGCCCAGTTGACGTCGGCACTGGCCGCCTGTTCTCAAACAGGCTTTAGCCGTTTGATGATAGACGTTCGCGATTTCGACGGCGAACAATCGAACACCTGCTTAAAGTGTTCAAACACAGAGCCACCCGCCTCGAAAATACACCATTTTCACATCAAATTGGACACCTTTCACGTCAAATTGGACACCCTTCTAAACAAGCCTAACGCTTCTAAAGTGAACAACTTACAAATTAAAACGAGCTCTTTTCATGTTAAACTATACTCTCCAAAAAAATAGAATAGTTTTTTTTATTCAGAGAAAATTTTATTACAGCTTTCTTTGAAGGTTCAATTCACCTGCCCAATAAGTGGACACATTGTCTAAAATGTTATAAAATTCTCAGTTTTTTGTGTAAAAATAATGGTTTATAGCTTATTTTAAAGAGCTAGAAGGTGGCCATTTTTAATGATAAAAACTGAGATTGCGCAGTGCCCTCGTCCAAGACGCTGCGATTTTTACTCGACTGATAGCAAAATTTTCCGTTTGGGGTTTCACACCTGTAAACGATGAAACAAAAACAATCGCAAATAACACACAAATTCTCACTTTGATGCTTCATGAATGCAGCATTTACACTATAATTTACTGTAAAGTTACACTTACAATGCAGTAAATGATTTCTGTCTTGTTGCGCTTTGAAAAATTTGTTTAATATTTTTTCTCAAAAGGTAAAAGTTTTATAAAATTATTTCACTCATTCGAGCAGCTAAACAAAAAATGGCAAAGAGAGATATACCAATTTTCCCTTGAACAACAACCCTTTCTATCACCTTAGAGAGTCTGTGGTTTAACCTGTAAGGAGTTCGTTTTGATTACAAAGAAGCTCACTTCGAGGCATCGTTTCAAAGACATCAAGTTTGCCTTAAAAAGTGTCCAATTTGACATGAAAGTGGTGAACCAGTTTTTCCAAAAAAGCTTTAGGATCTCGCAGGTAAAGGATAATCGATAGATCGATAAGTGGCAGAAGTCACAGGCCAACCAAGCCTTTCATCCGTCTGGGGTCGGTGAATTGGTACCGAGCTTGTCTGGAATTGACACAACAATGAACGTCTACCGGCTAGCCACCGCACGTCATTGTATGACCAAATACGCATTCAAATCACCTCCATGACATCCCGTCAAAGTAGAATGCGCGGCGCTTCCCAAAAAAGATGAACAAGTAAATGTTTTATCCTTGTCAAATACATGTGGTGCCAATTCTTCGACTGAAGGTTTAATTAGCCTGATGGGATCTGAACCAAAAACCTTTAATCGGATGCTTGCGACAGCCGGCGCCTCCCCGACACCGCTATTACGCAACATTTCCTTCATTTCATAGGCAGGCTTGGGGAAACCGTACTGTAGGAAAAGAAAAGTGGTGGCAGCAGCAGCCAAGTAGGTTTGGGGAAGAGAAGAAGCAAAAGTCATGCATTGGTCGGAGATTACACAGCAACTCTGTGTGATGTTATGCGTGCTGATTTATCGAGAAAATCAAATAAATTCCCTTGTTTTTCCATCGATCAGGCTTGACTACTCGAGAAACATAGACACAATTCGATACATTAGACACCTAGACAATTCCTATGGGGCAAGCAGCCCTTTAATGATGACGACAGAGGTGAAAGAAAGGACGGTAAGGACAAAGAAATAGAAAAAAGGCAGGGCTAAGTAGACACATACAAAACACAAAAGTTGTTGAAAAAATGGAAGCGTCTTCTTCATGTTCTGATTGTTCACACCTTTTCTACGGTCTAAAGCGAGGGACAATTATTTCAACGAAAGAAGCATGATCTAAGATTGAACAGGATGCGAGATAGCGCAGTCGAAAGAATTACCTGCTGCAGCTTGCACCCGATTAGAGGCTTGTGGATTGGAGTTCTCGCCCAGACCAACTAAGCTCCCTTCCCTCGGAGTCAGTGAATTGATACCAGACTCGGTCTAGGAAGCATTACAAAGTATGTATAATACAATCACTTTTCCAACTAATAGCCACCGAAAGTCATTTTGTAGGCCAAATACGCATCCAGGTTGCCTCCACAATATGCCACAGAAGTAGACTAGGTGGTGTAGCCCGCAAAGAGACTGACTAAAGCCGACCTTCATTCTTGACCCTTTACAGCGAAGACATCACTGGGAGGTATTGCGGAGATTCGTTAGATTTTCGAGCTTACGTTAGGCTTTAAGCTTGTCTTGAAACGAATCATTTAGGCAATTTCTTTTGCAACATATGCTTTTGCTTTGCGCCAGCATGGAAGTTGAAATCATTCAAAAGCGGACGAAGCGCAGGAATTGAACCCATGACCTCCATCCCGCGAAGAATCTGCACTACCCGTTACGCCAACTTATCGTGAGCTCTACACTTGTCATGACTGGATTCTCCACCCGTAGCGGCGATTCCGACTGCAGAGTGCCTTGATAAGGCGGTCTCCGTGCTTTGGAGTTTCGCCCCGTATTTCTCAGAGAGGCGGCGAAATTCCAAAGTGGTGTTACTTTGGATTTCCAATATACCAATGGTGAGAGCTCCAGCATTCATGGTCATTTTGCTACGTCCGATAGACTGCTCGGGTTTTCCGTAGTGACTAAAACATTTTCAACAACCTGCTATCCTTCTTAGGAAAGGGTCACAGTTGAAAGGAATGCCGTCGGTAAGGTCCTATCAGACTTCTTTACTCGTCTGTTTCTGAAAGCAGCTCAGCTTTAGACCAAGATGTTTACATGCATTGTATGTTACAGTACATATCTACAAGCTAATTTCATGAATTATCCCGGGTGAACCGAAGCCACGGGAACAGCAGAACCACACCGATGAAGGTGAGTGAATGCGAATTTAATTCAGATGTTTCGCGCATAAATTTACATGAAAAACTGATGTCTACGCCGAATGTGAACGTGATCTGGTCGTCGCTGACGATGACTGACGTCGACGATTTAGGAGCTGATCGCCAAATGTGATAATTGAGAACAGAAAGGAGGATTTATCCTAACTGTTGATGGCATATGCACTATAAGTGGCACTATTTTTAATTAAATAAACAGAAATACTAGCAAACGATGATAAGAAAACACAGCAGCAACATACGCGATACTTTGTGGTCACCTAATGAAAAATAAAATAACGCCCACACGTTCCCTCAGATATTACGATATTCTCTCAGATATAGGTGTGAACACAATTTTCACGTCAAGTAGGACACTTTTTTCAAATCAAATTGGATAGCCTTCTAAGCAAGTATGACGCTTTCGTAATTAAATAGAAATCTTCCAAATCAAAATGACCGTCTACCGGATTAAACAAGAGCCTCTCCGAAAAAGTTAGAATAAATTCTTTCCCAAGTAAAATGTATAATGACTTTTTATAATGATATATATTATATATATGATATATATGATATATATTATATATTATATATTATATATATTATATATATTATATATTTATAATGATTTTTAATTCTTGAATTCAGCTGTCCCAAGTCTCCTAAGTAAACGCACTGTTTGAAACTTATTAAATTTTTTTTTACCAAAACTGCCATTTAAAGCCCATTTTAGGCAGAAAAACGGCAATTTCTCGACGTGTTAAAAGAAGAGATCGCCAAATGTACTCGACTAGCTTTCTGCGACTTCAACATGGTTGGAAGGGTAAATACTGCTCACTTGGAACAGTGAAGTGATGGTATGTGTGTTTTCCACAATTGCTTTTGATGTACGCTGACAAGTGTTAACCCTACGCGAACAGCATTCCGCTATCAAACGAATGAAAACCGCGATATCCTGGACGAGTACGTGGTGTGTATTATACCTTTGTCCTTGGGAAAAAAATTCGAATTTCGAATGATCGAACAATATTCGATTTTCAAAATTTCGAATTTCGAATGATCGAATAATATTCGATTTTCAAAATTTCGAATTTCGAATGACCGAATAATATTCGATTTTCAAAATTTCGAATTTCGAATGACCGAATAATATTCGATTTTCAAAATTTCGAATTTCGAATGATCGAATAATATTCGATTTTCAAAATTTCGAATTTCGAATGACCGAATAATATTCGATTTTCAAAAAGTCGAATTTCGAATAATCGAATTTCGAATAGTCGAATATTCGATTAATCGAATGAACACTATTATTTACTGTCGTCACCCAGTGGTTGACATTTAATTATTTTTTATTACCCACTGTGAAGGAAATGGATGGCTGCTCCATCCATTTCCTTTACGAGACCAAAGGAAAATAACAGCGGTAAAATGGCAATGAAGCACGCTTTGCTTCCCTAAGAATTCGTGCACCGAGAAGAGAGAAACACCTTGGGTAGGCAGAGCTAGATTGTTATAGGTCTTTCTCTATAGGTTGCTATCTTTCCTTATGTTATAGCGAAGCTTCCAGGTGGTAAAAGAATGATTATCATGGGCGGAGAAATGACACAAAGGGGACCTGGTGCAGAAAGGGCGCACTGGACTCTCATGAATGGCATTCAGTTTGTGTTCTAGCTCCGTTGAAGAGAATTGGACCCGCGTTGGAATCTCATCTGACAAGACACTACGACTTGGACAGTGTTTGAGCGAAAGTGGGGATGGCTCACTTTCATAGGAAACGGAGTATGACTGGCTCTTGTACTCCATAGCCTTTGCTCTTTCTCTCTTCTTCAACGTCTTTACTGGCAGAAAGCTGGAGCTTTCTAGGCCCCTGAAAGTTCTACCTCCCTACCGCAGCCCCTTCGGCTCTAATCGTTCCCTTGTTGTAACTGGGGAAGAAATACAAAACGAAGATTCTCCCGTAGTATACTGAAGGTAAAAATAACTGTGTACAGGCATAACCCTAATCACTTGCGATTAACGTGAATGGCCACAGCACGCTCGACGGCCGTTTACAAGGAAATAGGTGCGCAGCGGAGGGCCGCGCTTGCAGCGCTTACTTCGCGTCAACTCACAAGGGAGGTCAATGAACCTCCCGTGGGAATCTTATAAGTGACCTATTGAGCGCTGTGGGGGATTGTCCGAGAGGCACCCCAGTGGTTTAAAATTGAATGCAGCTAAGGGACATTTTATTTAACGAATTTACCGAATTTACCTTTTTAACGTGAAAATTTTTCGTTAAAAAGTGGTCGTTAAAAATTTACCGAAAAAATTTAACGCACACCCCTGCTGCCCATCGCCTCCCCACCACTCTCTGCTAATCGAAGGTTTAGGGACTTGTACTCCCATAACTCCGGAGATCGAAAGCAGGTTTCGCCCAAACGTCGTCTAGAGGGCTAATTGAGGTGCTGATCGCAAATCTAGTAAACGTTTTCGCGTGATTCCACATTTTCATGAGTGATCAAGTTTATCAGTTTGAGTACATAGAATCGCTTTCTTCACCTACATATGTGATCAGACTTGCTTTCCAGTCTTCGACTTTGAGATGGAAAGTAGTGCACGAAAAATGGATAATTTAGAAAAAAAAACGACAGATTCGTGGCAGCAGCCTAAATAATTTCCTAAGGCGAGGAAAGGACGAAATCAGTGGTCATGACAACCCCATCCTTACTCACGAACACACACTATGAAATATCGTAAGCGGCCAAATTGTCGAAATTGGATACCATATTCGTGCTCAGCATCCAAAATAACAGTACAGGCGATGTTTGGACGAAAAAAATCGACCTCCACTCCACTTTTGGAGTCACAATAGTACAACGCGGCCGGTTATTCTGCACTTTTTCTCGCACATACTTACCGTCGCCTATTGTGGTCGACGGTAACACCGAACGCGTTCGCCAGCTTCGTGATCAGAACCTCAGTCAACCTTCAGGACAACATTTGTACGAAATTTTATTATCTACTTACGAAGTCATGGGGATTAATACAAGTACGTTTGCAAAGCCCCCCCCCCCCCTGTCAGTGCCGGAGAGTGGCCGAGGAAGAATAGGCTGCAAGAAGACCAATAGAATAAGTTAATCATATATGTAAATTTTAATACTCAAACAGTTTTAAATTCAATGTCTAAACAACGAAGTAGAATTAGAAATAACCTGGGGTATACATGAACTCTAAATCACTCTGTACTATAACAAACACAAGTGGAAAACAAGCAACAGCTAAAACAAGTAATAACTAAAACAATGGTAACAACAACACTAAACATGTCTTGTTTCGCCTCTGCCTTCATACAAAACATGTTTATAATTAGTCACCCCGAGGCTCGTCAGTGAAGAAGGTGACTAATTAATTTAGTTGTTAGTACTGTATTTGGTGTTATATGCAAATGCTACGAGTACTACGGAGTGGGTCAAAAATGATGCATTTTATAAGAGATGCTAAAATTAGTAAAATTTACAAGAGAAACGTTCTCTATAGGAACCTGAAGACTGATCAGCGCATCCCAGAGATGGACTGAAGCAGGTTTTTTTTCAACACATTTCGATCATGTCCGTAAATATGGTTAAAATGAGAATATGTTCTACATTTACCAAAACGCACAGCAATCCGTAAACAACTTGCCTAGATTCGAACCTGGACCTCTCCCCGCTATCCACGCCCCGACTGCAGTGAGTGATTCATTTGACCTAATAAATTGTCAGATTTCTAACATCTAACTATAAATAAAGCTCTATAGCATCTGCATGTTAATTTCTGAGTACTTCAAGGCCATTCAAGGCGTCACTTTCGCCTTATCAGCCAGCACTGAAGTGCTACAGGTTTTTTTGTGTAATTTTTGACCTACCCAGATGCCCGCAGGACATTTGAAGACCACTACGGTGCTTCTTAGATACACTCTTATAACAAGCAATAGGTCATTTTGGAAATATCCACGGGAAGTTCATTGACTTCTCTTGTCAGATTACGTACACACAATTCGAGGCACTTTGAGCGACGCGCGAATCTCAAACATCGTTTTTTATCATAAGGTCAGACTCCCCTGGTTTTCGAAGAAGAGTGGCACTAACTTGTTAAGAGATTGATAAAGAATATTCGAATATTCGACTATTCGAATATTCGATATTCGAATCCTTCGAATGTTCGAATAAACGAATATTCGAATATTGGCCACTTTCGAATATTCGAATAAACGAATAATTCGAATATTGGACTTACTCGAATATTCGAATAATCGAATAATTCGAATATTGGACTTTCTCGAATATTCGAATAATCGAATAATTCGAATATTGGACTTTCTCGAATATTCGAATAATCGAATAATTCGAATATTGGACTTTTTTCGAATAGTCGAATTTTCGAATATTCGAAATTCGAATTTATTCGAAATTCGAAAAGGACAAAGGTATAGTGTGTATCTTATTCTAAAACTACCGGCTGCCTTCCACATTTTAAAAAACAAGCTTTTAACCATTTATTTGATTCCAAAAGGTAAAAATCTGGTAAAATTTTAAACTGTGCATTCATTAACCATTTATTTGCTTCCGAAAGGTAAAAATCTTGTAAAATTTTAAACTGTGCATTCATTGACCATTTATTTGCTTCCGAAAGGTAAAAATCTTGTAAAATTTCAAACTCTGCATTCATTAACCATTTATTTGCTTCCAAAAGGTAAAAATCTGGTAAAATTTTAAACTGTGCATTCATTAACCATTTATTTGCTTCCAAAAGGTAAAAATCTGGTGAAATTTTAAACTGTGCATTCATTAACCATTTATTTGCTTCCAAAAGGTAAAAATCTGGTAAAATTTTAAACTGCATTCATTTATTGATGTAAGTGAAATAAAAGTCTCAAATGTTATAGGAAATTTCCTTGAATAAGAAATTATTCTTACCTTCCTGCAATGTATCTAGTTCACCTGGAAGGGAGCCCAAACAATGAATGGTCGAAAAAGTAAGAATAAGAGCAATAAGTAACTACTAAGTAAATAAGGTACATAAATAGCTAACCTACGTGGGTAACTAAGTAATAACTTGGCTCAAAAAGTGTCCGATTAGGTTTGAAAATGCTCAGTTTGACGCGAAAATGGTATAAATGTATATGGTGCCGATTTCACCTCCCCCCCACCGTCCTACGAAAGAACCGAAAATAAAGCAGGATAGTCACGACTGAGGATAAGCATTTAAAGTTCCATCTCCTGGAGCACATAGATGAATTCTGTTCGCTTCTCTAGGCAGACGAAACAGCACATGTTCAGGAAGAGGGCAGAACAGGCTGAATTCTCTAGGTTCAGAACGTCGGCAGGAGAACAGTCAGTCAGCCGTCAAAGGCAGGCTGGCGGCCGGGGCAGTGGGGATAGCGCGGTGCAGTGGCCGACGGTGATAGGAACCTCCGCATTCCCGAGGCGATGATCAGCAGCGCGTCGCCCCCGCGTTCACACGTCGAGAACCGCATAGCCATCCGACGCCGCCGCAGCCCGCCGCTGCACTCCATGGGGTCTTCTCGGTCGCCAAGCTCGACCACGAGAATGGAACCCACGAGCTAATTTGGGGAAGATCGAGGAGAACGGGAGGCTACTCCCTGTCAGTTGTTGCTCCCAGGAACTGTTCGCTCAAAGCAAGGCTCCGTATCTTTTGACGACGATGTCCCCGTATTTTTCCCCTCGCACTGAAGAAAAGGAGAGCCAGAGGCGAATGCAACTGAAACGCTTCTGTACTGAACTTACACTTCATTGAGTAGCTTCCTCGCCCATTAATACAGATGCGTCTGCCTCTCGACGAGAACCAATCAACGAGTCCTGTCTTGTGTCATTCGTACAGATCCTCCAAATTCTTTTTCTCAGTGGCAAGACATCCGAAGACATCGTCTGGATCTCGGTTCGGTCTCGCATCCTGACAAGCCAAGCTGAAGTGTTCATATGAAGACGGCGTTACCCAATCTCTTTTAGGATGCGCCACGCATTCCACTTCGATGTGATGTCGAGCGGGCGACTTGAATGCGTGTTTGGCCGCACCGTGACTTTTGGAGCCCGCCCAGGCGGTGATTAGGTCAGCGCTTTATCCTTACCAGACAAGTGTGGTATCAATTCACCGATTCCGGAGGGATGGAAGGCTTGCTTGCCCTGGACGAGAAATCCGAAACACAATCCTGGTATCGGGTGCACCCGACAGCCGGCCTGCACCTCTTCCGACTGCGCTACAAGCGCCCTTTCAAATGTACTTGGTAAGATGTACGCAAGTTATGGGAGATAGAGTCATACGAGATATACGCAAGTTATGGGAGGTAGGGTCGTAGTGTGAAGCCCTTGATGCAAGCAATCATTCTAAATGCCCACTTCAGTCGCCACACTTTAGACGTCATCTTGTCGTCAGTTCAAGATCACCAAAGATGGACGACTACATTTAAAATTGTTGGAAGGGCGATCAACCAATTGCTGAAATCAAGTATAAACAAACGCCTGGAGTTACCGTTTTTTGACACCTCGCCCCAGCGCTAGATACTCGGTTGAGGAATGAGTTCGCAACTTTTAATTCGAAAAGTTTTTCTTAGACAAAACGATGATTCTGACAATACATTAATCAATTACGTATTCGCCGTTTGTATTTATGATTTTCTGACTTCCCACTTCTCGACGAACTTATTTATGCCCTTCCGCTAGTCTGGAAGATGTCAAGCCAATTTTTGAGATCATTTTTGTTGTCGAAGGTAATAAATACCCCTCATACAGTTCAGCGGGTGCGTGTAGCGCAGTTGGAGAAGATTCCGGCTGTCGCGCGCACCCGCTACCAGATTCCTGGTTCGGACTTTCCGCTCAGGCCAACGAGGCTTTCCATCCCTCCGGGTTCAGAGTCGGTGAACTATGACCAGACTTGTCTGGGAAGGATACGGCGCTGATTTGTTCATCGGCTGGCCACCGGGAGTCACGAATGGCCAAATATGGCCAAAAACGCATTCAATTGCTTCCACGACATCCCGCAGTAGAATGTTTGGCGCATCCCAAGGAAGGATTGATTAACGGCATCCTTTATCATTTTATCATCTAACGATTCTCAGGATGCGCTAAAATGACTGGTTGAAGCTTTTTATCATAACTAAAAACGGTAGACAATTTCGATGAACAATCAACAAATAACAACAACCTACACTTGCAGCAACATCATATCGGATCGGTTTCGAAGTAGCCTCCCTTGGCGCGAATGCAGAGTGCCAAACGTTTCGCGAAGATTTCTGCTATGGGCCGCAGGTCATCAGGAGACAAACGGTCCCACTCTCGGCGCAAGGATCGCTTCAAGGACTCGAGGCTGCGGTGACGTTTCGCACAGGCCCTGGACTCCAAAATCGACCACACACTGTAGACCATCGGCTTCAAATTTGGAGAGTTTGGCGCCATTCCTCAGATGTTATAAAGACGGGGAAGTTGGCCTTGCACCACTCCTGCGTGTTCTTTGCTCTATGCGCTGGCGCGGAGTCCTGCTGAAACATCCAATGCGTGTTGCCGAGCCCAATGAATGATTGCAGCTTCAAGAATGTATCGTCGGTATATGTATTGGTCAATTTTCGCTCCTCGGTCCATGAAGTACAAGGGTGTTTTGCCGCTGGCTCAAATTCCACCCTGTACACCGATTGTGAACTTTGGCAGTATTCAACGATGGAGAAGGTATCCGGAGCCTTTGTGGACCAGACTCCGTCGTTTTGACGGTTGTACGTCTGCTCCAGGTGAACAGCTTCTCATCTGTGAAGAGAATCGGTTCCCATCGTTCACCTGCGGCCCGCACACTTAATCGAAAGAGCCGCTCGCGCTTGTTCGTTAGAAGCTGGACTTTTGAGTCATGTAGGGTTTCAAACCTAGTTCGCCTTTGGATATACGACGCGCTGAAGATGGGCTGACACCGCGGTCTCGAGCGATTTTCCTCATGGAAGTCTTCGGATTTCGGTCAACTCGCTTCTTGATGATTTTCCGTATTGGCGACGTTGACGATTCGCTTGCGTCCTCGGCTTGGACGGTCACCTTCATGACCCAGCAACTTGTACCGAATTATTGCTTTGGAAACAGTCGTTTGAGCGACACCGAGCAAACGAACGATGTCACTCTGACGCATTCCTCGACGATGGAGTTCCAAAATTGCAGCTCTTTGGTTCGACATTATGCAGAACACGGTTGATGGCTCTAAATTGAACTCGGAAGAAACTGCCCGGTACAAAAGATGTGCCGAAACAATTGGCGCCATTGCCGTAGTGTTGCGGGTTGATGCATTTGCACCAAACTCTCAACCCGTTATTTTGGCGCACCCTCATCCACCATAGTATGCACTTTCTTGTCAGAAACGTGCTCTCCACTCCAACTACGAGGTCTCTAACCTCTTGGATCATCTGACACGTCGTGCCACTGATGTAGCTGTGGTTAGCCGTTTTAGAGGAAAAACAGCTCACAGGGAAACAGCGAACCTGTCCGAAAGTTTTATAGGGTAAGGCATTTGAAAAAGTAACACAAAATTCAATATGAAGAATAAGACGCACTTAGAATGATGAGAAGTCGACGTGAAAGTGCACCTGCTTGACTACTACGTGGGACACAGGGCTCTTGCTAAAACTATCTTACAAAGCGTATAGACGAGGACATGATAAGCAAATTGCTTTAAAAAGACGGAAGCACAAACTGCAAAGAAATAAATATTCGGATACTGCAATGTGACGCTCAGCTGCTCACTTGTAATCTGATGAGCAGGTTTAGTCCCAGAAGTAGTTTATACTTCATTCGCGACGCTACACATAAACACCAAAATCGATATAGACCGCGCGCGGTAGCTCAAGTATAAACTATTTGTTACAAATAGCTGCTCAGATAAAGGTGCTTAAATTTTGATCAGCACAAACACACGATGCAACATAGACAATCGTTTTGCTCGCCATGGAAAGTATTCTAGACAGTGATATACTTACTTCAGTCGCAGCGCGACGCGCTAGTACAAACCAGTCGATATCTATCGGTCAACTTCAGCTGCCTAAGCGCTTCTTCGTAGCCCGCGCTGTCAGCAACGACAATGAGTAACACGTGCAAAACATACGCATCGATTAATATGGAGCATTCGCTCAACAAAAACAATATGTATCCTTTGCTCAAGCAACCTGTCGCTATAAGCCGCGCACTGTAAACACGGCGTAATCGATATCGATTGATTTCGATATCGATTACGGCGTGTTGACAGCGTGAAGTAGTGCAGCGTTTACCAACGACTGAAATGCAACAAAACACTCTATGTCAAAGCATTTGTAAGTAAAGGACACAGTAGTTAGAAGCGATAAGTTATGTGGCAGCAGAACAGTGATCGAAACGTCTCCACAACTCTTCAGGAACGTGCCAGCAAGCCTTTACTTGAGCTCCACGTAGTTGGCAGGGAATAGACCGTACTGTCCGTTGCACACTCCTCTCCACCATCCGGCATCAATCTGAAACATTCGAATATCAACGGGAATGCGTGCTCTATTATTCGGAAGGGGGAGGGGAGGGGGGAATGGCAGTTTCACAGGCGAGATTGTCGCGGACAATGGCGCGGTGTCGAGAAAGCTATCTATACCAACCGCCTGCGGCTCCCAACCTATACGGATAGGCATAACGGCACGCCTCACGACATACGAAGTATAAATTCCGCCTGAGATTCTAGATGCTACGCGACGACTTTTAGTTGGTCGGAATAGTGGTACATTCTGACTTGACGATGGTGCAGTATTGGAGGCACTATCGGCAATGTGGCCTTCTTTGGGAGACCAATCATGGATGTGCCACCCAGAGGAGTGCGTACTTGTCTGACGCGTGTCCAGTCAACGGTTGTGATTGACTGGCGCGTTTCAGCCTCCCCTTGTAAGCCACATTAACAACTAGTAGCAAATTTTTTAATTCTCAGCCAGTCTCTTCTTGAATTCTTTCTGCAGTTTCAGTCTCACATCATCAGTGTAATTAATCAGCATTTCCGAAAAATGAATAAACGAACTTTTCCTGATCGCGTTTAAAAAAACCCCCATGCAATCAATTATGTCAGGTGTTTGCCGTGGAGCGCGAAAACTGCGCGCTGGCTCTCTCGTACGCTCTTGGATGGGCCTGTTCATACTTCGCAATAAGAGCGACTCGTCGCCGTGCAAAACAGGCATATCGATTACAGCCGAGCGCGCGCCGCCGAAAAGCGTTCATACTCGAGCGCCGGCGCTATCGCTCCAGTCGCTCTAGTCGCTCCAGTCGCTGCTGTCGCCTGTTCATACCTCTGCGCGCTGCGCCCTCGTCTCCCGTGCAAAACATGCAAATCGATCGCGTGCCGCCGAAAGGTGTTCATACTCGAGTGCCGGCGCTGTCGCTCCAGTCCCTGCTGTTGCCTATTCCTACTTCCGCGCGCTATGCTCTCGTCGCTCTCGTCGCTGCTGCCGCGAAGTATGAATAGGCCCTATGGCCCCATTTATACTTCGACGCCGAGCGGCGTGATGCCACATACAGTGGCGACGCGATCGATCAATTTGGCCACTTCACATGCCGTCGGGTCGCTCGGCGTCGGAAGTATAAAGGCCCACGCACACTTCTGCGACAGCGCGGCGCGGCCATGATGAAGCATGGGGCCGCGACGGCCACGACACGACACTGCGACACGCGCCGCAGGGAGGGGCATGCACACTCTTGCGACTGTCGCGGCGGCTATCGCAGACGACGCCGCGCTGAGTGCCGCAGGCTGGAATGGTTCAAACCATTCCTGGCGGCGCGGCATCCACGGGGACGTCGGTCCCGTTGCCTAAAACGGTGCCCTAACGCGACCGCGCCGCGACCGCCGGATTTCGCGGAGGTAGCCGTCGCCCTACTTGCCGCGCCGCGGTGACGCAGAAGTGTGCATGGCCTTTGCGGCTGTTGCGGCGGCTATCGCAGGCGACGCCGCGCTGAGTGGCGCAGGCTGGAATGGTTCAAATCATTCCTGGCGGTGCTTCAGGCACGGGGACATCGGCCCCGTCGCCTATAACGATGCTCTAACGCGACCGCGCCGCGACCGCCGGATTTCGCGGAGCTACCCGTCGCTCTACTTGCCGCGCCGCGGTGTCGCAGAAGTGTGCATGGGCCTTAAACGGGGCCTATACCCGCGATGGCATCGCAGCCAAGCGGCTCGGGGCGCAGTGGGTGGTGGTGGCGCTTCGGTAAGTGAGGACAGGGGTTCGGTTCTCCTGCGTTGTGGCGTTTTTGCATTTCAATTGACTATTTGAGATTTTAGATGTTTTGATGTCTACACAATTTGCTGGCGTTTTCTGCGCATTCTTCCACCTGAAGCGCAGAACCCAGCCATGGGCTCCTCCTGAGCGACAGAAGCAGTTTCCACACGAGCAGCTTGGATGTCACCCACCCTGGTGTCCCCTTCCCTCCGCAGGAAAGTTGTACGCCATCGACGGCGCGTCTTCTGAATTCAGCGTTTCTAAACGTTCAGAAACGTTTAGAAACGCTGCCCAGCAGCGGACGATCCAAACGCGCCGGACGCCTTGTCCTCGTCGGCTCCACGGTGTGGTGCGCAGGAGCGCTCCATCGTGAACACCTGACCGAATCAATTGCACGGGGGGGGGGGTGCGGGTTTAAACGCGATCACTTTTCCTGGCTAGAGAGTAGAAGGCTGGATGCGTGTAATATTGCGTTAAGACTGCAGTCTACACATAATGGTAATGAGGATACCGACCAACACCATCTCTCCCCACATAGGAGAGCGCCCAGCATTACATCGTACGTGTTCGCAGCGAGGAAATAAAAGCGAAGAAGCACCTGTTCAATGTTCGTGATGATGTCGTCAGGTTCGAAGCTGATCTCGTCATCGTCACTCTTCTGATAGTCATAGATAGCCACTGCTGTCAAGCCGTGCGACGCATCAAGCGGATGAGCAGGACCCTTCAACGGATCGCCATGTGGTTGCTGTGGAGCAACAGGCGGTTCCTGAAAAGCGGCGAGACCTTTCCATATAGCACGTACGTGTTCAATATGTCAATATCACAGACATGACACGAAGACGAAGATGTTGGGTTAAAATGAAAAAGAAAGGATGCTGCGGCGAACAAGAAATGCTACGCCACACCGTCTTTTGAAGGATATGCAGAAGAAGAAGCTAAAACTAGGTCACCTTGTAGTGGAGGAGTGCGCGCGGAAATGAAATTCGAAATTTTGTAAATCGAAAATTGTAATTACAGAAAACCGGCTTAGATCGTAAGTCGCAAGGGTTACAAGTCGTGTAATTCAGTTCAACTAATTTTTTCTGCAACCGATAATCAAAAATGGTCCAATATTTATGCAATGTTATTCTCAGCACAAGACAGACAGTTTTCTTGCAAAACTTTTTTACTTTTTCGCTTTTCTTAGATTGATGCAAAGGAAACGCAGGTTTTTTGTTTTATTGGTTTCAACACTATTTTTTAGGATAAAATAAGGCTTTTTCATAAGGTATTACACATTGCTGGAAAGCTTATTATATGCGCTTTCTAAGTTAGTCTATGGAATTTAATTCAAGTCGCTTATTCAAAAATAATTTGGTTTTTATTTTCAAATGTCTAAACGCGATTTTTGTCAAATTTCCGGTTTTGGATGATGTCGGGGAGTCAGGGAGATTCCTTCTGGTTCAGCCACTGGGAAAATCATCGACCGTTATCATAAAATGTCCACTTCTCATCGCAAGTCATAATCCGTTCGAGAAATGATTAGGTTAGCATTGCGCAAAAGATGGGTCGACGATGTCTCAAAACGACGATTTTTCTGACTTCCGACTTTTAGCTTCTTGGTCTCCCCAATTTGTTTCAAACGGTGTAGTACGATCGGCGCCGAGGTCCTCGGCAATACTTCGCGCGATTTTGTGCCGATCAGCTTCGACTGACGCCTTCAATGGATCATTATCAACGGCTGCCTATGCTTCGTCTTCAAGGCTGGTGTTGCCGACATGAAACTTTGGGAGCCAACGTTGTACTCTGCGTTCGTTGATTCCTCCCTGGCCCCATACTTCATTGATATTTGGGGCGGTTTGAGCGAAAGTACAGCCCGGTTTCAACTCGTGGAAGTAAATTTGACAAAATCGCGTTGAGCCATCTAAAAATAAAGACCAAATTATTTTTTAAATAAGCGAATTGAACTAAATTCCATACACATATTTAGAAAACGCATCTAATAAGCTTTCCAATAATGTATTAGGTTGAGTCATAAATTTTGCAACATTTCTGTTCTTCTGGAATTCAAAGTAAACCCGCTGAAGTATTATATTCTGTTTGAAAGTCTGTTTCTTAGCTAGCAATTTGATTATGAATCATCAGCTCTCCTTGCCTTGTTAAAACGCTTTATTCTCTAGAATGACGACCGCTAAGGTGAAAAAGTATGTGATTTCATTTTCAGTTAGTTCAAGCTCGTCAGAAACCCAGCGAGGGAGGTCAAGTACATTCAGGAAGTCACCGGCAAGCTTTTTTCTAACCACATAAATTATTGGAGATGATATCAGAAGTTACTCTTCTCCCAGAAGGGCAACAAAGGCAAACCATTCCCTGAAATACCAACTGCTGTAAATAAAGGGAGCCTGCGCAATCCCATCAAGTCGAGTTCCTCTCAAACCACACTGGAACGAACTTACCTCTGATCTCCACTGCTCCCAGTGAACCACGGCTAGTTGGCTGCAAAAGAATGGAAGGTCGCCAAGATCGCCTTCGTCAGTGCCTCATGAGTTGGCGAAAACCCAAATAAACTGCTGTGTTTCCCACTACCGAGAGGTCCTGCACCTCTTCAAGCAAGGGGGCCCGGATCGAGTCTTTACCAGCGATGAAAAGGGGATGCTTTACGACAACCGCGAAGCCGGAAAACAATAATTGGAACGCAACGAACTACGACGTCAAAATCGGAGCTCCACCGAGAGAAGATCCTGCTGTGCGTTTGGTGGATGTGTAGTGGTCCAGTGCACCGGGAGCTCCCCCATGTAGTCAAGCCATCCTCGACGCCCGCTACTGCCAACAACTCAACTAGTTCCAGCAAAAATTAGTGGAGAAAGAAGTCGATACGAGCCGAAGTTTCTTCCACCAGGGCAACGGATGACCGCTTACGGTACTTCAGGCGCTGGAAAAAAATCTAGGAACTGGACTGGGCCAAAATCAAGCCAACACCATACACCCCGAACAGAACATTGCGCCGTCTGAGTGCCTATCTTGGCCAAAGCAGCAATTGCTTATGTAATCCAACAAAAATCGCGTTCAGAGCGAATGCATGGCGCAACTCTATCATATGATGTGAGCCAATCGCCATACCAGCTTCTTTTGCTTTACTTACTAGGACGAGCAGCAAGTCGACTATCCTTTTTTTCATTTCGCCAGCTTAAAATGTGTTTTCCCGTTATTTTCCCCCGGCTTCTCCCGTGCAATGCTGCCTCTAGTTTTAAAAATTGCCAAAAAAATTGACAACTGCGCTCCTCCCTCTTGTCTGAGTTAACGCAATTCACCTTACTATTATGAATATTGTCGTGGAGGCGACAATATTATGGGCGCGTGTAGCGCAGTCGGAGGAGGCGCGACTGTCGTCTGCACCCGATACCAGGTTCCTGGTTCGGATTTCCCGCCCAGGCCAACCAAGCGTTCCATCCCTACGGGGTCGGTGAATTGGTACCAGACTTGTCTGGGAAGGATAAAGCGCTGACTTGTTCATCGGCTGGCCACCGCAAGTCATTGTATGGCCAAATACGCATTCATGTGGCCTCCACGACATCCCGTAGAAGTAGAATGCGCTGGCGCATCCCAGAAGGGATTGAGTAACGCCGTCCTTTATCCTTTTATCTTTATCCTTTATTATGAATATTCGAATTTTACCTTCATGCGCGCATTACAAGGCTATTCCTCTAGGCGTCACAGAGCCCATCTTGCATTCAACACAGCACTGCAGTAATTGTGAGTTTGTGCAAGCGAGTATGGTCCTAGTCGTGAATGTGGACCTCTTAGTGAGGTGCCAATTCGCTGGCGCATTTCTCCTCCCAACATTGACAGGGAGTGGATAACCGCTCCGTTTTAAACTATTGTCACAAGCAACTCAACACCTAAAGTGTGATTCCTACCTCGCATGGTGGCATATCGTATCGGGACGCTAGAGCCGGTGGAGGAGCAGCACTCGTCATGTCCATTTCGTCGTCATCGCCAGGAACAACGTCGTATCGTTGAGGAGCAGCAGCAGTAGCTGCAGGAGCCGGTGGTGGTGCATATGCTGTTGGCTACAAAAAAAATTTAACGACAAGTGCTCCGATACAGAATCTCTCTCCTGCTCCTCTTATAGGCTACATTAGCCTTATGTAACCAATATTTTGGATACATGCATACAAGCCTACATGAATTTATCAATAAAGCCCCTACTGGAGAGCTCACCGTTTTATTGGAATCTCCAGCGGCTGGGTTGAAGGATAGCGATCGAGATGTCTGGGATTTCCTCTGAAAACAAGAAACATAAGAAACAACAACTTAAGGGACAAGAATATCGATACAAAAGCAGCCTATGCTCTCTATCCTCTTTCCACTGCTTCAACACATTATTGACTGGGCGCTAATGCAAAAAAAAATGTAAGGCGCATATTTGAAACTGGACATTTGTTGATGTTGATGTTTATTACATGTTACATGTTTATTACATGTTATATGTGAGACAATTTTAGAAATAAAATGTTCACATTTTGCAAACCAAATCAGGCGCATTTAAGCTTTAAATACACATTGTATAACCAAATTATAAATAACTTTATTATGAATTTTTTAGAAGTGTGAATTCACCTTTGCAGAGCTAAAAAAGTAACCACTAAAAATAAACACAAAGACAACATATTTTAATCCAATATAAAACCAAAATTGATGGTTTAAAACAAATTAAAAATGTTTAAAATTAAAAGCTTCCAGTTGAAGTGAGAAGTACATGCTGAGTAACGCCACCACTTTGTTTTCTTTATAAAATCTCTATTTAGTAGTGGCAATTTCATTACTACTTTGTCGTCTTTATTATTGAGTCGTGCAGTTCAAGTTCAGTGCGGCAACACGAAGTTCCCACACGAAGTCGATGTTATAACAAGCCTATTCTGCTCTAGAAAACGACTTCGAGTATTTAGTGATACATAGAAATTGAACAGCAAACTAGCACTCATCGCAGTTATTGGGCAGCGACAGGGGCTACTCTTCACAGCAGAAATAAACGCTCGGCGATTCAGCTACTAATTATCTCTAACGCCAAAGCTAATGAGCCACACACGACGGCGGACTGAGCCATACCTGTGATGCACTTTCATCCTCATCCCACTCGCCGTCATTGTTCAATTCGTCGTCACTCGAAGGAAGTCGTCGTAGCTCTCGTGCTGAAGTATTTATTTATTTATTATGAGTGCAAAAAAACACAAAACAACAATCACAAACCAAAAGGCAAACAAACATGGTTATAAGATCTCGGCTGATTGGAATAAAAGACTGACTTTAGACAATAAACTTAGCAACGTGCTTCTTAAAGGTTACATAACTCAAAGACCATTCAAAAGAAAGAAGAACGCGATTAAAACCGGTACACGTTCTAGGACCTAAAAACGTTGACCTGGCCACGCTTTAGCTGATTCAGTTGCAATTTTTTTATCGGAACCTCTTGTGCGAGAAGAAATGGGGATGAAGAAATCAGATATCCTCAGTTTGGTTAAGCCATCAAGCATTTTATATACCATTAAGAAGTCGGATCTTTTCCTGCTCCATTCTAAGGAAGAGAGACCAAGTGATTTGTTTCTGACGCAGGAGTTAGGAATTTCAGAATACGGAAGTTTGTGGCAGCGAAGGTACAATTTCCGAGTAAACGCATTTTGGATCCTTTCTAGTGCAAGAATGTCCTTCTTTTTGTAGGGGCTGAAATCGTGGTATTTGATGCATGAAATAAGAAAGAGAAGAAGACGATTAGGGGGAAGAAGAAGAAAACAATGAAGATGATGAAGAAGATGACGATGAAAAAGAAAATGAAGACTAGGAAGACGACGACGGCGAAGAAGAAGAAACTGATGATGGGGGTGATGATAATGATGATCACGAGGAAGAGAAAGATGATGAAGAAGGTAAATAGATAATGGTGAAGAAACGATTATGTATAAGATGAACATGACTATAAAGAGGATGATAACTAGGAAGAATACAATGATGATGGCGATGATCACGAAGACAATGAAAGCGAAGAAGATGAAGATAAGAAAGACGAAGGAGATAAAAAAGACGGGGAGGAAAAAGATGATCATGGTGATAGTGAAGGATAAAAATAAGAAAATGATAATGATGATTAGGTAGGTGAACATCTTCTAAAACGAAACAGAAAATGGTGATGATGAAAGGCATGATGAGGTGAAGACGGAGAACGACGGAAGGATAGCTGTAGCTGCCCCATTTGAGATAAGGGTGAGATGAGCTTATACGAGCTTGATAACGCTGGAAAAAAGCGGACGAAACTTCTACCACAGCGCGTCGGCATAGTCAATTCACGAAATGAAGGTGTCACGTCCTGCACGTTATGTGTCTTTCTGTGTTATTTCGTTTGACCCGATAATGATGCCATTTAACAGCGGCGTCTCCTGACTCCTTCTTTCCCACCACTTTCAAGCAAACACGTGGACTCTCACCCCATTTTTCAGGGCAGATGACCATAATGTCATCTGTCTTGGAAAAGGGGCGGGGTTCATGTAATGCGTAATGTCATAAAACACAACGTTGTCGTATCGCCACCACACCTGCAGGAATGGAAGCGGTCGGGACGAATGCTGGAGGGTGTGATGCTGCAGCACCCATGGATAGATGTGACACTCCAGAACCAATGTGTGGTAGGACTGCGACAGGTGCTGCGGGTGGTGGACTCATCTAAACTATAGCCTTGAGGATCCATAAAGAACAGTAAAAGAGCTGAAACGCACTGGAAGTTCCGGCGCATTACGAGGCGGCTCTTCTGATATGGCGGCAGCTCTTGCAACGCCCGGCATTATAGCAACCGCTCCCGGTGCCGGTCCGCCGCTTCTGCGTTTGTTTTGATTCTGCTGAAAGACAGAAACAATTGGACAATGCATACCACCTTCACCTCAAATTAGACATCTTTGAAATCAAGCTGGACATTTTTCTTAATAAATTGGACACTCTTCTAAGAATGTTTGACGATTTAAAATCGGAGTGAATGTCTTCCAAAGCGGAACGGTCCTCTTCACATTAAAGAGACGGGACGGTTAGAATAATTTCTTGTTCAAGGAAAAAAAAAACAATAATGGCTTTCTCCGAAATTTTTTAAATTCACCTGCCCCAAGCAGGTGAACATTCTCTTTGAAAACTTATTATTTTCTTATTAAGTACAATCGTTTAAACATCATTTCAAAGCTCAGGAAGGCAGAATAACTTAGCGTCCTAAAAGAAGAAAGGAAGAGGAAGGGCTAGCTTAGTGTATTAGGGTTGGATTATTTTTCTCTTTAAAAAAATTGAAAATGTATATAAAATTTCAAACAATGTTCACTTATTGAGGCAGATGAATTCAAAAAATTTCAAAAAAGTCAATAATTTTAAATTAACAAAATATTTTAACCGCTTCAGAGGGTCTCTATTTGAATGTGGAAAAAACTCGTTTTTATCTGTAAGATGTTCATTTTGGTTTGAAAATGCATCAAGCTTGCTTAGAAGCGTCCAATTTGACGTGAAAATGATATAGATCAATCGAAGAACCAATGAGTGTGCAAGAAGGCTGACCACTTACCAAATATGTCCGCTCATTCGCATCCACTTCGGCCCGTTGTCGTTCCTCATCCACGGGATTCTCTGCCTCCTGTTGCTGCCACTGTTTGTCGATGCGGCGCTGGCGTTCCTCCTTCAAACGTATTCAACTAGTTGTCATAGACAATAGGGTAGGCCACTGCCAAGACCTCACCTCTTCACGTCGTTGTTGCTCCTGAAGCGCTTGATCTTCACGCTTTCTTCTTTCTCTTTCAGCAGCTACACGGTCGTCCGGCTGAAAAGCGAATGTTTGTTGGAGAAAAGACACTAACATTTAATGGTCGCTTAGCAGTTCTAGTGCTTTAGGCAGGTTTGCGCTTACCGTAGGCAAACAAAGCGACCCAGCTTAACCTCCTCCAATAGGCAGTGAAGTGGAGGGTGCCCAACGCTTGAAAAAATTCAAAAACTAACACCCCATATAGACAAACAACAAACGACGCTTAAACATTCTCTAAACAGGGTATCAGCAGAGGTGGCGCTATTGAGAAGGGCTGCAATTAAATGCAAATTTCACATCCCGGTATCCATCCCCCCAGTACCTGCCTTACGGTGTAAGAGGAACCGGACAGTTTCAAGACAGGTGGGGAGCATAGGAGAGCGAAGTAGATGCAGTTGCATCCCCCAAATGAGGTCACCGCACCCACCTTAAATGCACGGACTTAAAGCAAACATTAAACGGAACAAAGAAGAGTCCACCAACCTCAGCAGCAGACATCTTTTCAAAGCGAGCGCGTAGGTCTGACGCTCGAGCTCGCTCTGGAGCGGGAGACCTCTCCTTCTGCGCTACTGGCGCTCTTTCTGGCTCTTCTCCACGAGTTTGATTATTAGACTTATCTATCCCTGTAAAATGAATGCATGAGAATGCTCCGAAACAAAAATAAAAAAATTCAAGAATACAAATACATTACAAATACAGTAAGTACAAAAATTGCTTTCGTTTTTCGAACAACTTCCGTCCTAATTCATACATTGTTTCTAAAATGCCGGACCCTTGTTGAGTCCCTAAAAACGAAAATCCACCAGTAAATCTACTCGACACGATATATTGCACCAATTTTGCCCTCCCCCACCTGTTCAAGGATTTGCCAAGCCATGATCGGCGACTTGATGAACAACTACACGTTCTCGGAAAGGCGATTAGTGAGCGATCGTGTCTGCAGCTAGTGTAAATTGTGCTGAGACAAGAATACCTAATTTGACCCTGTAAATGGGCACTAAATCAAGCATGGGGTATTCTACTTCTTCCACATCCCACCCGTTAGGTGGACTGTTGTTTACGGTTTTCATCCCCCCCCCCCGGTCACTATTTAGTCCACTCTGATTGTTCCCTATTATTGCTGTGAACAGGTCTGTTTCTCAATAGTTTATGGTCTCTGGTCTGTTGGTTCGTCTACGTGAAAATCCCTTGCATCAGCAGCTGCGAATCTTGCGTCTCACCGTAATCCTGGTCTATATGTGACGATATCCCAAGCGAACGCATCAATCTGCAGCATGGCGGAAATAGTGCCTTTTTGTGCGCATCTTTCTGCCCGTGTTGTAATTTTTTGAGCTTTATTTACTGCAATTACGGTTTTTTGCAAGGCCAACCATCGCACTGCGATTTTGGAGCTTCACCGTCAAGAAAAGCGCGAATGCGACATTGTTAACCTGCTCGATCGACTGTTTCCACAGAAACTCGTCGATGTAAGGCGCATGGCCATAAAGGTGACCGTCCAGGACAAGCAAAAAAATCGCAACGTCAATACGCCGCCGATCCGGAAAATCATCGAGAAGAAAAATTCCCAAATTTGAAGGACTCCTGAGAAAAATCGCCCATGATATCTGTGTCCGCCGCACATCAGTGAACCGAATAGCCAGAAGGAAACCCATGGACTCAAATCCTACGAGTTCCATAAAGTTCAGCTCCTTATGGGCAAGAATAATCGCGGACGGTTCCATTCATGCCGACAGCTCAAGCTTCGGGCCCTAGGTCGCGGGTGGGAGCGAACATTTTCATGGACGAGAGGCTGTTCCCCGTGGAGTAGGCTCACAACCTCCAACACGATGGGATCTGATCTGGAGAGGTCCGGCCACCTTTGCCATTGCCGAACATCGTCAAAATCCGCAGGCGCTCATAGTTTGGGTATAATCTACACCAAAGGAAGCGTGGTTTTTGTGGACGAAGGAGTAGAACGTAAATGAAGATGTGTACCGACGAGACATCTTCGAGGCTGTGGCCCTTTTCTAGTCCCAGCAGCACTTCAGCAATGCGCAGTGGACGTTTCAAGAAGGCTCAATCCCTGCAGAGGCGCAAAGCACGCAAGCATGGTGCAAGGCCAATTTTCAGGACTTCGTCACGTCTGCGGAATGGCCACGGCACTCCCCGGATCTGAATCCGACGAACCATCTGAATCCGTGGTCCATTTTGAAGGCCATGGTTGGTGACAAGCGCCACCACAACCTGGAGGCCCAGAAGACATCTTTGCGTTGGGAGTGGGAACGACTGTCTCCAGATGACCTGCGGCCCATCAGCAAAAACTTCATCAAGCTTTTGTATTCGCGTCAAGGGAGGCCACTTCGAATCCAGACTAATATAGTGTTGCCTAGAGTCTAAGTCGTTGTTATCTATATGTTGTTTTGTAAAGTTTTCAGTTGTTTCATAGTTATAATTAAAAAACCTTCATCACGTTATTTTGGAACACCCTGTACAAGGCTCTCTCTCTCTCCCCTCTCTCTCTCTCTCTCTCTCTCTCTCTCTCTCTCTCTCTCTCTCTCTTAGTTGGCCTTCTCTTAGCCACATGTAAAGATTCCTTAATAACGCTTTTGGAAGGACAACCTCATCACCCTCATAGACCAACCCAAAGTCTTCGTTGGCTGCAAGTCGAGTCTCGCGTCTCTTCGTTGGCGGTACAGTTGCGCTTGTTTTGTCACCGCTTTCCGTTTTGCTACGGCCATGAATCCCGTACGGAAGGAATGGTAAACACACATAGTGAGAGCGGGAACTTGGGGAATTAATCGATGTTCTGGGCGACTGATTTAGACCTCTTTCATCTGTTTTACAAAGGACCTATCGAACAGGCACAAACCGACTGCTTTGATAATTGAGACGAGGCTCAAGCCATTTTCGTTTAGAATCAAGTGGCTGTCGCTGAGGCTGTCAGCTGTTATAGTGATATAGTACCGCATGGCAGGACTCGAGCCCGCACTCCCTCCCTACGAAGCAGCACGCTACGCCACTACACCATCGGTGCTAGAGTTTTGAGTACGCAACAAAACATCGTCATTACAGCAAGACTATTCCAAAAAACTCAGAATCATAACACCCACCTTTGTTAATCAGCTGACTTTCATGCTTGGCTAGTTGCTCATGGTACTCAAAGCCAGCAGCACTGCGATCCTGCCGATCGCTCTGAATCCCAAACTTCCCACCAAATCCTTTCTTGTAGTCTAGAACAGAGTTGAAAACATTGAAAATAGGCTAACAGGAAACAACTTTGTAGTGGGGACCTGTTTGACTCTCGTGCTTTTGCAGATCGCTGTGGACTTCGTACCCAACAGCCGCCTTGTCCTGTCGATCCTTTTGCACTCCAAACTTTCCACCAAACCCTTGCTTGTAGTCTGCAAAGATTTGCAAAATGGACAGAAGAATAACATTTCATAGGAATATTCAAAGAAATCATGGAAGGGCTCAATACAAACCAGTCTGGCTAGCATGCTTCGGCACCTGTTCCTTCGTATCCCAACCCACTGCTGACGCATCCTGGCGATCGCTCTGGACTCCGAACTTGCCTCCGAACCCTTTCTTGTAGTCTAAATAGCGACACTGAAAGTCGGCATGAAGAAAAGGAGATAAAAATTCAAATTTAGACGCTGCTTGCAAATGTCCAGGTTTAAAACAGAATACATCCGGTTTGCAGAAAAATATTTAAAATTATAATATTAAATATTAAATAATATTAATATTTTAAAATATTCCAATTTTCTAAAAGTACGTGGACAATCAGTAGAAAGGAGGGACCACTAAAGAGAGGAAACTGCAAGGTTTAGATTTATTTGCTGGATTCTCCCAGAATCTTTGCTTGCACAGAGTGTATATCTGCGCGTATTCGCAGCACGACAGTAGAAAGCTGCAGATATCGCATAGGATCTAAATAAGAGGCTTGCGCACCGTCATAAACGTTCTGTAGTAACGTCAATACCTATGTCGCGAGGTGGCGCAACAAGCATTATCGACACGCCGCATGATTAATCGATAACGGTGACTTTAACGCTCACTCGACGTGCAGCAGCGGTTAAACAAGAAAAATGGCTATCGCTGAGCCTAAAGAGCATTTCTGAGAACAGTTGAGTTGGTTTCTCATTAGGCATGCTCGCTCACAGTCAGCGAACCACTGTTCGGCACTAATCCGTATTTATAGTTCTCGCAAGCGACGACAGGTCACAGTTTGTACAGTATGAACCACCATCGACTAAGTGCTTGGGAAGCTGTGTCTTCCACCGTAGAGTGATCACATTAAGAGAGGCTCGACAACAAACAAGAGGGAGGCACATTTTATGGATAATGCTGCAAACACATTGCATGACCATAAGCAGAACCAAACGCATGCTGCTTTATGTAGTTCTTTATGTACCCGCGACGATGCATAATACAGTCCTTCTATGCACGCTTATTGCTATTACTACGTTTGTTGATCCACATTTTCTTGTCTGGGAAGCATCATAGTGGTTTCCAAATTTCCTGCGGACCTCTGGGTAGGTCAAAAATGGCAAAAAACTGTAGCGCTTCAGTGCGGGCCGATAACGCAAAACTGACGCCTGGAATACCCTTGTCGTGCCCACAAATAGTCCTGCAAAAGGTTTGGAGCTTCAATCATTGCTAGAACCTAGGAATTGATTAATTCCTAATTGAAGCGAAACGGCGCATTCACGGGAGGCGCGCGCCACTAAGCCGCCAGCGACTGGATGGCCGAGTGGTTAGCGTGGCGGACTTGCGTGAGGGAGGTCGAGGGTTCGGTTCCAGCGGTGTGGTTTCTGCATTGCTGGGCGCACATCTTGTGCTTTTGCCACCGTAATGTGTTTTTCTGTCACGACTAGGTGTCATATTCGATTTCTAACCCTGATTTCAACTCACTTCGATTTTTGGAAGGATTCAAGACGTCAAAACAGTGGTTTGCTACCTTCCTACAGAGATGTGGATTGCGCTCCAGAATGGAGACATCCTTCGTAACAACGCGCAGCCTTCGTAACCGAGAGGAGATCGAAGCTGCAGCAGTTGCCTTCGTAAAGTCCGTGAAAAGAGAGATGGAGAGATATCCTCTTTCCATCTTCTGCAATATCGACCAAACGGGGATTAACAAAGAGGTCGAATCTAACCGGTGAGCAGGAATTGCTATGAGACATGCTGTGGTCTAGATGAAACTAGATACATCTACCTAGATCTAGCCTATTTGCAGCTACCAAAGTATTTTGGAAATCTTTTCAGGACGCTGGCACCTATTGGAATGAAGCAAGTGTCTCGTTGTGCAATCCCTGTCGTCATTGACCCATTCGTACACTGCTGTTCCAGTGCTATACGCCGACGGCCGACTTGGAGACAAGCTCTTTTTGATTTTGCAGGAGGCTAGTGGATCGTTTCCTCAATGCGGTCACTGGTCGGAAACCTTCTTATAGTGGCAGGAACGAGCCACATCATGACGAAGCAACAAGTCCCGCGTTTCTTTCGAGAATGCGTGGTTGGCTCTTCGGAAGCACCCCTAACCATTGTCCTCCTAGACAGCTGGCATGGGTTCAGGGATCACGAGAACCTCGTTTCCGAGGTGCCTGCTGGAAAAGAGCTTAAGCTGATGACAATACCGCCAGGAGCGAAGAGCCTTTGCCAGCCTTTCGATGTATACTTCTTCCGGCTTTTCAAACGGTCATCCGGCGAATTCATGAACATGTGCTCCACTTCCGTCCGGATTTCAACTGCTTCTCAAAAGACAATACTTTGAGAGTAATCATGAATCGCTTCGGACCAGCTCACTTGATGTTTAAATTTTTAAGGCAATTTTCAAGGCACCCGTCCTTGCAGGTGGTCAGTCAGACGTATAGGCAATTCTGCGCTCCGGTATTCCGAAGGTGCTTTGCGTACGCGTGGGTGGCAGCTGGATATGTGGACACGCATCCGGGGCACTTTTCAACACCGGCGAACTACGCCTTCGATAAAGTGCCTGTCGACACGTCCTGCCAGGAAGCTTCCGCTGCTCTTCCTTGGCATTTATCCGCTGCTGCTGGTGTCAGAAGCTGCTTTGATTCGCGTGTTTCATAGAACGTTACCACAACTGTTAAACAGTTCATTGCATATTCATTAGCGTGACTTGTGTTTTGAAGTAAAATCGTATCACAGAAGGTTGAAATCAGGGTTGGAAATCGAAAATGACATCTAATCGTGACAGAAAAGCACTTAACAGTGGCAAAAGCGCAAGATGTGCGACCGGCAATGCAGAAACCACACCGTTGGAATCGAACCCTCGACCTCCCTCCCGCAAGTCCTCCACGCTAACCACTAGGCCATCCAATCGCTGGCGGCTTAGTGGCACGCGCCTCCCGTGAATGCGCCGTCTCGCTTCAATTAGGAATTAATCAATTCCTATGTTCTAGCAATGATTGAAGCTCCAAACCTTTTGTAGGACTATCTGTGGGCACGGCAAGGGTATTCCAGGCGTCAGTTTTGCGTTATCGGCCCGCACTGAAGCGCTACAGTTTTTTGCCATTTTTGACCTACCCAGAGGTCCGCAGGAAATTTGGAAACCACTATAATGCTTCCCAGACAACGCCCTACAACCCTATATAGGTCGCTTTGAGAAACTCCACGGTGACCTCTTTGACCTTCCTCGTCAGTTCGTTGATGATTTGCACCTCACCATGATGATTTGCACCTCACCAGTCCCCACGTGACGCCAGATGAACCAATATCGATCGTCAACATCGACCAATCGATAATGAGTTTTCTTAACATCGGACCGTGTAGTGACCGATGTGTACACGTCCAATTGGACACTTTTCTAAGCAAAAATAGATGCCTCTAAAATCAAAAGGGTCTTTCAAATTGAAACGAGCTTCATTCACATTAAACTACAAACTCTCCAAGATAGTTAAAATAATTTTTTGTGCAAGAAAATTTGGTATAACTTTATTTGCAATCGGGAAAATAATAAACTAAATTTCGTTCTGAAGCGCAACAAAGCGGTAATCATTTAGCGCATTAAAAAGAAAGCCGAAAATCAATGAAACACGTCAAATATAAAATCTTAAACACCTTTCACTTACCCATTTGACTCTCGTGCTTCGTTAGCTCACTGCGCTCGTCCCAACCGGCAGCAGATTTGTCCTTCCTGTCGACCTGCACTCCGTATTTTCCACCGTAACCAGATGCAGCGTCTGAAAATCGCTGAGAGTACATTGCGCTTTCGAAGAAAATCCGAAAATTGACTGGAAGACGAAGACAGGGCGGAAGTTCAGAGAGAAAGATTCGTCGCCCCCTTGACATCGTGGCCATTAGAGGAGATAAGCCGAAAATTGCGCGCAGTTGTGCGGAACCTGTTACATTACTCTAAGCGGACGAAAGGGAAACAAGGGCACTGATTCATCTGAAAGCCCTTCTTGGTTGAATTTCATACATATCGACAAATTTAGGGAGGATCCTATCGCAAAAAGGATACGGCACCCTCTGCTGAAAATACAAAAGGACGCACTTTATTAGTCGCAAAGACCTAATAACCTATACGATTTTCACGCAAAATTGAACACCTTTTTTCAGCAACTTGGCTTGAAAAGTGCCAAATATGATGTGAAGATGGCATATATTAGGTTGGAAAAAAAGTCTTTTCATTTTATTCAAAGATTTATTACTTCACAACTACAAAGTCAAATCAATTGAGATAAACTCTATTTTGTTCCGCTACACTTCTCCAAAGACTGGGTAATTTTCCAGTTCCTCTCGCTTAAAAGACCGCAGTTCTGGAGTCGAACCATTGCTGAATCCAATTTTTGAGGTCTTCATCTGCTTCAAAATATTTCTTTCCAATTTCTTGCTTGAGAGCACGGAAGAAATGGTAGTGGGTAGGGGCGAGGTCAGGGCTATACGGTGGATGTGGCATTACCTCCCAGCCTAGCTCCCTTATTATTTCTCTTGTGAGTCTTGCAACATGTAGTTTTGCATCGTCATGCAGGATCATCACCTTCGACTTCTCCAGCCTGTTTTCTTAGAGAGTTGCGACGACTTTGTGGAGTTGGCCGCAGTATGTGACAGCAGTAAGTGTCTCTCCACTTCTGAGAGTTTGCCGATAAATCACTTCTCTGATATCCCACCAAACACTCAAGAGAATCTTCCTTTCGTGAACATTGGGCTTGAGATCAGACTTAGGGCTCTCTCCCTTTTGTACCCATTGCCTTTTCGTCGAAGTTGGCACACAGAACCCAGGACTCCTCGCTTGTCACAATCCGCGGAAGAAACGATTTTCTTCCTTATCTGGACAGAAGAGAAGCAGCGATGGAGAGCCGTCGACCTTTCTGAGTGTCTGACAGGGCATGTGGAATCCAAGCTTCAAATTTCCATGAAAGCCAAGATTCTTCTGATGGATTCCTACTATCCTATGAGACACTTCGAGCTTCTCTGCCAGCTGACGTGTCGTCTGCCTACTATCGGTACGAAGAAGATGGAGTAGTTCTGTGTCGTCCAATTCAGTTGGCCTTCCTGACCATGCTTTGCCCTCAGTGAATAATCTCCCTTTAAAGACTTTCCGAACCACCCGTGACAGGCGCGATGAGTAGCAGATCCCATGCCATATATATGGTTAATTTGGTCTGCTGCCTGAAGTGCTGTGGATTCTTTAATGAATTCATGAAGAGTGCCGTGCTGAAAATGGCCATGAGGTAGATCTGGCATTGAGTCCGGAAGATTGGATGGATAACGAATTACAAGAAGAGTCTTAACCTGTGTCCGTGTGCGAACGGTAGACAAGTGTGATAGGATTACGAAATCAGCAATCAACATTGGCTAGTGCGTTTACAAGGGGAACGGTAAAAAAAATTTCGAAGTGTGAAAAGACTTTTTTCCAACCTAATAAAAGATCCAATCGGTCTGCTCCCCCGTTCGCATGCTAGTATTTTCGTGTATCCGAAATCGATAATATCGTTCGATCGAATTTCGCATGTCCAGATTTCCCGTTTCATTGTGGGAATCGCGTCAGTGCACTAACCGCTAGGTAAACCTCTAGACAAGCACACAATTTCAACCTAAACATCGATAACAATCGAGAATTATAAACTTTCGATCAGACTAGCACTTGCAAATGGAATCGTGCGAATATAGTATCCGGTAGTAAAGCTGTACACCAATCATTCGATATCCATCGGTCCACTAATATCGATAAATATTATTGAGTTCTGCCCCGATTCTACCTCTGAGGGAGGGGAAGAGAATCACTCGAATGTGGATCGGAGAACAAGCTTCGCCACAACACCGGTTTACTACCATGGATTTCTGGAGCTTGTGAAGCCTCAAGCGGCAGCCTGTCTATCGGCTAAGCTGACGAGTACCTATAATACAGTCCTTGTTGGTTTAAATTAGGCGCGCTGGTGGAGGCGTCGGCTGTCGCTTTCACCTCCTTCAACGCTCTTGAATCGCATTTTCTGGCCAGGCCAAACAAGCCCTGAGGAAAAGGCCCCGGGATCGGTGAATTGGTATCAGACTTGACTGGGAGAGATAAAACACTGACTTGGCCACGGCTGGCCAGCATAAGTTAGTGTTAGGCCAAACATCCACTCAAATTACCCTCCCGACATCCCGGAGAAATAAACGCGCAGCACATCCTAAAAAAGGATTAACCAACGCCGTCTTTTATCCTTGACGCTTAAGGCCTGTTCGTACACTTCGTGACACGAACGACTTGTCGCCTGTGCAAAACATGCATATCGAATAAAACCGAGCGCGAGCCACCGAAAAGTGTTCATACTCGAACGTTGTCGCTCCAGCCGCTGCTGTCGCCTGTTTATACTTCCGCGTGTTGCGCTCTTGTCGCTGCTGTTGCGAAGTATGAACAGGCCCTTAGATTAATACTGTGAATGGAAAAACGAGACGAGACTATAAACAACCACGGAATAACCACAGGAGAAAATAAAGAAATTAATATTAAATAGTCAGAAACAATAATCACCATAAACAAATAAAGAAATCGTAAAGGCCTGGCTGAATGGAAACTCATAAGCTAAGCACAAGGTTAAAACTCATAAGCTAAGCACAAGGTTAAGGGACGTGCGGTAACGAATCACAGACATCTAAACCTGTCAATCGTGTTCTAATATTTTAAAGAACGTTTGAGGAGCATGGATACGGGGTAAGGCCTATGTCATACCATCGCTCTTCGCTAGCGAAGGCGATGGACAACTAACATAATTGGGGAAGGGACGGTATCAGACGTTGTGGAGGGGCAGACGCCTGTAGCAGTTGTCCGATCCACCGCTAGCGAAGCCTCGCTAGCGGGGTGTCATACTTTCGAGCGATACGGCATCGCTACGGCTGCGGGACATTATGTACGAATGGTCGCCGCGGACGCGGCGAATAGCGCGGCGACCGCGGCAGAAGACGTCGCAATTGGGTGACTTCAGCGGCCAGTGATATCTAGACCTGCATCAAAACTTGCACATTATGTGTTAGAATGTGTATACAAAGTCAGTTTCACTGCGATAGTGTGTCATATTTTCAGCTTTTCCTGAAGAAGCATCATATAAAATCGAGCATTAGAACGTTGTTTAGTTTTATAACTCGAACTCAATTTCTGGATCTGAGCATGTTTTCCCGCAGCTCCTGCAACAGCAGGAGGGGATATCAACAATTCAAACCTAGCGTCTACAGCAGGTCATGAACCACACCTCACACGACTGCAGCGGAGCTCATCGCGCACGCGGCAGTCGCCGTCGCGGGCGCGATGACCGTTCGTACATGAAGACCGCCCCTCCATCGCTACCGATGCGACCGCGTCGCTGAGCTGAGCAGAGCGTCGGCCAGCATCGGTAGCGATGCTACGACGCAGCGGCACACAACGCTATTAGGCCTATGTCATACCATCGCTCTTCGCTAGCGAAGGCGATGGACAACTAACACAATTGGGGAAGGGACGGTATCAGACGTTGTGGAGGGGGCGGACGCCTGTAGCAGTTGTCCGATCCACCGCTAGCGAAGCCCCGCTACCGGGGTGTCATACCTTCGCAGCGATACGGCTTCGCTATCGATGCGACCGCGTCGCTGAGCTGAGCAGAGCGTCGGCCAGCGTCGGTAGCGATGCTACGACGCAGCTGCACACAACGCTATTAACTGCGCGCCTATTCGCTAGCTTCACGCTAGCGAAGACACTTCGCTCATCGCTCTGTTCGTCGCCCTCGCTCGGGGTGAGCGAAGGTATGACATAGGCCTAATGCTTGTAGCTTTGGATAAAAACGGATCTTTTCGAGTACACCACCAAAAAGTGGGTCGATTATCCTACTATATATAAAGCAGCAAGCGTGTGTGTGTGTGTGTGTGTGTGTGTGTGTGTGTGTGTGTGTGTGTGTGTGTGTGTGTGTGTGTGTGTGTGTGTGTGTGTGTGTGTGTGTGTGTGTGTGTGTGTGTGTGTGTGTGTGTGTGTGTGTGTGTGTGTGTGTGTGTGTGTGTGTGTGTGTGTGTGTGTGTGTGTGTGTGTGTGTGTGTGTGTGTGTGTGTGTGTGTGTGTGTGTGTGTGTGTGTGTGTGTGTGTGTGTGTGTGTGTGTGTGTGTGTGTGTGTGTGTGTGTGTGTGTGTGTGTGTGTGTGTGTGTGTGTGTGTGTGTGTGTGTGTGTGTGTGTGTGTGTGTGTGTGTGTGTGTGTGTGTGTGTGTGTGTGTGTGTGTGTGTGTGTGTGTGTGTGTGTGTGTGTGTGTGTGTGTGTGTGTGTGTGTGTGTGTGTGTGTGTGTGTGTGTGTGTGTGTGTGTGTGTGTGTGTGTGTGTGTGTGTGTGTGTGTGTGTGTGTGTGTGTGTGTGTGTGTGTGTGTGTGTGTGTGTGTGTGTGTGTGTGTGTGTGTGTGTGTGTGTGTGTGTGTGTGTGTGTGTGTGTGTGTGTGTGTGTGTGTGTGTGTGTGTGTGTGTGTGTGTGTGTGTGTGTGTGTGTGTGTGTGTGTGTGTGTGTGTGTGTGTGTGTGTGTGTGTGTGTGTGTGTGTGTGTGTGTGTGTGTGTGTGTGTGTGTGTGTGTGTGTGTGTGTGTGTGTGTGTGTGTGTGTGTGTGTGTGTGTGTGTGTGTGTGTGTGTGTGTGTGTGTGTGTGTGTGTGTGTGTGTGTGTGTGTGTGTGTGTGTGTGTGTGTTTCCGTCCGTCACAACTGGAGTGCGGGCACTGCGTAGTGGCACAGTACAGTGGCCGAACACGTCGGCGACCGTGCATGGCGAGCCGTAGACGTGCCAAACACGTCGGCGACCGTGCATGGCGAGCCGTAGATGTGCCAAACACATCGGCAACCGTGCATGGCGAGCCGCAGACGTGCCGAACACGTCGGCGACCGTGCATGGCGAGCCCCAGACGTGCCGAACACGTCGGCGACCGTGCATGGCGAGCCGTAGATGTGCCAAACACATCGGCAACCGTGCATGGCGAGCCGCAGACGTGCCGAACACGTCGGCGGCACGAAACTTCGGCCCTGGGGGTAATCGAGGTCGCTGAACACGAATCTGAAATCGGATCAATCGATATCGATCGATATTATCGATTTTTTGAGGATGACGTTCAAGCGGCACGAAACTTCGGCCCTGGGGGTAACCGAGGTCGCTGAACACAAATCTGAAGTCGACCAATCGATATCGATCGATATTATCGATCTTTTGAGGATGGCGTTCAAGTGGCGCGAAACTTCGGCCTTGGGGCTAATCGAGGTCGCTGAACACGAATCTGAAGTCGACCAATCGATATCGATCGATATTATCGATTTTTGAGGATGGCGTTCAAGTGGCGCGAAACTTCGGCCTTGGGGGTAATCGAGGTCGCTGAACACGAATCTGAAGTCGACCAATCGATATCGATCGATATTATCGATTTTTTGAGGATCACGTTGAGGAAGATCAGCCGATCCATCTCGAATAACATAATGGTCAGAAGGCCTAGGAAAGAATAGGAAACCCGTACCGGCCATGGCGTCCTATTCTCGGGGATTGGGGGCGAAGCCCCCAACCAGTCGTAGGCGGCCGCTAGGCCGCCGAACGACTGGTGTATAATAAAGAGGGTTCTCCCAAAGGAATTGCGAAACATTGTCGCCAGCTAATCCATCCAGTGCCGTTCCCATTTTTAGTGGTTTCGTTTCAACTCTGCTAAGCACATACCCTTTCCCAGAAAGACATACGCTACATCCAAAGGGTGAAGGGGGGGGGGGGTAGACATATGATGTCGTGCCTCCTCCCCCCCCCCCCCCTTCGGTTCTATGGGGTATTAACAACAGAAGTTCCTCCCGAAACTTCTGCTATTACTACCCCATGATACGAGTGTTCCCATGCATACTCAGGGAATGTAATGATGTGGATGACGGATGCAGGTGCTATCTTAGGGTTTCCCAGATCAATCAGACCTACACTGCTAACACTGCTAACAACATACAACACATACACTGCTAACATTCTCACCTTGTAATCGAATAGGAATGTCCTTAGGATTCTATTCTCATCGCTAACCGTGCTTTTCATAACTATTTCACTGACTATGTTACACGTCGACCACATGTCCTCTACATTAGAGAAACATTATGCAAGGCATGACTGTGCTCAAGTTCGATAAATAAATATAACAAGTAAGAAGTAAGTATATGAAAGTAAAATAAGTAAGTAAGCGCGTCTGTGGTAACGTCCAGTTTTTCCAAGAGAACTCTCACAGTAGCAGCATTTGACAACTTCACCGACCAATCATAATAAAAGAGGAAAAGCGAGGCATTCCTTGTCGTATCCAACTTGACCTGTGGCAATTCTAAAGCAATGGTCTTGTCCATTCCCTATTTTCTCTCAAACGCACATGATGAATAATAGCCTTTTTTTGCAATAACGTGCGTCTTAAGAGATGCTTATGGAGAATAGTATACGTTACGAATTCTTTGGATGACCAAAGTGTGACGAACCTTTCTGGCTGTCATGCTGTGACAGTTGCACTTTCTCGTCCCATCCTGCTGCCGACTTGTCCTTCCTGTCAACCTGCACACCGAATTTGCCACCATAGCCAGTCGAAGCATCTTAAATTACAGAATTAAAAAAAATCAAGTAGAATGTGTGACGCGTCCCGATAAGGGACTGACTAGCGGCAACCTTTATCCACAACATTTGAAACTCTCTCTACGTTTAACTCTATTGCTAGCAGAATGAAGTAGATTAGACGACAAGATAGCACCCTAAATAATACTAAATCTTTCAATGAATGGCGACGTGTATACGTGGGCCACACCAATACGTCAATACCGCCTCCAAGTGGTAAGAAGCCCGGTAGGATAGATGTGGGGAACAGAATGTGAGGTAGGACACGTGAACAATGTATGAACTGAAGATAGAAAATATGGAGCAAATCAACTGCACCTTTCTGGCTTTCGTGCTTAGAAAGCTCTACTTTCTCGTCCCAACCGACTGCTGACTTGTCCTTTCTGTCCGTCTGTAGCCCGTACTTTCCACCAAATCCAATGGAGTAGTCCTTCTGCGACGCATGGGGATCCACTTTACCCTTGTAGTCGAACGAGACGGCTGTCTGGAACCAACAGTTTCAGCAGCTTAAGGTTAAATATTCAATGCAAAACAACACATATAGAAATAGCGCTACAATTGTAGCGATCAAAGCTTGAAAGGATCCAATATGTTTACTTAGCCAGTACTTAATACTCGGTCTCTTTTAGCAACAGTATAAAAGATGCTTTAGGAGGATAAGACATGTGCTAAAAAAGTATTACCGAGTTCTTCGCCGGAAACTCGGCCAGGCTACTGCAATTACTGGAGTAATGAACTGTCGTGCTACAATTGTTGCGGTTAAAAAGAGGAACGAATGGCGTGAATACGCTCAAAACCGAAGAAAACACAAGTTTTTCAACAAAACTATAGTAACCGTGGTTAGAAGCAGCACGACAGTTTCTTGCCCAAGTGAATGAAGCATATGAGACCGAGTGGCAGCGTTGTGGAGTCTCACAATCGCATTCACATTGGGCTGATATTCCATAGGGAATCTCGTCCGCACTTTTTTAGGCACTTCTAAGGATGAGTTCAGAATAGCAAGATTTCAGCTTCTATATCAGCATAGTTACCGAAAAAAGCAGAAGTGACACAACCGGCAGCTATCGCCGAGGCACTCTTACCTTGTCCATCCGGTCAGTCATCACTCCGAACTTCCCTCCGTAGCCATCGCTGGCCTTCGGCATTTCTTCCAGCTTCTTCTCCTACAATAGACATTTCGATCGCCAAAGAAAATCTGGAGGCATGTTCAGAAAAGACAAACCTGGTGAATTTTTTCCGCCACAAGCGCCTCCTGCCTGAATTGGTCCATATTGAAGTGTTCCTGGTGACCGGATCCTTCGACGGTCTTCGCACCCCATCGACTGGCCTTCTCGCTGATGTCGTTCTGGAAGCAGTTGTTTTATGTACTCCAGAAATCAAAAACCCAGAAACAGTGTGAACCATTCTTCACTACCCTATGAACAGGATACAGTAATTAACTATTAATTTTTATGCATACGTGGAAATCCATTCAAAAAAGCAATTAATTTGTTTAATTTCTCGGAGCGATAAAATTGATTCAGTGGCAAAAAAGACAACTATTAAATAATACTAACCAGTTGTCTCAGGAAGGATCTGAAAATCGAAAGAAATACACGTTCATGTAGGTACACAAATTACTTTATGAGAATTAACACTCATTACTTTCTTTAATTACTATCTCTCATCTCCAAGTGACACTAAAACATAATCCATACTTTAGTCGCACACCTCGAATCACTATGAGGCCTATAAATGTCGGCTTTGCGAAAGTATGGTAACTATGGAAGGCGAGGCGAAGGTTCGTAAAGTAGGAACGAGTTTTTCGTAAGGGTCATACGATCGTTGCGGTACTAAATCCGCTTGGACATCCTAACCCACGTGTTGAATGGACGACCTATCCTATTCACGAGGAGTCATAGTTTCATCTGCTTCACTAACTAACCTTCCTAAATTTCTCCAAAGGATTCGTAAATCGCTCATGATGTGACCACTCTCAGAGAAATTCAAGGGGCATGGTAGTGTAGCAAGGACACAACTCACGTTGCGCTTGCTTCTCCCGACTACTATAGACCCTGAATACAAAATAAACTGAATATGACATAACTGACGACCTGGGACCGGATTCATCAACGACTTGAAGCAATTTAACAGAGAAAATCCCTGATAGTCAGTGATATGGTGAAACACTTCGCCGCGCTATCAGGGATTTCGGCTGTATTTTCTATGTTAAATTGCTGTAAGTCGTTGATGAATCCGGCCCCTGGAGTTTGCTTGCGAAGGCATGTGGATTATACCGATGCAATACGATTGACGAGTGATACCATCTGCAGGGTGTCCAAGCGGGTTTTGCATCGTAGCGAGCCCTTATAGATACTCTTCTTCTTCACCTATTGTACCATTTAGGCGGAGGCGCTCTTCTGGTATGATGACGCCACTTCAGGAGAGTGCTTGATCGGGGTGGATACTAGCCTCTTCATGAACACATGAACGCATGAATAATCCGCCTTATGATTTTCTGTAACAGGAAAGTTGCTGTCGGTGATAACATCACGTTTTGCTTTGTTTTTCTAGAATTACATACGTTTGTAGTGTTGATGCCTTATTTTTCCCTATCTGCAGACTTCTAGAGCCTTCCCACATTTTCATGATTCTCGCCGGTTTTCTCACATTTCCTCGAATCTTTTAGTATTTCTTTCTTACATTCAAAAAATTTGGGTATTAAGAACTGAAAAAATGCTAGAAAATTGAAGAAAATGGGAAACTTGGACGGCAAGCTCCAGAACCACAAAAAAAAGCTGTGGTCTAGGATGCAGGGTGCACCAAAATAACGTGGACAAGATTTTTTTGTCATAATTATAAAGCAACCAACAATTCGAGAAAACAACAACTAAATTACAATAATACAAACATTAAGGTAGATCATGTTCAAGTGGTTTCGTAGCAGTTTCACTTGGAGTGGATGCACAGTGCCAAGGAGACTGCGGTGGCGCTTGACGCCGACTCTAGTCCTGAAAATGCCCACACACTATAGTCCATCGGATTCAAACCCGGAGAATACGGCGGCCATTCCGAAGGCGTGATGGAATCGCGAAAATTGGCCTTGCACCACGCCTGCGTACTCTTCGCCCTATGTTCGGGTGCAAAGTCCTGTTGGAACGTCCAGTGGGCATCACCGAAGTGCTGTTGGGCCCAAGGAAGAACTGCAGACTCGAGAACGTCTCGATGGTGCGCATCTTTTTCAATTTTCACTCCTTTATCCACGAAAACCAGAGGGGTCCTGCCAGGGGATGATTGCGCCCCAAACCATGGCCGATTGTGGGTTCTGGCGGTGTTCGACGATAGCAGAGCTGCTTGAAGCCTCTGTAGACCAGATCTTGTAATTTTGGCGATTGTGCGCCTGCTCCACGGTGAACAGCTTCTCATCCGTGAACAGCATCAGTTCCCAACCACGACCTACGGCCTATCGCCCCAAACTTCGCGAAACGTTTGGCCCTTTGCATCCGCTCCAAGGGAGACCACTTCGAAACCACTTCAAAATGGTGACCTTAATATTTGTGCTGTTGAAATTAGTCGTCGTTTTTCGAATTGTTGGTTGTTTTATAATTATGACAGGAAAAATCCTGTCCACGTTATTTTGGTGCACCCTGTAGTAAGGATAAGGGCGAAGGATAAAGAACGGCGTGGAACAATCTCAGGGTACAATCCCAATGAAGGGGGTCCACTTTATGAAGGTGCGTTCTATCCCTCTTCCCCTTGGCGTATCCACCCAACCCTATGGCTTCCTCGACAGTCTAGTGGCCAAGATGTTATGTTGCATCTGTTTCCATTTTGACTATTACTTAAATGTGTGTATAAGGTGGACATCAATAGGACCGCCCAAACCTCGATTTGGGATGTGCCATGAATCCTACTCCTACGGGATATCATGAAGACGATTTGGGTTAGAATTCTAGTTTGCCTATACTTTGACTGGCATAAGACGGCCAATGAAGAAGAGATTGTTTAATCCAGACAATTATAAACGGCGGATATCAGGACCGGCTCACCGTAACCGCAGTGCGGGTCGCGCCGCGACTTTTGCTGTTTGCGCCCTCCTAGCCTAGAGATCGCGCGTCGGCGTCCACGTCGCCACGTCCTGCCAATATCTTGTGCGCCCGCGATGGGACTGGCGGCAAGTGGGTCGAGGTGCAGTGGGTAGCGGGGTTGCTTCATGGGGGGATGTCGGGGTTCGGCTCTCCTGCGTCGTGGCATTCTTGCATTTCAGCTGACTATCTGAGATCTGAGAGGATTCGATGTCTACGCAACATTGCGCGTTTTCTGCGGCTTGTTTCAGCCGTATGCGCTTCGCCGCTCGAATAGCGCAGAACTCCGCCGCGGACTCCCCCTGAGCGACGAAAGCAGTTAGTGTCGATACGAGCAGCTTGTATGGCACATACCCTGGAGTTTCTTCCCTAGACTGGCTCTGCGATTGCTCAAGGGACGTCCCACCCGACGCCTGAGGTGCGGTGAGCCGGTCCTGATATCCGCCGTTTATAATCTTGTTTTTTTAACTTTCTTAGAGAAATTGATCGATCGAGAAGGGATGAGGAAGAAAGCCTGTATTGCCTAGAAGGGACACGAACAAAGAACGCCGATTCGTTTGTACCCAACAGCGAGGTCCATTTTAGATCCTTTTCCAGTACTAGTGTGAACAAAATCTAGCAGTGATTCTATATTCCACAGGAGCGGCCCCGACTACTATATCAGCACCCTACTCTCACAAAACGATTCATTCGAAGTCTCCGACCTATTAATAATGCCATTAGCGAAAAATATGAGGAGAACAGCTCAAGAACTCACAACGAAGTCAGGGTCCGTCTCCCACTCGTCATCCTCAACTGGTTTCGGAGCTATCGGAGGTTTAGCTCCTATCGTTGCTCTCCACATAGACATGGCCGAACTCACAAATAGGAAACTGAAGGAGAGAACAGGAGGAGAAGAAAGAGGACGTCGATGAATCAGCCGCAGAGTGATTCATCATCGCCACGTGAAACCAGAGCAGGAAAAATGGATTAGGGCGCGACATTGTCGCCCGAGGGTCAGAAATGTTTGAAACACTTTAAACTCCAAAGGTTCGACCAGTACTGGTCATGAGAGCACTGCGACGCTGAGTGCATTTACTTACGGTGAAATTTCTTTATTAACGCATCCACTGTTTCAATTTTGAATGCTCGGCGCGCTCCTAGTTGGGTGGAAGCGCTAAGAATTGTGCAATATCGCGTGAGGCTGCGGACGTAATAATGCACAAATTCAAATGTCACCACCATTTTTTGCAGGTGCACAGAAGCAGGGTGCGTTCGTACCATGGAATCGTTGTGTTTGTTCTGTGCATTTTTGAATGACGAATATGCACAGGCAAGCGTTCAGTATCAGTCGTTAATATGGCCTAGATCGGAAGGTGGGAACACTCAGGTATATCAGGTCGCATCAAATGCGCGTGCCGGACTGCCCCAGAAGAGGAGCTGCGGATAGTGCCGTAATTGATAGGCGCGCATTCGGTTGATGCCCTTTCCCCATGCAGGCCGCATTACCGACAACTACCGATGGTTGTCTATGGTTAATAAGCACTCAAAGATACTTATTAGTTCCAGTAGAACGAACAGTTGAATTAACACACTTATTCAAGGCAGAGGGGTTTGTATCTCGACCACTATCATCTTCGGTCTGTTATATCCGAAACAACAAATAGGTCAATAGGTCCTGTCGTGACTTCCGTACGACTGTACGGTCGTCGCGGGGGTCAACAGGTCAAAACCCGTCGATCGACACGTCGAAGCCTGCGCCCACGTGTCTCCCGCGCAGGGAAGCTTCTCGAAGCGGCTAGAGACGCAGGGGGGAGCGTGCCCCTGGGCGCTCTAGCCGGTCCACCGGTCAGTCGTCGTCCCCCGCTCCCGCAGAGCGGTCGTCTCCTGGTCCCCGCGGTTCGCCATCACCAGCCATCGTCGAGGAGGCCTACGCCTTACCAGGATACTATCTCAACGGTAGGTCGGAACGGCGCAAGAGTTGTATATGGGCAGGACCGCCTCTCCCTGGGAAGTAACAAACTGCAGGTATCTCGACCCCAATACAATCCTGGCAGAGTTAGGGACGACGGAAGCCGCGTGTTGGCGCCTTGCTGATTCACGTGCTCCACAGGGTCGGGGGTTTGGATCTCGCAGACTGCGTCCGTTTTGCACTTTTGCAAAATCCATGTTTATCATATAGTAATCCACCTAGGGGTACTATAGTGTGTTATAGAGCATGTTTACATATAACATACCACCCATACCGTTAACAAGGGTGGTCTAGGAAGGGTCACCGATCCCTGAAACTTTGTCTAGGGGGTTATTTGGGGTGCTGATCACGAATCTGATATCTGTTCTTCACGATTCGGCTGGATAATATAGATACAGGAAGGCACTGGGATTACCTTCTTAAAGTGTCTGCCGGTGACGGCAGGTAGAGACAGAATCGTGAAAAACGGATGTCAGATTCGTGATCAGCACCCCAAATAACCCCCTAGACGAAGTTTCAGCGAAATCGGTGACCCTGCCTGGACCACCCTTGTTAACAGTATGGGCGGTCTCCGACCGAATCGTGAAAAACGGATGTCAGATTCGTGATCAGCACCCCAAATAACCTCCTAGACAAAGATTCAGTGGAAATTTTTTTTGGCTGAAGTCCTGTCGGTGGAGTCAGAACTTAAACTAGTGCCACAAAATATCTATCGTTACATAACTACGGTCGCACAAAATAGACTTCAAACAAGTGCTACACAGAAGTGAATATTTTAGCTATTCTTTGGTTTGAAGCATATGTTATATGAAAATATAACAATCTATAACACACCATAGTACCCTTAGGTGGATTACTATATGATAAACATGGATTTTGCAAAAGTGCAAAGCAAACGCAGTGCGCGGGATCCCAACTCTAGCCCCCTCGCTCACGAGCCCGAGCGCTTCCCTACTACGCCACCTGTGCGCTGCGCTGAGCCGCGATACGAGCTCTCATCCCGCGCGCGCCCGTCAGCTGTGGAGCACGTGAATCAACAGGGCGCCAACACGCGGTTTCCGTCGCCCCTAACTCTGCGCAGAGTTGTATTGCGGTCGAGGTACCTGCAGTTTGTTACTACCCAGAGAGAGGCGGTTCTGCCCATATACAACTCTTGCGCCGTTCCGACCTACCGTTGAGATAGTATCCTGGTTAGTTCAAATTTTAGTTCCAGTTGAGAGTTTACGACAAAGCAGTAGATGAAATGGTAGACGATGTACTATCTTTTAAATGTATCATCCACTTGAGGAGCAGAACAAAAGCAAAAATGAATCACCAATCGTAAGTTATGACGTTTGGAGAGTTTCTCATCTTTCCCAATAAATATTCCGAAATCGCACGATATGCACTGCCAAAGTATTCTTCTTCACAGTCCTCTAACCATTTGTTGACGTCTTCAATGCCCTGGAAGATCAGAATATACAACAACAAGCGGCAGCTAACGTCCATCGTAGTCGCCCATCGTTTCGTCCATAGTAGTTCATCCACCGTAGCATCCCACGACACTTCACTTCCATCTTCACTTGCTCACTTCATTCACTTAGTACCTCAACTCATCCCACCGGTATACGTAGATCTCCCCATCATGTTACTGAAGCTTTAACCCGGTTTTCTTTTTGTGTATTTTTGTCATGTTTTTACTTAGCTAGTTATTCTCATTTATCATGCATCTTTAACTCGTAGGCAAGCACATCGGCCCCAAAAGTCTCGTCATGCTAACCCGACCTTAGACCGCACCTGTCACACCCTGCGGCGCACGCACCGTGGCATCGCCCGCCACGCCGCCGCCCCAAGTCAACCAAGTAGTCTTCGTTGCTTAACATGTCTGTAACTTAGTAGGTAAGCAGCAAGGCCACAACTACCTAGTGGGTCGTCTTCTTCGTCGCGGCCCCCAGTGTCGTGACTTCCGTACGACAGTACGGTCGTCGCGGGGGTCAACAGGTCAAGACCCGTCGATCGACACGTCGAAGCCTGCGCCAACGTGTCTCCCGCGCAGGGAAGCTTCTGGAGGCGGCTAGAGACGCAGGGGGAGCGTGCCCCTGAGCGCTCTAGCCGGTCCACCAGTCAGTCGTCGTCCCCCGCTCCCGCTGAGCGGTCGTCTCCTGGTCTCCGCGGTCCGCCAACGCCAGCCGTCGTCGAGGAGGGCTACGCTTTAGCCCGGAGTCGCCGGAACCGTCCACCTAAGACGTCGGGGAGCTGCCATCGTCTCGGAGTGTCCGCCAGTCATCGTGCCAGACGTCTCCAGCCCTCGACGTCTCGTCCGCCGTCCGGGACCCGCAGGTAACGCCGGTCCTCTGACCGGCCCCGCCGCCCCTGACTTGGCATACGCCAGAGGGGCAGGGCCGGCCATGGCCGGCGGGTTGTCGGCTTTGCTTGGCCCTGGTAGTTGTGGGTGCGGTCTTCCCCCTAACTCGTAGGTATTTTGTAATTGTCATGTATCCTTAATCATAGTAGCTTAGAGTATTATAAACATATAACCTTAACAGTTTAATTGCTTGACTAAACTGGTCTGTCGGTTCCATGTCTGGTCGAAGTATGCAGGAGTGTGAGCCGGTCTAAAGCCAGGGGGACCACCTGAGGTCGGGGCCCCGACCGAGGGGGTACCCCTAGGTGTGCTGGAATGGGTTCATGTCTTAACAACTGGCAGCGTGGATCCGCACAGGGCCTGTGGGCAATAATACCGCGTGGTCTTAGGGCGGGCACCCTAGCAAGCGGCGGATCCGGAAGGGCTCCAAGCCGGGGCGTGGGTGGCGTCCCCCCTCTCCGCCGATGCTTCGACGGGGGGTCGGCCACCCGCGTCACGACATGGTGCATCGGACCGAGGTTCTTCGTGGGGAAACCCACGGGGGGCCTTTGTGAACGAACCTCCCATCCGCTCGCAAGCTACTGAGCTGAGCTCAAGCCGCGTACGGTGCAAGTGTAAAGCCAGATTGGCTGCTCAGGTGCCGCTGATGTGTGCGACGTACGCTATAACTGGGGTACTGCCTTCCTCACTTCTTCTAGCCGTGTCCTTTTACCTGTGCAACCTCGAGTGGCACGAGCCGGCACAGGGACAGCCGCTTTGCGTCGAGGCACAAGTGCTACGGCTCGAGCAAAGAAGGAGTAGAAAGCAGCCAAAAGCTGCTAGGAAACTCCTCAAGGACCAAGTCGCAGTGTCAAAGAAGCTGTTAACGGGCATCATCACCGGGGAGCCCGAGACGCGGGTTTACAGTGGGCCAGTGACATTAGAGCGATACAGTAGCTGTCAACTGTCTGGTACGTGACCCCATGCAGCCGCGCGGGCATTGGCTGCAAGGTGTGGCCCGAGCGTAGCTTCTCTTGGTTCCTTGGCCTTAGCTATAAGGCGTCGTGCCGTTGGGCTCACGCTGTTCAACAATCTTGTCTTTGCGCTTGCACACCCATTTCCTAAGCCCTCATAATCCATATCTAACATCATCCACTTTCCATGTTTACACACATGTCACAACTTGCAGAACACTTGTAGATGCAAGCGACAGTAATCAGCCCCAAATTCTCGACGCGCGCCGCCTTAACATCCAGGCGGCCATCGCGGACCTAACATCTGCTATCCGCACGGTGCAAGAGCGACGTCAAATGTTCCTCGCCACGGTCGAAGGGTCTGCTAATCCAGAGGCAGACAATGCTGCATACGAAAACTATATGCAGGAAACGCCCGTGAACGACGCAGTGGTGGACGCAGAGTCAATTATTAGCACGCTGAATCACAGCCTCGATGAAGTGCAGTTGCTGATCGAGCGTTGTCGCTTAGCGCAACTCTCTGAAGTGACGCAGAGTTCCAATACTAGCACAGAGGCTTCAGCTTCTCTCGAGACCACTGCCTCGCACACGAGCCAACAGCAAGTCGTTACCGCCCCTCAGTCGCCTGTACAAGCGCAGCTTTCGCTTAGTTCCAACGCTCCAGCGGCTACAACCATTCCAACGCCGCAGCTGCCATATTTTACTACCATTCAGCTTAGCAAATATAAGCTTCAGCCATTTGACGGCGACATTACCAAGTTCCAACGCTTCTGGGGCGCGTTTCAATTGGCCGTTCATAACAATCCCAACATTCCACCGTTGGAAAAGTACTTACAGCTGCAAAGCTTACTAACTGGCGACGCCATAATGGTGCTTGACGATGTGGATCCCGCTGATAACAACTACTTTGAGTTGGTGAGAGCTCTTAAAAGGCGGTACGATTGTCCTCATACGACGCGTGCAGCCCTACACGTGCAGCTCCAACAGCTTCCTCAAGCACGAAACACGGGTTCCGAGCTCCGTCGCACCTGGTCTCGGCTCACAGCTATACTTCACGGTCTTCGTAGGTTCGAAGACTTTCGTACAGTACTGCCAATTCTTGACTTAGTCAAGAGCAAGTTCCCAGATACAATCCGCGTAAAGTTGCACGAGCTCGAATATCAAAGCAACTCGCAGTTCGACTTAGACCAAATCATGCGCAAACTTGACCACATCATCATATCTCAGGAGAGGTATGAAAACTCAACAACATTGGGTCATCATTTTACGGTTAACATGTCACAAGCCACGCGCAGCTCATCGCGATCTCCAACACCTAGCAATAAACGCACTAATCGCTGCTGCTTCTGTGGTTCTGACAATCATAATTCGACGCGTTGCTATTCAGAAAGCCATCGACGAAGAAGCCATCCAAAAGTATACCATGGCCAAAACCATCTTCAATAAGATGCACATGAACCTTAGAGAGTTCTTGTGTAATTCACCAACTGTCAACGCCGCTATTTTCAACGCTGATCGTGCTACTAACCCAGCTAATGCCACTCTGCTGGGTATCAATTGGCAACCTTTAAGGGACACTTTGGCCATTCCCATCAAAACCACACAAATCGCGGTAAACAGTAAACGCACTGCCTTGCGCGCCTTAGCGTCAACATACGATCCTTTAGGGTTCCTAGCTCCGTTTCTGGCACCACTCAAAGTCATCATCCAAGACTTGTGGGCCGAAGATCTTGGCTGGGACACGCCACTAACGCAGGCGCAACAGCAGCAGTGGTCACAACTTCTTGCAAACCTCCGCGTTCCGGTCCCTCCGTTGCCACGACACATCATCCCAGCGCACAGCAACGCCAACACGAGCTTTGCGTGTTCGGAGACGCCTCCAAACGCCTATACGCGTGCTGCGCATATCTACTCTGCCGCAGTTCAACATCCGCGTTTTCCACGTTGTTAATGGCAAAATCACGTCTCAACACCATCAAACCGCTCACCGTTCCGCGCTCGGAACTGTTAGCCACGCTCATAAGCGTTAACCTAGCACAATATCTCGTTGGGCAGCTTGGTCTTTCAATATCCGCGGTTCACATCTTTTCGGACTCGCTTATCGCGTTACACTGGGTACATACCACCAAAACCCTTAAAGTGTTCGTCCAAAATCGCGTAACAGCCATTCGTAACGCTGTGACTGCGCTAGCGGCTCAAACCATTCCGGTCCGCTTCCATTATGTTGATTCAGAGGATAATCCGGCAGACTGCGCCACACGCGGTCTTGCCACGAAGGAAGCCCACAACCACATGTGGTGGAGCGGCCCATCCTTTTTAACTGCTCCTTCGGACCAGTGGCCGCACGCCAACATCGACCTCAAAGTCCTCCCGCAGGACAAGGTCGACGCGCAGTTGGAATATTCCAGCGTTAATTCAGTCATCAAAGGCATTTTTCAGTCGGCCTTACCATTCTGTAGGACCAACAACTACCTTAAGCTGGTCAGAATCACGGCGTACGTTCTCAAATTCATCCGCCGTCAGATCCTAGATCGGCTTCCTCCATATCTTCAATCAGTAATCCAAACAAAACTGCCCTCAGTAGTTTCAGTGTCCCCTTCGGGTACGGTACAGCCGTCGGACGTCAAAGCAGCGGAAAAACAGCTTATCTTAGCGCATTATCGCGAAGGTGAACAAGAGCTACACCGCTTACAGCTCGCGAGTTTCAACGCCAGACGAGCACCCGACCATCTCATTCGCTGTCCGTACCGGATCGGGCCTCTGGAAACAGCTCCAATTCTAATACTGCCACAACATCGGTTATCGCACCTCTTAGTCCTGCATTATCATTTCAAAAACCACCATTCCGGTGTTTATCACACCATCGCTAACTTGCGTACCCGTTTCTATATTCCATCTATACGGGTTTGTGTCGCCAAGACCTTGCGTACCTGCGTTACATGCCGTAAAAACAATGGCAGACCTTACCGGTACCCTCATGTGCCTCCTCTCCCTCCGGAGAGGACCAAACGCTCAAGACCCTTTCAAAACATCGGACTCGATTACATCGGTCCTCAAGCGTGCACTGGTACCATCTCCGGCAAAGTCTGGATTTGCCTCATAACATGCATGTCAACACGCGCAGTTCATTTTGAGGTCGTACTTGATCTCACTACGCAGGAATTTCTCCTAGCATTTCGTCGCTTCATAGCGCGAAGAGGTACACCAAGTATAGTCTACAGCGACAATTCGACCACGTTTCGTAGCGCAGAGACCGCTCTCGCATCGCTCATTTACTCTACCACCTCATAGCACAGCATCTCCAGTTTCTGCTCCACGCAGAAGATCACCTGGAAGTTTATCACCCCGCTGTCGCCATGGAAAGGTGGCTTTTACGAGCGTTTAGTCGGTCTGTTTAAGTCAGCCTACAAAAAGTCCATTGGTCGCGCCATTTTACCGCTACGTCAACTTCAAACTGTCGTCACAGAAGTCGAGGCCACCTTGAATTGCCGTTCCATAACACCCTACAGGGAACGGGAAACCTTTGTCCACATCTTGTTGGAAGGCTTCAGGAGGCGGTGGATCTGCTCGTCCAGTGGAGTAAGAGGTGGCAGCTTCCACTGTCTCCGAGTAAAACTGTGTACATGTCCCTTCACCAGTGCCGTCCCCCTGACTCTCGTGAGTACCATATTGACAATTCTCCTATTGAGGCGGTGAGTAGCGTCAAAGATCTTGCTTTCCACTATGACGCTAAACTGGATTTCTCCGAGCACGTGTCTAATTGTTGCAGGCGCGCCCAACATAGAACCTATCAGATTTTCAAAGGTCTGACTACCAGGAATAAGGCTGTTTTGATACGGGCTTATAAGTCGTATGTGCGTCCGTTAGTGGAGTCTTCCACTACGGTCTTTTCCCCCAGTAGGAAAAACCTGATTAATGCGCTGGAGAAGGTACAGAATAACTTTACTCGCAAAGTGCTTATACGTACTGGCGGCTTTTTATACTCCAGGGTACCTAAAGCCACGATAAGGAATAAGGAAAAACCTAGGTCTCCATTCCTTAACATCTCGTAGAAAAATCTTTGATATTTGCATGGTCTACAAGTTACTCCATCAACCGCGTTATAGGGAGTCCAGGTTTTTCACAATGCGAGTTTCTCATACTAAGGGAGAGCATGAAAAGATTTTCCTTCCCTGCCCTAGGAGCAGGTTTAAGGTAGGCCTTTTTCCTCATAGGGCTGCAAGCGCGTATCTTAGGGCAGCGAAATGCATGCAATCCTCCTTTTCTCTGGAGCAGCTTAAGCGGTCCGCTCAAAAGTCGTTGCTGAGTTACGAGGCTTAGTACTGAGGTATCTCCTTTCTTTCTTTCTTTTCTTCGACTATGGTTTGCTCGGGAAGTGGGCTGTGTTGTGCTATTTTTGATTGCAGACCTGATGCCACGTCACTCGATTTTTTGTTGTTTTACGGTTTTTTACAGAGTATGTCCCTCTATGTTGCGCTTCGGTTGTAACTGTCCTATTGCTGTGTTTGTTTATCCAACGGCCGCGCTTATCGCGTACGTATTGAATAAATAAATCTTAAGGCCTATCGACTTTCTAAGTCCTCAGGTAGACCTACAAATACCACCTTTACCGTCCCAAATAGACGACATCTATGATGCCTCACATAATCTTTCCCAGTGGTACAAGGAGAGCTTATCTGTTTTAGATCACTTCTGGGAACTATGGCACTCCGACTATCTTGCAGCCTTGCGAGAACGACATCAAGCTCGCACAAAACAACCAAGATCGGCTACACTTGCTCCACAGCTCGGAGATGTCGTGCTGATTGCGGACGAAAAATCGCCACGAGGACAATGGAACTACGGTATGATTGTTTCACTTATTTCAGGAAAGGACGGAGCTATTCGGGCAGCAGAAGTCCGTACGGCAAGCGGCAAGTGCTTGACTCTATCCATTTCGCACTTGTATCACCTGTATCACCTGTCGTCCCGTTGATCATCGACTTGCTCGAGCGGGCGCCAGCAGCGTCTCCATTCGTCCCTGTCGCGTGCCAGAGTGGTCCAATGGATCCTCCTCGCTCGAGGGACACGAAGAGCGTCATATCGGTCGTTCAGGGCTTTCACGAAGAAGTCCGACCAACGCGTTGGTGGGCGTCCTGGTGTTCTTTTGACATCCCGCCGAATCCAATCTGTGACGGCTCTCGTCCAGCGGGTGTCTGCGAATCGCATTACGTGGCCGGCCCACCTAATTTTCGACGACTTGGCCCATGCGACAGCGTCTCTGATCTTCGAACGTCGGCGAAGCTCGGAACTCCGGAGGCCTTCTCTCACTTGCGTGAGTCGTGTCACTCCGAGCATCGTCCTCTCGATTCCACGCTGCGCGACGCTGATTGCGTGTTCATCCTGCTTTCGTATAGCCCAGGTCTCTGAGGCGTACGTTAGGGCAGGAAGAACAGTGGAGTCGAATAGGTGGGCACGGAGTCGGACGTTCTTCGTTTTCTTCACGACTTCTTCGACGCTTTTGAAAGTTCCCCAAGCCGCTCGTTTCCTCCTGCTCAGCTCTGGTGCTAGGTCGTTGGTCATGTTGTCTTCGCATTCGGAGATGTTCGTTCCGTTGAGCGAGAATGGGGCATCAGAAACCCATCCGTTCTTCATGAACATCGTCTTCGTAAGATTCAGCTGCAGTCCAACGCTTCCACATACACGATCGAAGTCGGCCAGCATTCGCTCCGCCTGACTGATGCTCGGGGTTATGAGCACGATGTCGTCAGCGAAGCGAAGATGGTGCAGTTGCCGGCCGTCGACCTTCACTCCCATGTCTTCCCATTCTAGTTCGCGCATGACGTTTTCGAGGGTGGCGCTGAAGAGCTTCGGGGATATGGTATCCCCTTGTCGAACCCCTCTCTTCACGTCAATGAAGACGTCGTTGTAGAATGGTGAGATCTTGGTCGTGAATCCACTGTACAACTCTCGAAGGGCTCTGATGTACTGAGTAGGAACGCCCTGGGTGAGCAGGGCTTCCATGACCGCTTCAGTCTCGACGGAGTCGAATGCCTTCTTCAGGTCAATGAACGTAAGGCACAGCGGCAGCTTGTACTCTCGCGACACTTCGATGAGCTTCGTAATGGTGTGTATGTGGTCGATCGTGCTGAATCCTCTCCGAAATCCTGCTTGTTCGCATGGCTGTTCTTTGTCCAGCGTTCTACTAATCCTATTCAGGATGACTCGAGTGAACAGCTTGTAGACTACGGACAACAGGCAGATCGGGCGATAGTTGCCAATGTCGTGCACGTCTCCCTTCTTGTACAGCAAAACGGTCTTGCTGGTCTTCCACTGAGATGGAACCTTGCATTCGGACAGGTAGCGTGTGAAGAGTCGCGCCAAGGTGTTGATGAGCGCTGGCGGGAGGTTCTTCAGGTGTTCAGCTCTGATCCTGTCAGAACCGGGTGCTGTACGTTTCTTCACCGACGAGATGGCGTGTCGGATTTCGGAAGAGAGAACAGAGGGGACGACGTATCCATCCTGCGGAAGATGGCATGGGGGCAGGTGGACGTGGCTATCGAAGAGATCGGAGTAGAAGTCGTGGATGACTTTCTCCATGGTCCTTCTGGAAGAGGTGATGGTTCCGTCAGGACGTCGGAGAGCGGTCATCTTGGTCTTGAAGTTGGCGAAGTTCCGGCGGGCATTGCGGATGCTCAGCCCTGCCTCTGCTGCTTCAGCCAACACTTCCGCCCTTCTCTCCTTGAGATCTTCCTTTATCGCCGCTCTGCATAGCTTTGCAAGCTCGGACGTCAGTTGGTAGTTGCCTGACGCTCGTGCTGCTCCACGCTGGCGTATCAGCTCGAGAGTTTCCGGAGACAGGCGTCTCTTGGTGGTCTTCAAGCTCTCGGCTCCCTTAGCACTATCGCGGAGATGGTGCACGAAGCGATCGTATTCCTCGTCGACGTTGTTCATGACGGCATCTTCCCAAAGGCCGACAAGAGAGGTGTAGAGGTCCCAGTTGATGGTCGTTCTGGGATTCCTCTTCTTAACCTTCGCGGCCTTCTCTCCTTGACGCGAAAAGCGGAAACAAAAGCGTGTTGACGAGGACACCAACGCCGCCTACTCCCCGGCTGTCGCATGTTCCGAGGAACAGTTCTTCTCCGGAGTCGTAGGCGGCGTGTAGGGGGTGGTGTCTTCTCGTCTCGGTCAGTCCGATGACGTCGTACTTGATCTTCCTGGCTTGCATCATCAGGTCCTCGACGGATGCTTCCGACGCAAGCGTGCGGGCGTTGTAAGTACAGATCGTCATCCTAGTCCTTCTCAGTTTGCGCAGCCTGGTTAGGCCCTGAGATTTTAGCAGCCTCTCCGTACTCGTCCTTCCCATCGCTGCAGAAATGGGGGCTCTTTCGGGGTCAGGGGAATGAGGCCCTTTAGTGCTGCTGTGTTTGACTGGAATACAACACGGGTAGCTAGTCAGGCTCTGTCGTGCGGGCGGGGTACTCCGGGCAGCCAGCCAGACTGCCCGAAGGGACGGGGCGAGACTTAAGGCGGCCTCGAATCGCCTTACGTGTACTCCCAGTCTACCGAGTGCAAGCTTTTGGCCGGGCCGACACAGTTACAATCCGCACAGTCACGGACACATCCACGCACACTGTGCACGAACATGCCGCTCCCACGCACAAGGAACGCATCGACCCGACACAGTAGGAGCAAGGAGTCCATCCCCTGCATCCCACCTGCGTCTCTGGGCAGTACACGGTCGCATTTGGTTCGCGTTTAATTCCCCTATCCACCACCCGGGGACGCGCCACGTGGCCCTGCGACAAGCGGCCCGAGATCCCTCTTAACAAGAGAGCCCGAAGGCTCTCTATCGAGGGAGATCCGTGGTTCGCACTTGTACCCGCTAGAAATCCGCGCTGTTACTACCTATGCGCCGCCGCAGGACTCGCTTAGGGTGCTGCCGCAGGACTCTCCTCTATCTCCGTCTCGTCAGGACTCACCAACAACGCTATCGCCAGCGCGAACTCAACCTAAGCGCAGCGCTAAGTCTAAACACCTGTTCATCCGGACTTAAGACGCTAAACCGTCGCTAAGGAACTTTCCTTAGCCATTGCTCCATCATAAAGGCGTCATTGACTAAGTGTATCACCTTCAACTATACCTTTCAGGTGCCTAAATACCATCTTTAGGCTCAACTCCATCACTAGGCGCTATTAGCTAAACAGCTCCATCCTAAGACGTGCTTAACACGTCTTAAGGCGCCGCTTTAAATGGTTCGCTGCGATTACGCGCACTTGCCCGCTCGCGCTAACAACATCGCGCCTGGTTCGGACCAGCGGCGGCCTCACGCCCATTGCCGCGGTCCGCTCACACTATCTTAGCCCCTAAGTGGCTCGGTCAGCAGGCTAAGATCGCTCAATGCATGTGTCGTTGACCCTTCACTCGTGTTCGCTTCGCGTCCCGCTCTCACCGCGCGGTCGACGCCCCTCTCGGCGAGTCGTCCGATGGCGCATGCCATCGCCAGCTGACCCCTTCGGTCCGTTTCCGGCTCTATGCCGGCTCAGCTGTTGCGCAAGGGCGCTAACACGCGCCGCGCCTAGCGCAAGTCGCCGTAAGAGGCTGGTCCTAGCGCGAATTACCGTATAACGCCGCTTTAGACTGCCTGCGAATCACTTCTGGACTGTTCTTAGCCCAGACTGGACGTCGTCGACTGCTTCTTTTTATCAGCCGACCGCTCGGCTTCGCTTTCGATCTATTCTCGTCACTTTATCACCGTAACCGCTCTACACCATACGCGGGAGACGTCATCGACTCAAAAGAGGTAAGTTCTTTCTTCTTAATAAGTTCAGACGTGTGATTGCGCTAGGTTTATTTAAGTTTTCTCCCAGATGCGCCCTTAAGGCGCAAGCGACTGTTCCAACTAGATTTTTTGTATTCCATTTAATCCTTTTTTCTTAATTCGTCTGTTTTTTCGGTCAGTTTTTCTTCTCTAGTTTCTCCTCCTTCACCATTTTTATATCCTTGTTCTCAGTCCTTATCATGCTCCTCTCGCGCGCTCTGATCTCATGCCCGCTTAGCGAGTCCCCTCTTTTTCATCTTCATTGCTCTTAGGCCTCGTGCATACTTCCCGTCGCCGCGATGGAATCGGGGCGATGAGTTTTGCAGGGCGACCCGAAGGAATTTGAATTTCTTTGTGCTCGTCGCATCTCCCATCGCTCTGCAAGGGAGCGCGACCGCGATCCGTCCTGGACCAACGCTAAACACCGCGCGCGGCGCGAAAAAGTATGCCATGCCCGCGATGGGCACGGGAAGCCATCGCGCGTACCGACCGCCACTGTTGCGGCGGCCGTGGCGAAGTTTCCTTTGACTATTCGACTGCGTGCGGCGGAATGGCCACGGATTGAGCGTCGCGATGGCATCGCGGCGAAGGAAGTATGCCCCTGGCCTTAGGGACTGTGAAAAATAATCACACGTCGCCAAAATTTCGTTTCCCTTTCTACCTTTATAACTTCACCATTCATTTCTTAATTAATTATTTTCTAAAGCAAATTACATTGGCATTGATCCCTTAAGGCATCACTGCCACATCTTTTCGCTATACAACATTTCTAAAGTTAACATATTCTCAAGTCAATCTGCCCTTAAGGCATCGCTACCACCTTTTTAGTATATACCTTCTATAAACTATACTTTTAAGCCAACTTGCCCTTAAAGCATACTTTTTCTCTTTACACTCTTTTTTTGTAAATCGCGCCGTGCATTTCACACCACACGGCCGATGTAAATTCCCTTTTTTCTTATAAGCCTACATTTTTATTCAATCATATCTTTACACTTCCTATATTACATTATATTATTTAGTCTCTTTATACTTTCGTTTTCTTAAAACATTCGTTTTCTAAGGCGAAAACGAGCCATTTTGCGAACTCAGTTTTCTCTTAGAAAACGACCTTTTAACCTCCGTTTCTTTATTTGCCTAAACACTATATAATCTAAATAAACTTAAGAAATACACACCTTTACACTATACTTCGGACCGAATCGAATAATTTCGAATGAATATTCGAATAAATTCGAATATTCGAATATTCATTATTCGAATATTCGGTGAGGTCCAAAATTCGAATATATTCATTATTCGAATATTCGGTGAGGTCCAAAATTCGAATATATTCATTATTCGAATATTCGATGAGGTCAAAAATTCGAATATATTCGTTATTCGAATATTCGACAAGGTCGAAAATTCGAATATATTCGTTATTCGACTATTCGACGTGCCCCAAAATTCGAATATATTCGAATATATTCGACGCTACTGAGATAGCCACGGATCTCCCTCGATAGAGAGCCTTCGGGCTCTCTTGTTAAGAGGGATCTCGGGCCGCTTGTCGCAGGGCCACGTGGCACGTCCCCGGGTGGTGGATAAGGGAATTAATCGCGAACCAAATGCGACCGTGTACTGCCCAGAGACGCAGGTGGGATGCAGGGAATGGACTCTTTGCTCCTGCTGTGTCGGGTCGACGCGTTCCTTGTGCGTGGGAGCGGCATGTTCGTGCACAGTGTGCGCGGATGTGTCCATGACTGTGCGGATTGTAACTGTGTCGGCCCGGCCAAAAGCTTGCACTCGGTAGACTGGGAGTACATGTTAAGCGATTCGAGGCCGCCTTAAGTCTCGCCCCGTCCCTTCGGGCAGTCTGGCTGGCTGCCCGGAGCCCTTCGCCCGCACGACAGAGCCTGACTAGCTACCCGTGTTGTATGGAAGTCAAACACAGCAGCACTAAAGGGCCTCATTCCCCTGACCCCGAAAGAGCCCCCATTTCTGCAGCGATGGGAAGGACGAGTACGGAGAGGCTGCTAATATCTCAGGGCCTAACCAGGCTGCGCAAATTGAGAAGGACTAGGATGACGATCTGTACTTACAACGCCCGCACACCTGCATTGGAAGCATCCGTCGAGGACCTGATGATGCAAGCCAAGAAGATCAAGTAAGACGTCATCGGACTGACCGAGACGAGAAGACACCACCCCCTACACGCCGCCTACGACTCCGGAGAAGAACTGTTCCTTGGAACATGCGACAGCAGGGGAGTAGGCGGCGTTGGTGTCCTCGTCAACACGCACTTGGCCATGAACATCGATTCGTACGAGTCTCTGACAACCCGAATCGGACGTCTGCGACTGAGGCAATGTGCTCCGTGCCAGCTTTGACCGTATTCGTCGCGTATGCCCCAACATCCGACTACGACGACGAAGAGGTCGAAGCCTTCTACGTGGAGCTGGAGAAGTTCTATAAGGAAGATCACACCTTCTACAAGGTGATCGTCGGCGACTTCAACGCCAAGATCGGACCGCGAAGGTCGCCAGAAGAACTTCACATCGGAACCCACGGTTTGGAGTGGAACGAGCAAGGTGAAAGGCTGTCTGAGCTTATCATGTCGACCAAGACCATCCATGGAAATTCGCAGTTCCAGAGGCCTCCCTCCCTACGATGGACCTGGGAATCTCCCGGTGGCCAGTTCCACAACGAGATCGACCACATCATCTTCAATCGCAAGTATTGCCTGACCGACGTCTCCGTTGTCCCCAAGTTCTATGCGGGATCGGACCACTGCCTCCTTCGCGCGAGGTTTCGCTTTTCGCGTCAGGAGAGAAGGCCGCGAAGTTCAAGAAGAGGAATCCCAGAACGACCATCAACTGGGACCTTTACACCTCTCTTGCCGGCCTTTGGGAAGATGCCGTCATGGACAACGTCGATGAGGAATACGACCGCTTCGTGCACCATCTCCACGATAGTGCTAAGGGAGCCGAGAGTTTGAAGACCACCAAGAGGTGCCTGTCTCCGGAAACTCTCGAGCTTATACGCCAGCGTGGAGCAGCACGAGAGTCAGGCAACTATCTGCTGATGTCCGAGCTTGCGAAGCTATGCAGAGCGGCGATAAAGGAAGATCTCAAGGAGAGAAGGGCGGAAGTGTTGGCTGAAGCAGCAGAGGCAGGGTTGAGCATCCGCAATGCCCGCCGAGACTTCGCCAACTTCAAGACGAAGATGACCGCTCTCCGACGTCCTGACGGAACCGTCACCTCTTCCAGAAGGACCATGGAGAAGGTCATCCACGACTTCTACTCCGATCTCTTCGATAGCCACGTCCACCTGCCCCCATGCCATCTTCTGCAGGATGGATACGTCGTTCCCTCTGTTCTCCCTTCCGAGATCCGACACGCCATCTCGTCGGTGAAGAAATGTACAGCACCCGGCCCTGAGAGGATCAGACCCGAACACCTGAAAAACCTCCCGCCAGCGCTTATCAACACCCTGGCGCGGCTCTTCACACGATACCTGTCGGAGTGCAAGGTTCCATCTCAGTGGAAGACCAGCAAGACCGTCTTGCTGTACAAGAAGGAAGACGTGCATGACATTGGCAACTATCGCCCGATCTGCCTGCTGTCCGTAGTCTACAAGCTGTTCACTCGAGTCATCCTGAATAGGATCAGCAGAACGCTGGACGAAGGACAGCCACGCGAACAAGCAGGATTTTGGAGATGATTCAGCACGATCGACCACATACACACCATTACGAAGCTCATCGAAGTGTCGCGAGAGTACAAGCTGCCGCTGTGCCTTACGTTCATTGACCTGAAGAAGGCATTCGACTCCGTCGAGACTGAAGCGGTCATGGAAGCCCTGCTCACTCAGGGCGTTCCTACTCAGTACATCAGAGTCCTTCGAGAGCTGTACAGTGGATTCACGACCAAGATCTCTCCATTCTACAACGACGTCGTCATCGACGTAAGGAGAGGGGTTCGGCAAGGGGATACCATATCCCCGAAGCTCTTCAGCGCCACCCTCGAAAACGTCATGCGCGAACTAGAATGGGAAGACATGGGAGTGAAGGTCGACGGCCAGCAGCTGCACCATATTCGTTTCGCTGACGACATCGTGCTCATAATACCAAGCATAAGCCAGGCGGAGCGAATGCTGGCCGACTTCGATCGTGTATGTGGGTAGGTTGGACTGCAGCTTAATCTTACGAAGACGAGTTCATGAGGAACGGACAAGTTTTTGGTGCCCCATTCTCGCTCAGCGGAACGAACATCTCCGAATGCTCCAGCTACGTGTGTCTGGGTTGCGAAGTCAATATGGCCAACGACCTAGCGCCGGAGCTGAGCAGGAGGAAACGAGCGGCTTGGGGAGCTTTCAAGAGCGTCGAAGAAGTCGCGAAGAAGACGAAGAACGTCCGACTCCGTGCCCACCTATTCGACTCCACTGTTCTTCCTGCCCTAACATACGCCTCAGAGACCTGGGCTATACGAAAGCAGGATGAACACGCGATCAGCGTCGCGCAGCGTGGAATCGAGAGGACATGCTCGGAGTGATACGACTCACGCAAGTGAGAGAAAGCCTCCGGAGTTCCGAGCTTCGCCGACGTTCGAAGATCAGAGACGCTGTCGTGTGGGCCAAGTTGTCGAAAATTAGGTGGGCCGGCCACGTAATGCGCTTCGCAGACACCCGCTGGACGAGAGCCGTCACCGACTGGATTCCGCGGGATGTCAAGAGAACACCGGGACGCCCACCAACGCGTTGGTCGGACTTCTTCGTGAAAGCCCTGAACGACCGATATGACGCTCTTCGTGTCCCTCGAGCGAGGAGGATCCATTGGACCACTCTGGCACGCGACAGGGACGAATGGAGACGCTGCTGGCGCCCGCTCGAGCAAGTCGATGATCAACGGGACGACAGGTGATACAGGTGATACTGAGATAGACTACTGGGAGTCAGTTTTTGCGCATTCTGGATATAATTCGCCTAAAGTCAAGTATATGAAAAACCAAGGTTTGAGCTCAGCAGCTCGAGCTCTATCGTTTGGTATACATATTTCATATGGAGCCATGAAAATATTCGAAATGGGAAACATGTTTAATTACCCAAGCGAAGGCCGACCAATGGACTTGAGAAACATGAACGATGCGGCCAAGGTCGACCTCTGTCGAAAGTACTTCATCGTCGGTTTGTTTGGTCTACCGTTGGTGTGGCTTAGGAACACATCCTGGTTCTTTGGTTGAGGCTTTCTTCGACCGCAATCACCGGCCACCAATACCAATCGGAAGTATGTCACGCTGAGTGCCAAGGAGCGATCTTCTGGTTAATAGTAATATGTGTTTGGGAGACCATCTTCCAGTCGTACCGTTCGAGAAGTGTCGCATGGGCAGACTATTTGACATTCATTTTCTCAGTCGGAAGGGTATAGACTGGCTGCGATCTCACCCCAAATTGCCACAGCATCATTCATCCTTCTCAAAGTCCTTTTCTGTGATTCACTTGTATGAGGCCTTATTTCTCAGCTTAACGGCGAGGTGTTTCCTCACTCAATTGTTGTTTTTTCTTGTCCGGGTTTGTAACATAAAACATCATATACATATTAACATAATGCCTTTAAATAACATGTCGTGTTTGAGATTACGTTTATTTCTGTATTTGCTTTACGAGGGTCATCAGAAGCCGTAGAATATCTACAATTTCAACCAAAGTATTCCTTATTGATAAATTTTGTGGCTAGATGCCGTAGAATGTTTACAATTTCAACCAAAGTATTCGCTATTGATAAATTTTGTGGCACTATGTCAGTTGTGCGTTACGGTCGAAATTCATTAAGATTAGAAGAGCTTGGGTTTGAAAATTGAAGACACGATCTTACAGAAGAATTTAGAAAAGGCATTTAGCCTAGGGCTCAATTTGACTTTCATTTCAAATACTTCTGTCGTATACTTCAGACCGAATCGAATAATTTCGAACGAATATTCGAATGTTCATTATTCGAATATTCGGTGAGGCCCAAAATTCGAAAATATTCATTATTCGAATATTCGATGAGGCCCAAAATTCGAAAATATTCATTATTCGAATATTCGACGAGGCCCAAAATTCGAATATATTCATTATTCGAATATTCGACAAGGTCCAAAATTCGAATATATTCATTATTCGAATATTCGGTTTTTCGTGAAACCGAATATATTCGATTATTCGTTTATTCGAAAAAATTTTGGAAGGACACAAGTATACTTTACACTTCCTTTGCCACTTCTCTTTTCTATTTGTCTTCCATCCAATTACCCTTTTATATATCCGCTTTATTTTGTACCTTTTCCATTCTGTAGTCTTTTTTATCATTTCTATATTCTCTATATTCGTTTCCATTTCACTTCCTCCCACATTACTGTCATTCCTTTGCAATAGTCCGTTCTCCTCTCGTCTCGCGCGCTGTTTCCTTCTCATTTCACCCGCCATCTATTCTATTTTAGACACATTCTCGCAATACCTTCCTCATGTCATCATTCGTGCTGCTGCTGTAGCTGCTCTGCCACTGTCGACCAACATTGTCGTCTTCCGACTCCCCTTAGCGGAGACGATGGACGCTGCGCGCGCTGCCAGCATACCCTTAGCCAGTCTAGTTGCCACCACCATCATTGCGCTTCTCATTATCAACAGCGCTCATCCCAACAGCCTGGCACTCGGGATCCTTGACGCAGTCATCGCGCAACATCGCCGCTGCGTAGCGTCTCTCCACCGCGCCGTCGCCGCCCGTGGGTGTCACCTCCACGGGTACGAGAGTCGCGGTACGAGGCTTTTCTCAAGCCTCGTCAACGTGATCCGTGGCATGTGGAGCCTTACACCTTTACAGCACCTCCTTCCTCCTCTGTCTTCACCCCTTCTATTCAACCTTCATCCTCCTCTCTTGACACTTCTCCTGCTCTACAATCTCATCCACTCTTTCCTAATCGTACTGGTCCTCCTCTCTATTTTGGTCGCCCTCGTACATTCTCCCTAAGAAGCTTTCTCATTTCTCACCTCGCGCTCGCCCTTCTCGTAGACCCACCACCTTCCATTCTCCTCCTCCTCTGGTAGACACACCAACTCATTCCCTCTCTCGTTCTCCTACTCCTACACCTACTCCTCCTCCATCTCAACCTTCTCTCTCTTTGCATACCGTCCATCTACAGCCACATCAACACTAACACAACGTCGCCGCCTTAGGGCTCGACGCCGCTTAAACGCGTCTGCTGCACCATCATCCTCGCTCGCGCACGCTCACCATCCACAGCCTACTCAGCCGCCCCTTAGCGCGTCCACTCCACGGCAGTCGCAGTCATCCTCAGGCTTAACGCCTGAAGTTGTACGCGCGCTGTTTCGTGCACGCAGTCCGCTCATCAGGCGACCGGTCCCCATGGAGGCCGGGCCTGAGCTGTTCAACGCGCTTAGCACCTCGCCGTTTGGACCGCTTGATAGCATGCCATTGGCGGAACAGCTCCAATTTCTGGATATACGGCTAGACCGTCTAAGGAGCCCACCAACACGTGTTCTGCCATGGTCGTCGAGCTACATCCGGAATCCATCGGCAGCGCTAGACTGGGGCCCGCTACGCCATCGGCACATCAGCACGCAGACCACACCACCTCCGTCTGCACCTCCGCGCGAGCCGTATCAGCCGCACATCAACATGTGTCCGCCGTCACCGCCACTTCCGACCCTGCCCTTACAGCAGCCATTCTCTACGGATAATTCGGCTAGCAGGGAAGGATTCTGGTGGAACCCCACCAGCCGGCGTGAGACGCGACGCCAAGCGGCTCCTACAGCGCACGCTCCAGATCAGCAGGCTTTCTTAGAGCCTGCTGACCACCACACTAGCAGGCCGGCACACCACGCAGCGCCATCGCCCACGCCGTCACCACCAACGGCAAGGCCAGCAACACCGGTCCCTCAGGCACGCGCACGCAGTCCAGCCGTACCAGCACCACCCGTTCGCCGGTCTATGTACGACCCAACACCCCTAGTCCAGTCCATGCCACCTCCGGTCTTAGAATGTTGGTTCTGTCGTGAGAACCACTTCTCGTCATCTTGCCGGAACGTGCCGCGGATCAGCGATCGCATATATATCCACATGAGGAATGCGCGCTGTTTCCGCTGTGGAGGACATCACTTAGACCATGAGTGCGAACAGCCTCCTAAGAGATGTCTCGGGTGCGGCTTGGACGACCACCATATCGCGTTTTGCGCGCATAACCGCCAGGCAATACGGGACCTTAGCAACGAGCGCTGGCTAAGACATATGCGTAGGGCATGCCGCAGAGCGTTCATCGCTCGCCGCTTTAAGGAAGAAGAAGAAGCCTGGCTGCGGTACCATCTCTACAGGCTGGAGCTCGTAGAAAACGGCATCTGCTAAAGATCAATATGGTATGTTTCCTCTTTTCTCCATATTCTTTTCTTTCCTTTTTCATTCTCCTTTTTATTCTTGTCACAATTTATTCTTCTTATAATCTTTATACATTACTCTTATATACACATCCTTTCTTATTTCAATATCTTTATTATACAATCAATATATCATTTCTATTAATACTTTCAACTTTAAAGCAGTTCTCCCCAGCCATGTGTTCAGGTCTGGTGGTGTCGTTCGTGCCTCGCGTCCGTTTGCGTGCCGTTGCTGTTCTTAACGCGTCGAGCCGCCGATCCAAGTCCACGCCTACCGACAACATCACCGCCCTGTACATAGCTGTATATATCGCCAACATCAACATTACCGACAACAACATTAACACCACTTCAACGTCCATCGTAGTCGCCCATCGTTTCGTCCATAGTAGTTCATCCATCGTAGCACCCCACGACACTTCACTTCCATCTTCACTTGCTCACTTCATTCACTTAGTACCTCAACTCATCCCACCGGTATACGTAGATCTCCCCATCATGTTACTGAAGCTTTAACCCGGTTTTCTTTTTGTGTATTTTTGTTATGTTTTTACTTAGCTAGTTATTCTCATTTATCATGCATCTTTAACTCGTAGGCAAGCACATCGGCCCCAAAAGTCTCGTCATGCTAACCCGACCTTAGACCGCACCTGTCACACCCTGCGGCGCACGCACCGTGGCATCGCCCGCCACGCCGCCGCCCCAAGTCAACCAAGTAGTCTTCGTTGCTTAACATGTCTGTAACTTAGTAGGTAAGCAGCAAGGTCACAACTACCTAGTGGGTCGTCTTCTTCGTCGCGGCCCCCAGTGTCGTGACTTCCGTACGACAGTACGGTCGTCGCGGGGGTCAACAGGTCAAGACCCGTCGATCGACACGTCGAAGCCTGCGCCAACGTGTCTCCCGCGCAGGGAAGCTTCTGGAGGCGGCTAGAGACGCAGGGGGAGCGTGCCCCTGAGCGCTCTAGCCGGTCCACCAGTCAGTCGTCGTCCCCCGCTCCCGCTGAGCGGTCGTCTCCTGGTCTCCGCGGTCCACCAACGCCAGCCGTCGTCGAGGAGGGCTACGCCTTAGCCCGGAGTCGCCGGAACCGTCCACCTAAGACGTCGGGGAGCTGCCATCGTCTCGGAGTGTCCGCCAGTCATCGTGCCAGACGTCTCCAGCTCTCGACGTCTCGTTCGCCGTCCGGGACCCGCAGGTAACGCCGGTTCTCTGACCGGCCCCGCCGCCCCTGACTTGGCATACGCCAGAGGGGCAGGGCCGGCCATGGCCGGCGGGTTGTCGGCTTTGCTTGGCCCTGGTAGTTGTGGGTGCGGTCTTCCCCCTAACTCGTAGGTATTTTGTAATTGTCATGTATCCTTAATCACAGTAGCTTAGAGTATTATAAACATATAACCTTAACAGTTTAATTGCTTGACTAAACTGGTCTGTCGGTTCCATGTCTGGTCGAAGTAGGCAGGAGTGCGAGCCGGTCTAAAGCCAGGGGGACCACCTGAGGTCGGGGCCCCGACCGAGGGGGTACCCCTGGGGGCAAGTGTCAAAGCCAGTGCTCACTGCAGGGTGTTGCATGTAGGTGTGCTGGAATGGGTTCATGTCTTAACAACTGGCAGCGTGGATCCGCACAGGGCCTGTGGGCAATAACACCGCGCGGTCTTAGGGCGGGCACCCTTAGCGAGCGGCGGATCCGGAAGGGCTCCAAGCCGGGGCGTGGGTGGCGTCCCCCCTCTCCGCCGATGCTTCGACGGGGGGTCGGCCACCCGCGTCACGACAGGTCCGAAACAATCTTAACAACAAATACGTCTTATAATTTGCCTTCTTCCGTGAAGAAAGCAAATTATAAGACCTATTTGTTGTTTAAGATTCTGCGTATGAATGAACCCAAATTATTTTCACAAGCTTACAAATCCTGCGTTCGTCCTATAGTGGAGTTTGGAATAACAGTATGTAACCTATTTAAAAAGAAAGACATAGAGCTGCTAGAAAGTGTCCAAAATAACTTTACTCGGAAGCGATATATGAGATGTTTTGAGAGAGATTATAAAGCCGTTCCAAATGGCATCAGGAGGGCCAGAGACCTTGGCCTTCAAACTCTTCAGAACAGACGTAGGAAAGTAGATCTGATTATGATGTTTCAGATCCTGACAAAAAGAGTATCAATTGATCCAGTAGCATTTTTTTGGTGCACCACTGACGAAGTCAAGAACCGGTAGGCTCAGACTTTATATCCCTGTGGCAAAATCCCAGATTAGGTCAAAATTCTTTACATATAGAAACCTTCGGGAGTTCAACAAGTTATTAGGTTGTAACGAATTAAATGGCACTGGCTCGCGCCATTTTTTGGCGCGTCTTTACGCGTTTGATCAAGAACAAACCGTAACATGTGGCATATCATTTAGAAGCGCAAACTTTGCTCTACCGGTGAGTACCAAGTTTTCTATGTAAAAGTGGGAAAACTTTAGAGTTTTATTGACTTTTTTGCAGATGGACAAAAGGATAATCCGAGGCATTCACTTGTATGAATTCAAGCTGGGCACTACAGCTAAGGAGGCGGACGTCAACGCCGCATTCGGTCAAGGATGTTCCACAATTGGGACGTTGGTATCACAAGTTCCGGAATGGAGATGAGAGCTTGGAAGAACATGAAGGTCGTGGGAGGCATAGTGGTGTTGATGAGGACAAGCTGAGAGATGTGGTAGAGGAGGATCCACACAAAGGTACCAGGGAGATAGCGAAGGTTCTTGGCGTCAGTCACAACACAGCTGCCCGGCATCTGAAGGAAATTGGAAAGACCAAAAAGCTGGAAAGATGGGTGCCTCACGAGCTGTCTGAGGAGCAAAGAAACCGACGATATGAGATCTCGTCCACACTGCTTCTACGGAACGAAACGGACCCATTCCTTGATCGCATCGTAACCTGTGACGAGAAATGGATAACGTACGACAACAGGCGACGATCGGCACAGTGGGTGGACAGCGATGAGAGCCCCAAGGTTTTTGCGAAGCCGGAAATGCACCAAAAGAAAGTAATGGTGACAGCACGGTGGTGTTCGCTGGGAATTATTCACCACAGCTTCCTCCCTCCCGGTGAATCCATCACGGCAGAGAAGTACTGCATTGAAATTAAAGAAATGATGAAAAAGTTGAAGGATATCCTGCCGGCCTTGGTAAACCGAAGGCGAGTTCTCCTTCTGCACGACAATGCTCGCCCCCATGTAGCACGAATGACGTTGCAGAAATTGAATGAGCTGAGCATTGAAACTCTACCACATCCTCCGTTTTCTCCCGACCTCTCCCCAACAGACTACCATTTCTTCAAGCATCTTGGCGACTTCTTGGTAGGGAAAATATTCAAATACCAACAGGATGCCGAAAGTGCCTTCGAAGACTTCGTCAATTCCAGTACTTCTGATTTTTATGCTACTGGGATAAAAAAGCTTGTGTCACGTTGGCAAAGATGTGTAGAATCAGGTTTTTATTTCGATTAACAAACTTGCCTACAAGCCGAGATATTAACTGTTTAAATTTACAGTGGCTCAGTGCCACTTATTTCGTTACAACCTAATAGATTTATACGCATCTAAACTACGATTACGCAGTCAATCCAGGATACAATACGATGTAAAAAACAAGTACACAAACGCAATTCATATAGCGCACCCCAGAAAATGCGTTATCGTCTAGCACTCCGATCCTCTTATTGATTTTTCTAAGTAATACTTTTCGTCTGATGTTCGTCTCTGACATGTCCTTTTTCGTTCGATTATCACGTGTGTTTATGTTACACGTCAATAAATAATAATAATAATAATAATAATAATAATAATAATATCACCTCTATCCTACTTCACCCCTCTACATCCCCTCCCCCCCCCTTAGTGACCGAAACGGTCACTCTCGGAAGGGCCACGTCTCCCTATTCCATTCATCATTTTCCAACACAAACACTTACAATATCTTTATTTACAAAACGTACTCTTCTATAGCGGCGGGGAACGTTCTCGTCACCCCCCCCCGTTTGGGACGCGATCGCGGCCGCGTCGAGGTCACCCCTCCACGGCTGCACTGCCGCGATCGTAGTGGCCACCTCGAATATGGCCTATGTTATACTTCGGCGACGCTGTTGTCGGCGACGTCGGGACGTCGGCGACAGTAATGAACGAGTGGTACGCGGTGCGTAGCAGCCCGCGCAACACTGTCGCCGACGTCGCCGACAACAGCGTCACGGAAGTATCACATAGACCTATCTCGCCCCCAAAGGGGAACTTGAACGGTCGCGGTCTTCTAAACGGTTACTGAGCGGTCCCTTGAGCGTGATCGCCATTTGCGATAGAACGAGCAGTCGGTTTAACACGTTTATTCAAGGCTTAGGGGGTTCATATCTCGACCACTATCATCACCATCTTCCCTTTCCTATATCACCTATATCCTACTTCACCCCTCCACGGTAAAATTAAACTTTTGTAAGTTTTTAAAAATCCTTTTTGCCTTCCGAGTTTGGAATAAATCTATATTTTTTCTTTATGTTCTTGAGAAAGACGAGTTTGACGAACTTCTCTTTCTCAAGGCCTGAAAGAAGCTCGAAATGTTCTTGACTCTGTGAAATTCACTGGATCAAAAACATTGCGTCCACCTCTTTACCAAGAACAACATGCTCCCAAGAGTGCAAGGAAACGTTACCATCTGTGCATTTTAACTCACCGATCCCTACAGCGCAAAGAAACCGGATCAACTGGTCGCCATGAAGGAAGTGAGACCTACTGGTATGGTCAAATATACTGCTCTCAGCGCTGGAGAGGCGAAAATGTGCACAAAGCAGTATACGCGATCTCACAGCTCGCATAAATGGATAAAAGGCAAGAATTCACTGGTAATGGAGATGCATTCGTTTCTGTTGTTCATGGCTGGATTTCATTCGTGAATCCAGAAGACCTCGAGAGCCTTTCTGGTCCCTATTTCGTTTTCATGATACAACACCGTGCATTTTACGTTGAAGTTTTCCCCGGAGTGAGCTTCCCTTAGGTGCTTACCAAGCGGCGTTAGTAAGCTTTGCCTTCTCTTACCAGCAAGGTGTTCCTTAACACGAGTGCCTAGCACCCTCCTAGTTTCGCCCTATAGATCGCCGCTGGTCAAGCCTGCGGCGATCTATAGGGCGCAGACTCCAACTGGTAGATGACGCATCTTTGTTCGCAATCTCCTGTCTTCCCATACGGGCAAATCACGCAGTCCTGCACTATGCAGACACGGTCATGTAACCGATTACGAACAAGCTGCCTTTTAATGTTGTCTTTTGGTATGTTTACCAGCACAGCATCCATATCCAAGCCTGCTCGCATTAGACATTGGCGCACAGCTGCAGCGCAGATGCTAAACCTTGCCGGTAAGAGCAGGCAAAGCTTACTAACGCCGCTTGGTAAGCAAAGAAGAGAAGCTCACTCCGGGGACGACTTCAATGTAAAATGCATGGTGTTGTATCATGAAAACGAAATAGGGACCAGAAAGGCTCTCGAGGCCTTCTGCATTCACGAACGAAATGCAGCCATGAACAACAGAAAGGAATGCATCTCCATTACCAGTGAATTCTTGCCTTTTATCCGTTTATGCGAGCTGTGAGATCGCGTATACTGCTTTGTGCACATTTTCGCCTCTCCGGCGCTGAGAGCAGTATATTTGACCATACCAGTAGATCTCACTTGCTCCATGGTGGCCAGTTGATCCGGTTTCTTTGCGCTGTAGGGATCGGTGAGTTAGAACGCACAGATGGTAACGTTTCCTAGCACTCCTGGGAGCACGTTATTCCTGGTAAAGAGGTGGACGCGATGTTTTTGGTCCAATGAATTTCACAGAGTCAAAAATATTTCGAGCTTCTTTCAGGCCTTGAGGAGTTCGCCGAAACGTCGGCCGAAATAAAGATTTATACCAAACCTGGAAGGCAAAAAGGATTTTTAAAAACTTAGTCTAAGATGCCCAGGTTTCAAGAGCGTCGAACTTGGAGATTATTAAACTTTTGTAGTTTGTTTGACCACCTTCCCTCAGACGGACCTTGTTATTATAACATCCCCCAATGACTCATCAGTGGGGAATCCCTTTCCCGGAATCCTGGTGTGGTATAAAGACTTTCCGGCTGGTGAAGCTGGAAGACAGAACGGGTATTATAGAATAGATTAGGAGACTCACCTGACGGGAGAAGCTCATGGGTTGAAATGAGGATGTCCGTGAGAGCCTCGGAGTCAGATTCGGCAGTGGATGAACGGCACCTTGTCGGCGTAGATATTGTTATCATTTATTGCACTTCAGCTACCAGTAATACCACTACCAAGAGCTATACAACACGCGGGTTAGCCACGATATGCGACGGTGGAGCCTTGCGGAATGTTTCAGCGCTCATTTTCGGGTAAAGGGAGAGTTTTTAGATTACACATACAATTATCTGATTAGCTGTTTTCTTTTTCTATTTTCTTTATTTTTTCTGTTTTTCTTTCCGCCAAATTTTTGCACCCACCATAGTCGGTTAGCGACAATACTTTACTACAAACTTTTATATAAATATTTTAATATACACATATGTTTAATTTCAAAATTGAATTATATACATTTTTGTAAATTTGAAGCATATATATATGAACAATTACGATTAAATGATCGTTAACGCGACGAAAACCAGCTGCTTTCAGTAACTGGTTTTCATCGCGTTCATATAGAAAGTTTTCATAGTGTATTTTATTATTCGAAATCAGGATGGATATTATGATACAACACAACGTACCTGAGGAACTCATAGAGTGGGTGCGGATGCTCTACTCTTGCCCAAAGAGTAGTGTTCAAGCTGCAGCTGGAACCTCAATGGAGTCTCCCATCTCTGTTGGGGTGCACCAAGGTTCTGCGCTTTCTCCACTCCTCTTTGTTGTCGTCATGGATGCCATTACGCGAGATCTTCAGAAGCCTGTCCCATGGACATTGCTCTATGCTGATGACGTGATGCTCGCTGGCAAAGATAAAGATGATCTCGAGCGGCAGGTGCAAGCTTGGTGCGACCGCCTGGCGATGTTCGGACTCAAATTGAACGTCAAGAAGACCGGGTACCTAACGACTGACGTAAGCGAGTCCGGTTCCATTAAGATTAACGGTACTGAGCTTGCACGTACTTCGGTGTTTAAATACCTGGGATCAGCAATAGCGTCTGACGGCGGTCTGATGGATGAAGTGAACTCACGCGTGAGTGCAGCTTGGTCCAAGTGGCGTTCGTTGACTGGTGTGCTCTGCGATAGGAAGATACCAGAGCACCTGAAGTCAAAGATCTACAGAACAGTCCATGCGGCCGGTAGCAATATACGGCGCTGAGTGTTGGCCTGCGACTAAGGAAGTTGAAACGCGCCTCAGCGTCATGGAGACGAAGATGCTGCGCTGGACGGCTGGAGTCACCCGCATGGACCGCATCAGAAATGATGCTATTCGGCAGAAGTTCAGTGTCGTTGCGGATAAGATGCGCGAAGCTCGCTTACGATGGTACGGCCACGTTCTGCGTGGAAAGGAAGACAGCGTCCGCAAGATAGGCCTTGAGTTGGAAGTGTCAGGAAAGCGGCCTAGAGGACGCCCGAAGCAGCGTTGGTCGAATACGTTACACATGGACATGAAAGTAACTGGCGTCCACCCTGATCAAGCGCAAGACCGGGAAAGGTGGCGTCATGACACCAGAAGAGCGGACCCCGCAATGAGGCGGGACAAACGCTGAAGAAGAAGAAGAAGAAGAAGAAGAAGAGGATGGATATTATGATAAACAAGTGCTCCGACACGCCTAACGGCGTGTCTCGCACTTGCGCGCTTCGCGCGACTTTGCAACATCACTGGCCTAGGGATTTTTTTTTGTAAAACTTGAAATACCCTAACATGTAAGATTTGCTGCGTACTTTGTTGGCATCAAGCCGTTCACCACTTCCGTACGTTCATCATAGGCACCTTCTCCGGACCGTCCAGTATATATTGGATCCGAATGAATCATTTTCGGATATCCGATTCGAGTAATTCAAAAATCCAAGGTCCGCAAAATTGCCCGTATCCGAATAATTCAAAAAACCGGAGTCTCCGAAATCGTCATTATCTAAATCGTGCAAAAATCCGGGCTCCGTCAAAATAGCGTTATCCGAATCATTCATTAATCCGGAGATTTGGTCGAATTCAATGTATTTAATGAAAATCATTTTCAGATATCCGATTCGGATATCCCGATCCGATTCATCCAAAAATCCGAGTACGCAAAGTCGCCGTTATCCGATTCATCCAAAAACCTGGGGTCCGCCAAAATAGCGTTATCCGAATCATCCAATTATCCGAAGATTTTCGATCGGATCCAATGTATACCGTCCAGTAACGCCATTGGTTTGTGCTGCGCAGTACTTCTGCCCTCAGGTTCCTCCTCCGCAACCGTTCTCATTCCAAACAGCTTGGGTCAGCGGATGTCGTTGACACCCTTCCAAATCCGGACACCAGGTTCCCCTAACCCGTTTCTTCTTACTGGATCTAATTGCTGGCCCACCTTTACTGGTCTTCCCCTCCCCCCCTCCCTGGTCCCAACTCCTGGCCCACTTCCTTGTTTTCCGAGCGCCCGCTCGTCACACGACGTCGGTATCACCTCTTCTGGCTCCAGAAGCTTGTAGCGCGACGAATGACCTATCTTCTGGATCCAGGCGCTCAGAGAGGCTCGCAGTTGCCGCTGTGTAGAGCAGGAGGAGGCTGCGCTTCCTCTGCTGCAACAACATGGGATAACGCTGAGTTCTGCATGCGGCCGGTCGTCGTACGACGACGATGAGACCTCTGATTCCTTTCTTTTCGATCTTCTGACTCCAGTCGGTTGTGGTGCGACGAAGGGAACCCGCCTTCTGGATTCAGGGGCTCAGAAACGCGCGCAGACGCCGTTGTGTCAAGCAGGAGGAGGCTGCGCTTCCTCTGCTGCAGCAGCATCTCATGCTCAATTCTGAATGCGATCCATCGTCGTAAGACGACGGTGTCTCCTTTTCTGACTCCAGACGGTTGTGATGCGACGAAGGGAATCCGCCTTCTGGATTCAGGGACTCAGAAACGCGCGCAGACGCCGTTGTGTCAAGCAGGAGGAGGCTGCACTTCCTCTGCTGTAAAAACACCCCATGTTGAACGACAGACGTTGCCCGCGCGAGGTATTCGGAGGCGTCGCAAGGGTCCGTGAGATAGCGTGTGGTTCCACGAGGCGTATCTCAGCCAGGTTTCCAACCTGGGTGAGTTACGCGTCATCATCTACAGGGCAGGGAGCTAACTCAATTATGGCCTCTGTTATACTCCCGCGGGAGCATGCGCGGAACGTCCGCGGACCAATGGTGCACGGCGGAGGCGGGCGTGGCGAGGCGCGGCGATTGGCCAGGTGAGGAGTCTCGGCGCGATTCCCGCCCTTCCGCGGATGCTTCCGCGGGAGTATAACTCAAGCCTATATAGTTGTAGATGTAGATAGATGTTATTACTACGGTACAAGAGTACTGTGAAGCACAGTTGTGCCCCAATGAGCATTCGAGCATTCGAATTCGAATAATTCTATTCGAATTCGAATATTCGTATTCGAACGTTCGAAAAAACGCGATTTTCGAATGTATTCGAATTTGAATGCTCGAAAAAGCGCGATTTTCGAATATATTCGAATTCGAACGTTCGAAAAACGCGATTTTCGAATGTATTCGTATTCGAACGTTCGAAAAAACGCGATTTTCGAATGTATTCGAATTTGAATACTCGAAAAAACGCGATTTTCGAATGTTATTCGAACTCGAATGCTCGAAAAACGTCGCTATTCGAATGTATTCGGTTATTCGAAATTTTTGGAAAAGCACAACTATACTGTGTAGTTGCAATAGATGAGCAGTTTCTTCAGCATATCCAAGATTGTTACATGTCTTTATTGCGGCTTACATTTCAACTTTGTTGCCTTCTTCAGAGCCTGGAAAGGCCGAAGTCATTCGAGAAACTACCTTCACAATGCAATTTCATTCTAGAGATATTTATCTCAAAGGCTCATAGACCATGGAAACGACGCCGTAAGAAGTCGAGTTTTTTTTCGAAACATTTCGCGATTGCTTTGCCCTTAAGATGGGATTCTGCAAAGTGAAATGGCATTTGGGAGAGAAAGTAGTTTGTCAAACGACTTCGACTTTCCCAGGCCCTGAAAAAGGCGACAACTCCGAAACGTAAGCCGCATTATAGGCTTACAACAATCTTGACTAGGCCGGAGAAACTGCTCGTCCATTACCAAGTCAAGGATGCCAACATTCACCAGAGTCGGACGTGGGACATACTGTGAAGCTCCTACATCGATGCAACATGCCCTAAAAAATTTCGAAAAGACCCTTGATGAGCTTTCAAAGAAGCTTGGCAGGCTAATACTCTACGAATTAGGTACATGAACATTTTCACCACAGTTTTACTCTGCAAACGAGTGCAGAACTAAATGCTATCCTATCAATGCCTGAACTTCCCCTCGACAGTCAGAGTAGTTTTATGGCAGCACTAACTGCTGGCTGGGGTTTCGCCCAGAGATAGACAATAAGCAATGCCTCACGTAGCTTCTTTGAAAAGAAGATGAAAGGAGAGGGAGTGAGAAAGTGGTTCACTTCGCATGAATATGAAAACATTAGCAAACATCACAGTTCAATTAAGGCAGTAGAAAGACCTCTCTTTCCTGCAAATATTCGTTGGTGACACTCGACCTGAGCTCCTCAAAAATAAAAGAAATATGGGCATGCTGCTAACAACATTGTGGTGAATCACAGTTATCGCATTCATTCTCAGAAATGCGAGCGATAAATTTGACCCTTATAGATGTGCCTGCTCTATCTACATATATCCACCAGGTCGATGACATAATCAATGTGCCCTGCGTGGACACATAACAGCTTGTCTTGTCATTCTCGCCTAAAAAGTGTTTCCTCGCTATCGCAGTGCTTCTCATGGTCGCGTCGTTACTATTTACCCCTGAAAGCCTGAAGTTTTATTTATTTAGTGCATGGAAACCACGAACATAAACAAATCATGTATGGTTAACAAACAGCATTTAAAACAACAGTCAATGCAATCCCAATGAGGGGTCCACTTTATAGCGAGACGTGCATTTAACCCTGTCCTCATTTGTGAAAGTTGACCTGAGTTCCTCAAAATAAAAGAAATATGGGCATGAACGCACCCTGTACAACGTAAGGCAGCCAGCAGACTCTCGAGGAAGACCGAGGTTGACGTATGCACCTCCAACGCTGGTCTTCCTCGAGAGTCTGCTGGCTGCCTTACGTTGTACAGAGTGAGTAAAAAGTATTGACGCACTAAACGTAAACGTTAGAGATAACAACACATGATAAAATTTAATAAGTTTATGTACAAAACGTCGACAATGATCTAGCGAACTGAATGGCGTCACTTTTATTTTAAATTGACTTCTCTGTAGCGAATGCAGGGGCGAAAACGACGATGAAAGGCATCGACGGTGCGCCGCAAGTAGTCCACGTCGATTTCGTTCTATGCTTTGACCTTCAGTGACTTGACACTTTTGTGTATTCAACTCGTAAAGGTGTTACAAACTCTTCAACGACTTCCAAAGTGCTAATTCAGGCGGAAGGCTCGCTGCAAGAGAGGCGCATCCGGCCAGTACCATGGTTTGTGCATTCATCACAAGCGTCTCTCGTTCTCGTGGATACAGGAGTGATGATAAATCAGTAGAACTATCTGTATTGACGTCCTAAAGAGGCAACTGGTTCCCTGATTCGAATCCCACCTGGAGAGTAAGAAGTATGTCTTCCAGCAAGATTAGACTCCTGCGCAGAGTCGAGGATTGCTCAAGACTGGTGCCGCGCCAACTTGAAGGACTCCATTCCGGCAGAGGAATGACCTTTGTATAGACCGGATTTGAATTCGCTGAACTGCTCTATATGAGAAGTTTTGGAGAACAAGGCTTGCGCTACTTCCCACAAAAGTATGAAGTCAGTGAAGGGTGATCTGGTCAAGGCATTAAACAAAGTCGACGTGGACTACTTGCGGCGCACCGCCGATGCCTTTCCTCTGGCGTTATCGCTCCTGCATTCGCCGAAAAAAGCCCATATATCATTCGACCGCGCGCGCCTTTCGCGGACGGCTGCCACCTCCCGTCTTCGTGCGATTGAGATAAGTTTTCGTTTCTTTGTTTCTATTCGCGGTTTTTTCGCATATTGCTGCTAAACTGCATTTTGTTAGTTCGTATTCGCTGATAGGGTAAGTGGCTTAGCGATATTAAGTACTCAGTGTTAGTCAGGGTGTTTCTTCATTGAAGCGATCGATCGTCTTGCATTGATTGGTGATCTCGGCCCTTCTTCCACGTAAATCAAATCGAGTTTTTGTTGTTTGAGAGGAACCTTGAGTGTTTTTGAGCTTCCCCATTATGTCACAATCTAAACGTCAGGCCCAAAAAAATAGGAATCTCCGTAATGGTGCCCAGTCAACAAGCGTGCAAGTTGACTATTCCAATATGCCCATTGCGGAGATTCTAGGCTTAATGGCCGAGCGCAATACCGACCCGGAGATCAGCAAGACGATTGATGCTGTTGTGAAGAAATTTCCGGATGAGTTATCGAAGCTATCTATCAATGCGGTGGAAAGTGAAAAAAGGGGTCGTAGCCTGGTTATAAGTGGCTTACCTGAAGCTGAGCCTAATACTTCCTTGACTGCGAAGCGTAAGGATTTGGAGGAAAAAGTGTCCGGGGTCCTAGAAGTTTTGCAGGTAGACTGCTATCCGCTGGAGGTGTATCGCATGGGCAAACCAGGCGGTGCGCGTCCAAGGCTTGTTAAGATCGTTATGCCTAGCAAATCTTACTGGGCCGCGGCACTCTCCAATGCTTATAAGCTTCGAGGCTCTGATCTCAGGGATGTTTATATTCGCAAAAGTATGACAGAATCAGAGAGGAAGGAGGACTTTGAGCTGCGGAAAGAATGTCGTGACCGTAATGCAAAATTAAATTATCGTAAATGGGTTGTCTATCGTGGTGCAATAACGGATGTAGACGACCTCCCAAGTAGCCGCGTCACGGGAAACTCTCAAACCAGCACGGCTTCCTTCCGGGTATAAGGTGTTATTTGATGAATGCACGTAGCCTTTCGAACAAAATCTCGCACTTGCATTTATTTCTCAGTACCTTTGACCCCGACTTAGTCCTTGTCACAGAAACGTGGCTTTCTTCCAAAATGAACAACTCTGAAATCACGTTTAATCTTCCGTATACAGTATTCAGAACTGATAGGAAGCTTAGTGGAATTAAAAAATGCCGAGGTGGGGGTGTATGCTGCATTGCAAAAGACACTATTAACCTCTACCCTATCGCAATTTCCGCAGTTTCTTCCTGCATTGAATCAGATCTTCTCTGTCTCGAGGGATTTGACTTTGTCAGGTCGTTTAAATTTAGGATGATTCTAATCTATCGACCGCCTAAGTCTTCTGTTGAGGATGATGACTCTCTTATTGATACCCTTTTGGATTTATTTCTTTGCGACTTGCATCTAATTGTACTAGGCGATTTCAATTTGGACATAAACTGGGATTTAAATCAAGGGCGAAATTCCACGTCAGTCAAATTTTTAAATTTCTTCCATAGCTTTGGTTTGAAACAGCACGTTATGAATCCAACTAGATGTTCATCAGTCCTCGACATTATCCTGACGTCGGCCCCCATTATAAAAAACATGTCATTACATCCGCCACTTGGAACAGCTGATCACAACGTCATTGGTTTCGAAATATGCGGAAGCTTTCCCAAGCCGAGGGCGTACCTCTTCCAAATTACTACGGTACTTCCTTTGAGGATCTTTCAAATCATCTTTCTATCATTGATTGGTGGCAGGTCTTTCAAGGATATAAATCTCTCAACGACCTTTATGAAAGATTTTGTAGAACGATTTATTCTGCTCTTTCTCTATATGTTCCTTTCAAACATTTCGAGTACAGACCGCCACGGTATCCAAAACATATTCCAACCTAATATCCCAGAAGGTGCGCTTATTTCACGCCATGCGTGATCCAATATCCAGCCCGCATTTTAAGCGCGTGTACAATGAATTGGATTTTCATCTAAGGCGTTGTCTATGTAATCGTGAGAAACATCTTGCCAAAAAGCATTTTGGCAGACATATGTTTTCTCTAGTAAAGCTCAAGATGAAGGGCCAAGGCAAAATCCCAGTCCTAAAGAATGCTTCTGGGAATACATTCATAAATGATACTGAAAAAGCAGAGGCTTTAGCAAACTACTTCGCTTCCGTGTTTACAGCAAACGATGGCTCAAGATATGGATTCAGTTTCAGCAATTCCTCCGATGCCCTGAATGAGATTTTAATCTATCCAAAAGACGTGTTAAGAGTTCTTGCATCGTTGAAGGATTCCACATCGTCCACATATGATGGTATCCCTCAGATTATTTTTAGAAGATGTGCTTTATCACTTTCTAAACCACTGTCGATAATATTCAATAGCTCCCTATTATTTTGTGAAGTTCCTGACATTTGGAAAAATGTGCTGGTCACTGCCATTCCAAAAGTGCAAAGTCCTTCTCTCCTCTCGGATTTTCGTCCTATAAGCATCTCGCCAACGCCAATCAAAGTACTGGAAAAGCTTATAAGAGATAAATTAGTATCTTGGCTCGTTAAAAATAAAGTTATTCCTACTGAGCAGCATGGATTCACAAAGGGTGCCTCTACTACAACTCAATTAACTGATTGCCTTTTTGATTGGAGTACTGCGGTCAATAAGGGTGATTGTGTCGACGTAATCTATTTCGACTTATCCAAAGCTTTCGATAAAGTCTGTCACAAAAAGCTTATCACCAAGCTATCAGAACTGGGTATTGGAAGACGTTTACTTTTTGTGGATAATGTCGTACTTAGAGAACAGGTACATGTTTGTTAAGGTTGGTAATTCCTTTTCGGGGCGGCGCCAGTGTAAAAGCGGTGTCCCGCAAGGGGGAGTTCTATCACCTATCCTTTTCATGGTTTACACATGTGATCTCCCGGACAGACTCAAGACGCACGCTGCTATTAGCGTTCAAATGTTTGCAGACGATATCAAAGTTTATGGCACGTATAATGCTTCAAATCAATCGTTAGTCCTGAAGGCTTTAAATCAATCAATTCTTAATATGATTACGTGGGCTAGTAATTGGGAGATACCAGTAAATCTTGCCAAAACTTCCGTGATGCATTGTAGTCCTGGAAGGGCACCTGATTACAGGTTCGGTAATATTACTTTAAGGCATGTTGACGCGATCAAAGATCTTGGTATTCATATGAATAAACACCTAAAGTTTGATGCCCATGTTGATTTAACTGTACGTAAAGCCCTTTCAGTACTTTATGGCATGTTGAGAAGCATCTTTGATAATGATTCTGCTACACTGCTGAAGCTGTACAAAGCATATGTGCTACCTATACTTGAATATGGATCACAAATCTGGAGTCCTCAAACAAAAAAGCTTCAAAACAAAGTTGAAAAAGTACAACAGACGTTTACTCGAATACTGGTTCGCAGATGCATGCCAGATCTACAATCTTTAAATTACGAAAGTAGATTGAAATTTTTGAAACTAAAATCTCTTAGATACAGACGTATCTATAATGATTTGGTATTCTGTTTCAAGTTACTAAAAGGTGATTTAACCTTGAGAGCTAGTAAATATTGGACATTTAGGCCATGTAGAAATCGGACCAGTATATTATCACTGCAGTTTAAAAACCCTGGTAACAAATTTCTTCGTTGCAATGCCAATTTTGTGCTCTCTCGCGGAGCAGTTTGGTTGCAGAAACTACCTGATCATGTTTTAGAAGCACCTACCGTTGCCATTTTCAAGAGTAGGTTAAAAAAGATTGATCTTCTGAGTAGTCTTGAATTGCAGAGCTGACTGTTGTATCGTGGCGTTACCAGGACATCTGAGTGTAGCTTCATAAATGGAGTGTATGTCATCTTGTGGAAACTCTTCAGCGCCATGGAAGACACTATGGTTGCCGAGCGATTCGTACCCAAAAATGGATGTCTTGTTTTCTATTCTTCCTCACATTGTTCAATGAGTCATTAGGCCTGCGTTGGATATTTTTTAATGAGTAATAGTGGCTGTTCAGAATTAGGGTCGTTCAAGAGTTGATGTTTTTTTTCTTGCGTTTTCCTTCTTCTCACATGTCTTACAGTGTCATTATGCCTGCTTAAACTTCTTTTTTATCTCCTTCCTTTTCTGATTCTGTTGCGGCTGCCAGAGTTTAGGTACAGAGGAGCCTATTGAGACCAAGATGCTTTTACTCTTAGTCACATATTTTTTATACTGTTTCATATACAGATATAATCTATAGGTTGCCACATTTAGATACGCTTTATTGCAAGTTGGTTAGACTAACTCAGTTCCTATGGAAGCAGCTTCGAATGGAAGCGTAATGAAGGCCTGGGTATGACCGGAATTAAGACCGGACTCCCAGGTGCTTCCTTCTTATAAGCTGCTCGAAAGTGATTTCCCTATTCAATCGGAATCATGCCATAGCTATACTGGTTGCCTAACCAACCTCTGCACCGTTATACCTGAACAAAAATAATTATAAAACAATTACGCAAGTTTGAGTGATTAAATTACTTATTACTATATTCTCACGCTACGACTACCCATTGGTTCAGGCTCCTTGTACTTGAGCTTTTGAATGGCCGGACAACACTGAAAAATTACAGAATGCAGCGCATAGTGATACTACGTTTCTCATTGTTGTTCCGCGTTAGATTGTTGCAGTTGTAAAAGATTACTTGTTCGTTATCTCCTAGTTTGAGCGCACTTAAGGTGCAGTTATAAATAAATAAATAAATAAATAAATAAATATATAGTACAGGCGATGCTATTCTGTTCGTTAAATCGTTGTTGACTTTTTGAATATAAACTTGTTGAATTTTATAGTGTGTTGTTATTTCTAACGTTTACGTTTAGTGCGTCAATACTTTTTAAGCACCGTGTATTAGGTTGATCGAAAAGTCCTGCAGCACTAGCATAACATTATTACAATACAATAAAATAGAATACAATATACAAAAACTCATACCACGATATATTCCCCAGCTAACCGTAAGTCCTGGATTTTCTCGCGACTCACTTTTTCGACATGAGGACGCGCGTTGTCGTGCAGCAGGTAGACATTTTCCCGTTCTGGACGTCTACCAAGCTGTGGAGCTGGGTAGCATAGACAGATGCTGTGACTGTGGTCTCGCTATCTAGAATCTCCCAGTAAAGCATGCCCTCTGAGTCCCACCAGCAACACAGAAGAACCTTCTTTTCGTGGTGTCCACGTTTCGGTTGTCTTAAAGCCGATTCTCCGCGTGGAAGCCATTGACTCTAGCGGGCGTGGTTAACATAAAGAACCCAGCTTCTACTACCAGTAACAATGTCCCTCAGGAAGTCTCTTATGTGCGGGCGAAGAAGCAGCGACACAGCAACACTGATTCGGCATGCCTTATCAGAGTCCCGCAGCTCATGTGGTACCCAAGACGACAAACCTTTGCGGTATCCAAGGATCTCCAGCTGATTCACGACGGTGCTTTTCGTATATCCAAGTGTCGCCGCCAATTCGCGAGTGGTTGAATTTGGCTTCACCTTGAAGGCTTCGCGCAAGCTGTCTTCTTCCACTCCGGAATGAGGTCGACCTTTGAGAGAGATATCTCCAGCCTTGAAGCGCTGATACCAACGGGCGACTGTGGAATAGTGAACGACTCCCTCCTTGAATGCAGCGCAGATGTTGGAGGCATGCAGTCCTTGCGGAATGGCCTTGCAGAAATTCGTACTTCGTACTTATATAGCATGCCAGAGGAAGCTTCGAGAATGTACTGTGACGTCACTGCACAAGAGCAATACTGCAAGAGCTTTAACAAATTTGCCAGGCAGTAGCGTAAATTGTTTCAAGACCTTTCGATCAATCCAATACATTGTTGCATGTGTTTCCATTTCAACTATTATTTAAATGTGTGTACAAGGTGGAGCCACTTATGGGACTGCACCCAACCGTGAGCAAAAGAATCTGAAGTCATCAAAATTGGATAAACTTAGACTGAACTAGAACTAGATTGAACTAAATAACTAATATAATGGTAAGAACTATATTGCCCGTAGGTCCATTTATTGAGTTGTTTATTTATTTAAGGCAGAAGTAATTGTCTAGCATAGAGAGTGTTAGAAAACATTCGAGAAAACAACATAAAATGATGACGGAGAAATTTATTTATTTATCTACAAGTCAAATAAACGCGCACAATACGTTAGAATAAACCGATTCGAGACAATCCATACAACGAAAAAGGAGCAACATCAGAACAACAAATCACTCGGCAATAGCACCACCTTGGGAACCACTTTCAAACTGAGAGAACAAGGGCCTGCAGCTTGCAACTCGTCAGAAATAAATAAGAACATGCCCCTCTTTACGCGTGAATTTACAGCTAACTTTCTGTTAAATTCGAACTAAGACTACCTGTCCAAACCAGCCAGCTATGATGCCCCGTAGTAGGTATCAGAAATTCGGCTCATGAGTACGCTGTCCGCTCCATGGGAATGGCAACTAGGACAGGTAGCCAATGAAAGAAAGAAATAAAGAGAGCAATTAGGTGGGCTGCAGTGTGTAGTTTAGAGGGAAGGATTGTCCTAATATACATATTCAGTCCTCGAAGCCCAATCGCAGTAGGCCACCTGTTGCATAACCAAATATAAGGAGGATATTACCAAGGAATGCTGCTAGGCCGGTAAAACCAAAAAGAAAAATATCATGAATGAAGCGTATTAGTGGCAATAAATATTGGGTTGTTCGATAATTAACGTCGTTTTTCCATATCTTTCAAAGTGAATGCACACTTATTAACAACAAACATTAACCAATTATATATTGAACATTTTGATTGATGCCCTTTTGCCATCTTTTAGTAAGTTAAAAAATGTCGGCGCAAATAGGGTCCGAGGGGCTCACCTTAGAAAAAATGTCACCAACACCAAGATAACGAGACAAGGCACACTGATAGTAAAGAAAACAAACAAATAATGCTGTAGCTGTGTACTGTGCTCTCCTCCGCTGACGCGAAGGAGAGCACAGATTTAGGCAGGGGAAGGGACTCCAGGGTGTGGCTCAAGTGACGCATCCGTGTTAAAATTGCCTACATCCTGGAGTTCCCTCCCTTGTCCAATTAGGAAGCACATAAGACGCGGATCTATAGTCGAAACGAAGAGATAAGACTGTATTTAATTCACTGTATGTAGCTACTCGCCACGCCGGCCGGCCGCGCCATGCTGTGGTGACCCCCCCCCCCTGACCCTATCTGCGCCAAAATGTCCATCTCGATGAAGCCTTGGTTTTTAATGGCAAAGAACTGGTGCAACAGTAACGAATCCGTAATGCTAGGTTCTATGCTGCTGTGTCTTTGTTATCTCATTTTGTAATATGTTGCATAGGTCCCGAAACGATTCCCTTAGTTGCAAGTAATTACCGTACGTACCCCATCGCCTATAAAAGGCGCGTCCCCCAGCAGTTAGGGTTTATTTCTGTGCTTGTCCGGGCCGCGGGTAGCGGCTCTACTAATAAAGATCTACGAAGGACTACCCTAGACACCGACCAAGGCCCGAACGGCTGGGAGATAAGGCAGCCGGAACGCGTCAGAAGGATACAGGAGACGCGGCACAACTCATTTTTAACAGCTCGATCGGAATCAGAAGTTTGATCATTCAGTGGTTTTGAAAGAAGCGAAACAAATGGTACTTTGATGGTGCTAAGTTATGGCTTAGAGTGGATGTGGCATCTGTTACCAATTGAGCTCTGTTAATTTCTGTCGGGTCACTAAATGGTGTGGGTCTGGAGTTACCATAAAGGAACATCGTGCCTTTGCGACTGGCCTGTTTAGGGCGTTTATCTTGATTCTTCGTTCCATCTTTATAGTTAACGACAGTAGACGTTCGACCGAATAGCTAGCTTGGTTTCCTGGAAGCAGCTCAGAGTAGAACATAATCTCGCATATGTCAATGTGTTTGGTGAGGTGGATTTCCTTTAATTCGTGAGGAACCCAAGCATCCAGTTTGTTTACGTAACCAAGCTGTTGTAAGTGCAAGTGAACGGTTGAATTGACGTCATTGGTAGTGGTTGTGCGACCAGTATGTTGAGCATCTTGCACATTAAAATTCCAGATCGAAACCGAGCAAACGCTAAGAGCTGCATCCAGTAAAGCGGTCCTCACCATAAACTTCACATTATTTCTTCCGACCTTGTACCGCATTTTTGCCTTTCGGAAATAAAACAATAAAACATGCGGATAATGCTTTCTTTGATTGTGCATTTTCAACTCAAATATTTACCAACCTGCTTCTACTAATGACACTCAGTTTTCGATAAAAGATGTTATAATGTCTATCCTTTGAAATAGTGTATAATAATTTAAACCACTCTATATTAAAATAGACAGTTCACTCCATCTATGAGAAAAACGTCATCAATTTTCAAAGAATCCAATGCTTGTGAGAAACCGCTGCCTTAATAGTGAGCCAACTGTCGTGGTGGAAACAGTTGCTCTGTTTGAAGCAACTCTATGAACAGCACTAAACCTAATATGTGATAAGCACAAACAAGCAAGTCACGATCTTTGAAAAAAAGAAAGTGACCTTCAGGCGTGTAGGCAACGAACAGCACATTTTGCGGCATTCCCTGATATTTAAAAACCGCGTGTGTAAAGAAGGAGGTGGGCGCGTGTAGCGCAATCGGAGAAGGTGCAGGTTGCCGTATGCAACCTGATACCAGGTTTCTGGTTCGGACTTCCCGCACAATCCAATCAAAGCCTTCCATCCCTCCTGGGTCGGTCAGTTGGTATCAGACTTGTCTGGGAAGGATAGTTCACATATGATAAATCTTGTATAGTTCTGAGCAAAGAGCATTCCCAGCGGCAGCTTGAGTTCCATGAGCGTGTGATGTCCTAGGAAGCCTGACCTGATTCGCGATTTAGGATCTGATGGTGAGACTCAATGGTGCACCCTTCCTCCCACAGATCTTGTCAGCAGTTCTTCAAAGAGTTTTCTTGTGCTGATGGAGAGCTCATTTGCTACAATTCTACACAATCAATTTTCTCATTCTTTTCATAGAAAAACGAAAACAAAATTTTCTTCTATTCTCTGGGAAGAACGGCCAGAAGGTACAGTCCGTTAAAGATGGCTTCGAATAGAGCTATCACCCACTAAAAACGCCTCATCATGAGCTTTCTGGTGAAATTGTTTTTAATGGTTCTATTAGGGGGGGGGGGGGCAAAAGTAACGAGGCTCTCCATGCCGTGTCCATATATCTCGTGAGTGGTTTCGTGCTTATCGTATTTGTGTTTGTATGCTACTTACTGAAGGTCATCTGAGAAGTGACCACTTCCGCCCTTTCCAGAAGCACGCCAAAACCCCCGTCTGTCTCATGCCGAAACCCCAGTTTGACGAGTCGACCTGTGTCGCGCAAATCTCGCTCAATTCCCAACCCCGAGCAGCCTGGACTAAACAGTCACGCAAGATGAGAAGTACGTCTTCTACCTTAACCCTGCCGAGCAGCGAGTCTGAATGAAGCCTAGTGACCTGTTACCGACCTTCGTTCGGCGGGATGTTCACGGCGAGAAGCACCTTCTGAGCCTTTGAGTCTGCGCCCATGGACCTGGAATCTGTTTTCCAAAAGCACGACGATGGACTCCAAGGTCATGGTAAACGAAGTAGAAAAACCGCCCAGTAGAAGTAGAAGAGATGGACCGGCGACTCGCATTTATTCGGTCTCAGCGCATCAAGAAGGTCCTCCTCTTCGGCAGCGCCGCAGCCCATCGTGCAAAAGTGACCACGGATAAGCTTGCTCAGCTGGGCTGCGTTCACATGCCTCACCCGCAGCAAGGTCATCGACCTTAGTGGCGAATACAATGGCGAAAATCCTCAGCACCGTTGACTTGTAATTGAGTTAAAAAGAAATAAAGAAATTTGTTGAATTTGTCTCATTACTTTTGGCCCACCCTAATAGAAGGTTGAACACTTACTTTCCACAAAATGTCGTACACCTTAAAGCCACGCACCGCGGCAGATCTTATGAAAATTGGATTTTAAGGTCCTAAAATGTAAAAAGCGATAATTGGTTTTTTGCTGAAGCGCTGCAATGTCCTTTTTATTCGTTAATAGATCACTCCATATTATGTAATCGAGATCCCGGAATTCAACCCTGTTTGAAACTTGATCAATAGTCCGGTCTTTAGGAATTTGGTCACGGTTATCAAGTCCGATCATCAGAAAGTGTTTTTTTTAGTTGCAAGAGCAAATTTCGGTGCGTTTGTTTTAAACAGAAAAAAATGCAAAGGAAGCGATCTTGTCAGTTTGCGGCTAAATTGACAGAGTTTTATAATACTTCATACACAATCAATAGAGACTGGAATTAGAAGTTGTCGACGAAGGTATGGCGCAGTCTTGACCATCCAATTGTAAAAATCTATTTCTTGCGTTTACGTTAAGGCTTCAAACTTTTCAGTAGCATTACTGGCAGCTGCCTCATTCCTGTTCACTCAGTGGTTACATTTTCCGAGACACTGTCTATATAGTAGGATATGGAACGATTGACGAAGTCGATCTCCAATACTGTAGAAGCAGTGGGCATCCAGACCACTGAATCACCAGCTTAGCTTTTGTTCGGCAAAAACCAATTGCTGAAGCCGTCTTAGAGCTGAGATATTTCAATTTAAATGCGGTGTTTAACACTCGCCATTATTTTCGCGGCAACCTAGTATTTGCAAAGAACGCCGTTTAAATGCAGATGTCGAAGAATTTATGTTCCTCCCGTTCTTCAGCACGAGCATCGGCCAATGTCCGAAGCGCCGAGCCGTCATGCTTCATCTCCTCTGTATATTAACGATTCGAGTGAATAGCGTGCTTCCATCTCGTTCCTCCGTCAAACCCCCTCTCCCATAGTTGACGACAACCCAGTCAAATTGCTGCTCAAATTTCTCATACATCGCTTCCTGGTTCGTTTATTCGTTGCTCATCTTCCCGTTTGTTTCTTCATTTAGCACACTGCTCTATCTCGGACTCTTACTGAATAAACCCGGGGGTATGCGGGAAGGGGAAACATACCTGTGATGTGACACTCATGATGTACCTTATCCATCCAATCCCGGTTCTCCTATCCACATGTGAGTCATCATATACCTTAGTCATCCATTTGAAAGAATCCTGCAGAGACGAAGATATTCGACGATCCTAGTGGGTTTCCCCGCATACACAAAAGAATTATTCTACTTTTATCACGGAATGGATGAATCCGACCTCTGGTCTCACGATCATTTCCAACTGCAAATAAGTGACTAATTAAGTGAAAAATATATAAAAGCACTCAAGAAGGGGTTGCTCATTCCATTTTGGATGCACCACCCATTGTGCTTCTGTAGGATGTCTGGAAGGCGGTCTGATTGCTATTTTACAACACGTTGACTTGCTGTAGTCAGCCTGGAGCAAGTCAGCACTTCATCCTTTCCAGAAAAGTCTGGTACCTATACTGCAACTCCGAAGGGATGGAAGGTTTGTTGGCCTGGGCATGAAATCTGAACCAAGAACCAGATATCGGGTGCACGCGACAGCCGAAGGAAAGAACTTAATCATAATTATAGCAACTCAAGGTCTACACAAAAGTTCGGAAGTAGTCTTTAATGTGGCCTACATGTCAAGAAGGGTGGGAATCGCCAGACCAGTCGGCCCGCATCGAAGGGGTGTGCCACTCAAAGGGTTGTTTAGGTGGTCGGTGTCCTGATTGGTTTATATGTGCTCGATACGTGCTCAGATTGTTTGTGATTGGCTATCGCGGTCCAACCTCTCCACATAGGCCACAATAACGACTAGAACAGACGTATTGAATTGCTCTCTATACCTCTAGCTGTTCTTGAATCCTACGAAATTGCTATGCGCTTTGGGTAAAGGTTTTGGTCTCGGACAGACTTGACGGCTTTTGAGAGTGTTCGAAGCTTATATTTTATCCTCTCTGCACTAATATCTAAACAGTTGTTAAGAGGATAAGGTTAAAGGAGGACAAGGATCATTCCTCGTGCCCACAGTCAATAAAATTGATCGATGTTGTCGATTCTTGTACATGTTCTCAGTTCACTGTGGCGATCACGCTGATATATCCTGTCGACAGATCGGTAAAAAGCTTACAATATCGACCTGCACATCCATCGATTGGACATTGTAATTCAAGGTATGTAGGTATGTTCAAACGCGTATTCAAGTTCCCTTCAACATAATCCGTTGTGGTATGTAGAAGGCGTGGCGCACACCCTACAAGGAGTCGATTAACAGCATCATTTTTCCTTTGCCCTTTAATGGTGAGACATTCGCATCGATGAATATACTTCACCAAGTTCTCTGCCTTTGAATTCAATTGAAACGTTCTTTCAAAGCCTTATGCACGAGCATCACTTTGCCTCCTCTCGCAGCCATCATGGTGTAGCGTTTCATCTCTTTGGTCTCGTTTCCCTCTAGTCTCTCATTGCACATGTCAAAGCTTCCTAATTTGGCCACTTTGCCCAGTTGTTTGCTATCGGCTGTTGTCAGTCGTCGGTCCGAAAAGCAGCATCAAAGTGAGGTAGCGGTTGCTAGTTATCGAAGAAACGAGGGTGAAACCTTAACGGTCGAGGTTTCCAGGTCTTATCAGCGGCGCTGATAAACATGCAGCTCGTTCATTGCCAGATTCAGCAGCTGAACCATGGACAACGACCTGGTCACCAATGACTTCTACTGCTCAGTCGTAAGTACTTCGGATTTTGTGTTGTGGGAAGGTTTTCATGTTGAGATCTCGGCTTATTCTCGTCATTGCTTCCTGTTGCTTTTCCACGCATCTTGCATTATAAATGTATTCATATTCTTTGCTTAGTAGAGATAACTAGAAAAATTCGATTGCCATAGATGTAATTCAGAAGCTTTTTTTATGAAACAGGTTTTTTATTTCTTGAATTTTCTTTTTTCTTTTGGGTAAAGCCCACCTTATAGTGCATGAAGATAAGTAAATAAAGTATCTAGCCTAGAAGGAAAAAACAGTTTCTATTTTACATAAATCTTTCCATTTGAACATTGAAAGTAAACTATGCTACAAAGACAACGCGTAAAAAACTAGCCTACGAGAGGACCTTCCTTTGGAATTTCCTTCCCAGGAGAGGCTGTTTGTGTTTGTTTCGCTTTTCTAACGTCTCCCGTCCAATGAGGGTTGATCCTAAATACAGTAGATGAATAGTTTAATTAAATAATTGAACAGGTGGCAGATAGCGGAAAAATATCGCTTTTTGGATAGTCTTCTTAGTTCAGATGCCTTCATCGTCACTTCGCAGTTATTCGTCTGACTATTTCTCCGGGTCCTCGATGAAATCTGGCAGTCTCTTTCAGGCTGAACACTGCACGCCACCGCCAAAGCCGCCCAGGTAGGCTGAAAGTCTGCGATGAAATTTGCTTATTTTTTTCGGATCAAAATTTTACTCTGCAACAGCTTTGACCGAAATTCGAAGCTGATTAGAAGCTATGTATCTTTGTGTTTGGTTGTAGGTAATGTTCTCTGCATTTTGGTGCCTTGAATATTCCCTCCATTTTATCAGTTTTTTATTTCGTGACTTTATAGAACGCTTTAATAACCTTACGTGTAAAAAATGTGTTATTTTGTTTTCACGAAATATACTAGAAAAAAAAACTGCAGAACACGGGCCACCTTCCTACAAAAATTAAGGATGCCCGATTTTTCATGAAGCTTTATGTCCTGAACGCTGGAAACGAGTAGTCGAGAATAAACCAAAACTTGGGTCCTACGTTAGAGAGCAAGTGTCTAAAAAAATCAGCAGTGGATCACTAACATGAGATACTTTGAAATTGAGGCAGAGATCCTTAAAATGACAGAAAGCCCAAACAAAATTGACTAGTGTACAGAGCAATAGGTAGATGGAAAACTTAATCGTTGTTTTCCTAATTTAGCTAAGGTTTAAGGTAGCAAAAAGTACCCCACTGAAACACCTTGCAGGAAAACAGGAAGGAAATTCACTTTGGTTTGTCTGAACTCTGCTGTATGGTGTTCTGTCCATTCAGACGACCACTTTTGGTATTTGATGATCTACTGCTGGTTTAATTTACAGCCGAATCTAGTAAAAGTAGGAAAATTAGGAAAAAAATTGGAGCAGAACATGCTGAGAAAAATCTTGGAATAAAGCACGAAAATTTGCCGAAAATTTATCATACCCCTGCCTGATGAATAAAAAGTTACCACCCTTCCGAGGGCCAGCTCCAAATAACACATCGTTAGAATTGTCATCACAAAAGATGTGGGTTTTGGAGTTGAACGCTATCTGCGACTTTGATCTCGATGTACACATGTGCCTTTCACAGCCTTATTTCCTCTCATTTCTTGGATTCGTTTTAGGGGAGAAATGGCACCGTGTATAAGCGTAAAAAAAGCCTTCCGACAGTTCCTGAGCTCTAACTGTCCGATTGTTCACAACTTAAACACGACAACCGGCGGATTCTATTAGCAGCGATACTCCAGGTGAAACGCTGTTTACCTGAAATGGTTGCCACGGACGAAGCTGTGATCATTTCAGTAGTCAGAAACAGCAAAAACTCTACCAACAGCCTAATATTTACATGAACCTTGACAGCACTAGGTGCATTGTTCTATCGTCGCAGAGAGAGGCTTCCCTTTCGTAGTTCAACGCATCGCCGACGCGGAGGGATAAATGCAATTTGGAGCTGTTGTTTACACATATTAAGAGGGGAAATCGATCCTGCCTCCACGGCCGGTTGGCGTGAATCGTCGACGGTGCCTTTGTCGTTCAACGATGTATTGCGTTACTTCTACTTTTCGTCTTGTTCAGTTGCTATGGCTGTGTTCAGCATGAAAATATTCGATTCTAAGTGGCCTCATCGAATCAGGATAGATTTTGCTTGCCGTCAGCAGATTAACGGCTCAGCGCGTAGATTTCCCCGTGCGATTGCGTGCACTAGAACATGTTTGTTGTAAATTCTGCGTGAAAGGTTTGACTTACGAAGGAATTATTTAAAACTTGACTTATTTATTTATTTAAACGTAGAAATCAATGTAAAAAGCACCACACAACAAAAAACTAGACGAAAATGCAGTTTGGATCAGTAGGGGTTTCCTGCACGTAAAAGAATAAATGTCACCGCCAGTCCTCCAATTTGGGATGTGCCACCTATTCTACTTCCATGGGATATCGGGGAGCGAATTTAAGTGCGTATTTGGCCTGTACGTGAGATGGCCAGCGGGTGGGTCAGTGTTTCCCCATTTACGGACAATTATGTACTATTTAATGCTCCTGTATGTAAGGAAGTTTCCCTAACTCGCGACCTTGTCGTGGCGACTCGCAATTCGAGCTTTTCTTTCGCTGTTCTAGTCATCACTGAACACTGAAAGTTTACTTACTTACTTTGATACTTTGATGGTCCTTTTGTCGGCTGGAGGTCTTCTCAGCGGGGACCACAACTCTTCCAGACCGCTCGATCTCTGGCTGCTTGCATCCAGCGAGGCAGACTCCGCTCTCTGAAAAATCTTGAGAATAAGTCTGCCCATCGCGTTGGCGGTCGTCCCAGTGGTCTCTTATGGTCTCTCGGGAGCCATTCTGTGACACGGCGACTCCATCCATCGTCCTTTCGTCGAAGCAGGTGTCCGGCCCAGCGATATTTGGACTTCTTCATGAACTGCAGCGGGTCTGCTAATTGCGACTTCTCCCGTAGCTCCGAGCTTCGTAGGCCTTCTTGCCATTGCTGACGAAGGCTTGTCCTCAGAAGACATCTCTCCAGTGCACGATGCGTAGTTTGCATTGCTCTGGCGATTGTCTTGTTGTCGGGCCAGGTTTCCGTCGCGTAACACATCGCAGGCAGTACAGAGGCGTTGAATATCGAGGCCCTGAGGCCGGGATCCTTGACCTGATCGGTGACTTCGCGAATCGAACTGAAGGCTGCCCATGCTGCGCGTCTCCTGCGGGCGATTTCAGGAGCGAGGTCGTTATCCATGTTCAGCTCTCTTCCCAGATAGACGTAGGAGTCGACCTGTTGTAGAGCGACACCATTTAACCTTACGAGTCCCGTGTCGCACCACTGGTTGACCATAAATTGCGTTTTGGACATATTCATGTCCAATCCAATCTTCATACCTGCCACATTGAGCTCGTTCAGCATTTCCTCGACTTCTGCCGTGCTGGTAGAGATGAGAACAATATCGTCGGCGAAACAAAGGTTGCTGATCCGTTTACCGTCAACAAGGTAGCCTTTATCGTCCCAGTTCAAGTCCTTCATGCCATCCTGGAGTGCCGCTGTGAATAGCTTAGGAGAAATCGTGTCTCCCTGCCGTACTCCTTTCCCGATAGGAATCTTAAGCTTTCGATCGAACAACTGGGTGGTGGTCGATGTGTTCGAGAAGCATTCGTCGAGAAGTCGGATGTAGGGCGATGGTATACCAGCATGGACAAGCGCGTTCAGAATGGCGTTGATTTCCACAGAGTCGAACGCTTTCCGATAATCCACGAAGACAAGGAGAAGTGGGAAGTGGTATTCGCGGCTCCTCTCGATGAGCTATGAGACAGTCTGAATATGGTCCATGTATGAGAAATCCTTGCGAAGCCCTGCTTGCTTCACTGGCTGATACTCATCCAAGCAACGCTCAATACAATTGAGCAGTATCTTGGTGAAGACAACCGAGAGAAGACTGATGGGCCGATAGTTGTTGATATCCTCCTGCTGACCTTTTTTGAAGATTACAACTGTTTTCGACTTCTTCCATGAATCCGGAATCCTACCAAGTCGAAGGAAGTGGTTGAAGGGCTTGGCAAGAAGTGAGCAGAGGGCACTACCACCCGTACGAAGGAGGTCAGCAGAAATGGTCAGCAGACCGTGCATGGCGAGCCGTAGACGTGCCCAACACGTCGGCGACCGTGCATGGCGAGCCGTAGACGTGCCCAACACGTCGGCAACCGTGCATGGCAAGCCGTAGACGTGCCGAACACGTCGGCGACCGTGCATGGCGAGCCGTAGACGTGCCGAACACGTCGGCAACCGTGCATGGCGAGCAGTAGACATGCCGAACACGTCGGCGACCGTGCATGGCGAGCCGTAGACATGCCGAACACGTCGGCGACCGTGCATGGCGAGCCGTAGACATGCGAACACGTCGGCGACCGTGCATGGCGAGCCGTAGACGTGCCCAACACGTCGGCAACCGTGCATGGCAAGCCGTAGACGTGCCGAACACGTCGGCAACCGTGCATGGCGAGCCGTAGACGTGCCGAACACGTCGGCAACCGTGCATGGCGAGCAGTAGACATGCCGAACACGTCGGCGACCGTGCATGGCGAGCCGTAGACGTGCCCAACACGTCGGCAACCGTGCATGGCGAGCCGTAGACGTGCCGAACACGTCGGCGACCGTGCATGGCGAGCCGTAGACGTGCCGAACACGTCGACAACCGTCCATGGCGAGCCGTAGACGTGCCGAACACGTCGGCGACCGTGCATGGCGAGCCGTAGACATGCCGAACACGTCGGCGACCGTGCATGGCAAGCCGTAGACGTGCCGAACACGTCGGCAACCGTGCATGGCGAGCCGTAGACGTGCCGAACACGTCGGCAACCGTGCATGGCGAGCAGTAGACATGCCGAACACGTCGGCAACCGTGCATGGCGAGCAGTAGACATGCCGAACACGTCGGCGACCGTGCATGGCGAGCCGTAGACGTGCCCAACACGTCGGCAACCGTGCATGGCGAGCCGTAGACGTGCCGAACACGTCGGCGACCGTGCATGGCGAGCCGTAGACGTGCCCAACACGTCGGCGACCGTGCATGGCGAGCCGTAGACGTGCCCAACACGTCGGCGACCGTACATGGCGAGCCGTAGACATGCCGAACACGTCGGCGATCGTGCATGGCGAGCCGTAGACGTGCCCAACACGTCAGCGACCGTGAATGGCGAGCCGTAGACGTGCCGAACACGTCGGCGACCGTGCATGGCGAGCCGTAGACGTGCCAAACACGTCGGCAAACGTGCCTGGGCATTTAGATGACCATCGACGGGAGGCGTTGACAGCAGGGAAGGCAATCGATATCGATTGACATTATCGATTTTTGTGGATGTTGTTCGGGCGGCACGAAACTTCAGCCCCGGGGGTAATCAAGATCGCTGAACACAAATCTGTAGTCGACCAATCGATATCTATCGATGTTATCGATTTTTGTGGATGTCATTTGGGCGGCACGAAACTACAACCCTGGGGGTAATCGAGGTCGCTGAACACGAATCTGTAGTCGACCAATCGATATCGATCGATACTATCGATTTTTTGTGGACGTCGTTCATGCAGCACGAAACTTTAGCCCCGGGGGTAATCAAGGTCGCTGAACACGAATCTGAAGTTCGTTTTCGAACTGTCGATCGCCATCAGTCGATATTGGGCAAATAAGCGTTTTGTTGGTGTCGTCCATTTTTTCGCTTTTATATAACTTGCCCTCAGCGACGTAGTTAAGGTGTTCTTCCTGAGGAAACTATGACATAAGTGGCAGCTACAATTGATGATGAGAAGTTATTGCCACGGAGAAACCGTCAAGAAGCCGTCGGTGCGGCCGAGAAGCCGCACGGACGGATGGTGAAAGATAAAAGGATAAAGAACGGCGTTGCTCAATCCTTTTTGGGATGCGCCGCGCATTCTACTTCTAATGGATGTCGTGAAGGCGATTTGAATGCGTATTTGGCCATACAATGATTTGCGGTGGCCAGCCGATGAACAAGTCAGCGCTCTATCCTTACCAGACAAGTCTGATACCAATTCACTGACCACGGAAGGATGGAAGGCTTGGTTGGCCTGGGCGGGAAATCCGAACCAGGAACCTGGTATCGGGTGCACGCGACAGGGGGAGCCTCCTTCGAGTGCGCTACATGCCCACTAAATAATACCAGACTGATACCAGACTTGTCTGGGAAGGATGAAGCGCTGACTTGTTCATCGGCTGACCACCGCAAGTCATGGTATGACCATATACGCATTCAAGTCACCTCAACGACATCCCGTAGTAGTAGAATGCGTGGTGCATCCCAAAAGAGATTGAGTAACGCCGTCCTTAATCCTTTAGATAACAAAAATAACGCACAAAAATATTGAAAACCAGAGATGAGCAGCTGCATTTGAAACAAAAGTAGGGTGCGCCAATACTTTCTGCGCACCCTGTGTCTTGAACATCATCAAGATTTTCTCCTCCTGCTAGACAGAGTCGGTTGTCCTTGTAGCTTCGGCCGTTCAACGTCACAAACAAGGGATTTAAGAGTACTTCATCGCAAACATCGCATTACTGGCTTATGCGCAAAATGGTTCTGAACCACATCTGTAATAGAAAGTCGTTCCTCTTGAGCGGATTCAATGCGGTCTTTCCACTTTCATCTACGTGACGCACACGAGTCTTGCATGCTCGCAAATACACTTAGGGATCTCTCGTTCTTACAGTGAACTTTGGATAAGCTGTAGATCCGGTAATTTGCTTTTTTAAAGCAAAGTCTTTGTAGTGGCTATCAATACTTAGATGATTTGAAACAATGGGACTAGAATCTTGCAATTCCCTCTCTGCATTTGAAGATAAACATTTTAACTTTTATTGCAAATTTTAACATCTTTTTAAATCTTGCTGGACCCAAAGATCAGGGAAATATGTCTACTTTTGCTTGAAAAGTGTCTGGTTAAAATGAAAATTAAACAATAAAATTCAGTTCATTTCAATTTCTTACGAGTGCACTTTTAATCACAGTTAGGTTAGCAATGTAACTAAAATCGATAAAACAGAAAACCTATAAAAACAAATAATGCTACATTTGTATTACTTAACACGAAAACCCTTTTTTACTGGCACTCGTTTGATGAGGCTCGATCAGGCGGCGCATTCCATCCTATTCCATCTACACCTGGTCTCGAAGATGCATCACTTCCTGATGCATAAAGCTGCTGAGTTTCAACACATTCCCGACGAAATTTCTGTTTAGAATTGTTGTTTCGTGGTGTGTGAACAACTTCTTTTAACCACGATCAATGCTCCACTTTCGGCAGTGCTTGGGCACTTTACGACAATCTATCCAAGCTTTATTGATGGAGCTTCTAGTAATGAGCTTTTTGTAATGTAGGCCAGGTCGTTGAGCAGATCATTAACAAAGTCCGAGCGACTTTCCCGTTGTGGCGCCTGCCCTATGTATTAGGTAGAGGCGAGGTCAGGGCTACGGTGGCATTACCTCCCATCCCAGCTCCTTTATTGTTTCTTTTGTGAGTCTTGCGGTTTCGCACTGATTGTGAGTGTGTGACAGGGGATGTGGAATCCAAGCTCCAAATTTCCATGCAAAGCCAAGACCCTTCAGATGGATTCCCACTATCCTAAGAGACACTTCGAGCTTCTCTGCCAGTTGGCTTGTCGTCTGCCTACTATCGGTGCGGTAAGATGGAGTAGTTCAATGTCGTTCAGTTCAGTTGCACTTCCTGACCTTGCTTTGTTCTCGAGTGAATAATCTCCCTTTAAATACTTTTCGAACCACTCATAACAGGCGCGATGAGTAGTAGATTCGAAGCTCTATGTATGACAGACAGATGTGCTGACAGACCTGGAGGATATGGCGGATGTTACGTGCGGTCAAACAGCGCCGGTGGTGTAAGGCGAACATCGCTACCCGGAAAGCAGAAGATGTGGATTCGAGTCCCGCATGGCGCAACAGTTTTGATCGCAACAAAACATCCTGTAAGAGCTCTATGTATGGTTTATTTGGTCTGCTGCCTAACGTGTTGTAGATCCTTCAATGAATTCATGAAGAATGCCTTGCCGAAAATGGCCATGAGGCGGATCTGGCATTGAGTCCGGAGGATTGGATGGATAACGAAGTACAAGAAGGGTCTTGACCTGTGTCCGCGTGCGAACGATAGACAAGTTCGGTAGGATTATGAAATTAGCAATCAATACTGGTTAGTGCTTTTACAAGGAGAACGGTAAAAAAACTTTTCGAAGTGTGAAGAGACTTTTTCCAACCTAATAAGAAAGTGCACTTCCCTGCTGACTTAATAGTCTGTTTGTAATTAGAAAAAGCTCACGAGGATCGCTCTCGGTGGACGAAGAAGTATGCTCATTTACACGTGAGTAACACGGACGCTGGTCCCACGTGAGAGGGTTGAATTTCCGTTCCTTCAGCATTTGTTTTCCCACAGAGAGAACGAGCGCTGGTTGCCCCTATCACGAGAACTATGTAGAATCAATGTGAGTTCTAAAACCTAAATCTCTTTACAAAGAAAATCATTGCGTTTTACGAAAAATTTAACAATTTCGGACCTAATCACAAATAGTTCCGTTCATTTTCCTATTCGTGAAGAAGCATATCCATTCGTCCATCCCTCAGTGCACGCGTTGTTACAAACATCCGCAGAAAATTAATGACTCCTCGTCGGGCATAGCAACTCATTTTCTATCGGTTTGGTCAAATCAAATGAAAATCACGCGAATACGTTTATTAAGGGACATACCTCACAACAAGGAAGCGATCTTCTCGATTAAACGATCTTTTCGATATTTATCGGTTTTTGGATAAATGGCTCGGCAGCGGACGTCTCTCCAACAGCCAGAGAGCATCGATTAACCAAAGCATCAGTTCAGATTATCCGGCCCAGATTCTGGCTAATATTGATCGATTCGAGCTCAGATTTAAAAGTTTGAGGGGGCGCTGGCGCGGATATGCTGGGGGGACGAGCGTTCTACCCCTGGGCTGCCCACCCCCAACCCCTGGGATTGCTCGAGAGCCAATGGCCGCCTTACGAGAGAGTGGAGACGCAGACATTTGCCACACCTAAATTTAAGGGACGGGGGTAGAACGCCACTTCGCCATATGTTGGCCACCGGACTAGTTTTAAAGAGCCTCTGAATAGAACTAGTGACACTGACTTTTTGCGTCTTCATCGCGCTTAGAAATAAAAGCACTAATGGACGTTATAGTCCGTCCATCTATTGTTCTGTGCTTCTTTCCTTTTACCTCGGTTGGCTTTAATCTGAAGGAAGTGGCGAAACGAACCTTTCTCATGTTTTTCTATAATCTTCTCTATTTTCTTCTCCTCTCTCTCTTGTTATTTTTTTCCTTTGTTTCCTTATATCCTTATTTGTCTTTTATTTATTTTATTTTTAATAATCGCTGCTCATTAGAGCAAATCTTTCAATATCGAGATCGGGCGGCTGTGCTGGTCCACGGATAGGCTTTGCAGTAAGTAAGCAGTATCGATCGGACTGGTGCGATATAACGATTTTATCGATTTTTTGGCCAAGTTGACTATTTGGAATGGGAATCACATGGATGCGACGGCCGATTGAAAGATTTCACAGCAATTAAACAATGTTGATATTGTGCTACTGTCGATTTCATCTATTTCTATCTCATCAATGGTTTTTTGTTGTAATACTTTGCTTCCCTCGTATCGATATATGTAGCAGGATAATCGATCCAGTCGCTCCCGCTTGCAACCGCTGCTTAGTGCCAAATGAAGTACTTTTCAATAGGTTTGCATAATGGACGACAGCATGTGGCACGACGTTTCGGTCGAATTCGTGAATACATCAGCATTTTCCAAGGGCACCTCGCCGTGCAATTTCAATTTACTTGAGCCGAATTGCGGCTCGGATTCCATTGCCAGCGAATAGAATTACTTTTCCCTGCTGCATTTGTTGCTGTCAGTTCCACGTCTAATTTATGTGTCTATCCCGCTAGTCTTAAAAGGTCGTCTTCCTTCCTACAACCATTGTCTTAAACACGGTAACCTCGAGCTTCCTTCCTGTAATTAGCTCCTCCTCCCGAATGCTGCATATGTATTACCTATCTACTAGAAAACGTACTGAAGGTCGCACACGAGTTTTCAATGTGTGGCAAATTGAATGTACAGTAGGTCAGAAGCGATCAGATACATTCCGTTATGTATATGAACGAATCCATAAACATGTCGTTTGTCAGCTCGTTTGTCTGCGCAAAATAATTTCATGTCAGAGTCATCGAATCAATGCTATCTGCTCAGGAAGATCGCATAAAGTGGCGGGTATAAGGCCTTGTGCATACTTCCCGTCGCCGCGATGGAATCGAGGCGACGAATTTTGCAGAGCGACGCGAAAGAATTTGAATCTCTCTGCGCTCGTCACATCGCCCATCGCTCTGCAAGGAAGCGCGACGGCATCCGTCCAGGACCAAGGCTAAATACCGCGCGCGGCGCGGAAAAGTATGCCATGCCCGCGATGAGCGCGGGTATGTCATACTGTGGGGGTGTTAAGCCATCGCGCGTGCAGGCCGCCACTGTTGCGGCAGCAGCGGCGAAGTTTCCTTTAACAAATCGACCGCGTGCGGCGGAATGACCATGAACTGAGCGCCGCGATGGCATCGCGGCGATGGAAGTATGCCCCCGGCCTAACGGACTATGTCAGCTGGTGGGAGTCACCGGAAGACTAAAAAGTATTGATCGACCAGTCGATATCGATTAGCGGTCGGCTTATCCCGATATCACGGACGAGTAGTGATAGGCCACGAGGATATCGTGGGTGTTGCTTTCCGCCAAATAATGAAATGGAATCCTGCCCGGAAAGCTAAGGGTGCGGTTTGTACTAATCAATACCGATCGGCAATGTCGATTTTTGTCGAAGAATTTCCTGCCGACTGAGGTGCACATCCGGCGAATATGATGAACAGTGGAAAGACGTCGAAAAAGTAGAAGTAAACAATCACCTGTATCACCTGTCGTCCCGTTGACCATCGAACTGCTCGAGCGGGCGCCAGCAGCGTCTCCATTCATCCCTATCGAGTGCCAGAATGCTCCAATGGCCCGCCTCCTGGCCCGTGTAACACGAAGAGCGTCATATCGTTGGTTCAGCGCTCTCACGAAGAAGCCCGACCAACGCGTTGATGGGTGTACTGGTGCTCTTTTGACATCCCGCGGAATCCAGTCGGTGACGGCTCTCGTCCAGAGAGTGTTTGCGAAGCGCACTGGCAGGCTCGCCTAATTTTTGCTGCCGATTGAGAAGAAAATTAGAAAGCAAACAATGAATAATATTTATCATTTAATTTGCTTATGACTACCAATCGATTCGATTGCCAGTGCGTGCAATAGAAACATCGTGCAAAAAGTAAGAACAGAGAACAAATTCAATACTGCATTTATTAACTGCTTATAAGTTGTATGTTAGATCAGTTGTAGATTATGGCACCACAACTTTCAGTCCGAAATATAAACGAGAAATTTCCAGGCTGAAAACTGTGCAAAACAGCTTCACAGAAACGCTCTGGATACGAGTAAATGGGTATAATTACAGCACCATCCCTTCACCGACATGACGAAACAGATTTTTCAATCTACAAACCCTTGAACTTCGTAGAAGAAGACATGATTTAATTGCGATATATAAGATGACAAACGGTTTTACTCGTATTCTCCTTCAAGAGTTCTATGCCCTTTCTTCATCGAACACAATGGAGGTCAATGGGAGATCCAGTTGTCCGGAGCAAAAAGCTGTATATGGTGTCGATTTTTCACTTGGCGTGCTGGCTCTGAATTTTTGAAACCATCTAAAATTTTCGGTATTACCTTAAGGAATTTGCTATGTTGACTTCTTTAACCTATGTTTAGGAAAATATTTGCTTTGTTTTCTTTTGCATGGTTAGCCATGTTGGGAATAAATAAATAAATAGATCTTACTATATAATTCGCTTAATCCGTTTTTCCCGTTGTCAGTAACTGGGAGGGGGGGGGGGGGAGGGGTCTGAAGCCAAGAGATGCCAAGAACAGTGCGGCGCATGCCGACCGAGTTTTCTTTCAGCTTAACCATGGGCGATTGCTGGCGAACTTTTAACCTTGGCGGCGGATCACCAAATATTGCGATATATTCAGCGAAAACGCGTCAGGGTATGGGTGGGGGTCAAGTGCAGAATATACGTAGGGATTCAGAAGACACGCCGAAGACGCCGTCCAACGTGTGTCACGATTCAGAAGACATGCCGCTTGCGTAGGCTTTCCGAGTAAGGGGCACCAGTAGGAGGAGGAGGAGGTAGGAGGGGGTAGGAGGGGGGGGGGGGGGAACCAGTGGAGGGGATCAGCAAAGGGGAACCACTAGAAGAGAGAATAAGGAGGGCCGGTATTTTCCCTCAATGTCGTGAAACGTGTGTCGTATTCTGAAGACAGGTCACAGAAGTCGTGGCACGTGTGTCGGGATGGAGAAGTGTCATAGATGTCATGGTAACGTGGTGACACGTGAGTCTGAACCCAGTGTCACATGTGCGTGCTTCATTACCACTCCGTTTCTTCGCCACCACATAGGTAAGGAAGTATTATCGGGGAGGGGGGGGGGGGTGGGGAAGAGGTAGGGAGAGTGGCTGTGGGATTCGAAGGACAGTAAACGGTGTCGACCTGTCGATCAGTACCGATTAATTTCAATAATGTTTCTGCAGATTAAGCAGTTCGTATTGGGACTCTTATGATCTGTTTCTAGTCACGAACACTCCGGAGAAGAAATCGCGTACATGCGATAGAGGGTGGATGGGCTTCATAGGAGCAGTGAAGATTCTGCCTTATCATATCCTGCAGCACTAATCTATGTAAAGGATAAAGGATAAAGGACGGCGTTATTTAATCCTCCTTAGGATGCGCCACGCATTCTACTTCTACGGGATGTCGTGGAGGCGTCTTGAATGCGTATTTGGCCATACAATGACTTGCGGTGGTCAGCCGATGTACAAGTCAGTGCTTTATCCTTCCCAGACAAGTCTGGTACCAATTCACCGACTCTGGAGGGATGGAAGGCTTGGTTGGCCTGGGCGATAAATCCGAACTAGGAACCTGGTATCGGGTGCAGGCGACAGCCGGCGCCCCCTCCGACTGCGCTCCACGCGCCCACTAATCTATGTACATAGTAAAATCAGTTTTTTTACTGTAATAATTCTGTACTCGAGGTTCGGGTTCGAAGCCCCCAACTAGACGTTTGGCGGCCGCTAGGCTGCTGAAGGTCTTGTAAATAAATAAATCGGCGAGGAGGCACTTCAACCGTTCTGGCCGTGTTCGGGAGGAGGTCTCCTCTTGCAGATGCATTTTACGACAAAAATTATTTTAATCTTCTCGGATAGTCTGCAGTTTAGTTTGGTAGGCCTTCACCTTGATTTGGAAGGTGTTCACTTTGATTTCAAGAGCGTCAACCTTATCTTCAACCTAGCTCAATGAAATCTATTCATTTTGACGTGAAAATAAGCATTTATATTTGCTTAATTTTTTATTATACAACTGTCACTAATCGGAGGGGAGGGGGATCGGTTGTCGCGTACATAGGACTCGGTTCTTGGGTCGGAATCTTCGATTTAAATTATAAGTTTAACGCAATTTTTAAATTTTATGAGAACCTTCCGCGGGTGCGTGTGGCGCAGTCGAAGGAGGTGCCAGCTGTTGCGTGCACCCGATACTAAGTTTATAGTTCGGATTTCCCGCTAAGGCCAACCAAGCCTTCCATCCCTCCAAGGTCGGTGAATTGATTCCGAATTTCTGTTGGAATCATAAAACGCTGGTCCATCGGCTGGCCACCGCCGATCATTGTGTAGGCCAGATACACATTCAATTAGCCTTCACGATATCTCGCGGGTGTTGAATGCGTGGCGCAGCCCACAGAGGGATTGATTAGCGCGGTCGCTCACTCACGTCGTTTACGTGGCACATCAATGGCCGCGCCAGCCTCGTAAGCAGTTCGGCCAGTCGTTGGAGTCAATCAAGCCTGTGGGGGTGTGTTGCCTGTTGCCGCAGCCCGCAGGAAGTTATGTCATTCGGGTGGAGGAAAAACACTGCCTCGCGGAAATCGCCCGCGACAGCAGCGTTCAACATCTGCGTTGTTCATTCGAGAGCCTGAACTTTCTCGCAGGCGTTTCGATTCAAGAGTCACGGGTTGAATTACAGAAGGGGCGCACGCATAGTTCGAATTCCTGGTTAAACTCTATTAGCCAGCCAGTCGCCTTCAGTGTGCTTCGATTTTTTATTGGTTTGTTAATAATTACAGATATTTTGCTCTTTGATTATTTTTGCTTGTTTAATTTATTGCTACACCTAAAGTGCGCCTATGAAGCACAATAAAGGTTGGTATCTGTCGGAATAGTCTAGAAATAGCATCAAATGACTGACCTTGACGAATTAGTGAGTTGAAGTATGGATTGAACTTCTTCCTATAGTCGAGGGAACACAATACGTGTTGATATTTTCAAGGTTTACTAAAAATTCACTTTTGCGGAGTGTCTTAAAAAATAGCTGCGCTGCTAGAACAAGCACAAATTCCTATCGTTTAACCTCATAAAAAGGTTTGGCTTTATTTTGTCGTGCTGGTTACCAATGAATTGTTGAGTGTTATACGAAGGAGTTGCGCGACGCACTCGGTCTGTATGTTGCATTGTTTATTGGAGTGGTAGTGTGAGTGCTGTTGGGTGCGCCATAAATATGGTCACTCAATACAAAGCGAATTACTCACGGGGAATTTGTCAGGGAATAGCGAAACTTCCTCAGCAATTTATTAACAATCTAGTTAACACGCAAAATGGATATCATCTAATATGATCTTCCTTGGCACGAATGACGACCTTCAGACGCTTAGGGTAGGACTCAACGGCGGCACGCAAGGTTGCTTGCGGAATTTCCTTCTATGCTTTTTCCCGTGAAGATTTCAATACTCGAATCGTAGTGCGTCTTTTAGCGCAGGCTTCACCTTCTAGAGTGAACCAACGCAGTAATCCATAACACTCAAATCTTACGAGTTTGTCGGCCATTTAGAAACAGGGATGAAGTTGGGAAGATTCCTTGCGCACCACTCCTGAGTCTTCTTGGACTTGTGAGCGGGTGCGCCGTTCTGTTGAAAGGTCCATGTTGTATTTCCAGGGTGTCTTAAGCCTAGGGAAGCACCTCCTTCATCACAATGTCGTTCACGTAGACATTGGTGTTGACCTTGGCTCCTTTTTCAACGAAAACCAATCGTGTCCGTCCTGTGGCGCAAACTCCGGCCCAAACCATTAGGGAAGCTGCATGAGAGTTTCTATTAACAGTGTCTGCATCCTCACCATTTTCGGCCAATAACCGCGAGTTTTGGCTGTCAAAAGGCTGCTCAATTGAGAAAAGTTTCTTATCAGTGAAGAGCGTCGTGCAGTGGTCGTGCCGCTCAAGGAGTCTTGGACGTTTTTTTCTTCTTCCTTCCACCTGTGCAGGCCTTTGTCCGTGCAGTTGAAGGAACTTGTAGGGGCATAGTCCAAGTTCATTCCTAACAACTTGCCTCATCGTCGTAGCCGATACGTTGAGCTCGGATGCCACCTTTCTCATGCTGCGGCCTGGATTCCACTTGAATTGTTCTTTCACGATTTTTCAAAGACTGCTCGTAGCTACGGATACCGGGCAGCCAGGTCGGGAACGATCAACGAGAGAGTTACGTTCCACACAGCGATAGACTGTCATCTTGTGCAGCTTCAGCAGACGAGCGATGTTGGGAACAGAAAGTGCTGCCCTTCTCGGATCCAAGATTGCGCCTCTTTGACAACAAGGCTTTACCATTTCTGATAGAAGCAGCGTGGAGATGCAAAAAACATTATATACGGTTAAGATGACACGTAGAATCCGAAGAAACAATGGAAACATAAAAACGTTCACAAACAAATACAAAAAATGACGCGCGAAAAAGTGACCATATTTATGGCGCACCCTGTAGATCTAGGAACATCAAAAGTTGTCACACTAAAAGAATGTACACAACCATTCTCAACTGTATACCTTTAGGTAAACAGCATTTACATGTCAATCAAATAATCAGTGCGATGCTCTAAACGAGTACACGGCACAATCTCCTCATACAAACAATTCTTTACGTTGGAACAGATCTCAGAATGCACTTTAAGAGACCGCGTTGACCACGTGAATTGGAATTCTATGCTCAAGCAAAAGTAAGTTTTTGTAGAAATCCTGCATAGCAATTTTTCACATCGAATTTCTTGTAACAGAAGATTATTTTCCTTTTGCTAAAGAGTATCTATCTTCGTAATGTGGCATCAGGAAGCGTGTATTTATTTATTTATTTATTTATTTATTTATTTTATTTTATTTTATTTATTTATTTTGTTTGTTATTTATTAATATTCATTGTTTTATTATTTATTTTTTTTCATTTATGATTTAGTATTTATTTATTATTTTATTTATTTATTTATTTATTTATTTAGAATTGCAAGTCATTTCTTGCACAAAAGGAACAACTACATAAGAAAAGAACAACAAGAAGAAAAGCTCAGTATTGTGTAGCGCAATCGGAGGAGGTGCCGGCTGTCGCTTGCAGCCAATACCAGGTTCTTCGTTTTCTCTGGATTTCCCGCCCAGGCAAACCCAACCTTCGATCCCTTCGGGGTCGGTAAATTGGCACAAGAATTGTCTGAGAAAAATAAAGTGCTGACTCGTTCATTGACTGGCCACCACAAGTCATTGTATGTGCCATGTCTGCACTCAAATTGCCTCCACGACATTCCTACATTCTAGAAATAGAATGCGTGGCGCGTTCAAAAGGAATTGAGTAACGTCATCCTTTATCTTTTATGCTTCATCACCATGTAAATATTGGAAAGGTCGAAGCTATTCATAGCATGTTTGAGTCTTCAAAAGTCCCGAAGCTTCATTGTTGTTGGTAAATGCATCATGTACTAGTACTTCAGCAGAAGCCTTTTGTTTAGATCAACGTCGTATGCATAGCCTCTGCATGGTTACGAGGGGAGTGTTTACTGCCTCAGTCATTCTCAACGGAATGGACATCTCCAAATGTCCCACTCCCACGCCCGTCAACTATGCCATTTCTACGTCAAACTGGGCACTCTTCTGAGCAAGACATACGCTTTTGAAGTAAGAAATGAGTATCTTCCAAATCAAAACAAGCGTCTTGCAGATAAGGCCAAATACTTTTTAGGAAGGTCAATCTAACTTCTTGTCCAAGAAAAGTATTACTGGTCTTCCTTAAAATTGTTTCGTCTGAAGTTTTACAAATCCTGATCTTTCTAAACGAAAATAATGGTTTAAAACAAATTTCAAAGTGCAGGAATACAGAAATTCCAAATTTTTAAATTTCCCAATAATTGTAAATTCTAAAAGAAGTGCTCTAATCTTCTTCTTTCTTTGGAATTGAAGTTATTAATAAAATTATAGTTTCATACGTCTTGTTTGTTCTTTGCCATCGAGGTTTTTAGGTGGAATATGTATTTAATTATGGCCCGACGTAATTAAATATTCCATCCGAAACCTTGGCAAAGAAGAAGCAAGACATATAAAATGGAAGGTTTCGAGATGAGAGAACTTGGAATTTAGTAATAATATTACTACTGTATTGTTCCAAACGAGTACATAGTGGACTCTTTATTCAGCAGGAGCTGTTTCGCACTGTTTTGGTGACCAGCGGGGCAAATCTGAAAGAATAGATTTCGCTACGCACTTCTCTGGACCGTTACGTTTTTTAATTGACTGACAGTAAAAGTTCTGTTACCGTGGAGTTGCACGATTTTCAACCTTGCAACAAAAGCAACTTCAGAAGACATGAAGATTATATTTATTTTCGCTTTGCTGTTTCAGGTAAACGACATTTATGCTATGTATCATTCAGATAAAATTCGCAACGAGCTAAACAGGTGGATTACGTTGCGGTATCTTCATTTAATGCGCACTAACAGTCTTTCTGTACTCGGGAAAAGCTTTAATCCACATTTTAAAAAATAAGTTATTTAAATAATGAAAAGCAATTTTGAAAGAAATTCCAACCTATTCTTTCAGGTAAGCTGCATTTACACCATCAACAAAAAATCGCGACGAACTAGGCGAGTGCATGGCGCAGTCTGTTTGCAAATTGAACGTTGAGGCCTTTGATGCTAGTAATCAGTTGTCCACCATTACTCACATCGCCCATATTCAATCTCCCATCGTCTTTTCATTAATTACTCATTGGATTCATAATAAACACCACTCTCTTGCTTTTGAAGCACAGCAATATACATTATGAATCTTTTCTTTTAAATCACAAAATTTGCAAAATACACTTTGAGACAAACTTTAAATCATTATTTTTAAATGAAAATTGAAATGTTGTTAAAATTCGGTCCTGGTACTCACCGCTTGAGGCAGGTGAACTAAAAAATTTCAGAGATGTCATACTAGTTTTTATAGTTAATCTAAGTTAAATTATTCTAACCGTCTTGTAGGTACAGATGAACAATAAGTCCTGCAACAAAAGTAGGCGATCTTAATAAGATAGGAATAGGATTCCTTTCCAATAGCAGAGAACCATATGCCAGCTCTCATATAGCCCGTCCTTAGTGCTATAGTCCTTGCCACTGTTATGGTTGTAGCCACTCCTATTAGAAAGTAGTGCGCCCTCCCATAAAACTATAGAAAATCTTCAACCGGAGCACTCTCCTTCCAATCTGGCTAAATTTCTGAAGATTGATGGTGGAACATTGGATATTTTGATATCGTGTAGGGCAATTCAGAGCCTTCTCAAGAGTGAACATTAGACGAACGGATCTGAACTACTATTGAAGGCTATTAATTTCCTGATCATACACGATGCAGCAACCAGCTGGAACAAATGGAATATTCAGTCGTGTGCGTAATCTATTATTTGGCAATATGTACATATTATAAAATTTAGCGATAAGTAAACGCGATCAAACTAGGCGGCGCTTGCTTTCGAGTCCAGACTGATGTTGTTTATTTCTCGCTGAACTTGAGACAGTGCAGCTCCTCCCGCTGCCCTTTCCGAGGCTACCCGGTCGACAACAGAGCCACTAACAATTACCAAGCAAAACACTAGCAACTTGCGAAAATTATATATGTATTATAGTTTTAGAAGACAACAAGGAAAGCTCTAGAAGTTCCCAGGCAAGGCGAAGACTCAGCTATGCGGAAAAGAGAGTAGGAAGCAAAATTTATATACGCAGTTTTAGCGCGCCGCTCAGGCTGGGCATTCAGCCACCACTTCATTTGATGAAAAACTTCTCAAAGCTGAGCGATCTCAGAAAGATCGAAATAACAGTACGTTTAATACTACCTCTGGTGAATATGATGATAGTCATGGCACTTTTTCGTCATAGACGATTTTCCAAAATGCCTTTCCTCACACCCTAGACTTCTTCGTAAAAGGGTGAAAATCAGTAAATGTTTGTTCGATGGGCACAAAAATATAATACTATATTTTCGAGACCTAATCGCGCTGTTTTAAGGCAAAACGCACATTCTGGTATCACCTGTCCTCCCGCTGATGGTCGACTTGCTCGAGCGGGCGCCAGCAGCGTCTCCATTCTTCCCTCTCGGAGTGCTCCAATAGATCCTCCTCACTCGAGGGACACGAAGAGCGTCATATCGGTCGTTCAGGGCCTTCACCAAGAAATCCGACCAACGCGTTGGTGGGCGTCCTGGTGTTCTCTTGACATCCGCGGAATCCAGTCGGTGATGGCTCTCGTCCAGCGGGTGTCTGCGAATCGCATTACGTGGCCGGCCCACCTAATTTTCGACAACTTGACCCACGCGACAGCGTCTCTGATCTTCGAACGTCGGCGAAGCTCGGAGCTCTTTCTCTCACTTGCGTGAGTCGTGTCACTCCGAGCATCGTCCGCTCGATTCCACGCTGCGCGACGCTGATCGCGTGCTCATTCTGCTTTCGTATAGCCCAGGTCTCTGAGGCGTATGTTAGGGAGGGAAGAACGGTAGAGTTGAATAGGTGGGCACGGAGTCGGACGTTCTTCGTCTTCTTCGCGACTTCTTCGACGCTTTTAAAAGCTCTCCAAGCCGCTCGTTTCCTCCTGCTCAGCTCCGGCGCTAGGTCGTTGGCTATGTTGACTTCGCGACCCAGATACACGTAGCTGGAACATTCGGTGATGTTCGTTCCGTTCAGCGAGAATGGGGCATCAGAAACTTGTCCGTTCCTCATGAACATTCTGGTAAAGCCATTATTGGCCGATATCTTCTATAACAACAAATAGAAATGGACGTGGTAGCGGTTCTCCATGCATTTGTCAAACATCGCATCTGCGAAAGCCCGCCTATGAAATTCCTCCATCTTTAGATTTTTATTCTTCATTTATTTACCAACTTAGGGAGATAGCGCTGCTCTATATACGTAGAAAAATTATTGGTCAAAATCTTCTTAGGAACGAATGAGAAATGAAATTCCGTAAGAGGCGCTGGCCACCCACACGATCTGAAGCTCTTATCAATCCATAAAAATACTGCTCTTCCATAATCTGCAGACCATGGACAAATAGTGTCTCAAATGGTATCAAATTTGGTGAAATCCTAGCCTTTTTGTACGACTAATGTTTTGTTGCAGGACTTATGGCTCACCCTGTAGTCTAATCCGGAAGACGGTCGTTTTGATTTGGAAGATGTTCAGTTTGATTTCAAAAGCTCGAAGCCTGCTTAGAAGAGTGTCCGATTAGATTTGAAAGTGTTCATTTTGATTTGAAAGGTGTCCAATTTGACGTGAAAATAGTGCATGTGTAGCTAGGTCACGAAACCAACATTATCAACGTGCCAGCAGATTACATTATCATGTAAAATGAAGAGTACCTTGGAGTGGATTGTTGAGCGCGACGCGAATAGAGGCGTCACTTCGTTCTGATCGCGTTGCTGACGTTAGAAGTATAAACAGGCATAACAAGAGACGTGTACCTCCTCCAGAGAAGGAATGCGCCGAAACGCTCAAGGTAGTCGAATTCCGGAATTTGTGGTGGAGATTCTCCACCGTCTCTACCGTTTCCCAGTGCACCGTATCCGATTTATGCTTCAGGGGTTAATGCAGAAGAGGCCTGCGCCGGTGGTCGTTGGCGGAATCTGGCCGGATGTCGATGATGTTAGCAGCAACATGAACGCGTCTAACGTCGTTATAATGGCGACGTGGTCGCGCTGTGCTCGCTCCGATACTCTCTCCAGCTCATTCACTGACACTCCCACACGGGGCACACGTATCCGCCGCCGCCGCCGCCACCGCCGCCACCGCCGCCACCACCACCGCCGCCGCCGCCGCCGTCCGTTGCCCCCGGGCCTTGTCGCCGTCGCCGTCGTCGTCGTCATCGTCGCAGTCGCTGGCCGTTGGCTGCGGGTGGCTATTGATCACGCTTACTTGCGTTTTCACGCTCGATAATCCCGTGTACTCGCTCGCCTCATCGCCGGTGCCCGGTCGCCGTATTTACGGAAGCCGTCAGCGATCGTCGGTCCGGCGGCGACGACGACCACGACGACATCGTCGACGGCAGGCACCGTCGACGTCGCCGTGTGTTTGACTGCCCTCGAGACGACAGCGCGTGTCGCCTTGTCGCCGTCGTGTCGTGTCACATGTGTCGGGGAAAAACTTAATGAATTCCGCTGCTCGCTGCTCAGCTCACCCGTTCGCCTCCTTCGTTGTCGACGATTACCAGCTGCCCAAACGAGGCCGGCGCCTGCCGCCGCCTCTCACCTAATTAATTTCCGCTGCTGCCCTACAAGTGTACACGTGCAGCTGAACGGCATGGTCTTCTGGTTTGTCGGTTCCCCTCAACACGGATCACGGCTTCTATCACATAGTTCTGATGAGTTAAAAGGCCACAAAGCTTCCTTGCACTATTGGGCTGAACGCTCTCGATGTAGTCTTCATGTCTCCTCAGTGCCTGAAACCTCGAACGCTTCGTCGACTTCTAAGCATTCACACCATGCCTATGCCTCGTAAGACGAAGCAATAGTAAAGCGTTACGTCTATCATGAAGATTTCCATCCACCAACCCCATCGGCGCATGATCAACACGCTCCCGATGTCCTCTTCTGTCTTTTCATCTTACCGTTCTATCTAAGATTTTCTTCGGAATATGTAGCACATTCGTCACTCTTTCGAGCCTAAGCGTTCTGCTTCACGTGCTGATAGATTCTTCTCGATCACACGTCGAGCAGACATTTGACGTCTCCATTCGTCCCTATCGCGTGCCATAGTGACTCATTGTGTATCGTCGCATGGAGGACACGAAGAGCATCGTATCTGTCGTTTGCCTCCTTCTTGGAAATGCCTAGACTTTTCTTTTGCAAGCTTCTCGAATCTAGTAAGTCACTGCTCTCAGTAGCCGCCACATTATCAAGATGTAGGCGCACTCCATAGATAGAATCATCAGGCTTCTTTAGGCGGTGGAGCCAAAGAAGCGGATGTGGGACCAAGCGTTCTTCCAATTTTTGTGCCTTTTCTGATACTCATCCTGATCACTCCTCCCTTGTTGTTAAGGATAGAAGGAAGGATAGAGCAAGTATTATAAATGGGCACAGAACCGAACGTTTTTATTATTGCTGCAGCTTTTTGGACGCTTTTTGAAGTTTGCCAAAGAGCCCTTTTCCATTTCCGTATATTGAATTCCGATTTGGTTTTTCACTTTCGAGTTCCAATTTTATTCGCATTTAATTTTCGTTTTTGTGAGCTGTAATCTTTTCTAATTGTTATTGCTTGGATTAAGGTCACCTTGCTCCCTGAATGACCCTTCTCACAATGTTTTACTTTTAGACACACCTAGAGAGGACGCATTAAACCAGCGGTGTCTAAAATAAGTGCTCTAATGGTTTAAAATTTGCTTACAAGCTCGCCTACATGGCAGTCGGGTGGCGGCTTGCTCGGTCGGACGCATACAGCGGCCCTATGTGTCCTTGTCGCATGCCAGAGTGGCTCATAGACTAGCACGATCCTGACGAACACACCCCCGAATGGTTACCGTATCATTTAGGCGCGTGTGGCGAAGGAGCGCAAAATCCTTCATTTCTAGCATTACACACACGGGTCTCTCGTCGCTCAGGGAATGCGGATCAGCGTTCTGCGCTCTTCAGCGCAGAAACAGGCTAGGGAAGGGACTCTAGGGTGGGTGCCGTCCAAGCTGCTCGTATGGAAACTGCCTATGTCGCTCAAGCGGAGTTCGCGACTGGGCTAGAAACCAGGCTAGGGAAGGAACTCCAGGGTGGGTCCCATCCAAGCTGCTCGTGTGGAAACCGCTTTCGTCGCTCATGGGGAGTCCGCAGCAAGGTTCTGCGCTCTTCCAGGGGCGAAACGCATACGGCTAGAGAAATTCGCAGAAAAAAGCTCAAAGTTGAGTGCACGTCGAAGCTCCTCAAATCCCAAGTAGTCAGCTGAAATGCAAATATGCCACAACGCTGGGGAACCGAACTCTAAAGACCCAACCTCCCTCGCATCAAGCGACCCACCATCCACTGCGCCACGGCCCACTTGATGGGATGGCCATCGCAAGCGCACAAGAGATCGATTGGGTGTCAATGTGGACGCCGACGTGTGATCTATAAGCTAGGAGGGCGGAGACAGCTTTCTATCACAGTTTCCGCGCTCCATCGCTAACCGGTATGCGGTGACCATTCGGGGGTGCATTCGTCAGAATCGTTTCACAGGCTCATTGAATGATCCTCGCAAGAGTGGTTCGGGCCAGGGGTGTGCGTTTACCGGTTTACCGATTTACCGGTTTACCTGCATTTTCGCGAAAAATTCTCTTACCGAAAATTTTCGGTAAATTCCAAAATTTACCGGAAAATTTAACGAGTTTTTTTCATGCAAAATCATGTCCCTATCAATCGAATGGAATAGGAAACATACTACTAGCCTATACCTCAGTTTAGAAGCGATTGCTTCTATCTTCTCCGATAACGTGGTATTACCGTTCGTGGTCCTTAACCCCATTAAAACATCCACAACCACATTATGAGGCGGAGATGCTGCGCTCTGGCGTTAAAAACGCGGTCCACTGCGATAGTACCCGCTGAGATTCAAGTTATCCAGCTTCCTGTCAAGCCTTTTCTTCTCGAACTTTCACATCTGCCGTCGTGTTTGTCGTCATTCAGTAGGCATCAGCAGTATAAGAGCATCAGAGTATAAGAGTAGGAGCCATTGGACACAGGCGCTAACCCGTTGAAGTACTGGACGAATCCGGTCACCAAATCTGTATTTCCTCACTTGGCTCAAATAATTCCAAGGTACTTTTGTGCTCCTCCGGGAACGTTGGAAACTGAAAGAGTCTTCTCCGCCGCCGGTCAAATTTTGAATGAGTTCCGCAAGGCACTCACACCTGAAAATTTTGCAGGTCTTCTTTTTCTCAAAGTTAACATTCCGCTGATCGGCTTTGACCGCTAGGTGATATGTGCATTTGAAAATGTTTTGTTGTTTCTAAAGTTTCGCTTATTCTGATCATTAAGGTGACCTCCGCTTTCTATGTTGTTCTTGGAAGTTTTAATTGTGAGAGTTTGTTGTTGGATTTTGTGTTGCAGTATGCTTTTGTGGTGCTGTTTGTTTTAGAATGACATATGCATGATACAATGAAGATAACATGGTTTTTCTGAACGTGACGACGTTTTGGTGAAAAGTTTTTCGCTTCTTTTACTTTTCACCGCTTGAAACTAGTTGCTATTTTGTTTAATATTAAATTTTAAAAAATTTAACGAATTTACCGAATTTACCGGAATTTACCGGCGAATTTCCGCGGTAAAAATTTGCGGTAAAAAATTTACCGGCCGCAAGTCGGCGCACACCCCTGGTTCGGGCATTTCATGAAAAGATCCTGGAGTTCTTTTGACCACCAGTGGAATCTTTTTAGTCAGGACTTCATAAACTGTTGAAAAATCGACGTAAGGTGTCGATGTCTTCGGTTATTCACCACTAAACAGCCTTCATAGTGTGCAAACGCAAGGTGAATGAAGGTGTTCTATATTTCTTTGGTCCAGAAAGGCGCGTGGTGGGGCGTTGCGTGCACCCAATTTAGGGTTCTTTGTTCGGACTTCCCGACCAGAGCAACTAAACCTGCCATCCCTCCGAAGTCGGTGAATTGGTACCAGGCTTGTCTGGGAAGGATACAATACTGATTTTCCCTTGGCTGACCGGCAATTCTTGTATTGGCCAGAGACCCATTCATACTGCCTTCCAGCTATCTCGTAGAACTAGCATGCGTGGCGCATTCGGCAAAGGGTTCGACTGGCGCCGCCATTTATCTTTTCTGCTCATCCTTGGCTCAGAGGCATGGGGTTTCCTGAGTTCTTTCGTGTTGCCCTTCGCTGCTTCTTTGAATCAGAACGCGGAAGCGAAACACAGAGGCCGCCCCATTCAGCGAACCACCGAAGAACGTACCTCATTAATCGAACTCAATCGCGGCTCCCGAAAGAAAAAGCTCGGCTTTCTTCTTATCGCACGCATTCATTGGTCTGCTTGAACCTCATCCCTTGGATCGATTAAGGGAATAGTACTGAACCCATAGAGGGGTACACTGCTAATTGCTAATTGCTACGCTCAGCGCCAGAGCTACGTGTGTGCTCTCGTAGAAGTTTCTGAGTCAGTGGGGAAATGCTTCCCATCAGAGACGAATTAAACAGTCGCAAATCGTCCTGTGAAGAGAATTCGAGAAAGCGAGAATTCAGAAGCATAGACAGAATAGGGATGTTCGTGGCTCATCTTGAATGGTTTCTGAGTTTCTTCGTGTTGTCTTTCGCCGTCTGCTTTTTTGGACAAGGACGCGGAAGTGAAGTGGAAAGGCTCTGCCGGCCGACCGCTGTTGAACACGGCTCTTTTATTGCATTCCAAAAGAAAGAAGATTCACTTTCTTCATATCGCACGCATTCATGGGTCTACCGGCATTTGAGTAGTTTATGGAGACGACACCGAAGGCAAAGGAAGGCGCTCCGTTCATTGTTAGGAGCCTTTAAGTGCTAAAAGTAGCATAAGGATGAACTTCGACGGTAGATCAATTTTGGTGGGAAGCGCCACGCATTCTACTTCACCGGGATATCGCAAAGGCCCTTCGGCTGCGTATATGGCCTATCGTGACCAGCCGACGAATATATCAGTGTTTTATAATTCACAGACAATTCTGGTACCTACTCAACGACTCTGGAGGGAAAAAGGAGCTTGATTAGCGTAGGCTGAAAACCTGATCCATTGACTCGGTTTGTACAAGACAACCGGCGCATCATACGGCTGCGCTACCACACGCGCTGTTTGTTGGCATTTTTCTTCAAACGTGAAGCAAGCACGTGAGGCGTAGCGTAGGCGGTGGATGCGTCCGCTGCCGATGGGTCTTAAATCGAGGTTGTTGGTTCGGGCTAGGCGCAGACCACCAAGTCCTTCCACCTTTCCTGAGTTGGCGAGTTGCTACCAGATTTGTCTGGGAAAAAAGACGCTAACAAATCGGTAGTGAAGTTATCGTATATTGCTGGGGCCAGATTCATGAACAACTCACAGCAATCTAACGGTGAAAATGCAGCCGAAATCCCTGGTAGCGCAGCTTATAAACAATCGACATAGTGAAACATTGAAACATTTCACCATATCGCTTGTAGAGAAGCCGCGCTAAGGGCATTTGGCAGTATTTTCCGTTAGACTGCTGTAAGCCGTTGATGAATCTGGCTCCAGGTGTGCGTCCGGGTGACCTCTACGGTGTCTCGTAGGAGTAGCATGCGTGGTGCATCCCAGACAAGGGCAGGACGACGCTATTCTCCCTCCTTAACCCTTATTCTGAATTCCGGCTCGCACGAGCATAAATCCGCTACCGTTCGCAGTTTGACAATTTCTGCATTTACTTCTGATGTCCCATTAGGGAACAGTATGCTGGTGGAGTAGCGCAGTCTGTAGGGGTCACCGATGCCCCACTCACCTTGTTGTTAGTTAGCCTAGGCCATTCAAGCTTTCCATCCCTTCAAGGTCTGTAGTTTGTCTAAGAGGAACACTGCATCGTTTATCTGGAGCCGAAAAATCATGGGCTACTAGATGGGGAAAGCCAAAATTCTTAAAAAATGCAGAAAAAAAATCAAAATTTAAAAGGTTTTCCTGGGCTTTGAAGAAGGCGGTTACATCGAAGCGTAAGCGGAATAAAGCTGTTATAAAACTCAAAAATGGCTTCGAAAAAATTTAAAAAAAGTCCAATTCGACGCCGAACCATGTACAACTAAGCAGAGCGAAGAACCGTTACTACGTAGCTGCTTAGTGCAACTGCAATTTAGAACAACGACAATTCATATTCCATTCACCAATAGGTTCGTCATTATATTCGCTTCAACTTCGCACTATTTGCTCGCGCATGTCGCGAGTTTGTGTGGTGTGTTCTACTCAATAATTAATGAGAGCCACTTCACAACGCGCTTTGCTGAAGCGTGAAGCGATCTAGCAGCACTTTCTCCATAATTGGCCTCAAAAATCAATTCAAGATGCGCACATGAAAGAGATCCTCCTGCCTACTGCATCACACTCACTCATTTCTCATCTGTAGGACATTTACTATAGGTGCGTGATAGCGCGGTCAGAGGTGGCGCTGGCCGTCATGCGCCCTATTCCAGGGTCTCGGTTCGGATTTCCCGCCCAGGCCAAGCAAGCCTTCCAAATCTTTGGGGTCGGTGAATTGACACCAGACTTATCTGGGAAGGACGAACACTGTTCACGGCAAGTCATTGTATAGGCCAAATATGCACTTCACAACATCCTGCAGAAGTAGAATGTGTGGCGCATCCCGAAGGGGGTTGACTAACATCATCCTTTTTAAGGACATTTACTGACAACGATGAAGTCATCGTCTTTCTCACCCGACTTACATCTAAATCAATCTTGTTGAAAACTCAGAGCACCCTATTTGTAGTGACAATTTTCTGTATTTATCTATTCATTTAATGCATGGAAATCCATGCAACAAAGCAAACAACTAATAGGAGAACCTAGCGAAGGCTGGACTAAGTTTGAAAATTAACATGGTGAGGGATAGAAATGGCGAAGAACAGAAAACGATGAACTTCTAAGGCACACCCTGTAGACAGCGGTCGTCAAGTCTTTGTGCTCATACAGTGATTCTGGTGTTGCGGGCTTTTTTGACAACTTCAAAAATTCCGTGTCAGCTCTACAATTGAAGAATGCTAATCCTATAGTGCCTTTTGGCCTTGGAAACTGTATTTTCCACTGCCCACCACTTGTGGAAGGAAAAGAGAATATGAATTAAATTCCACCACGGGAAGGCGAACCAAGCAATCTATCATTTTGAAGATCATAATTAGATCATTCCTTCGTCTACAATATGTGTGTTTAAGATTGAATTTTTATGACACATGAATAATGAGGAAATGGTGGTATAGTCATATCTACGAAGTCTTAGACAAAATTGCTTCGTAAAGCTGTTCTGAACAGCTTCGAGCCTGACGGTATCTCGCTTACACAATGGACTGAATACAGAAGTGCCACATTCAAGAATTGGTCTCACCCCAGCGTTAGAAATGACAACACATTATAAATTTTAACCTGTGCAATACTTATAAGCGAGCAATAGGTGATTGTCTGGGTTTGTTCCTAATGTTCTGAAGAGGCTACGAATTACTCTGTGTTTTCGCTGCAAGCTCTCAATGATCCTTAAAAAGGTCTTTGTGTCTAAAATAAATCCCAAATTACGCGAGCTAGCTGAACAGCAAGGCTGTGATTATTTTAGGTAGTAGATGTTTCCATTAATCTGTATCGTAAGATGAAGCAGTGCGATTTTTGACCTGAGAGTGGGAGTTGCCACTTTGTTGAGCAGTCCGCAATATCATTTATGGCGAATTGAGGAGCAGTGTGGTCTTCACTTGAATAAATATTCTTTTAAATGTTGATATCAGTTGCGAAGATGTTACTTCACATTAAATTGACCAACCAGTAAAGAATAAAAAGTAAAGAACGGCGATAATCAACCCATTTTTGGTGATGCTTCTTGCTTTCTATTTGTACAAGATATCATAGAGGCAATTCCGGTTCATATTTGGCTTATAAATGGACTTATAGGGAAGGCCGATGAACAAGTCAATGTTTTCCCGCTTCCCAGATACGTTTGGTAGCAACTCGCCGCTCGCTGTATATCAGTACTTTGGTTTGATGACCTGGAGGGGACCCAAACCTTGAATCACTCCAGTGTATATGAGAGAGCTCGCGCCTCCACCATTGTACTGTACTCAAGCTAATGTTGTAGCTAGCACTGCTGTAGACGATTTTCTTATGCGATCTATACTTTAAAGTCAGAGGACAACACATATTTGTGAAGGTAAAGCATAGATGGATAGAGATTGGCGGTAGTGAATCCTTTTTGGGATGTGCCACCCATTCCGTTATATTTCAAAACTTCAACACCCCTTCTATAGACTGCAGACCGTGAAACAAATTGGAAAGGCAAATGTAGGCGCTAGCCAATTCCTGTGTGGGATGAGCCATGCATTCTACTTCTACAAGATTTCGTGGACGCAATTTCAACGCGTATTTGGCCAACACTATGACTCGAGTGGCCACCGGTGGACAAATCAGTGTTTTACCCTATGTAGATACGTCTAGTAACAACTCGCTGGCCTCAGAGCTGTGTAGATCCTTGCTGGCCCGGACTGGACCCGAACCTTGAATCAGTTCAGAGTGTAAGCGAGCGCCGCGCCTCCTCCGGCTGCTCTTCATCGCTGTTTAGTTCTTGAGCTAAAGCTGTGACTAGCAGTGCTGCAGTTACTTTTTCTGAATGATTTGTAGCCTAGGAATTCCTCGTCTATCGCCGGCTCACACGAGGAGTGCCTTGCACTTTCAGCATTCTTGCCCTTCTTTTTTCGATAGTCAATCTGCTTACTTGTTAGGCTAATGCTGTGCAGTTGTCTAGTTCCCGTTACCCGCTCTTGTTCGCCTTTTGTTCCTTCGCATGCGAGCAGATAACCGACTATATAACTCTCCTACATTTCTGAAGGAAAAAGCCACATAACATATTCATTATGACATACGCAGTCACGTAGTTCGGACAGGGAATCTACAAAGTGCAAGCCTGCGAAGACGTCACAGCCGCAGTGCGAAGGAACGAAATTAATGACTTCTTTCCAGGCTGGACGGGCTTTTCCTAAAGATTTAACATGGGAAGGTGACGAAAAATCTGATAAGTTAGAGCCTAAGAAATTACGTTAATAACGCTGTTCGCTTACAGCTTTTACCACATAGGTGAACGATAAAGTACGGCGTTACTCAATTTCATTTAGAATGTTCCAGGCATTCTATACGTATAGGATGTCGTGGAGGCGAGTTGAATGCGTATTTGGCCATACACTGACTTGCGGTGGTCAGTTGATGAACAAGTCAGCGCTTCACACTTCTCAGACGGGTATGGTACCAATTCACCGAACTCGGAGGGATGGAAGCTTGGTTGGCCTGGGAGGAGATCCGAACCAAGAACCTAGTATGGATGCAGCCAGCGCCTGTTCCGACTGCATTACACGCGCCAGGTATCAATAATAAACGGCAAAGGTGTCTATCGTGTTGAATGATCTACAAATTATGCCCCAGAGAAATATCATGGAGGGAATTTGAGTGCATATTTGGTCACCATGCGATATACAAGTCAGTATTTCTGTCTTCCCAGACAAGTCTGGTCCAGTTCACCGACCCCGAGGAACAGAACGCATGGTTGACCTAGGCGGGAAATCTGAATCGAGAATCTCGATTTGGAGAATACGCTACAGCTACAGTAGGTGCCTTCTACTACTGCGCTACTACGTGAAGGTTATTGTAAATCTGCGGGTGCAATTCTTTGTAGAAATGACATTTAAATCAATCGAATAGACATTGTGCCTTATTCAACAGAAGGACAAGGCGCGACCTCAATGGTAGACATCATTCTAGATGTTCTCCGCCATCTTGCACTTCGACACAAGCTGAACACCTTTTGAATAGCTACAGGGTTTTATGAAGATGTGGAGATAGTACTGGAATGCTAACACTTTATGGTAGTGAAAACATTTTGCTGTGATCCTATTCATGTGTTTAACAAATGGGCATTAAAATTTTTTCTATAACTTTCAGCAAACGAACAGTGCACGGCTTATCCGTAAAGGAGGATATGTTACAGATTGCTGCCTAGTTTTTCTTACCAGAGGTCTCTTGGCCTAATGGTTAGCCTGATTACTTGCCTAAGTAATATCTACATAGTAATCGACAGTATTTACCTGTTATGAGGGCTACCCATATAGGCAGCTTCCTCGCAAGATTTCATTTTTGGATTAGTTTTTTGAGATATGGTGAGAAGTATGATGCAGCTGGGCTTATACTTCTTTCCCATATCAAATAGTCAGCTCCAGACTAAAAATCCTTAACATCGATCAATAACGACTGCCCGATCGATAGTGTTTATTTGTTGTGAGATCAATCCAGCAGCCAATAAGCACACCAACATGATTCCCATCCCAAGTGATGAGATGGGAGCAAAATCGGTAATGCCGATCGATAACGGCTGTCTGATCGATACTATTTAGTTGCGGTGAAGTCTATCCGTCGACCAACTAACTCTTTTGATTCCTCTCTTGAATAGTTCACCTTGAGTAAATAAGAAAAAAGATGTGAAGCCCTTTCAATGACACTTGTCTTTGTGAGGAACGGATTAGTTCTTTCACATATAGTGGGGTATACGCTAGGTATACGCTATATCCTGGACTTTTAATACGCCCACCCTGTCTCAAATAGTGAACTGAAGACAAAATCGATAACACCGATCGATGCTAGCTCTCTGATCAATAGCGTTTATATGTTGTGGAGTCTCTCCATCTGCCAATGCATACATATATCCACACACCTACCCACATACATACATCATTCTACATCAAACACCTCCACAGAAAAAATGAACATTCAAGCGATCGATCGATAATATTTAATTGCTGTGAAGTCTATCTACCGACAATCCTGAGTAGGGACGGATTTATGACGGCGGACAAACGAACAGACAGCAAGAGCGATTTGGGCGGATTAGCTGCTCCAGATTTTGATGTATTCCGTATTCTGGACTTATAATATTACCTCCCCATCTCAAATAGTCATCTGCAGGCAAAAATCGACAGCATCCATCATCGATGTAATAGCTCCGATCGATAGTGTTTATTTGCTGTGGAGTCTGCCCACCTGCTCACCATCCAATGTAACCACTATCCAAAATCCAAAATATTTGGTCAGCCGCAGATGCAAATCGATAAAACGATCGATGTCGGCTGTTTGATCGATAATATTTACCTGTGGTTGAGTCGGTTCACCACATTTATACGATTGTCATATTTGTGCGAAAGGTTTGCCGTGTGTAGGGATAAATAATGGCGATCAGAATGTGCAGCCCTTCTTCCTTATGTTGTGCCATTTTACGGACGGATAGACGGACGGACGCACAGACAGGGGCCGAAAAGGACGGCTTAGATCCTCCATGTATAGTGATATGTATGCTGTATTCTCAGCTTATACTTCTAGATATCTCTCCAGATTTCATTGTTATTAAATGTAGAGAAATAAGCTGGTGCTTAAATGAAAGTGCACAGGCTACTCCGTTAACTCTGCGGCACTAACGCTGTTAGATCAGAATTTCCTCCGTTTCCTTAGAATTTCTTATTTTTATGAGAAAGTTGCCTACCATGACCTGATTCATCTCCAGCTGAACCCAGAATGTGTGTGCTAAAAGAGGGAAGCATACCTACGACGATGTATTGACTCGCATTAGTGTCGTCCGTATATCCTTCTGTGCGTCCGTCCATTCGTCCATCCAACTTCTCGTCACCGTGACTCAACTTACAGCAGAAGAACTTCTCATCTTGACGACATTATAATTCCCTACACAGATTTATACCTACCAATATACCTTAACCCACCCCCATTCACTCGTATACATTCTGCTAGTGGAATGCTACAAGATGATCTTGGGGCTGAATTCACCAACGATTAAACCCGTGGGTATGCGGGGTATAAGGGGTAGAGATAAGATAAGAATCAGGTAGAGATAAGGTAGGAGTCAGAGGCTCCATCGTGGGTATCTTTACCCCCTATACCCGTGGGTTAGTCGTTGATGAATCCGGCCCCTGGTGGATATCTCCGCATACCCACGAGGATTCCTTCACGTCTCCCGCGAGAATGATAATCTGCCCCAGTCGAGGTTACGGAGTTAAGCCACTTTCCAATAGCCACGAAGGGTCCTTTATAACCGAACCTAAAGTCGAAGGGCCCTCTAAGTTCCTTTTGTGTCCATCTATGAATGCGAGGGCCTTGCTGGATGGGATGACTGACACGAAAAGGCGAAGGCTCCAGGGCAACCTGCGAATCGCAAATGACTCGTGTGAATTCGCATCGATCCAAGGCTCAAACGCGCTCGTTTTTCGGGAGCCTGAAGAGCACTGCATGCGAACGTCATCTGAACAGGCATCGGATATCCCAAACGTCCTTCTACTCTATAACATTCAGCTCGATATTTGTGACAATTTACATAGGCGCGACTGTCAGCCTTTAGTAGAGGTATCCTAAGGTTGTCGTGTTTCCTTCTTTGGGTTGTCTCCATCGATTTTGTTTAGTGTCCAACGTTTTTGTGCCACTAGTGGTTAGCTACGTCAATTGCTTCCTTCGATTGTTCCTCTTCCTTCAGTTCCTTCTATCCTTCGAGTTTGCTAGTCACAAATGCTCAGAAGAACAGGAAGCGTCTGTTGTTACTGCTGACTGCGACTGTCATCTTGGGAATCACTAAAAGTACCTAACAACAGCTTTCCTAAGACCATGAGAGAGCTCAGTCAGCATTGGCAGTAGCATTCGTGGTGTGAGTGAGGTCGTCGCCTTTTCCTATCTGCACCATATAAGCGTACAATGGTAATATACCATTTTCACGTCGAATTAGACATTAGATCAAACTGAACACTCTTCTATGCTAGCTTAAGGGCTCTTAAAATCAGAGCGAACTCTTGCAAATCGAGCTGATCTTTGCTGGTCAAACTACAGACCCAATGGGATGGTTAGAATAATTTTTTATTCAAGGACAATTTGGTATAACTTTCTTTGAAATTGTTTAGTTTACCTGCTTCAATAAGTGTGATAATTTTACGAAAATTTTATTTTTCGAGGATTTTTTAGTTTAAATGTTTTTTTAAAACACAGAAAGGCAGCAAGCATAGCGCACATTAAAAGGTAAGATGCAGCCATGCACTGAATAAGTTCTCCGCACCGTTTATTTGATTGATAGTGTAAATGCCACTTACATGAACCTGCAAAGTGAGGATATGTGTGTTTTAGAGTTGCTTTTGTTAAATAGTTAACTCCAGAACTGAAGCGGAAATTCTGCTATCAGTTGAATGAAAATCGCGACGGTCTTGAACAAGGACATGGCGCCATTTCTTTTGCACTAAAAATGGCTGCGTTCCTGCTCTTTAAAGCAACTCTTAAACCATTATTTTTCTCAAGAATAAAAATTCTATAAAATTTCAAACCATATGTTCACTAATTGGGGAGGTTAACTAAAACTTCAAAGAAAGTCAAACTGTCAATTCTGACACTTTTCCTTGAACAAAAAATTATTCTAACCGTTTTGGAGACTTTTTAGTTAAATGCAGAAGAAGGCCATTTCGCTTTGCAAAGAGAACAAGAGAAAAAAGAACTTTGGAAGAGTTCGCTTTTTTTCAAAAGTCTTACAAGGTTTTGTTAGGCTACCTTAGAAGAGTGTCCAATTTTATTCGAAAATGTCCATTTCGAAGTAAAAGTAGTATATCTGCTAAGTCTGAGCAAAAATTAATAGTATCGATCGAAACTGGTTGCTCAGTTGGCATTGTTCCTCTGTTTCAGAGCCCCTTCAGCGACTATCATCTAATCGTATTCCCTATTCCTACTCTAAGCCGTGTATTTTACTCAATAATCGATAATTTCGATTCGCTAGAAAATCAATAGCATCAATAATCAATAGAATCGTTAGTCGACCGATATCGTAGCATTCCTGAGGAGTGTGCACAACGGCTGCCAAGCTTTCTGGTCCTTGTGACCGGTTGATCGATTCTATTTCGATATACTGACCAGGGAAGGTTCTCAGGCGTAGGTCTGAACGGGCGAAATGGATAGTACTGCGAGAATCTCCACCCTTCATATAGTAGAAAACGCATTTCGTTTTTGCTGAGTCCTTGAACCAAAAGAGCTACAGGCCCTCGAAGACGGGGTACAGTAGCGCACCGTCAGCACGTGCCCACGTGCATTCGTGCGCGCGCGATGTTGTATGGGACGCCGCGAAAGGCTCAGCGGCAGGCGAGTCGGTGGGTCAGCAGGGTACGGTGCTGCTTCAAAGATGCTAGATCCGAAGTTCGACTTCCGTGCTATTTACTTATTCAAGGCACAGACAACTGTCTAGCAAACAAGTTGTGAGGAAACACAAAAAAAGGAGACAACATGAAACGGGGTGAATGTAACTATCAGCCATGTAAGAAACTATTACAAGCAACGTATCTAGCAAAACACTGTTGTATTTAACATCGGATAAATCTTCTACAGGCCTAGGCGGAGGGTCTCTCTAAACCTTCGTATTTGCCCAGCAACAGGTTGAATTCTTTGAGGATTCGATAGGTTAAGAAGTCTGACCTCAGTCGCGATTTGGCTACTGAGACTTGAAGTTTCAACTAACCTTTCATGGTTTTTGTCAGAATACCATTATAGAACTTTTTTGGGTCAACGGACACCTTATTTGCGAGAATTTTATACATCATTATAAGGTCATCGATTTTTCTTCTTTTTCTCAAGGAAGAAAGGCCAAAGAGCGTAGCCCGTTGAGCACCGTTAGGAATGGAGCTATAATCCACTGAGAAGCACCTCATCACACGCTTCCTGGTGAAGCTGTTTTGAACGGTTTATAAAAGATCTATATCTACCGATGTCCCACTTTCTACAATGGGTCGCACATAGGTTTTGGATCCACGTATGTAGACCTCAGGAACGTTGGATTTCAAAGCCCTAAATAGATTATCAACACGATAGTTGGCCTTTTTTACTATCGTCTGGAGAAACACAGGTCGCTCCTCATTATGTATCCATGATCTCTCACTTCATCGACCCCGCTTGAAAGCTGGCCGTTAATGCGGTATTCCGGATTCTGCGGACGGTGTTTAGTCCCGATCATCAGAAAGTAAGTTTTCTCAGTTGCAAGGGGCAATTCCCATATTTCTGCCCAGCGACTAATGAAATCGATGGCCAGCTGGAGGGACTTTGAGTCTCAATCCTTTTGTAGATCTTTACATCATCAGCATACATTTTACATGTTACTCCCAAATCAGTGGTACGGCTCGGAAGTTCGTGTGTATGCAACAGAGATAATATTGGGGACAGTACTCCGCCTTGCAGAACCCCACTAAATGCGGGAAAGACCTTGGAGTACTGGCCTTGCACTGCTATGCACTAGTTTTGCATTTTTTCATAGCCTCCTTCACCAATTTGCTTCCCACACATCTCCTACACATTTATTTCTCTCTAAATTGTCACAAGGACCAGAATCGTAATTAACACTCTATGACCTCGACAGCCCTAGTTATCCGTACCTGTTGTAACCCATACCTGCTGAAAGGTCATTGTTTCACATTCGCTGAAAAACACAAAACCTTGTATAATTCAGAAACTGGGAAAGTGAGTGAACCACAGCTCATTGTAAACCCTTATTTGACAATTTGGAATGAAATAAATGTATAGGAGATGTGTAGGAAGTAAGCTGATTCAAATCGACATCAAGGCACTATTGTACTTTCACGACTCCAGAGCAGGGATGAGCGGATAATAAAATTTTGAAACACGGATAAGGGATAACGGATAATTCTTGCCAAAAATGGCCGGATAACGGAAAAACGGATAACGAACAAACAACAAAAATTAAAACTAATTTTAAACCATTCTTTCTCTATTAGTAGGTCGGGATTTGTAATATTGCCCTCGTCACATGTCAAATGAGCAACTTTTAACCTCCTTATCGGTGTTTTTATTCGAGGCGCGAAGTAGCGCACTTCGCGCCTCGAATAAAAACACCGCCGACTTTCGCATGCACTCCGACTCAATGTTCTTGGTTTGGATTTCCACTAGGTATCAGGATTGCACGGGTATGTAAATGCACTGACTTGCCCATTGGCTGGTCACCACAAGTCATTGGTGAAGTACGTATACCAGTATTGAACCCGCACTCGTCAACAGCTGCTTCTACTGCTCAGCAACTACCCGTAAACCTATCGGCCTCAAAACGTCTGGTTGGGACTTCGGCCCAAACTCCGAAACAAAACGCCTTGGAGACGACGGTTTATTGACCCTTCGATCCCATTAGAGGAGAAAAACTAATCTTGCTTATTAGAATAATACAGAAGAGTAAGGGAAGATCCTCAAAACGATTGACGTAAGCCTTGTCCGCTGCCCACCGCATGACTGCTATTCCCATTCCGAAGGATCTAGTCTGCAGAAAAATTGATAGTCGATCGGTTATTCGGTCAATCGATACTGTTATCTTGTTTTAAAAAACTGTCTGAATCTCTTTGGGGTATTTCCTGCAAGCTATGTGGAGTAATTCTCTCGAAGAAACTGTCGCGTGACTCCCATACCAAATGGTCAAATTTGGGCGAAAACCGATAACTGCGGTCGAAAAATCGATACCATCGATTAATATTGGTCTCCTCATTGTGCATAATCATAATCACATCCCGATTGGTCAAATCGGGGTAGAACGACAACTCCTATCGAAAATCGATGCCATCGATCAATAGTGATTGTCCGTTCGAATCCTTCCTCTCATTCGTCCAACCTGGTCATTTCCCGCTAATTTTGGTTCATTTCCATTCATTGCACATGAGGATAGCCTTGACAGGTTTTACATGCACGTGCGGGTCACCTTTTCGATTGACATGTTTTACTGGTTCACACAGGTTTGTGACACACATACACACACGGACAGACGGACTAACGCTTTTATATATAGTAGGATAGGATCGGATATTAAAGTACTGGCTTTTCACCACTCGGAAGTTATGCACATGCCAAACATAGTTTCAATGCGGTAAAAGATCGTGCACATAGAAGACGAATATCTGGCACATCCTTAAAACTAAGTGATTCGTATGAAGGCTTATTTCTTTCTCCTCCAACCGGCACGTTTTTTCCAGACATTACGTTATGCTAGAAGGAATTCTGGTGAAAACACCACAAAGAGAAATGAGCAAGGCAGTGTTCTGCATTTCAGAATGCGCTATGAGCAGGTTGATAGTTTGGCCTAATTATGCCATTAAAAACTAAGAGAAGGCACTGACCTAGCACTGCAAAGCTTATATTCAACAAAGTAATCATAAGGGTGCCAGATTTTGTTGTTCGTTATCCGGCTAAAAACCACCGGATAACGAACAACAAAACGGATAGGCCAAAACTCGCCAAAAACCGGATAACGGATAACGGATAACGGTTAATCCGCTCATCCCTGCTCCAGAGGTCGAAGAGAGGTTGAAAATTTTTTTTTGGCCCAATCCTCCTCGAGCGGGTTACTTGGGGTGCTGATCACGAATCTGACATCCGCTTTTGAAATTTATGCCGATTACGACAGGTTACAGCAGGTACGGGTAACTAGAGCTGTCGAGGTCATGGAGTGTTATTCACGAATCTGGAGTGCTGGTCTCGAATCTGACCGTTTTGACAATTTAGAGTGAAATAAATGTGTAGGAGATATATAGGAAGCAAACTGGTGAAGGAGGCAGCGGTTATGAAAAAATGCACAAATAGTGCGTAGCACCGGAGTCGAACATCTGGTCTAGCACCTTACCCACCTTCGAGAGCCCGTAGCTGTTTTGGTTCAAGGAGTCAGCAAAAACGAAACACTTTTTTTACTACACGAAGGGTGGAGATTCTCGCAGACTATCCATTTCGCCCGTTCAGACCTACGCCTGAGACCTTTCCCTGGTGAATAACTTCTAGCGGCCAATGCTTTTGCGCGGACTTATCGCTGGACAAACGGTCGTTACACAGACATTAGCGCGACATAGGTAATCCATGAAACCTATGGACCTCCTCAGTAAATCTGCAAAAAATACATGACATTTAACACTGTGTGTGGCAGTAGGGCAACGGATTTTTTGGTGTCAAATTCAGGAAGAAATCTAACTGTTTGGGCTTCGAAAGGTATTCTGTATAGAAAACCTACTCTGTTGGCAAGGTAGAGGGAAGAGGCACATCACGCCAATATCGTAGTGCTTCACTACAGGTAAAGCTCCACCAACATAGATTTCTAGGAGGATCAATATCGATCGATATTACAGATTTCAATGCGAAACCCCCTAAATTGGTCGCTAGGGCTAGCTGAATTACATGAAACTCGTCGTTGTGATGTTACTTCAATCAGCATTCTATATCATACGAAAACATTAATCTGTGCGTCCATTCGACGCCAAATTACTGGCCGCTGTTGACAAGCAAACGAAATCAGTCAAACGATCAAAATCTCCTGAGGCGAAAGCATTTCGCACAAGATCAGTACGCAGACTCCGGGCTCTGAGTCTGCGTACTGATCTTGTGCGAAAAACGAGGGCAACTCGAGTTGATTTCGTGACGCGACGTCTGCACCGAAATTCGGAACGGATTACTGCTAATCCTAGCACTACTACACCTTCCTCAACACCCTTTTCATTATTTTTCCTTTTGAAAAGCGAAGTTTTCAAAGTGTTCCTCTCATCGTGTGTGCCAATTAAAATGTAGGCGGAACGGTAGCCGACCACCGCGGTGTCTTCCTATTGTCTCCTGTGGCATTCACGTTGTTTACGAACTCGTGAAGAGTCACTCAGCAGCAGTCGTTGTGCGTCGTCATCCGACTTCTTCTGAACTGCGCCAATTACTTCTTCAAAACGTGTTGGCTCCTGGCTGCTAACAATTAGCAGCCCCGCTCAGCGCTTAGTTTTCTTCCAGTGCCGTTTGCCCAATTTTTGTTTCTCATTTCATTTTTTTCTAAAAGCGAATATCTGCGGGCTCACTTGGAATAGAAAAAGACATTCAGGCATATGAAACTGCTCTGGAGCTCAAAATCTTGATACAGTTTCAGAGCAGGATGTTTATTCAAAGAATGATTCCCGATTAGGGTTTTGTAGTCGTGAGCCACATCAAAAGCTTCTAGACGCCATAAAATTCAATGTCATGCTATATATGTGATTTTCACGTCAAATGGATATTTTTAAAGTCAAATTGGTCACTTTTCAAGTCAAGATTTTTAAAGCAAGATTGGCCCGATGAAACCAAGCTATGTCATTTCGAATCAAAACGAGCGTCTTTCAGATTAAACTAGAGGTTCTCCAAGAAGATTATAACATTTTTTCTTAGTAGATTTAGTACGAGTTTTTTTGGAAGTTTGCAAACCATCTGCACCATGAAGTGCGCACAGTTTTTGAATTTCTATGAACAGCTTTTCTAAGTAAAAGCAATTTCTTAAAGAACATTTTGGTGTGCAGAAAGGCAGAAATATTTTAGCGTCAAGAGAAGAGATTGCGCCATGCACTCGTATAGGAAGCCAAGGTTTATATTTAGTTTATAAGAAAAAATCTGTTTGTGTAAAATTATACACTTGTTGACGATGGAGCGAAGACAATTTCAGAAGCCACACATATCTCTGAGTCACATTCAAGAACTTTTTTTCGGGAATTTATTCTAAGCTTCCTGGAGAGTCTCTATTTTAATTGTGAAAGCACTCATTTCGCTTTGAGGATGTTCGTTTTGATTTCATATACACAAATCTGGCTTGGAAGACTGTCCAGCTTGGTTTGGGAAGTGTCGATTTTGTTTGGAAAATTATCCAATTCGACGTGAAAAAGGTATAAAAAAGAGATAGTTTGATGGCTGTTCAGTTGCGAACAAAGCTCTTGCACCAGGAACGTGGTCTCTGCTTGCGGGGAGGATGCTACGCTTTACACCACCGGCGCTATTATATTATATCATCCGCTTCGTCCGTCTTGACCAGTATTCGATCGGAAAATGTGGCGCCTTTACAGCAGGAAGGAGGACCTGACTACGAAGACGAACAAACGCTGAAGGAAAAGGAAAATCATCAGAAAGGAGGCCTCGAAGAAACTGAAGAAATTTAAGGCTGTTTTAACAGCGAAAGATGACTTTTCTAAAGTGTGTCTTGTATGACTTCAAAAACGCCCATTTCAAGGATTCCAGACGGGTTTGAAGGAAGACTGGTTTGAAAAATGTCCAGTTTAACGATAAAATGGTTGATCTTCCTGCAAACCACCTCAACGGTGCTAACAACAAAGTCCGACTCTCGATGAATCTTGGCATCCTTCCTCGGGTCCCAAGAGCTCTAAGCTATTCACCCATCTTTCTTCCAGCCAGGGTGACAGACTTTTCTGTCCGCATCTAAGGCCCTAAAAAGGCGACAACGCCGAAACGTGTAAGCCGCAATAAAGTCTTGTAACAATCTTGTTTGCGCTGAAGAAACTCCTCGTCTAAAACAACGTGTAAAAATGATTTTTTTGTATTAAAACTAAAAATTAAATACTAAAAAACATTTGATCAAATATCCAAATTAACAATGTAGAAAACAATGCAGAAACCTACCTAAAAAGTTGTGTAAAAAATACAGAAGAGAAGCGATACGTACGGCTCTTTGTGAAACAAAATTTCGTGAAGACGATTTTTTATTAGTCAGTGTTTCCGTAATATTTATTTATTTATTTAGACGTGCAAATAATTACAATTGCACGCAGTGAAAACCCAAAATACTCGACAAAAAACAACACTACAATACAACGCATAGTAACAACTTAGTTACTCTAGGAGATACCTGTCCCACGAGCCTCTTAAACTGAGCTAATAAATTATGGAACGCAGATTTTTTTGAGAACGTCAAAAACTCAAAATCGGCCCTTTGGGTAAAAAAGGAGGCACGGATGGAGCTCTTGGCCTTGGAGAAGTAGATTTTACTCTGGCTACCTCTTGTGTTGGAATTTTATAGCGTGTAGAACTCGTCAAGGTTTAGTGCTACCAGTTCAATGATCATTTTGAAAACCATCAGAAGGTCACTCCGTTTCCTACGAGTCTCAAGACTGAAGATGTTGAAAATTTTATTGCGATTAGAGACTGAAGGTATGGTGGTGTAATCACACCCATACCAATAGAGTTTGTGTTTGTTGCTCTATAACACTGTTTCACCCTTTTCAGTCGGATGATTTACACGTCCGACAGTAACTCGCGTCTTTAGTTAAGTAAATAAATAAATAAATAAATAATAAATATCAAAAGTCCAAATACGCACTTGTCAGCAAGAGATTAGCAGTCTTTGTCTCAAGGAAATTAGCGTTAAGAAATGTGTACATTTTTTGAGAGAGCATAAACTTCCCATTTTGAAAGCAATCATTTTAAAATTTATTCTGAAGTCAATTTATTCTGAAGCGGGCGCGTGTAGCGCAGTCGGAGGAGGCACGACTGTCGCGTGCACCCGATACCAGGTTTCTGGTTCGGATTTCCCGCCCAGGCCAACCAAGCCTTCCATCCCTCCGGGGTCGGTGAATTGGTACCAGACTTGTCTGGGAAGGATAAAGCGCTCACTTGTTCATCGGCTGGCCACCGCAAGTCATTGTATGGCCAAATACGCATTCATGTCGCCTCCACGACATCCCGTAGAAGTAGAATGCGCTGGCGCATCCCAGAAGGGATTGAGTAACGCCGTCCTTTATCCTTTATCCTTTATCCTTTATTCTGAAGTGCTCTGATACGCAGATTTTTTCGCGTGAAGGGACTGTACCGTATGCCAGCCCAGAGGATTTCAATGTTAGTTTCATTGATAGCGTAGAGGTCGTCGACCACAAGTTACGTAGTGGATTATTGACATTTGATTTCACGTTGCATCCACGATATCCTCGTGGTCGTCAGCACTCATCCAAGAGAAGTTTTGTTCGCAACGATGTGTTGATTGATTGTTGTGAGTTACCGGGCCAAAGCCCCATCCAGAAGTGGTAGCGCACATCTAGCTTCTGACACTTAAAAAATCCAATAATTCTGGTGTTCATTGATAGGGCATATTGAAGCCGTTCGTGAGCAGCTGTGTTTGACTAATGGCCAAACCTTGAAACGACAGACAGGAAGAGTCAGTCTGCCCGTCTGTTCGTCAGCCAAGCGAACCCTAACCGTCACCTCATCTGTCTGTCGCGGAGCGTTGGCATCGTAAGAAAGTCGATGTAACGACTGGTCCCAAGCCGCCATTCAACATCTAGTGATGGTGTTTTTGTTTGCATTCGCCTCGATTCTTCGATCATACCAGCCTTTCGCCGACGAGCTATACAGCGAGTCGCTGTTGTTCACTAGCAACGCTCGGCTCCGTCGTCGTATTCTATAACTGCAGAATCGGTCCACTAGTTGTCGTTGTTCGTCATTGAACACTTCCAATTCCACCGCTCCTGCTAATGGTTGTACAGATGCAGATGTCCCTGTGGTGTCGAAATTAGAAGCCCGTGAACTTTTGTTCAGAATCTCAATACGAGTAGCACTTACTGTTGCGATTTTTTATCTTCCGGAAGTCAATTTGATTAGAGAGTTCAATGTGTGAGCCTAAATGGATTGCGACTGCAATTCTGCTGCAATGGCGTAGTCTAAGAAAAAGTGTTAGCGCTAAAATTATGATTTACCACGCAGTACATCTTATTATGGGTTATTTTTTCCTACACTACTGCTCCTTATCTTGCTGAATCTGGCACTTACTATTCCTTTTTCCAACGCTTTTCTGTTGTACTTGTGTGCATATTCTACCCTGTTCTGGTTGGGATGCGCCACGCATTCTATGTACTTCTACAGAATATCGCCGGTGCAGTTTGGTTGATTAGTACACAGAACGTTTATTAAGCCAAAAGTGATACTACATCAATTGAGCACAGAAGTTTACAGCAAAGTGTAGTTTATTAAAGATTAGCAAAAGCAGAGCGTAAAAGTTTATTGAGCCAAAAGTGTTACATAAAAAATCAGTTTAGCACAAAATAATACAGAAAAAGTTGGCTTCTCAAAAATTAGAAAACGCCATTGCTTCAGTAGTTTGCATAAAGTGAAGTGTGTTTTTTTCAAGAGCGACTCAATAGTTCATTCACTGAAAATCTATTATGCAATAAAATAAGATATCGTTCACTCTACTTAGAAACTTGTTTGTTGTTGATTTTACAAATGTGCTCTCAGTTTGAAACAAATGGTCTCGATTGTATTTAAATGTTCTTGGTGAAGAACTGTGACATATTTGGTCTATTCAGCGAAGAGTGAGTGGCGAACCAACGATCCTCAGCGTTTTTCTTTCCAGGACAAGTCTGCTACCATTTCGTCGACCCGAAGGTATGAAAGGCTTAGTTGTCCCCGGCGGAATCTGAACCAGGAAACACGGTTCTTGGTGCAGGCGAGAGCCGGCGCTTCGTGCGTCTGTGCTACTAAATAACTGGTTTCCTTTTTTCTTAGCATGGGAAAGGTTCGCAAATTCCTCGAGGTAAAAGCAGAGAAAGGAAACGCCGGCTACTGCATGCACTCCGATTCAAGATGTTTTCCGAATTCGAATTTTCCGCCCAGGCCGCCCAAGCCCTCCATCCAGGTCGGTGAAATGTTACCGGTCCTGCTTGGGAAGGTTGAAACACTGACCTCTTCGGCTAGCCACCACATTTATGAATATGCCAAGTATGTGGATTGCTAATTCAAACTGCCTCCACGATATCTTGTAGTAGAGTGCGTGGCTCATCCCGCAAGGGGAAGATTACCGGCGATCTTCATCCTTTTACCTTTGCGCCGGTTTTCATTCGCTGCCACATTCAAATTAAAATATCTCCGTTTATACGTATTTTTGGATTTTTCATCATTGTATTAGCATCGTAACGCGCTTTGCGTAATTTGTGACGCACTCTCTGTAGTGTGAGCGCTTGTAGCGCAGTCGGAGGAGGTGCGAGCTGTCGCGTGCACTCGATACCAGGTTTCTGGTTCTGATTTTCCGCGCAGGCCAACCAGGCCTTCCATCCCACCGCGGTCGGTGAGTTGATACCGTATTTGTCTGTGAAGAATAAAGCGCTGAATTGTTCATCGGCTAGTCATCACAAGTCATTGTATGGCCAAATATGCATTCAAATCGACTCTACGATATCCGTAGAAGTGTAATCCGTGGCGTATCTCAAAAGGGAATGAGTACCGCTGTTCTTTATCGTTTTATCCTCTAGAGTATAAAATAAAGAACAGCTTTTCAAGCCATTAGCAACCACGTTTTTTAAATGATGTGTTATATACATCACATGTACGTAGCTATAGCTATAGTGCTCGAAACGCAAGACTTCGTCGCACAACTCGATGAATTGTGCATGTTGGTGTGGTCATTAGTTCAGTTCAGACACATCTCGTTTCGAAAAAATTAGGAAGGCTCTTAGTTTTTTAGAGCTGCTCGAAATGTGTTAGGGACAAAAGAGCTTCTGCCCTTATTCTTCTAGCTTCTGGAGTGTCTCTTTTTTTCAAACCTGCAGTCCAGTAGCACTGAACCTTCTCATATCTCCTGGCCAAACCTTTCAGTCGACTCACGGCCGATTGCAGTTCTTTCACAGCTCGTGCATGCTCAATGTTGTTGTAATTGCTCCACGCTACTGCAGGTTGATTAATGAAACGTAGCAAGCATCGCCATTTTTAGGTGCTATTCCGTCTTCGGAAATTATTTATTTATGAAGCTCGTATGTGTGCACAGTTCACAGAACGACTCCTATTGCCATTCGAGGTCTAATTCCAATAGAAAGCAGCAATACAGCTGAAGCATGACTCACTGCATTCATGTGAAATGCGAGCGAATCCCTCCCATTCAGTACTGTTCTGTTTGTCTGCTGACGTTAGGAGCTATTGTAACTCTTTTCTCCGCTCGTTTATTCTTTTTCTTCTAGTTTCTTCCTCTCATTGACTATACGTATTTTTGTATTTTTAGTCACTGCAATAGCATCGTAAGGCGCTTTCTTCCGTTTGCGGCGTGCTCTATTTTGTGTGAAATAAATTAATTAATTTCCATTCTACTCCATTGAGCTCTCAATTTGGCTTCACTCTTGTTACTTCCTACTGAACAAACAGCGCTATCTCAGCAATTTGTTGATCTGCTCAAGGTTTCCTTTACGTAGGAATTGGACCTATTCTACCAGCGAGGTTTAGCAGTGGTAATATAGAAATTCTGAGCATTCCTCTCCTTTACATCGCTATTGACTTATGAAAGAAAGGCACATTCTGTATCATTTGCAACCCTTTATGTGAGGATCTTAGGCATCATAGCGAGGTTTGCATATCTACATCTGCTCTGAAGAGTTTGCAGATCAAGAGCCCTAGATCTTACTTTTAGATTAAAAACTAAGTCCTCGCCGTTTTTCAATTTATTCTGAATTTTGCTGTAAGCTTTTTGAAAAATATATTCAAGCATTCGAAAGGTATGACTTGTTCTATCAAAAAAGAATGTTTAGCTTATTTTTCCTTTGCTACTTGTGAAAATGATCAGGTCATTAAAGTGGAAGATCAAAAAAGAAAAATGATCTTGACCGACAGCTCCTTCTGCCTGCTTACGTCTGGGATTTTTTCGAAACATCATGCACAATTTGGAAGAGGATGATTTGCTCTACGGGAGCATACGTTGGCCGTTTTTGTTCGTTTTCATTTTCGTTTGACATACATTATTTCCACCAGCGGCTCTTACTCTTTTGATAAATTCACACGTCGACCCTAGGTACCCAAAATAAGCAAAATTTAGAATGACCAAAAAGCATAAGATGCATTCTGACGGAACGCAACATTCACTTTCAAATGACATATGACACTCTGTGAAGAAGTGGTAGAGGTCAGTGGATTTTTCTTTTTTTAAAATTCCGCATTAAAAATTGACAAAAACCGAAATGGGGAAAAACGAGGCACACGTTCTGATAGGTCAAAAATTAAACAAAAATTTGAATGGCATATATCACCGTTAAAAAAAAAACTAACCAAAGGGTAGATGATGGTAATTTTTTAGTCTTCTGGACACTTCACTTTAATACCCTGAAAATTGACAAAAACCAAAACAAACGAAAAAATCCAACGCACAGCCTTACAGAGCATGTCATTTTTTCTCGAATAGTTTCTCCAAAAACAAACGTAAGCAGAGAGAAGGGACCAATGGCGAAGAGCATTTTTCCGTTTTTGACTTTCCAATTCAATTTCTTAAAAATTGATAATAGCCGGAATGGAAAAAGAAGCGAGCTACACCCTCTGATAGAACAAACTATTCTCTTTCAAAGATTTACAACACTCTTCGGAAAACCTTCAGCAAATTTTAGAATAAAATGTTTGAAATACGGCGGTAACTTATCGTTAGTCTCCAAAAGTTTCCAACGTAATATGTCTCATTGCTACTACTTTCCTCTGCCGTCAGGCTTTGTAAATTGTGCAAGCGATTTTCCTTAAGCCTCAAATGGCTGTCACTGATGTTGTGAGCACAAATAACGATGTTTTTTGCCATCAAAGCTCTTTTGCCAGGCAGGACTTGAATCCGCACCCCACCCCTACTTGAAGGGCAGGGTGCGCTGCTGTTATAATGGCGTAGAGCATTCCTGCCCGGTTTACAGGTCATGGGGGTTCGAGCCCTACCTGGTGCTAGGGTTTTGACGGCATAGATTTCATTGCTATAACAGCTTTGATGTTTGTATGTCTTTACCATTAGAAATGCACAGAAAGGAGGAAGCCGTGCAAACGAGTAGTGAGCAACTGCATGCTGAACACTGTGAAGTTTGTAGAAATTAGAGGCCGTTGATCTGCGCCAGAATTTTTCTGCAGAGTTCGTTGCCGGTGGGCACGTGGAAGCGCAGTCGCATGAGGCGCCGTCTGTCGCATGCAGTTCGATTCATTTTGGTTCTTGGTTCGGATTTCTAGCTCTATCGATTTTGCTTTCCACCTTTTCGCAATCGGTGAATTGGTACCCGACTTGTCTGCGAAGGATCTAGCAGTATAGCAGTGTCCATTAGCTGTCTCCACAATTCAGTGCGTAGCCCAGATCAACTTTTATTCCGCTGATCATCGAGTTGCTCGAGCGGACGCCTCATTTCCATTCTTTTCCATCGTGCAAGAGTCCCCCCTAATATAATTAAACCTTCCATGCCTGCAACGTCAGCGAGTTACAATAGCGGCCAGAAATCAATTAAAGACTGGATTTTGAGGTTTTATCTTCTAAAAGGGCACGTGTAGCGCAGTGTAGCGCAGCCGGAGGAGGCGCCGACTGTCGCCTGCACCCGATACCAGGTTCCTGGTTCGGATCTCCCGCCCAGGCAAACCAAGTCTTCCATATCTCCGGGGTCGGTGAATTGGTACCATACTTGTCTGGGAAGGGTAAAGCGCTGAATTGTCCATCGGCTGGCCACCGCAGGTCATTGTGTGGCCAAATACGATTCGAATCGCTTCGAAGACATCCCGTAGAAGTAGAATGCGTGGCGCATCCCAAAAGGGATTGAGTAGCGCCGTCCTTTATTCTTATCCTTATCTTCTAAAAGTTTTTTCCAACCTTGCACCAGTTCTTTCCTTAGAAGTTTCTAGCTCTAAAAAAGAGCATAAGGAGTCGGGACCTCACGTTGCTCCGGTTGAAAAAGTGCGGAGCGCTATCACACAGTTTTGCTTTGATAAGTTGTCAGACACGGCACTACGAAGAGCGTTATTGACGATAGAGGTTTTGTAACAATTTAGTAGACTGTTATTGTTGTTGTTTCATTATTTTTTTTAGCATACTTTGCTTTTTGAAGAATATAATTAGCGTTTTTTCTTGAACAAACCAACTGTGTGTGTTTTCGCAGTTCTTCATAAAATCGATATCTCTATAGGTTTTGAACCCTCACTCAGCACTGATTTTGATACTTCTTTCTAGGGTTAAAAATCTTAAAGGAGATAACTGGTGCAAGTCTGGAAAAACTTTGGCGATTTTCAGGAGAGAAAGCCTCAAAACTCCGCAGTTAACTTATTTTTGTAATAGGAGGTTTCTGGGAAGGATGAGACCCACTGGGTTGTCCATCGGTTGGCAACCGAAAGGCATTTTATAGGCCAAGATTGCGTACAAATCGCCTGCGTGATATTCCGTAAAAGCGTGGCGCATCCCTAAAGGGACTGATTGCTGTCCTTTATCCCGTATAGTTACCATCGCATAGTTCCATGAGTTGCCAGCCTTAGGTGAGCGCAAAGATGTGATCGTTCGTACGTACTTCTTCCTTACCTGAACGTAATTCGCCTACTGCGAAACCAATCACAAAGAAGTGGATCCTTTTCAGAGCATGCTACACTGACATTTGCCACACTGGCAAGGAAGACTACTACAGATCGGCAGTAGAACGGCCTGAACCGTCGGCGATGAGCGGGCTGTCATTCCATTTGCAGGTTGGTTTATTGTCGATTTATTAGTCGAACTGATTCCTTGACAGAATTCGCGGAAAACCAAGGAATATCCGCGTTATGAGAAGAGCTGATTTCAAGAATAGCACACTATTTTCGATCTCCTTTTCTAACTAAAAATGGTTCATTTCAGTCTGGCATCCATAAAAGATCCCTGACGATCGATTCGCCGGAGATTGCTCTACGTGATTTGAGAGCCGAAGCGTACAAGTTCATCCAAGACACTGTGAGTTCCATACGATTTTGTTCTCTTCTACCAGTTTACCGATTGCAGCCGTGACGCCGAGTTCATGACTTTACCCATGGTTATGTGGGTAGAGGGTAGAAGTTGAAGCATTACCTGAAATTCACACGAGTGTGGAGGCGGGCGTGGCCGGTTATATCATTCACCGAATGGTTCGTATCTTAAACACCCAACTTGACCTCTGCCAACTATTCTCTGTTAGTAAACCCATCCATTACCAATAATCCGTTACCTTACCGATCGTGAATCCGGCCTTTAGTTGGAGATGGCCGCTTACACTGATTCTGTCGGATCTGTCCAATTGGGGAGTGGGCTTCCTTCCTCGCTTTTAAAAACGGCGGCAAAATTGAAATTAATTTCGCAAAAACGAGACACTAGACTGGCCTACGAGAGGACCTTCCTTCGGAATTTCCAGGCCGGGAGAGGTCACACTGCTTCTCTTCTTTGATTTTCTAGTGATGCTTCCCTCTCCATTAGTAAGATCCGATTCTCTTTCCTTTATCCAATTACTCTATATACTGGAATTCCTTAAGGGTCCCCACGAGGAATTCGAGGTACGTTGTGGTAGAGCGAACCCCGACTTGTTCCCTCGAAACAGAATTGCACCGTATATTGTTCCAGTTTGGCTTTGAAAAACGGCTCAACTAGAGCCACTTTCAACCTGGACCGATTCCAGGTTCAGGTCCCACCCTGGCTATCCAAGACTTTTAACCTTCATGGGTTGTTTAGCAACCATTATTATTGCTTGTGGAGGATGAAATGGTACTTGGCGGGCGTGCTCTCGCATAGAAACAACACGGTTAAGTTACGAGGAGGATAAATGTAGTGACCTTAGAGTTACTTGGCATATTGCATAGTAACTTCCAAATTTCCTATACTCCTCGGGTAGTCCAAAATGGCAAAAACCGTAGCCTTAGATCAATAGTTAATCGGTTGATCGTTAGATCAGCTATTTGCCACATTTTCCCGCACATAACTTGTCTCCTGTGAATGGAAAAACGGCGTATGCGGCAATGTCGTGAATATGGGCAGCATTGAAATGGTGGAGCGCGGCAATCATTTATAAGTACCAGAGCACTGACAGGCACAGGGCTCCAGCCAATCAGCATACTATCATGCGCACTCTATCCAAATAGCGCGCTCATTCGATGGGGTCTGATTTGCTGGTGTGTTCCCACCCCGCTGTTGTCCAACTTTACGACATGGACCCCACTGCTAAATGATAAATGATAAAGAACAGCATCAATCAATCTCCCTTTGGGATGCGTCACGTACTCTACTTGTGCCAAGTCACCGACCCCGGAGGGATGGAAGGTTTGGTTGGTCTGGGTAGGAAATTCAAACCATTATCCTCGATTAAGTGCACAGGTGACAGTCGGAGCCTTCTTCGACTGCACTATCACACGCCTCTTCCTCTTTAAATTTGTTGTAGAATTTTAATGTTCATTCGAAAAGTGCGCACATTTTTGACGACATTCGTGAGACTCGTGGAAGGGAAGCGCCGTCGTAGAAACGAAAGGAAGTTCCTAATAGGGTGTGTGAGGAACTAGCGGAGAATTTGGTTAGTATTATATTTTGCTCGCAAGACCTTATAAGGCTTCCTGGAGAAGTGATAAGGCAATCATGGGAAAAATAAAACAAACTGAACACAACCAATCCAAAACACCAAGAAGTAACATCATGAAAAGGGTCATGAAAAGGGCAACAACCGCTTCCCTGCAATGCGCTTAAAAGCCGAGAAGAATTGCGGAGTGGAGGGTACCTCACTCTTGAGTGAGATATAACCCGATCCGGCTCTGTATGTTGGAGAATTTCCACGAATTCCGGTTTTAGGCGTCTTATATTCAATTTTCTCTGAATTCCCCGAGTTCTAGATTTGGCGATGCGATGAAATTTATTAACTTCCACCTTAATAAGTAATATGTGCTCAGGAGCGTTTGATATTAGGTAGTTTTAGATAGGGACGCGTGGAGTGCACTCGCAATAGGTGCTGGCTGCCGGATGCACCCGATACCAGGTTCTTCTCTTTGATTTTCCGCCTATTCCCACCAACTCTTCCATCCCTTCGGGGTCGCTGGATTGGAACCGGACTTCTCTGGAAAGGATATAGCACTAGCGTGTCCATCGGTTCACAACTGCAAGTCATTGTATGGCCAAATAAGTATCCAAATCGCCCCACGTAGAAGTAGAATGCGTGACGCATCCCAAAAGCGATTGATCACCGCTGTTTTTATCATTTTTTTCCTTACTCTAGTGTTAGATGCAGTGCTAGATATGGTCCGATCAAAGAGAATCGTGTCGTGTATTGGACAGTGTTGCAGCAGAATAACGACTACAGGATTTATCCCAATCGGAAGGGCCAACCTTAACGTGACAATTGCGCGCATCCACCAATGCTACACCACTGCTTTCTCTGAATTTATTCGGGAGCCCCCATACAACGAGGTAGCAACAGGAGAGGTCAAAGAAGTTAAAGGGACGGTATGCAGGAGCGAAGTACTCAACCCCCCTCCATCTAATATAAATTTCGAGTACATCTTTAAATATTGGTTTGAATCCGTTGGGAAGGTTTTCACACCCAGTTGCAGAGGAGTTTCGTCTCCTCCCTGGGTAAAGTGCAGTTTCGCAGGAAGATTGCGTGACAGCGATAGAAAGCGAAGAAGATGCAGGAGCTAGGATGCATCTGGTAATGCCCATTTTGCAGGAGCAGCGGCTGCTGCTGTTGCAAATGAGAAGCAATAAATGCCTGTCCTTTCACATAGCTTTCGATCTACCCAGATCTTTATATCAGAGCACTGAAGCGTCATGTTACCAATTAGCTTCAGCACTTACGATTAGTTTTATTTCTTCATTTTTTACATACGATTTCTGAAGCTTAGATTTTATAACGATTTATTTTATTTTTTTGTGACGTATTTTACATTTTTCATTTGATTTTATAACGTAGACGCATAAACCAGTGAGTAAAGCGGGAAATAGTGATCTACTCCGATTAGTTTTAAAAACCAAACTTTCTTGAATACTTCTCGTGGCTCGCCGCGCGTTTTACTTCTTCGGGATATCGTGGAGACGGTAGGGATGCGTACTTGATCTCTACAACGATTTGATGTGGCCAGCCGATAAGCAGTCTGTGTTCTGTCCTTTCTGTACAAATCCGATACCATTTCGATGACGCCGGGGGATGAAAGGCTTGGTTGGGTCGTGCAGGAACTCGGAACCAAGAAGCCTGGATCGGTATGCACGTGATAGCCGGCTGTACTATCATTCTCCTTGATATATGTAGAAATTAACTGTGTGGCGCATCCTGAGTCCGCCGAACGTCGATCTCTTTCCGTTTTTAATAAGCGCCTTGAGAAAGCGTTGAAGCAAAAAAAAATAGTGGTGAAAATAGATCATAAGAAATAACTGAAAAGGTTTAGAATTGCAAATGATTCCTATAGAACAGAGCGCTCTGAAAACAGCGTTTTCTGTCGTCGTCAACTTTCAAATCGTTCACTCTTCGCATTCGCGATAATCACTTTAATTACAGTACAAGAACGATGTGTGCGACTCGCTGCAGGACCACATCCTGCTTTACAAGCACGATCTGCGATCAATAAACATTCTGCAGCTGATCACCACAAGCTCAGATATAACTGATGGCACTTTGGTTGAGATAGTTATCAGCTGTGAGTTTTTTTTTTCCGATCTAAGCATTTTCATTTCGAATCGGAATCGCGGTTTAATGAAAATATTTTCGTTAAGTAACACGTTATTATTTTTCGGTTTTTGTCGATATTTTGGTTTAAAGAGTTTGTTTTATGAATGTTTGTAATTTTTATTCAAACTTTCCTGCGAGTTTTCTATAGCAGTTTCCTAGTTGGGCGTCACCAGTATACTTTTCGTTTTCATTTGTAATCGTTCACAGTATACATAGTGTCTGCAGTAAGTAGTTGTTCTCCATTATACTCTGCCTTGCTTCTCTCATCCACATACGTAAGTCAGGTGAAATTACAATTTTCAATTAAGGCTGAGCACTTTTCGAAACAAATTTATGACTTGTTTGAATTTTCGTTTAAAAATTAGGAGTCTATTCTTGTGGTGGAGAGAGCTTAACTCAGTCCTTTTCCTTCTGGTGTCGACGTTAAAATTGGAAGTGAACTGTTTAGCAGCAGAGACTACGTGTTGAACTAGCCTGTAAGCGCACCTTTTTAGTGCAATTTCATATGGGAGATAGGCCACCTTGTTTGTGCTTGTTTTAGCTCCCTCCCTTCCAATAAGGATAGGTCCGAAGTTAGCTTTAAAAGCTTTTCTAATCAGGTCGACCACAAAAATGATTTCTCTGAATGTCCATAAATTTCATAGCGTTTCAGCTACAGGAGTGAGTTTAGGCCTGTTTCAGGGTGCAGATTAGGAGACATTTTTCGGAGTGCCATACGAAGAACTAGAGCCGTCGTCCCATTCACTAAAGGCCTCCACACACTTTTGTAGCAAGCGGCGGGCGACGAACAGCGAAGCTTGTGAGGCGCGCCGCTGACGCACATTCGACTATTTCTGGCGGCAAGCGACAGCAGCAAACGGCAGAGGCACTGTACTCTTTCTAGCCGGGACCTACTGATGCTATTCGCTTTCCCGCCTTCTGTCCACGCTCTCGCCGATCTCTGGCGCGGACGGCTAGAGTGCGGACAGACATAACGCTAAAGGCCCCCACAGAGCTCTGCGGCAACGCCGCTCGCCGCAATGGTTAAAGGCCCCCACAGAGTTCTGCGGCAGCGCGGCCGCCCCATGCTTAACCATAGGGCAGAGACGCAGAGCTCGCCCCGGCGGCGTCCCTGCCCTATCCTTAACCATAGCGGCGAGCTGCGTTGCCGCAGAACTCCGTGGGGGCCTTAAGGATAGGGCAGGGGCACCGCCGGCGGCGAGCTCTGCGTCTTTGCCCTATGGTTAAGCATAGGGCCGCGGCGCTGCCGCAGAACTTTGTGGGGCCTTAAGGCGGCAAACCAGCGCCGCCCACAATAACGATGTGGATCATTATTGCCGCCGCGGCCGCCGCCGTCGCCCAACATCTTGACGCAAAAGTGTGCGACTGAGGCACGGTACCGTTCGCCGCCGACGGCAAGCCCTGCGTCCCTGCCCTATTGTCAAGGATGGGGCCGCCGCTTTGCCACAAAAGTGTGCGGGGGCCTTAAGTGGCGATGTTTTTTGACTAATATTTTTGGCGTACATCTGTGGTTCACTAAAAACCATGGCAATTAACCACCGTGAAACTCCCAGTAAGCATCATTGGCGCTATCAATCAGATCGACATAGTGACCTTTGCGTGTGACCTACCGGGTGATTGATCACATTGATTTTCTGCCTTTAAAATAAACTAACAACATGACTCTTTCTAAAATTGGGTCGGCTTTGTGATCATATGAGGTGAAGTTTTCCACTTCAGTTTTCATCAAAAGTTTTCTAGAACAATCGCGACGATCAACACAACAAATACTTAACAAGCATTATTTTAGTTTTCAAACGTGTTGAGTTTGTCACGAAAATTACTACTCACCGCTGTTTTTAAAATTTAGATTGTATTCTTAGTTTTGTAAACTTCTGTAGTCCTTATTTGAACCTCTTGAACTATTTGAACTTTTAAAGATTTTCTTGAACGTTTTCCTGGTTGGGCGGGACCAGTGTGAATTTCTGCAATGTTGCGTTCGGCTCTATAACATTGCCCATATACCTGTTCTCGTCTGCGATAAGGCCAAATCTAGCAAAACATTAGCTTTCTAGATACCTCTAAAAGTGCCAGAATTTTAGACCATTAGGCCAAATACTTTTTGCACCTGCTCCGTCTACTAATACAAGCGAAATATACCATTTTCAAGTCGAGCTGGACATTTCTAAGCTTGCCTAAAACTTTTGGAATCAGATTGAACTCTTCCAAATCGAAATGAGCTTCTTCTACCAGAGACTGTTAGAATAATTTTTATATAATGAAAATTTTAGTATAACTTTCTTTGAAGTTTTGATTCATTTACAGAATAAGAGAAGACGTTGTTAGAAATTTTATGCAAATTTTATTTTTGAGAAAAACAGTGATTTAAAGCATTTTCTGTTGTCAAAACTGAGATTGCGCCATGCCCTCGTCAGAGACCTCGCGATTTTTATTCGATTGATAGCGAAAATTTCTGTTTGCGTGCAGTGCAGTTTCATGCCTGCAAAGGGTGCAACATAAACAATTGAAAAAACACACATATTCTAACTTTTTTACTGCATGTGAACAGTATTTACACTATCAATCAAATAAGCACTGCGACCTGCTTTTCGAGTGCATGGCGCGATCCAGTTTTTTAATGCAATACATGATTGCTGCCTTACTGCGCTTTAAGACAACATTTAATTTATTAATTTTTCTCAAAAACTAAAATTTTTATAAATCTATCGCACATCTTCGGGCAGTGAACTAAGAATTTCAATTGAAAGTTACACCAAACTTTTCTTGAACCAAAAGTTATTTAAGCCATCTTAGTGAGTCTGTAGTTTAACCTGCCTAAAGGTCATTTCGATTTAGAAGAATTCGCATCAGTTTTAAAAGTCTTGGGCTAGCTTGGAAGAGTGTCCAATTTGACGTGAAAAGTGTCCAGTATGGCTTAAGAAGTGTCCAGTTCGGCGTGAAAATCGTATATAACGATAAAGAAATAATGAAGGAGAACCATACTTGGAGCACGAGATGGAGCTGCTGTTGTAGGTGCTGTTGCGATTACGACAGCAGTGCCGGGATTTCGCACTCAATTGCCCATGCTTAGTTTGAGCCTCCACTGAAGTGTGAGTCTGAACTTTATCGGGAACTCTCACTCTTATCGCTGAAGTTTTTCCCACGACTGTTACTCATCGCGTTATCACCTATCTCACCGGCGTCTCCAGGAGACGGTGGTGCGTGGCGTGGTGGATCCGGAAATCTGAGTCCGCTCTATCCGCTTTTGCGATCACCGCGACGCCTCCTCCAGCACGTCGACGTCGTCGTCGTCGTCGTCGGTCGTGGGCTGCCGCGGCTCGGCGCCTCAGCTTCCTCGCCGCACGATCAATTTGTTGTTTCTGCTAATCGTCTTCACCTAGTAGGCTTGTTTTCGGTTATAGCCTTCTAGTAGCGTCTCCAGTAGCTGGCTATCAAGTGCACCTACCTCTACTCCTCGATTTAATGACGGCCTTCTTGCTCAAGTCATCCACAGGTTGTCGCCGCCGTCGTAGTTGTCGTTTTGTGTGACATCGGCGTGTCATCGTGGCCGGTATGCCGTTTGTCGTCGCCACTGCTGTCGTCGAGCGGCTTGAGCCGGCACGAGGACGTAGTTGTGACGCGGCAAAGAGGATCACTGATCGTAAGACGGTTATCTTGAACGGTAAGCGGGAGCGGTAGGAGTTTCCGTTTCTAAAGTGATTTGTTGCAGTCCATTTCTTTAAACTATTGGGCTCTGAAGTAACTTCATAGTATCTTTTTTACTAACTAAGAATAGCAAGCGCAGTTTTAGTTGGTCGGTACAATCTTAGCTGACGTCGACAACGTAAGGCGGATATTGGGTAAGCTAGTCGACAGTTATTTGGGACGATAAAACACTGCTGTGATCAGGATAATTATGAAAACCCTAGCAGTCGACTGTGTGTGGGTTCGTGATGAAACGAAAGGAGATCTGTTAGTCTTACAAGATCACCAGTAGGTGAAAGAACAAGCGTTCTCGATCCGTTTTGCGCGTGGTGCTTTGCGATGCGACGCTTCTAAGCAATTACACGAATTACGCATCGCCTTACACCATCGCCTTAAGTAGTCATTCGAATTCACCTGCAGAAGAGCGGTGGGCAGCAAGGGTGCACACAAAATTCTGTGTGTTAAATTTTTTTAACGAAAATTTTCAACGGAAAATTTTCGTTAAATTTCCGATAAATCGTTAAATTTCGTTAAAAATACAAAATAGATGCAAGCCCTTATTTCAAGTGAAAAAATCAAGGAAATCGTATAGGTTTCAACTTCAAGAGTTCAACAGCTAAAGTTCAAGGAGTGGAGTGCAACATTGCAATGTTGTACAAACAATTCAAGATCAACAAACGTAGAAAAATAAACAAGCCTTCAGTAACAAATTATCTACAGGGTGTGGAATAAGAACAGTATGAAATTATCATGGGAGGTGATCACCGACAAGACATCTTAAAATGTGCGATCAGGCAGAATCCGGAGTTCCCTCCTTTCCTATTTCTTCATGAAACCGTTTTGTCTGACGGTTCTACGACCATGTACAGTTTCAATGAGGGCACAGGCCACTAAGTACAAAAAGATCAAATAAAGATACAATTAAAAGCCAGCCAGTCGAAAGTTTTCACGTTATCGGACGCACGATTTTCGAGTGCTTGGTGCGAGGGACCATCCATTTCTTTGCAACGTCATGACCATGACACGGCATCGTGTCACACGTCCCACCCTGCTGAATAGGTGTGACACATCGTTAACGTGTTACGTTCAGAGAAGTAGCCTTCCAAATTTTTGTTATTGGCGCTTTTCTAAAATCGTTTAAAATACGTCCAGCGGCCTAAAAAAATACTCTCTCCTCTCGGCTGTTCCAGGTGGCGAGCAAAAGTATTCTGTGATAAGCAGCGCCAGGCGAGGATAGGCATATCTTACGAGGAGGTTAGACGGCGTTACTCAATCCCATTCGGGATGCGCCACGCATTCTACTTGTATGAGATGCGAGGCGATTTGAATGCGTGTTTGGCCTATACCTACTTGCGGTGGCGAGCCGATGAACAAGTCAGCGCTTTATCCTCCCAGACAAGTTTGGATGGAAGGCTTGGATGGCTGAGGCGGGAAATCCGAACCAGGAGCCTGGTATCGGCTGACAGCCGGCACTTCCTCCGACTGCGCTACCGCGTCCCAAAATGCGTTATTTCCAACAATTCAAAACCAATTCATGAAAACATCAAAATGTTCTTGCCAGTTTCAATAATTTTTCAAGAACAATCCTAATCGGGAGGGTAAAACCTGCAAATAATGTGAAGACTAAGAACAATGTGATAAAATCACTGAGTAAAAAATCCGTTAAAAATTCCATTAAATTTCTAAAAATTTCCGTTAAGTCATTAAGCCAGATTTTAATGAGAAATGCCGTTAATTCGTTAAATTCGTTAAATCATTAAGCGTTAAATGTGCACCCCCTGTGGGCACCTCGCTACAGGGGTGATCCATGATCCGTCGTTCAACATAAGCATCTCTTCGGCGTGAATTCCCTCGGTCTTCAATCAAAGTGTGGGGAAATCAGATGAGATGTGGCCAAAAAACCGCAACTACCTATGGTCGCTTCTGTAGGGCAAAGAGACGAGCGGTTCTGATTCTTTCCAAAAATACTGTTCAACCCTTCTCTGTCTCTTTCAGATTTCATCTATTCATCCAATGCATCGTCTAATAGGGATCGTAGTGACACTATAAGAGTAGAGAAACAGCGTAGTGGAACGACTATCTATGAAAAGTCCATAACGCAGGCGAAATATGAGCAGCCCCCCTCGGCTCCTCTGAGTTAGGGCTTGCCATTTGCCATTTTGCTCGCGTAAATCAAATTTGGAATAGTGCCATGTATAGCGGGGCCATGAAAGTCATTGTTTGCATAATCGTGCTCGGTAGCTATCTCGATTTTTTGCTGAGCACCAGCGTGTTCTCCTTGTGCCAAAATTTCTGCTCCTTCTGAAAGGTCTGATATTATACTCGGAGAAAGATGAAGACGTACGATGTGCAGCTCGATTTTGTTGATTTACCGTGCTGTCAATGTGTGTTATCCGTCCTCAAGTAAGCTAAGCTGCCGCCCATCCAAGATTAAATCTATTTTGGGACTCAAGATAGAAGGCCTATGCCTACTGGAGCTCCTGGATCTGTCCAGGCCTTCCACAAACGAAGGGAGTGATGCTGACTCTCAGGACGGTGTAAAAACCCATATGATGTACGATATTTATAAGCCACAGTATAGAGGCCTTTACTTCATAACCACATACGTCACCGGCCTCGATGACAAACTAATTGTGAGCATCAGGGGTGCACATCTAACGGTTAACGATTTAATGAATTTAACGAATTAACGGCACTTTTCGTTATAAAATCTGGCTCAACGACCTAACGGAAATTTTCAGAAATTTAACGGACTTTTTAACGGACTTTTTTCTCAGTGAATTTATCACATTTACCTTTAGTCTTCACCAATGTTGCAGGTTTGATCTCCCGATTAGGACTGTTCCTGTAAAAATTATTGAAATCAGCGAAAATATTTTAACGTTTTCATGAAATGCTTCTGAATTTCTGTAAATATGCTTTTTGGGGCGCGAGCAGCGCAGTCGGAAGAGATGCTAGCTGTCGCGTGCACCCAGTTCCAGGTTCCTGGTTCGAATTTTTTGCCCAGGCCAACCAATCCTTCTGTCCCTTCGCGATCGGCGAATTGGCCGCAGACGTGTCTGGGAAGGATAAAGCGCTGACTTCTTCATCGGCTGGCCGCCGCAAGTCATTGTATGGCCAAATACGCATTCAAATCTCCTCCACGATATCGCGTAGGAGTAGAATCCGTGGCGCATCCCGAAAAGGATTGAGTAACGCTGTCTTTGATCATTATCTTTTAATGCATCCCAGAAATTTCTTAGGCGACCCCCCCCCCCCCGAATCACGCCAACGAATCCACGAAGATGCTGCTCTGACCTCCTCGTAAGATATGCCTACGCTCACCTGGCGCTGCTTACCCCAGAACACTTTTGCTGGCTGTCTGGAACAGTCGAGATAGAGAGAATATTTTCGGCAGTATTTTAAATGACTTTAGAAAAGCGCTAATAACAAAAATTAGGAATGATACTTTTCCTGAACGTTAATACGATGACAAAGTGTTACACCTTTTAGGCAGCGTGGGACCGTGTGACATGATGTCGTGTCACAGTCCCGACGTTGCAAAAAATGGATTGGTCTCACGCACCACGCACGCGAAAATCGTGCGTCCGACAACGTGTTAAAATTCCACTGATAGGCTTTTAATTGCATTTTTATTGAAACTTTCTGCACTTGGTGTGCTGATGCCCGCATCGAGATTACATATGCACGTAGAAAAGTCACTCAAAACGAATTCGCAAAGAAATAAGGAAGGGGGATTTCCGGTTTTGCCTGATCGCATATTTTAAGATGCCTTGTGCATGATAATTCCATACCTGTTCCTATTTTACACCTTGTAGATAATTTGTTTCTGAAGGCTTGTTTAATTTTCTATGTTCGTTGATGTTGAATTTTTTATTTTACGTTGCAGTGTTACACTCCATTTGTTGAACTGTAGCTGTTGACCTCCTAAATTGAAACGCATAAGATTTTCCTTGATTTTTCCCTTGCAGTAATGGTTTGCAAATAATTGTATATATTTTTAACGAAAATTAACGATTTACCGGAAATTTAACGAAAATCCTCCGTTAAAAAATTTCGTTAAAAAATTTAACGTTCAGAATTTTGTGTGCGCTCCTGGTGATCATGTAGTACCCGAGTTTCCACGCAAAAATCGATAGTAATGGATCGTGGCAAACACGTTGATTTTGGTTATTTTTTGTAATACGGTCCCAGCAACCAGTATACACCTACTGCCCATCCGATATTGTAAGCCTGCAGAAAGACCTACACTGTCCTGTCTATCGATTTATATTGATCGGTAGATTTTGTCTGATTATTACAAACTCCTCTCAGCGACTATCGCACTAGCATGATACTCACGTCAACCATATAACAGTTTGAAAAAATCGACAATAAAACAGATATGTGTTTCTTGAGCAGTTTTTTGAAATATGTCAGTTTTTTTCTACACCTAATTTTAATAATTTGTTTTTATTTTGTGTACCTACAATGTCAACTTCTGTACAGCATTAAATATATTTAGCGTGTCCACAACATGAGCGGCTGGTGGTGCATCCGCATACGCTCTACGTGCACTCGTACAAAGTGCCGACGTTCTGCGACTTCTGCGGGGAGCTGCTATTCGGTCTTGTCAAACAGGGACTGAAATGTCATGGTGAGTGGAGATTGATTAGGAACAACTTGCTTTATCGATAGTCCGCAAGTGCTAAAACAACGTTTAGGATTATTTTCCTTTGCATTCTGACCCAATTCTTATCTTAATTAAAAACGTGCGAAAACTTGGTGCAGCCATTCGTTCATAGTCATGTGAAAAAAACAGGCTATGTGCATTTTTTGCCAATCATTTTCTCTTTGCAGGAAATCAATCTTGGCTTCTCGTAACATTGTAAAAACTAACACACGGATCCAGCACTTTTGCGGCGATAAGGCGGCGTCATCGTAGGGCCCCGTATGTACTTACTGTCCGACCGTCGCGATGCCACTTCTAGTACTTTGGTTTACACCCGTCCGTGCGAGCTACACGAATTTCCATGTCGGCGTATGGCGCCTTTTATACTCTCGTCGCAGCGCGGCGCGACTGCGGTAAGAAAGAGGAGCGTCAGCAACGCGCGTCCACGAGCTTCTGCTTACTACGGTCCGTGGGCCAAGGATGACAAAGGAGACGGTCCATGAGTCACAGAAGAACCAAAACAGAAAGGATTTGTTTGGCTGATGCATCTTGCCAATGTTAGTGGTGGGGTTCCGGTGGGGAACGACGAATCCTCTCTTAAGGGGGTGGGGGGGGGGGTATCGAGGTCGTCCACTCAACCTACGGTTGAAACTGATGAGTGTGGTATTGAGTGGAATCCTTGCAATGCAAATGACACTGAACCACTCTTTATTTTGCAACATATGCGGGTCCAAAACTAAAATTGCTGAAAGGTACTCATCGTCGAGAATCAGTCGGAATTCTCCCTCATATAGCCATTCCGGGTTCATTATGCACTAAACACATTTCTAGCGTAGTAGGTGAAACTTCGAGAATGCATATCTCCATTCACTTCTTAGGTTACGCTAGTTAGGGGTGACTAAGGTCATGGTCACCGAATTTGCCCAAGCTCCAGCGTAATACAAAAAAAGGATGTCTATCCGTGATCAGCACCCTAAATATTAGGGGGGGGGGGGGCAAAAGTAATGAGACAAAATGAAAAAAATCTTTATCTCTCTATAACTCAATTACAACTCAACGATGCTGAGGAATGTATTTGCCATTAAGGGCAAGGACCTTGCTACCATCGCTCAGTCAACTTCCTGATCCCATCCTTACAGAACTGCTTGAGCCTGGTGTTGATCAACTGCTCGATATGGTTGTCAAGGACTGCTTGGGTTCTTGTGTCCCTTCCGACTAGGAAGTCCTGTAGGCTCAAGTAGTAGTGGTAGTTGCATGGAGAGATGTCCAGCGAATACGGTGGGTGAGGCATGTGAACGTAGCCCAGCTGGCAAAGCTTATCCGTGCTTACTTGTTCCCGATGGGGTGCGGCGTTGTCGAAGAGGAGAACCTTCTTGAAGCGCTGCGAATGAATAAGAGCGAGTCGCCGGCCCATCTCCCCTATTTCGTTCATCATGGCCTTGGAGTTCATCGCGGTGCTCTTGGGAAAGAGCCTCCGGTAAACCGATCCATGGGCGCAGACCCAAAAGCTCCAAAGATGCTTCTCGCCGTGAACATCTTGCCGAACGAAGGTCGGTAACAATTCACCAGGCCTCACCCAGACTCGCTGCTTGGCAGGGTTAAGGTAGAAGACGTACTTCTCATCTTGCGTGAATATTGAGCCCAGACTGCTCGGGGTTGGGAATTGGAGGAGATTTGCGCGACACAGGTCGACTCGTCAGACTGGGGTTTCGGCATGAGACAGGCTGGGGTTTTTGGCATGCTTCTGGAAAGGGCGGAAGTGGTAACTTCCCAGATGGGCTTCAGTAAGTAGCATACAATCATACAAATACGATAAGCACAAAACCGGACTCTAGCCACGAGATGTATGGACACGGCATAGGGTGTCTCATTACTTTTGCCCCCCCCCCCCCTAATAACCCCGCCCCCTCCCTGGGCGATGTTGGGTCGAAAAAGCTTTTTCGACCTCTCCTCGAGCTCTGGAGTTCTGGAACTACAACAGTGTCATCATTTTGCTACACCCTTTTTGTTCTGTTGGTTGGGTAACCAAAACAAAACAGGCATAGCAAAATGATTCATTCCCGTGTGGCATCTCCCACTCCACACCGAGTCTGCCGCAGCTGATCGCGCCGCGCCGCACTCTTCCTTCCAACGGCGCGATTCGCCGAATACCGTAACCCGAAATTCCGTCAAATGTGGTGTTTTGAGGCGGCGGAGTATGGAAGTGATGCGGAGCCGCCGAGCGGCGCGAGAAATCAATAGCTATGACGACCATCACGTCTCATCACCAAACCAGTAAATCTAATAAAAAACCGCACGTGAACGGTTCGAAGACTGAAAGATGCAGTGCGTGTAGCAATACGCTGGAAAGGGCGACCTTAAACGAAAAGCGGGAAATGGGAGGCCAAACGGCGACATAAAGGAAATCCATCTTTATAAAGTCAATTCTAAGAACTTTATGTTGTAATGTAATCAAGTTTCTATGCAATCTCTCAGCGACTCGAAAGTGAACTTTCATTGAATCCTTCATTGAACTCTGTAGGTTCTGATCCACCGTTCGATCTGATCTACAGAGGTGTATAAGTCGGGTGGTCCCGGGGGTTGAAGCTCACTCACCCACGTTGCCTCCAGCTACGGGTGAACGGTGGCCCTTTACGGCTACCGTCTGTCAGGTTAGTCGCCCTTCGCAACTCCCATATCTGATCTTGTCCCACTTTTCCTTAAGAAAAGTATTCTGTAGAATGAAATGATGTTTGAGCGAGTAGTTCTGCGAATGTTTCCGACTTTTCCAGGCTCCGAAGAAGGCGAAACTCGCCGAAACGTCAGCCTAACAAAAGACGTTAACAATCTTGGTGAACAGCTCAAGAACACTGCATCGATAATCAGGAACGTCATGCCAAGATTCATTGAAAGTCGAACCTGGGCAGTAACTCGAAAGTGATTTGTCTAGCACAGAAATTTTTGTGCCCGGCAAAAAACAACAACAACGATTAGAAAACGTTAATGCTTAAGCGGAGAATCCCTAGAAAATAAACACGGTTGATGAACACAACACGACTCTTGTTCCCTGTAAAATCCGGATTCCGGGCAGAGGCAGGTTCCTTAGGGAAACCATCTGCTCCCGCCACGTTCAGTGGTAGTTGTTTCGCCCTACCGCTCAGAGCTTCGCGGTAGTATGTCGAACGCCTTATCTGTAGGGTGGAAATGCAGAGATTTGCCGCTGGCACCAAATCTCGCTCCACTCATTTACGTCTGCAATCGTGGCGGCACCAGAAATGCAGCTATTGCAGCAATGATTCTAACTCCTACGTTACACGGCCACTCGCCATAAGGTTGTCAAGACTAGTCAGAATGCGGTAGAAACGACAGAACGGGTGGGCCGCGAGTAGAATGCCTGTGCCGCGACGGATTCCGAGCATGATAACATTTACCTGCTGTCGCCTTTAAAGAGTGGAGCGTGCAGATTGACCTTTCCACCGCAGAGGAGTGAGAGCCTTTAATTGTTGAGAGGGCAGTTGGGTGGTGGCGATCAGCTTCTCGAGTCACCCCAACATATGGTTTCCAGTCGATTCCTGCAGATCTGGGATTCGTGCAGAGACCAACAGCGATCGCGAGAACGCATATTCCACTTGGTAACTGAAGTTCGAACAGGTCTGCAAGTGCATTACAACGAAACGAATAAAAATATATAGCAGGAAGCAAATATAAGGAGAGGCATGCGAGAAAATCATACTGACCTTGCAAAGGTATAGAGTGAACCGCGAAAAAAAGCGCCACTTGGGCTATGTAGCAGCTGTAAGTCAAACAGACTTCATTATGCGGAGCTGGCAATGAAAGAACCGGGCCGATTATTTGCTCGCTGCACCGAAGGAGATGAATAGCTTCGTCATCGTTTGCGCAGATAAATGTTTAGAGAGTGCAGCTGTATCGAGTGCTGGACGTCAATACTACGTTCGTCATCTTAATGGCAGCTTTCTCGATTAGCTTTCGTCTTTGCGCTCCTTAGCTGAGCGACATCGTAGCTTGTCAGTGTGAAGGATTTATGAGCTCCTCTACGTGAAGTCAACAGGTGCCTAATAATGAAATAAAGAATAATCCTGCCATAATCCTGCTTTAAATTCAGCGATGGAATGAAGATGAGGCTTGTGAAGCCACAGCCGTCTGTGGCGATTATCTGAATCTGGGAAAATTTGAAGCTACCAGTTCACCAAAATCTAGCAACTGAAGCCGGCCATCTTTAAATAACAAATAGAATTATCTCCTCGTCCTGGATCTCTAACACATTACAACATTGAGTAGTACAGTACTATATTCCATGATCGACTGTCGTTGAATCTTGGCATGACGTTGATACCAATAGGACTGTTCGAGCTGTGGAGCCAAGATTGTCAACCACACTTTATTCGGCTGACGTTTCGGCGTAACCGCCTTCTTCAGAGCCTGGAAAAGTCAAGCGAGGTTTGAAAGGTTACTCGTCCAAGAACTATTTCAAGTCACAGGAGTTTCCGGAATTAATAGGAAAAGGAGACGAAATGGGAGTGAGACAGCCCAACTAACCTTATGGAAGCAGCCACGAGGCTGGTGCGTCACCCTCGGATGGAGGCAGTTGAGTGAATGAGACTACCACCTAAGGTCAACCCCTCAGCGACCCTCCGGCTGTCGCCCTCCGGGGTCGAGCCCACAGAGGTCAGCAATTGGGGCCAGCTCCTGGGTTAGCGGATTCTTGAAGGCAATCCACAGCGCTTCGAAAGTCTTGCGTGCTGCGATATCGACCTCTCGAGCAAGGATTGTAATCGCGACCCCAACCGTTGCGCCACCATGGCTACGCTGACTGTGCTCCCCCAACGGCGTGGAAATCTGGCATCTCTGAAGCCGTTCATGTGTTCCTTGACCCTCACCCAAAGCGGCCTGCCCGTCTCATCTATATAATAGAGATATAGATGTAGATAATAGGCAGTGTGTTGCCTCCACAAAAAGGAAGCTTATGTTGCAAAGCCTGTGAAAAATTAATGCAAATTGTGACAACAATTAAATGTAATCGTACAATATATCGTACTATCGTACAATCACAATATAATCGTTTTCAACCAATTCTCACCTTATCTTTGTGAAAAGTGATAAGAAAGCAAGCAACTATGTACCATTATGCTTCAGTGGCTAGCTCTAAAAACCTGAAGAAAACGAAAAAAATGGAATAAAACGAGAAGTCGTTGTGTTTAGGTTGCGGGTTGAACTACCACAAAAGATGCGCATCGAAGATCCCCAACAACTGCAATGGTTCTCGTCAACGAAGACCCAGTGCGATTCCGTTGTCGCCGACCACTTCAAACGTCCTCAGTCTTGGAGACAGACGGGTAGCATCCGCTTTAGCCCATTATTTGTTGTAATATTTTCAGTCTTGAAAATTAAATATTAATAATGTATTAATAATAATAAACAAAAATAATATATAATATTAAGTAGAACATTATATGCCATTAAATAATAATTTGAAAATGAAAGTTTTTAAGCAATCTCGACGGGACTCATGCCTGGACGCTTTGGATGCCGCGAGGCCGTCGTCGACTATAGGTGGAGGCCATCTTGCTCCCGACATCTACATCACAACGGATGCCGACTGCGGCGATCCTGTTGGAGGCAACGTGAGTGCTTGTTGTGAGAACAAGGGAAATAGGACCTTTTGTAATGAGCAGTGTTTCCTTGCTGCTCAAAATAAATATTCTAAAAGTAAAATAACAGCAATTGGCAGTTGGAAAAGTGAAAAGAGAAAATGGAGCTTGTGCAAAGGCCATGAAAATTGGGAGTGGAAACAACAACTCCTTTACGTTTCGACTGAGATGGGTTCGCGCCATATAGAGGGATATACAATGGATCCGAATGAATCAGTTTCAGATATTCGATTCGGATAACCCGATCCGAATCATTCAAAAATCTGGTGTCCGTGAAATTGTCGCTGTCCGAATCATCAAAAAATCCGGGGTCCGCAAAATCACCGTTATCCGAGTCATCCAATTATCCGAAGATTTTCGATCAGATCCAATGTATGAGAGGAGAAGACAGCTTACGGGCAAATAATTTCTAAATATAATTCTACCATCACCGTCATTCGTCACCCATCGCGACGCGACACACTACATTTGCTTCGTTTCTGTCCATATGGGATGCATTTTAATGTGAAATCAAAGACTATGAGTTTTACAGTAACCCGTAAGTAGTGAGAAGATCTGACGAGATTGTATGAAGCAACATGGTAACTAGAAAGGCAATATGAAAACTGTGAACAACAGTATTCTATCTTCTAATTGGGCCCAGAAAGAGAGAAGTCAGCGAGAATACCGTATGGTCTACCAAAGTGAACAAGAGATCAAGCAGTTTTAGTTTCACTAATTGAGAATGAGACCGTAGAGGCGACCCTATTACATCGGAAATGAAATGTTTTTTGTTTCCAAAGAGGAGGCTGTAGGCAATTGTAAATGCTTCATGTCTGCCTCAGCTTGAGAGCTAGGAACTCAACGAAGAAGAGCAGTAGCTAGTGCAGGACTCGAAAGACTGAGACGTTGTCGATGATAGATTTTGTGAAAAAAGTTCACAGCATAATACAGAAGATGAACAAGTGGTTCGTGAAAAAAAGGAAAATGGAACAGAACAAAAGACAAGGAAATTTTGAACAGATTGATATTTGTCTCCAAATGACAGAGGGGGCAGCTAAACTGTTAGGTCGTCATAAAAGATACGTTCGTTTGTTGGCGCTACGATTACAGTAGTTGAATTCAGAAGATGGGGCTCGATACTATCGCACTTTGTCATCCTCCACACAAGGAGCGGATGCCTTTAAAACATAGCCAAAAGATTGATCGTAGAAGCTCGAAATGAGTCGAATTTGTCATTGGAACTTTGAACAGTCTTTCTTGGAGGAAACGTTGGGTGGAGTGGAATAGGAACTAGTCGACAGAAACAAAATCAGTGGTGTATTGTGGATGAAATAAGGGCACTGGTCCGACTCATCTTTCTTGGTTGTTGCATAATACTTGAGACGACCGACCTTGTGTTGTGGTGGAGTTGTTCAGTAGCCACTGCTTCTAACCATTGAAGATGGTTGTTACTCCTAACTTTCAATTGTTTGGTAACATTTCCGATGTTCTACAAGTTTTCGTCTTCCTCCTTAACACCTACATAGAATCATCTCAGACATTGGCGTACGGATATGCCGTGCCAACCATTCATGCGTGATTTGATTTCGTGTCCCTCTTTCCCCGCTTGTAGTCGTACAGCTGACAAGCCACCCCATGCAAATTTTTCGGTGAGTAGCTCCAGCATTAGTTAAATGATATAATAATGTGTAGACGTACCTGGAAATATTGCATCCGTTACATGCAAGCTGATCATGCACTTCTCCGTTACAGCGCCGAAGTTAATAATTGAAAACAATTCTTATCGACCTAATAGTAGTAGGGAATGTATCGGTCTGATTATCCCGGTCCAAGCATAAAACAGCCTTGATGTGCTCGACACCATATCCTACTATATATAAAAGAGTAAGCGGTGTGTCTGTCTTCCGTCTGTTCGTCCGTCTGTCCGTCCGTTTGTCCGTCCGTCTGTCCGTCCGTCTGTCCATCCGTCCTTCCGTCGGTCCATCTAGCTTTTCATAGACGTCGAGTGACAGGCGTCCGGGTTGAGACGAGGTGTGACCCACGTCGTGTCGCGTGCGTCAGAAGACATGTCGCCGATGTCGCGTAAAGGGCATCTGGGTTGAGAAGACATCTCACCGTCGGCGTTCAACAGGCGTCCGGCTTCAGGGGTTGTGTCACCCATGTCGCGCAGTCGGTGTCCGGATTCAGACGACGTGTCACCGATGTCGCGCAAAGGACGAACGGTTGAAAAGATGTGTTACCGACGTCGCTCGACAGGCGTGCGGGTTCAAGAGTTGTGTCACCCATGTCGCGCAGTCGGTGTCTAGGTTCAGAAGAGGTGTCACCGATGTCGCGGAGTGGATGCTTGGGTTAAGAAGGGGTCTTATCGATATCGTGCAAGGGGTGTCCCGGTTCAGACGACATGTCACCGATGGGTGACCAGTGAAGAGGGATCAGTAATGGGGGACCAGCAAAGGAGGGTTCAGTAAAGGGGGGGGGGGGAGTGGAAAGAAGGAGGGCCAGTGAAGAGGGGACCATTAAGGGGGATCACTGCAGGGAGAGGGTCCAGCAATGGGGGGGGGGAGTGGAAAGAAGGAGGACCAGTGAAGAGGAGACCACAAAGGGGGACCACTGCAGGGAGGGACCACTTCAGAGGTGGGTCCGGTGAGGGAGGACCGGTAACGGGGGAGGATGGAGCAGTGAAGAGGGGATCAGTAAAAGGGACCAGAAAAGGGGAGACCAGCAAAGGTGAAACCAGTAACGAGGGGGGGGGGGCGAGTGGTGAAGGAAGCCCAATGAAGAGGGGATCAGTATAAGGGGGGGGGGAGACGGTGAAGGGGACCAGTGAAGATGGGACCACTGAAGGAGGGGGTCCAGTGAAGGGAACCAGTAAGGGCGGATTATGATTTTTTATCAGTATCGTCCAATGGGTATAAGGCTTCAGAAGACGTGTTGTTGACGTCATTACACGTGCGTTGGGGCTCAGCATATGTATCACACACGATATGAACATGCGTCCGGATTCAGAAAACGTGAGCCAGACATCGTACAACGTGCGTCCAGATCCAGAAGTCGTTCCGCAGATCATACTTTGCACAGCATTCGTGAGAAGACTTTTTAAAGGCTTCGTTCGACAAGTATGCGCGTACTTGACTTTCACTACGCCTTTATGTATTTCTTTTTATTTCACTTCGGCACAAGTGTAAGGGGTATTGGCGGGGTTGAGAGTGAGGTAAGGAGAATGGTTAAAGTTATCGGAGGAACATGATTGCTGTCGGACAGTTAACGGTATCGAGCGGTCTACCGACACCCATTGGTTTCATTTATGTTTCCGCAGATTAAGCACTTTGGGTTGAGACCCTTACAGTCTGTTCCTCAGGACTTAGTAGAACATGTATGTACTTCGGAGAATGAAATGAAAGTAAGAGGGCCTAAAGAAGAAAAGAACACGGTCGGGTATTCTATACTCGGGGTTTGGGGGCGAAGCCCCCAACCAGACGTTTGGCGGCCGCGAGGCCGCTGAACGTCTGGTTAGAGATAACTCTTAGTGAAGTTTTCGAGTCAGGTATTAAAATTTTCTTTAGGATGACGTAAAATTAATTCTGACTCGCAATATAATCGTTGACTTAAGATCTGAGGTGTCAAGGTCGCAGCTGCTTGGATAGCATCCGTACCAGGGGTGTACGTAAATGAAATCTGAAATTTCGTAAACCGTAAATCGTAAGAGGTGTCCGACTTATAATACATCTAATTTCCTTCCTTTTTTCCATTATGCTAAAGCTAATCGAAGCTAACTATGTTTCATTGAGACGTTTTCAGCTCTAGCTGGACACTTCTAATTAAGACGGAAGTCATTAAAATCAACTAGCACCTTTCAAATCGAGCTGGACAAGTTTTTGGAGAACCGAAATAAACTGCTTGTTCAAAAACGCGATCTTTAAGGGCGCCTATACAGGGTGCCCAAATAAAAAGCTTACACCGCTTGAACGATCAAAAATTTTATCACTCTACTAGCCATTGGCTTGCATATAAAACTATGACTTTGTAGAAACAACCGCAACAAGTCCGAATAAACCAACAAAAACCATTCTACCCAAAACCAAAAAAGAAATAACTTGATCGCTGGCCAACTCTACGAAAACAGTATTTGCACAAATAATCCAACAAGCAGCCCTCCTCACTTTTTGAATTGTACCCAACAGCATTTTTGTAGCAGACGGGAAGGAATTGTGTGGCGATTGAAAGAGTATGATCACATTTTTGGACACTCGCCATAGTCGTGTTTTTGACAATATTGTAAAAGAAGATATTTATGTGGCATTCTTTAGAAGTAAAGTACAGAAGCAAGGTGCAGCTTGAATTGTAAGTGGTTTAACTGATTCGTACAAGATGCATTTTAAACATATAGGGGAAACACATGGTGGAGAAGTCGGAGGAGGATGGCTATCGCGTGCTCCAGAATAGTTCTAGATTAGGATCCTACTACGGGCAGTCAAGTCTTCCGTACCTGCTGGATTGTGAATTTTTACCTGATTTGTCTGGAAAGGATAAAGCACTGACCTCTACATCGGCGGCAACCGCAATTTATTCTATAAGGCAAACCCACACTCAGGTGACTTCTACGGTCTCCCACAGAGGTAGAAAGAATGGATGGCGCATCTCAAATAGGGACTGGTTAACGTCATGCCTTGTCCTTTCTCATGTTTGAAGGCAACCACAACTTCTGGAATGAAAGAACTTCGTTCGACCGTACCAGCCAATTATGTTCGGCATTCACTTCGTTCGCATGTTTGATTGCACTTGCTAAATTTCGAAAACTCCAAAATATTGCATTGACTGCTTGCGTTCGCCAGTCCTGCTCTCCACTACCTTCGTAACTAACGCCATCGTATCTTCTGCCTGTCTTTAATATTCTGAACGGATCGCATAGGGCGAAAACAACAGCCTCAATCAAACCACTGAAAACGAGACCAAAAGTGTCATACTTTTTCACTTTTATCATGAAAATGTTTGACGTTTTGCTTAAGGCGCACCTCATACGTAACTAGACTCCGCGCCATGACGTGCAGTGATAATCAGATTGAAACGTGATTGTTTTACTCTTTCCAACAGTTCAGCTGTTATTCCACAGCCTCCAATCAAATCCAATATTCCTTGATGGCTTTGCATGACTTCTACTCGTGTGCATTGGAAATAGTCGTCTATGTGGTGAACAAGTGGTGAAAAACTTACAAGTTGACTAGGCGGTGGTTGCAGCATAGAATATGGTTCAGCAGGTGATCATCTTCATTCCAGTGCAAGGAGAATTTTTTTTCTGGAAACAGGAACGAGATGCTCTCAGGCCATTCGAATGTGAGATGTTGTGCTAGAGTGCGACCAGAAAAAGGCTAGCCCATTTCCATTGCTAGGAATTAACTCGAGCGGTCTATCCACAAAGCTGCGTTGTTCTTTCACAGCGCCACAGTAGAACATAAAAAGGTAAATAGGAAATAGCAATGAGATATGAGCGAAAGCTTTAAAAGTGGGTACATCGTCATAATTCGAAATGTACCACGTTATGTGGACGTTTGTCATCCGTGGACCGACGATCACATTTACGAAAATTTACGATTTACGAAAACTCAAAATGTCATAAATCGTAAATCGTAAAAAATTTGCTAAAAATCACCGTAAATCGTAAAATCGTAAATCATAATTACGCACACCCCTGATCCGTACATATCTCAGATCTATTACTATTTTCTGGGTAACCGTGATTTTGTTCAGTTCCTACAAATGCCCCGGAAGGATCGGAGTTGCTCATGGAGCGGTAGGCCGCTGTGGATGGAAGTTGCCGAGGCGACAAGGGTCAAGGTAGGCTTCTTCCTTAGTTGTCCGTCAGAATCTGTCACTCAATTCTCTTCAAGCGGATAGGCGATTTCTATTAAGGTCCCACACACCTTCCAAGTGCACAGCTACAAACGTCCTACGGTTTGTCAGTATTGTAAGAAACTGTTAAAAGGTCTCATAAGACAAGGAATACAGTGCAGAGGTGTGTATTATTCGTTGAATGTACTCATTTCTAGAAGCGTCTAATGACTACTTTTCATTTTTTCTTACACTTGCAGACTGCAAGTACAACTGCCACAAGAAGTGCAGTGAGTTTGTCGCTAAGGACTGTACGGGTAACCCATCAGCAAACCACTTTTTCCTTGGCACTTCTGATGACGGTGAGTCGAAGAGCGAAGTGTTGTTGAACAGCTATGAAGAGCTATGAAGTTTGAGTGCCTGCATACAGTAGCAGCTTTAGAGCATTTTACTAGAGTCTGTGGAAAACGCACATAGATACGAATTTCGCGTTGCTTGCATTGCAACTACAGAGCGCATCAAATTTTAAGAGAGTTCGAATTTTTGAGCTTCCAAGTCAATGGTAACAGTTTACCTTAAAAATTACATTGGAATTCGGCCTTGCTATTCACTCCTGTATATAGAAAACCGCAATTTTTGAACACTATTTTCTAGCTGAAAAATTCTTTGTAGAAATTGTTGTCATTACCATGAAAACTCAGACCTCCGCGCTTTCTTATGCTTTTGATGCACTCTGTACCAACATGCTATAAGGCGAAATGCTGTGGATCTCTTGGGATGTTTTATAATTACCATTTTGAGCAGTAGATTCAAACCACTTAAAGTGTGCCAGTTCATTTTAAAATAGGACTCAGTTTTCACGCGAACCTTATAATCGAATTGTCTACGTTTCGCTGGTGTTAGGTCGAAGCTTGGGTGGCAGTATGGAGAATCTGCGCATGTGCAGCGTGCCGTACGATGCGGATCAGACAACGGGTAGCTGTGCATATCAATTAACGTGGTTTCCGCCGTTTACAAAACGGGTTCTTGACGATGACCTGTGAATCTTGTTTCACTTTAGAGCACTCGAAAAAATATGATAATTTTGCTACAAACAGATACTGCTGTAGTAGTTGGTGAGGCATTGTTTTCGATGACTGCTTCAACAGGTTTGATCTAACCTTGATGATACACCTTTTTCTTCTCATTTATCTAAGACATACAATATTCTTCTGCTATGAGATGTCACTAGGTCGAGAACAGCGCCTGGGCTGTTTCCCGCTCACCAGGAGACTATCTCAACGGTTATTTGAAATGGCCTGAGAGTTGTATATGGGCAGAATCGCCTCTCCCTGGGAAGTAACAAACCGCAGGTATTTCGACCCCAATACAATTCGGCGCAGAGCCAAGGCTCCTCCCCCACACACACACTTGTGTGGCAACGCCGCGGCCCTATCCCTAACCATAGGGCAGAGACGCAGAGCTCGCCGTCGGCGGCGAGCGCGCGGCCGCGAGCTCTTCCGCTAGCAGTGGGGCGCGCGGCGAGCGCGACGCCGCCAGAGCGGCAGCGACGATATCATTATTGCCGTCGCCGCTCCAGCGGGCAATAATGACCGCCGCTCGCCGCAAAAGTACGCCAACGGAAGTTGGGCCGTTTTCGACATATTGATTCACGTGTTTCGCAGCTGACTGGCGCCTGCGGAATGGCCCGTATCCCCGCCAACGGCAGCGATGAAATTGTGTAGTGAGGAGCGACGCGGAGTAGCGAGCGAGGGATCCCGTGTTTGGATCCCGCGGACTGCGCTTGTTTTGCACTTCTGCAAAACCCGTTTTTATGTATGTGATCCAATTAGTGGTATTATAGTATGTTTATGCATTTACACATAACACGTGCTTCGTACTACAGATTAGCTGAAATGTTCACTTTGAAAGAACCGAAGCAGTTCTCCACAGCAATGCCATCTGCGAGGTAAATCAATTACAAAATATCTAATGTAACTGATAAGCTATAGCGGCCAATATGTGCTGCTTTGGTTGCGGACAATGGAGAACTGCTTCGGTTCTTTCAAAGCAAACAATTTAGCTAATCTGTAGTTTGAAACATGTGTTATGTGTAAATGCATGGATAACGTGCTATAATAACACCAGTTGAATCACATACATGAAAAGCATGAGTTCTGCAAAAGTGTAAAACAAACGCAGTCCGCGGGACCCAATCCTTCGCTCGCGAGTCTTCATCGCTCCTACTACGCCATGTCATCGCAGCGGTTGGCTACGATACGAGTCCCCATACCGCACGCGCCCGTTAGCTGCGAAACACGAGAATCAATATGCCGAAAACGACCCAAGTTCCGTCGTCAATGACTCTGCTCGGAATTGTATTGGAGTCGAAATACCTGCAGTTTGCTCCGTCCCAGGGAGGGGTGATTCTGCCCATATACAACCCTTGAGCCATTCGTACCTACCGTTGGGATAGTCTCCTAGTCAGTCAGCCTAGCTCTACGCGTGTGTGAGACAAGACAGCAGTCAATGGGTTCATTGAGCGGCTATGCTATTTCGGCAGGAATTACTGTTGGTATAAATCGAAACGGTGGTCGGTAGAAGACAGGGCGATGCCTAGGTGCCGGATTGGCGTCAAGGCCTTTCCGCAAGGTGTTTTATGTGCTGTATCCCGCCATGACCAAATTCAAATGCATTGGTCGAGAAGAACTACCCACTCAGTAACGGCTTTTCTACTGATCGCTGTTACGACCTCTTGCCTTGAACATAAAATTTAATTTTTTTTTAACTTTTAACCTTCTGCAATTGAAACTGAAGCCCAGAGGCCGAAAAGTTGTTGGATAAGGAAGGTTCTTCAAAAGATGCACCTCGTCATGAAAGATGGTTGCTCATAGAGCTAAGTTCGTGCAGCGCTGAGATCCTGCATGTTATCGCGTACTCCAAAGGGATGATAAGAATGATAGCCACCGAATTGAGAATAGTAGCTATTTGAAACGGTGCCTCACCGACCATACCCCTATAAAAGTCATCGTCAAGAGCCCTTATTGTCTTGGTTTTCATGTTTGAATCTTTGTTGAAGTAGTAGCTTTGGTGATGTCAAACGTTTTAAATGTGTTGCGCATGATGCAGATGTATGTACCCAGTTCCACTTTACACTAACCACCTAACCCACGTGTGCTAGTAGAAAGTAGAAACACGCCGCACCTTGTTCACCTAAAATGCGCCTTGTAATACATGGAGATCCTACTCTAAAGGCCCCCACAGAGTTCTGCGGCAACGCCGCTCGCCGCAATGGTTAAGGATAGGGCAGGGACGCCGCCGGCGGCGAGCTCTGCGTCTCTGCCCTATGGTCAAGCATAGGGCCGCGGCGCTGCCGCAAAACTCTGTGGGGGCCTTAATACACTAGTGACCAGACGGCAAACAGACAGAACATCTCAAGTGGGAACAACAATTTATTACACAACAAAAACCGGAAATCAGGAAGCAGCAATAGGTAGACGGATAGACCCGAAGAGGCTGTGAAGACGAAGCGGCCGGCGAATCGAGGACGAGATCCTCCCGAAGCTGTGGCGCTGGCTCTTGGCGGCTCCCTGGTCGAGTACGACGCGTTGCGCACGCTCCAGCGGCGACTGACTCTGACGGCTCGAGGGCGTCCTTATGTGCGGCCTAGCGGTGACAAGCTCCGCCCCGCCGTCTCCTATTGGTTCTCACTCTAATGCGCGCACCTATTGGGCCATGGCGCCAGTCATTAGCTATAAGCTTATTGTCTTTTCTTTACTCTCTACGTACAGCAGTGCGATCTTCGGGTGAGTAGCACAGCAGCGCTGAAGCAGAGCAAGGTTGATTCATTAAACAACGTCCATGCTATCCCTTTATTGTGCTGATACCTCTGGAACTCTTCAATAAATACAGCATATTACAGCTATGCAGCTAGTGTACAACTAGGAGTGCCCCTTTCCCAGTGGCCCGCGATTACTTGTCCTGGTATCCGGTAGAGCGTTCCATCCTGTGATGATATCACACTGTCATAAGTGGTGCAGATGGAATATGTGCCCAGTCAATGTAGGCGGCTGTCGTTCCAGACGAAGATACACAAATATACAGAGACGCGGCACGTCCAAAGCAGGCAGTCGCCGCAATGTGGGTATGATGGGCCACGACGAGTGGCAAGGCGTAAGGTCCTGGCACGATTGATGCCCTTTTTTGAGAGTGTCCGCGGGAGCATAGCATATGTTATACTTTGGCGACATGTCGGCAACAGCTGGGGTGGGTTCTACGCAGTGCGTAGCAACCCGAGCAACACTGTCGCCGACCGCATTGCCGACAGCGCCGCAGGGGGTGTTAAGGCCTCCGCACAATTTTGCCGTCAAGCTCGCCGCCGCCGCTCCCGCTGGCGGCGAGCTCTGCGTCCCTGCCCTATGGTTAAGGATAGGGCTGCCGCGTTGCCGCAGAAGTGTGCGTGGGACTTTAGGCATATGTTATACTTCGGCGACACGTCGCCGACAGTGCGGGAACCCGGCATGACGAGCTAGAGGGCTAGCGCACACTTTGTTTCTCTCACGCCGAGGAGAGAAACAGAGTGCTCGCGCGTTCTCTAGCCCGGAGACGAGCGTTCTACACCACAGTCCGCCTGGCCCGCCCCAACCCTCTGGACTTGATCGAGAGTCCGTTGGCTGCCTTAAGGCCCCCACAGAGTTCTGCGGCAGCGCCGCGGCCCTATGCTTAACCATAGGGCAGAGACGCAGAGCTCGCCGCCGGCGGCGTCCCCGCCCTATCCTTAACCATAGCGGCGGCGGCGTTGCCGCAGAACTCTGTGGGGGCCTTTAGGAAATAGTGGAGACGCAGACGTTTGCAACGCCTCTGTTCAAATTGCGGGGAAAGAACACGCCAATCCGCTTCTAGCTCATCATGCCGGGGCCCCGCCATGTCGGCGACGGGTTGTCGCGTCGCCGACGTGTCGCCGAAGTATAACATATGCCTATACTATAGCGCTGGCGAGTAGGAGCGCGTTACGCGTGTTGGATTGTGCGCGGTGGGGTCCATAAGGGCGCGAAGAGTTTAAAAGTCGTGGCCAAAGTCACGACAGCTAGAAAGGGTTAAACATTGTACAGCTTTTTGAAAAGTCCGATAAAAAAGGGCGAAGCACCTTGCTGGTCGGCCATAATGTGTGCGAGAAGAGAATACGCTGCCAGCTGCTGTAGAAAGTTTCTCAAATGTGATTTTTAGTGTAAGGTATGGTTGCTATACGCTGTTTGGCTTGAATGTTTTGCCCGTTGTGTTCCGCTTTTCTCACACCCATCACGAATGAGCTTGTGTGTCCAATACAACTGCACTCGACCTCATGCGCAATCCGGTCAGGTAAATTCTTTATTCGTTAAGGTGCGGTAGAAGATCGAGGTGACGAACTGTTGCTGCGCAATCACAAGAAAGCACAAAACACGCCGAGCGCGCCGCTACAAGGCACGGAAGTCGGTTTCAACGGGCAGACCAATCCCGACGACGATGTCATCAGCAATGAGAGCCAGGTGAGCTTTAAGTGGTTCGTGGCGGCTATGAAAAGTGCGCGCTGTTTCGCATCAGATTTGGAGCTTTGCATCAGGTTAAGTCACATCTTCTATCGTCTTTCACACAGATGCTGGAAAATACATAGCGGTATCATGTTCATCCCGCTATTCGTAAATAATAGAACACGAAAACATAATAGAACATAATTCACTTTAAGCATGAGGTGTCTTATCAGAAAGTTGATGACGGAAGGAAGAGTCACGCAGTTCCTACATTAATGACAAAGGGAATGATTTTAAATGTTTCGTATACCAAGGGGCTAATATGATTTCGCAGACGGTGGCGGTCTACGAATGATTGTAGGACGAGCAAGTCCATTTTCGCGTCAGAACCGTCTGACTTCGTTCCAAAGAGATCCACCGCAGACTCTACCTTCATTGTGACGTTGTAATAAAAGTAACAGAATGAGGGCTTACGTCTAGTTATTCCTGAACCTGTCGAGGATTTACTGTAGGGTAGCACCATCGTAGTTCACTCATCTTTGTGCCAGCACCCCTTGAGGCCTCGTGCATAGTTCCCGTCGCCGCGGTGGAATGGTGTCACCTAATGTCATTGGTTAAAAGAACAGCCAAGGGAAACTATGGGAGAAGCATATAAACAACAGACTAACAACAATGTGCCCAATGAACCCAAAGCCAGTATGTATAATAATGCTACATGACCACGACTTGGTACCACAGGGAGTCACCCATTTCCGTTCCACACGACACACAAGACGGTCGAAGCAGATTTATTGCGGCGACGTATTAAGCAGAATATGCCAAATAGGAGACTATTAGAATGGAAGTAGCCCAGTAGCGACGTACGGTGCTCAGTGCTGGCCCATGACGAAGGAAATTGAGAAGCGCCTCAGTGTAATGGAAACGGAAATGCTATGATGGACGGCTGGAGTTACGCGTATGGACCGCGTTCGCAACGACACCATACGATAGAGGTTCGGTGTCGCCCCGATAGCCGAGAAGCTGCGGCCACGTCCTTCGCGCTAATGACGATACCCGTCCGGAAGATAGGCCTGAACCTTGAGGTCCCTGGAAAGCGGCCCAGAGGACGCCCGAAGCAACGTTGGCTAGACACGTGCACCTGGACGCCAATTCTCCCGATCAAGCATTTGATCGGGAGATTGGCGTCACTCAGAAGAGCGGACTCTGCTGCCAAGCGGGACAGACGCTGATGAAAATGATGACAGAATGGAAGTGCTCCCAGTCTATTGCTGGTTTCTGAGAGCAGAGTCGCGTGCGTGAGAGGAGAGCTCGTTAGGCCTCACAGCCTGGTGTTTCTCCTGCATTGATTAGAGTGTGGTGCGGGAATAAGGCCTTACGATGGAAATCCGGAGCGAGCGAGTCTGGAGCGAAATAGCGGGCACCTCGCCGTGGGAGCGCAAGATTATCGGCACGCGTCTTATCGCCAGGACACCGCGAGAACAGCGCCGAGGTAGATCACTCGGGAGACGAGCGAGCGACTTCGCGACATTTTCGGTGCATTGTAAAGGTCTGTCCAAGAATGCAGCACTGGAGCAAGCCTGACCTCCCATCACCTATATCGCCTGTCGTCTCGTTGATCATCGAGTTGCTCGAGCGGGCGTGAACAACGCCCTATTCGTTCCTGCTTTGTGCGAGAGTGCTCAAGTGGATCGTCTTCGCTCGAGGATGCGAAGTGCGTTATATCGTTCGTTCGGAATTTACGTGTTTTGGGGTTCCGCGCACAACTTTTTTCGGAACAGCAAAGGGTAGCTGTAATTTTGGACGTTTTCGCAGCTTGGATAGGTCGCTCTGCCCATTCTCAAGTTATCTATAATTAGAGAAAGGAAGAAAATGAGCAAAAGAAAAAAGAGTTGCTCTAAACAACGACATAGAAAAGTTCTTGAACGGGAGCCGACAAGATCCGTAAGAGGAAATCTTAAACTACGTGTACCAGTTGTAAAGTCAACTAGTTAGAACAGATTTGCTAACTTACACAACTCTCACGGAACTAAACCTGCTTCTTGTTAGATACAACGATATCATGACTATGTCCGCACATGTTTGGAGTAGAGCTATTGCTTGTTTATTTATTTACAAGTGCTACGACGCGCGTAACGGCGTGTCTCGCACTTGCGCGACTTTGCAACATCACTGACCTATGGAACGTCGTTTTCGTAAAACTTAAAATTCGCCAACATCTGGGATCTGCTGCGTACTTTGTTGGCATCAAGCCGTTCGCCACTTCCGTGCGTTCACGATAGACGTCCTCTCCGGACCGTCCAGTCACGTCATTGGTTTGTGGTGAGCAGTACTTCTGCCCTCAGGTTGCTCCTCCGCAACCGTTCTGATGCCAAACAGCTTATGTTTCCGGATATCGTTGACACGCCTTCCGAATCCGGAAGCCAGGTTCCCCCTCACTCGTTCCTTCTTACTGTATCTAATTGCTGGTCGGCCTTTATTGGTCTTCTCCCCAATGAAAAAATGAGGGAGAGTACACCGGAGTACCATATTCCTGAGATGTACATCCGTTATTGTTGTTGATGTTTTTAAATGTGATTGTAGTTGACTAATTTGTAATAGCCTTTTGTCTTTGTTTGCGTTGCATTGCTATGCGCAAACCATGTTCACGCTTTGAAAAAATAAATAAAACAAATAAAGGAGCAGGAAAGAAGGATAAGAGGCAGGAGAAGGGGAAGGTTGAACGAAAAGGGGAAGAAGATAATGAAGATGAAGAAAATTATTTCCTTAATCTAGGTGAAAATATCTGAGTAGTAGGCTTACTTAGAGTATTGGCTTGCAGCTTAAGGGATCGCATCTTAACATGGAAAGGAAGGAGTAAAACAAGTACTCATATTTTATCTGGGTTGAAGCTCCTGACACAGCAGCAAGCTCAGTAGGTACTGCCTACAGAAACTACGAGTTCAAAAGCCGATATAGGCCTAATCGGGGGGGGGGTCAATCTGACAACCCATTTTTCATTTGGGAGTAATGCCCCAAAATATGTGTGTTGCTTCGCAGGGACCCTTTACCGTACTTTTATAATTCGTGCCCAACGTCTTTATTCTTTAAGAACATCCCGCTGATGCGTGTTGTAATGTCGAAGAAGCAGACGAAACGAAAGAGTAACAAAATTCTGAAGGAAGGTTGGGTTGTGCACTATACGAATCAGATGAACATGGTGGGTGCTTTTGCCTCGAAATTTAACAGTCTCAATTTTTTTTTGTACGATTTCTGTTTTCAGAGGAAGAAGCACTATTGGAGGCTGGACACGAAGAGCTTAATTATGTACCAGGACGAGAGTTCGACACGCTATTTCAAGGTTAGCTGGAGCGTCGGAGTATTTTAAGTCGTTAGTGTGGCCCAAATGGGTAGGCGAGGAAGCATCAACTAATCAGCGCACTCACAGTACACACTATGCTGCTTGATTGGTCCAGTGTGTCCCGCTCGTCATGTCGGCCAAACGAACTACTAATACTGTTTCGACCGAATATTGTTCACCAGACTTTCAGCTTTGATAACTATTTTAACCATTGTATGGGAGTAATTTTCGATTTGTGGACATTTAGGAGATCCCGTTGAATGAGGTTTTGGATTTGAAGAACGTGGACCACGAGACGTTAAAGCGATCTCAGACGCATTTCTTCGAATTCCGCACCCAGGACTGCACGTATTACATAGGTGGGTTGGAATTACAGAAATTCTCACTGTTTTTTTTCTCAATATTTTGTTTCCATTATGTATTTCCACCAGATGGTCGATCAGTTGGGTCTGCAAGTAACTGTTTTCACTGAATTTTGAATCACAAAGAGCCATGTGTAGCGTTTTCTTTTGTAATTTTTACATCGTTTTTTCAAGATAAGTTTTTGCTTTGTTTTCTAATTTCTTTGCTTATTGTTTGATGTTTCACCTTTTCGACGGTTTTCGCTTCATCTATTGATGTGAAAGCTATTTCTACACGCTTTTTATACAATATTATTGGTCATTATATTGCTGACGACTATTATTCTTTGTTCATGTTCGAAAATTCGTTGAAATAAGAGCAGCCATAAGCCTAGTTAGTGTGCGAAAAGATAAACAATTCTATCATCAAGCTAAACTTTTTTTTTCAAACCGAGCTGGCACGTCTGAAATGGGCGCTTATACTAGGGAAGCTTTAGAAAAGCTGAAGAAATTCTTTGTTCAAAAACTGGCCTTGACTTGGACATTTCTAAGCAAGTTTGACGCAAATCTTCAAAATCAAAGCGAGCGTTTTCCGGGTTGAACTGGAGGCTCTCAGAGACAACTAAAACAATTTTCTTTTAAATAGAATTCAGCTTCATTTTCTCTGAAATTTTTTAATTTGCTTGTCTTATAAACTCAACACACTTTTCGAAATCAGATTTATTTATTTTATATGACAAGAAAACGTGCTCAAATTCGGGAAAAAAAGAAAGGCAAACAACCATGTGCAGAGAACAAAAATAAAGAAAGGAAAGCTAGCTCATAAAAAAACATTAACAAAAATATTAACAACACAAATTTTTAAAGTCTTACTTTTCAAGGAAAAACCTTTTCGGTTAAAGCGCATCGTATTTAAAATAATTTATTAATTTTTAATGCTTTTAATGCTGGAGATTTTCCAGTTCTTCTACAGCTCTGTAGCTCATCGTGATGGTCGATGCCAATTGATTGATAGCATAAATGCTATTTGCTTGCTGCTTATTCTGAACAGAAAAGTGAAGATATGACTGTTTTTCACAATTGATTTTGTTGTTTTCTGTTACCGTTAACTAGGGCGTAACTCTATGCAAAAAGAATTTCTGATATCATAGGAAAACAGTGACTTTTTGAACGGGTGCAAAAAAAGCTGTAAACGATTAGTTTTTACTGAAAAACAAAATTGTGAATTTTCAAACACTAGCTAATACATAATATATAGCTCTTACAAATATCTGAGTAACTTATTTGTAGCAGTTTCACGTCGAATTGGACACCCTTTTATGCTACCTAAAACTTTTGATATCAAAGCGAACTCTTCCAAATCGAAATGAGCTTCTTCTACATTAAACTAGGATGCTCTATAAAGGTTAGAATAATTTTTTGCTTAAGGAAAATGTTAGTATAACTTTCTATGAAGTTTTAATTTATGTGTCCAGTATGTGATCACATTGTTTGAAATTTAATAGAATTTTCATCTTTTTAGGAAAACAAGCTTGTTTTAAAGAGCAGGACGACAGCCACTTTTTAGTGCCAATTATTAGGTTGGTGCATAAGTTCTCGGACATTTGATCCCTCCTGAATTGAAAGCGCATTTTCCCGCCAAATTTCTCACATGTACCAATGCGTAAATGATCGATCGATAGAGAAAAGAAAGGGCTACAAAACTGTTCCTAACATTTACTTCTGCGTTGTTAACGTCAGCTATTAGGCTAAGCAATTCATCCCAACTGAGACGCACCATATTCGGCACGCCATGTTATTCCTGCATCAATCTGACCTCAAGGCCAACGAATCGTATCGTCGCCTGAAGGATGTTTACAACGAGAGTGTTCCTGCTCGAAGTACTGTGTACCAGTGGTTCTCGAAGTTTGCAGTTGGTGAATTCTCTGTTGAAGGTAATGAACGAGAAGGGCGCCCGATGACACTGGATTTGGATGGCCTCCGAAGTAGAGTGGAAGCGGTCCCATACCAACCCACTCGCGAACTATCAAGCACTCTTGGTGTTAGTCACTCAACAGTCGTTCGAGGATTGAAGTCGATTGGCAAGGTGTAAAGTTGGGTCGCTGGGTACCTCACGACTTGACACAACATGACATGGATCGCAGAGCCGATGTCGCTCGGTCTCTCCTTACCCTCAGACGTACCCACGGATGGCTGGACAACCTTGTCACCGGGGATGAGAAGTGGATACTCTACTCTGATTATCACCGGCGTGCACAGTGGGTTGACGCAACTGGAGAGGCAGAGGACGTTCCGAAACCCGACCTTCACGTGAAAAAGGTGATGCTATGCATTTAGTGGAACGTTCTTGGCGTAGAATACTGGGAGCTGCTGGACGAAGGGATACCAGTGACGGCAAAGGTTTACGTCAACCAACTGAGGAAGTTGAGGGCCCACCTTCAAACCACACGAGGTGAGCAACTGAAGGTGTATTTTCAACACGACAACACTAGACCGCATATTGCTAGAGTGACGGCGGCTGAGTTGGCGGACTACGGATAGACCGTTCTTTCACATCCACCTTACTCACCAGATCTCGCTCCTTCTGATTATCATTTGTTTTCAAGCCTTCAACGCTATTTGGGCGGCCAGCAATCTAGGAACCAAGAGGATGTCAAGGAGGCACTGCTCACATTTTTCGAATCACAACCGGCCACGTTTTAGAGAAAAGGCATCCGTGACTTACCAGCACGTTGGCGAAAGACAATTGATGTAAAGGGTGGTCACTTCAAATGATTTGATATTGTTGTTCGTATGTTGTGATAATAAATATTTCATGCCCCAAATGTCCGAGAACTTATGCACCAACCTAATAGGTTGCGCAGTGCCCAAAACGTCGCTATTTTTATTCGATTGACAGCAGAATTCCTGTTTACATGGAGTTTGACACCTGTTAACAAAACAACTGCAACAACTGTAAAGAACATACATATCGCTCCTCACCTTGATGGCTCTTACGGTTAGTGGCATTTGCACTATCATTCAAATAAAAGTTGCGGCGAACTTTTTGGATGCTGCTGTCTGATCTTTTAATGCGCTATACGCATGCTTTCAAGGAAAATGTTAACTGAATATTTTTCTCTAAAAATAAAAATTGTTTAAAATTATTACACTTATTGGGGCAGGTCTCAAATTTTTTTAAACACAGTTTCAAAGAAAATTATAGCACATTTTCCACAAACAAAAAATTATTCTAACCAGCATATTGAGTATGTACCTGCACCTGCCTGAAGGTCTTTTCGATTTGGAGGATTTCGTCTTGATTTAAAAATTCTTAAAGCTAGCATTGAAGAGTGTCCAATCCGACGTGAAGACGGTATACTTCGCTGGCCCTCTTGGGCAGCGATTAATTAATTTTCACAGGAAGTTTATGCGGATTTTTTGATCGAAATTTTATTGAATTTATTTTAACCTGTCGATATTGGCATTGGGGGTGTTCAGTTTGACCCAAAAGGTGTCCTATTCGATCTGAACGAAGTTCATTTCGACGTGAGAGTAGTATGTTACTGGCTTCATGCTGCAAAGTCGTGGACTACACTGACTGACTTTCTCACTACACTGACAGGCACCGCGGGTGAAGGAAAGGGTTTCAACATCCCATGGAACTCCGAATGCAGACCTGGGTATTTACAATGGATGCTGATTACGAAAAAAGAACGGGCCAGAACTCGTTAACAAGACGCATTTTGCTATTTTAACCTGCAATGTTGGAATCAGCATCCCGGCTCCATTTGTCGTTCAAAGTTCCACGAGAGATTGAAGTACTTTCTTGGTGAGAAAATACCACACTTTGAAGTTTGGAAAACGTTTGAAGTATTGCGATGAGGAGCAGCAAGGTACTGTACAAGTGCAGACCGTCGCCTTCAACTACGAAAAGCGCCAAACAGGGTTTTGCTGCGATTTCGCTTTTCAGGGTCGGTTTTTCAGTGGAGGGTGGGGGCGCACGCTTCGCTTTTTCGTTCACGAACACCACTTCCGGCAGAGATCGTCGGGCGTCACCGATTAGCTGAGTTGAAGGAGAGTGTTTCGGTGCATGGGACTCGCATTAAACTTCCAGATCTGGTTCTCTTCTCGCTCTTCTTCTTCACCACGCGCGCACCCACACCACCCCGTCCTCGTACCGGCCGCATCCCGAGCGTCGTTGCTCGTCTTCAGCGCCAACTATGTGTTGTATCCGCGGCCGCAATTCCGCGAAAACCCCCGTTTCTTGAGCTCTTCGACCTTCTGTGATTAATCAATCAAAAGAATATTGCTTTTCAATTTGCTCACTTGAAAAAGTACTAAGGTCTCCAGAAAAGTAGAATAAATAAGAGAAAATGAAGAATTCCTCATGGAACGGTTTTTTTTCTTCAGAACAGTCAATTATGTCCAAATTGCTCCGTCCAAGTTTTATGTTGTATCACATTTTTGGATGCATATAGCGCGGTCAAGAGGTGTGGTTGTCGCGTACGGCCGATACCAGGTGTATGGTTCGGATTTCCCGCCCGGTCCAACTAAACCTACCATCCCTTCAAGATCGGTGAATTGGTGCCAGATTTGTCAGAAGGGATAAAGCACTCACTTGTTCATCAGCTGGCCACCGCAGGTCACTGCATAGGTCAAATACGCTTTCGTATTGCCTCCACTGCATCCTTTAGAAGTACAGTGAATATAACAGAAGTACATAGAATGGTTTCTACGGCGTTCTTTATCCTTTTGTCCATATCAAATTTCGGTCAATGAATCTTCTTCTTCTTCTTCCACTTTTTGTTTTTGTTCTACGTCTTCCTCTTTCTCTACTACTGCCTTTTCTTCTTCTTATTTATTCTTCTTCGTCTTCTTCTTCGTTATCGTTGAACTCGTAGGTTAATGACAATGAACACCTGTTGAGTTTGCCCTCCCCTCCAGGTTTTTTTAAAAAACATTTCCGCTATCTCGTAAACAGCTAGGAAGACTTTGAGGAGCTAGACGGGTGTATTAGCGGAATATGGTAGTGGTACGTTTCTTCGGAATAGAGTTGCATTTGTTGTTTAATGATGCCATTTCATCCTTTTCTTCTTATCGGATGATTTACTCTCGTCTTTATAAGCAGTCATAATTGCCATCATCATCATCATCATCATCTTCTTCTTCGTCTCCTTTTTTCTTGTTCGAAGCTTCTTCTTTTTACCGTTCCTCTGCTTCTTTGAGTCGAGAATTCCCGCTGGAGTTCTGGACGTCAATCTTTCAGAGAATAAGACTCGACGAGCCTATCCCGTAGCTTTCCAACAGTTTCCTGCCGCAACCTCTCCACTATTTCTCCGTAGCGATCGCTTTCAAATGTGTCCCTCCACCGTCGATCCGGCCTCGCTTCGCAATCACAGTCGAACGCCCTCCCTTCTACGACACTACCTTTCGCTTTCGTGATGAATGTTGCAAGTTGTTTGGGCGCACCGCAGAAGACAGATCTTCGTAGTTTCGGTTTCCGTCGTCGCCGCTTTTGTACTCTTCATGCGACGGACTGTATTGGTGGTTTTTAAGATTCTGTACGAGACCATCTGGTCAAATCTGCTATTGAAAACGGCTTACTACAGTCCAGAGTGACCAGCTGAACGTCCTCCGCACTAGCCAAGGAGCCGGTCGTCGTTCGGTGGATCCCTCTGTTGTGTGACTCGTTCCACGTAACCGGTATCTATCCGTTCGTTTTGGAAAACTCACCGACTGTCTCAGTGTAGCAGCACGTTTGACGGAAGTCTTCGCTTCGTGCCGTTTTAGTGGAACGGAATGTATTTCATTTCGTTGATCAGTCGCTTTGCCCCTTTCCTAACGCACAGCTTCTTTCTGTTCCTAGTGCTAGTGCACTAGGCTCTTATTGACTTTCTTACTCTACTTTCTTCAACTCTCTTTATTCTGTCACTTTATAAGGTTTTTAGGGATCAAATTTACTCGATTCTCTGTGTTCTGTTAGTTTACCAAGTTCCTACTATTCTGCTTTCCTCGGCACTCTCTGTTCTAGACGAGAAAGAAGAGTCAGTGGAAGGGTTGAAGAAAACCTCATTGCACTGTAGCCTTCTTAGCCTGAGATTATTTTTTAATTCCTCGCGCCCGACCACACTCACAAGTGCTGTATTAGCCGCCATCCTCGATGCTTTTTCAAACCATCTTTACATAGCGCAAGATCTCCGCAGCTCTATGGTTCTTAGATCGAAATAAAATATATTTCTTTCTTATCCACGTCTTGCTCTAAAAATATTAGTTTGTTTTGTAAACGCGCTTCGACTAAGACTAATTAATTCGCCTATTTTATACAATTGGGCGCGTGGAGCGCAGTCGGAAGAGGCGCCGCCTGTCGCCTGCACCCGATACCAGGTCACTGGTTCGGATTTCCCGCTCAGGCCAACCAAGCTTACATTCCTCTGGGGCCGGTGAATTGATACCAGGCTTATCTGGGAAAGATAGAGAACTGATTTGTTCATCGGCTGACCACCGCAAGTCATTGTATGGCCAAATACGCATTCAATTCGCCTCCACGACATCCCGTAGAAGTAGAATGCGCTGGCGCATCTCAAAAAGGGATAGGCTAACGCCGCCCTTTGTCCTTTGTCTTTATTTTGTACAACATTTCTGTATTTTCAAATTAAATTGAGAACTATCCAGAGAAAGCTAGGCGCTTTTGAAAACAAGCACATCTTCAAATCAAAATGAGCGTCTTCCAGATGAAATCAGACTCTTTTCTAGAAACGTTATAGGTGCTTATTTTGGGGTGCTGATCACGAAACTGACATCAGTTTTTTACTTGCTTAACCTGAAAGTCAAAAATTCCCACCTTTCTACTTTCAAAGAGCTCGGTGAGCGTAAACGACATTTGGTGGCATGTTTTTGTTTAAATGTGTTGGTAATGAGAATAAAGGGTCCCACTGACGATAAATCCCAAAATGCAAGAAAACCAATACATGGAGGATTCGAACCCACAAGCATGCATCTGTGAAGCTACAGCACTCTATAGCACTACCACTACGCCAACCGACATTGGCAGGGCGTGATGAACTTTACACTCACGCGTCCACACGCTTTCTTCTCGACAAAGAAGAGCATTCCGAAAAAATCAACTATGGTTTAGGACTTCCCACACGGGCCCTACACCCTGTATAAATTGCGTCGCAAAAGCTCACCGCCAGTTTGGTGGGTCTCCTTGTAAGGTCCCTGGTTTCCCGCCTAAGCTAACCGAGTCTTTCCCCCCTCCCGGGTCTGCGAATTGGTATCTGACTTGTCTGGGAATGATAAAGCAGTTACTTCTCTGTCGGCTAGATACTTCAACTCATTTTATAGATCTAATGCGCATTCAAATCGTCTCCACGACATTCCATAGAAGCAGAAAGCGCGGCGCGTTGTACGAGGTGATTGATGAACGACTTCCTTCATCTTTTATTGAAGTTAGAACGCTGAACTCTGGTGCTTCGCTTGTCTCGCTGCTTCCCTGTCCCATAAATTAGCTCATCACTTGTTCCGTCACCCATTTCTTGTGAAGCTCTGAAGGCTAATCGGTGACGGTTGTGGTGAAGGTTGATGAATCGATGTCGGCTACATTTCGCCGCTGCTGGTTCTGCAGCAGCTAATATGGCCACCGTTATCAACGCAACTGATTTGTGTCTCTCCCTGTCGTCGAGCGGTTCCGGTCTCACTGAATTCCTTTGTTTCGCCGTAGAAAATTCGCCTCGCCTCCACAGTGAAAGAGTCGTAGAACATTCTTCACTCATTCCGCCCTCACCTTTCCTTATTTTACTTTACAAATACTAGGCTGAAAGTAAGGATAGTTCACGAGTTGCAGTTCTGCAGCTATCCAAGTCGACGCTCACGTGATGAATAGCCGATGGTCTTTGGAATGATAACGTTCTCAGAGCAAACATCATATCTGCAGTCGACACGGTTTAATTGATGTGACCATGAAGTCAGTAAACTCGATGGTACAGCTACTCGATTATTATATACAAGTGCTCCGACACGCCTAACGGCGTGTTTCGCACTTGCGCGCTTCGCGCGACTTCGTAGCATCACTGACATATGGAAAGTAGTTTTTGTGAAACATAAAATTCGCTAGCATCTAGAACCTGGTACGTGCTTTATTGGCATCAAGCCGTTCACCACTTTCGTGCATTCATCATAGACATTCTCTCCGGACCGGCCATTAATGTCATTGGGTTTGCGGTGCGCAGTACTTCTGTCCCTCAGGTTGCTCCTCCGCAACCGTTCTCATGCTCAACAGCTAGCGTTTCCAGATATCGTTGACATGTCTTCCGAAACCAGGTTCCCCCTCACTTGTTTATTCTTACTGGATTTAATTACTGGCCCGCATTTACAGGTCTTCCCTCCCCAACTTTAGTCCCTCCCCTTCCTGCTCCCAACTACTGGCCCACTTCTTTGTTTCCACTATTGACACTTACTGGTCTCTTCTTGCTGGTTTTCCCGTCGTGGCCCCTCCTCCTCCCCCTTACCGCCCTTCTCCACCACCCCATTAGTGGTCCTCCCATGCTCAAGGCACGGTTGGTGACACGTATTCAGAATCAGGAAATGCTTGCTGCGCGACGTAGGGGCCTGTTTTCTGGATCAAGAAGCTCATAAGCGCGCTGTGTCGAGTATGAAGAGGCAATGCATATGGCAGATTCTTTGTTCTCCTTATAAATTCTCTCACGGCTCCCTTTTTGTTGGTTCCCCGTCCTGGTTCCGTCTCCAGGTCCCTTCTTCAAGGTATATTCCTCCTTCCCCCCCCCCCACCTCCCCGCCCCCCCCCCGGAATCCTTCCTACTATTCTACCCCAATTAAGCAGGCCTTCCACGCTCACGACACGACGACGGCGAGCGAACGCCCATTGTGTGACATCGGTGTCACATCCTCTAAATCCGGTATCTTTTAATGGTAATGGATCCCCTTGCTGATCCTTCTTACTGTCCCCCCCCCCCCCTTATTGGTAACTCCCTACTGGTCCCTCCTTATTGCCTAAAACCTTCTTGGTGCCACCTCTTGGCCTGCTTCATTGTTCTCCCTATCGAGCCCCCTCCTCCCCCCCCCCCATCCCGATGCCTCCTCCAGGTCGCTCCCTCCTGATCGCTGTCGGTTCTCCACCCTTGAAGTCCTCCTTCTACTATTACTCTTCTCCTACTAATGGCACGAAGTCGGCTTCTGAATCTGGATACTCAGAAACGCGCGTAGGTGCTGTTGCGTTAAGCAGTAAAGGGCTGCGCTTCCCCTGCTGCAGAAACATCACACGGTCAATAGCAAACTTTGTTCCCGCTGTAGATGATGCGGCGTATCTCACTTCGGTTAGATCACTCGACCGCTCTTGCTGTGGATGATGCAGCGTACCTCACTTAGGTTAGATCACTCCACGGACAAACTCTTTCATATATAGGTGGTGATATTTATTACATGGAAATCCATGTTAGCTAACATTGTTCTAAAATTTTCTGCAACCAGCTTTTTCTGCTTCTGCCGTCTGATTCACAACCTTATCCTTCTGTAAAAGGGCCGAAAATGGAAAGTAAAGGATAAAATTCGACGCAATCACAATGACCAGCAATAGCAAAGTCAGCGCTATACCTCACCAGAGAAATCTGATACCAAATCTCCGACCCTGGAGGGACGGAAAGCTTGGTAACATCAGGAAGGACCCGAAGCAAGAACCTTGAATCAGGGTGCTCACGACAACAGGCGTCTCCTCTAAATGTACCACGACGAAAGCCGGTAGAGTAAGCAATGTAGTTATTCTGCACCAGAATCGCCAACGGCAACTGCCGTATGTTGGAGCACCGGTAGTTGTCTCGTAACCAGGGTAAATATCAAGGCTAAATTCTTCGTCAGTTTTTTCAGCTGGTAGAAGTCGTTAATACGGCCTGGTTGGCGCAAAATACCGATCAGGCTACTTCAAATAGGCGCGACACCTAGAGCGGACGTTTAGGCGACATTATGGATTAATACTATAATTCCTATTTCTGAAATGTTGTTCAACATATTCGTCTCCAAAAAATGGACGGGGCCTTTTCATGCGGGCCATATTCCTCAAGATCGTTCCCTATCAGAGCTTCACGTTTGTATTTTCGTATTCGCCATGGTTGAGCTTGAAATATACTTTCTTCATGTCGAATTGGACACATTTAAAATCATTTGAGATACTTTTTAGGTCACACTTGACATTTGAAGGCCAAATTCGGGCAAAAAATGTTCGATGTGGTTTCAAGCTGTCCAATTTGATTACTGGTTACCTTAAGGGCCTGAGAACTTGAAGAGTGCTTTAGTCGCGAATTGCCGTTAGTAAATATTTGACGACTTCGAGCATCACCATTGAAAAGCCGTCGGTTACGGAGGATTGTTGTTCAGTCACAGTAAGGTCCAGTCACGTTCCGTAGATCCAAGGGTCGTCCGCTTCGTATTTGCACGCGTTCTTTCGACCCTCTTTCCTGCTGTTGTTGCTGTTCTTCTCCAGCGTTTGTCCTTCTTCGTGATTCGGTTCGCATTCCTTGGACAATACCATTGCCTTTCCCAATCAGATGTTCGGCCGAGATGAGCAAAGTCCGAAGTCCGTATGCAATGTATACCATTTCCACGTCAAATTAGAGATTTTCATGGGAAACTTTTCAAATCAAATTGGACACTCTTTTAAGCATTGCTTGACGTCTTCGAAAGCAGTTGAACTGTTTCCAAATCGAATGACGTCTGAGCGTCTTCCAAATTAAACTAGAGGCCCATCGAGACGGTTAGAATATTTTTTGTCCAAGAAAAATTAGAATTTTTTTGAAATTTTAATATTCACCTTCCCTTATAAGTGAACACATAGTTTGAGATTGAAAAGTTCAACCTCTTGTTTATTTTATAGTTAAAGATTTCGATTATTTTTTTAAGAAGAAAAATGTTATACCCAGGTTCGAGTTTTCGTAAATTTTGGCGTGACCTCATTCAGCTACGATATATTCTTGATAAGTGTTCAACAAGATTTTTAACGACTTTATTCCATCTCAAATTTTAGAAGCTTTACTATCTTTAGAGCCGTGGGAAAATTTTTATAGAATTTCTACAGTGTGTACACCTATTGGAGAAGGTTAATTGAAAGATTTAAAAGAGAATCATACTATATTTTTTAGTCAGTTTTTACATCTTAGGATAGTCTTCAGTTTGCCGTTGGATTTCGTAAGTATACAATTTAACGTGAAAATGGTATGTACCTTTTTCACGTCAGGTTGGACACTTTTCCAATCAACTTGAACATTTTTCTGTCTATCTGCCACTGGAAACTCTTCTAAACAAGCCTAACGCATCTGAAATGAAACTGAACATCTTTCTGATTAAAACGCGTATTTTCCACATAAAACTAGAGACTCTCCGAAGAGGTTGGAACAATTTTTTGTCCAACGAAAGTTTAATGTGACTTCTTTTTAAGTTTTTTTGATTCTCCTTCCCTACAAGTAGGCACATTGTTTGAAGTTTTATAAAATTCTTATTTTTAAGGAATTAAATTTAGGAATAATAATTCAAAGCTTGTTTTAAAGAGCAGGAAGGCGGCCATTTTTAATGTCAAAATAAGAGATTGCACCGCGCTTCTTTCAAGACCTCACGGTTTTTATTCGATTGATAGCAAAATTTCTTCTTGCATAAAGTTTCACACCTGTGAGTGATAAAAATATATAAATAAGATAAAAAAAACAAGAACAAATGTAAGAAAGACTCATCTCCTAACTTCGATGTTTTATGTAAGCTAATTGTAACTAATTAATGTCACGAGCTAACCAAGTGCATGTTGCGATCTCGTCTTTTAATGAACTAAATAAATGCTGCTTTGTTGCGCTTTAAATAAAATTTAATTAACTACTATTTTCAAAAGAAAATTTTGTTATGAAATTATTAGACTCATTCATGCAGGTGAGCTAAAAAAATCAAAGAAAGTTATACCAATTTTTCCTTAAGCAAAAATTATTCTAAACATGTTGGAGTGTCTTTATTTTAAACTGTAAGAAGCTCCTTTCGAATGGGAAGAGGTTGACTTTGATTTCAGAAGGATCATGTTTCTTCAGAAGAGTGTTCAATTTGACGTGAAAGATGTCCACTTTGAAGTGAATATGGTAAATATCAAGTCAACGCTGTCGTCCTCAGAGCACTTTTCGAGCATATCGAGGTTAAGACCAGTCTCCGGAACGGCGTCGCCCTTCACTTCTACCCAAACTGGTCTTCACGAAACTGAGTAGAACCTGAAGGCCTAGTCAGCCCTAGCCTTTGTATGAAGAATGTGTGACACAGCAGTCGACGACGAGTCGATCCAGTTGCACTCGTCGTCACTGCGACGTCGGTCGTTTTGCGGTTTTCGATTCGTCGTCGATCGGCGCCGCATCGCGCCGATAAGCAGGTCGACCGACGAGCTGCTTAGCTAGCAGCTATAGCAGCTGCGGAGAGATCTATCTCATTGTTGCAGAGCTGCGGTGCGCCCGTTGATCCAACCGCTCCTTCTCACCCGAGGCGCTTTATTCACCATTCTGAACCGTTTTCCTCCACTCTCATCTCATTACTGTGACACGAGACTGTTATGCTGGCGCAAAAACAGTGGCCAATTTTAACCACTCAAATCAAGGTATATGTGGACGAAAACCCACATATACGTTGATCTACTGGTAAGTGGTTCAAATTGGCCACAATTTGGCTTGGGTGGTCCATCCTTGTTTTCGTTAATTAAGTGCTGTGAGTGATAGAAGAATTTCAAAATAAGAACGTTACGCACGGCAACATGAAAGGCTATAATTGTAGAAGTATAGGTTAGATTTTTTAGTTGTTGGAAAAATACGGGATGCACTCCACGTTCTAGTCTTGCACCTTCTTGCCTACTTCTGCTCCTACGCCTCCACCGACTGCGCTAATGGGCGCGAGTAGCGCAGTCGGAGGAGGCGCCGGCTGTCGCGTGCACCCGATACCAGGTTCTTGGTTCGGATTTTCGCTCAGGCCAACCGAGCCTTCCATCCAGGGATGAGTGGATAACAAAATTTTCAAACCCGGATAACGGATAACGGATAATTTTGCCCAAAATTGCCGGATAACGGAAAAGCGGATAACGAACAAACAACAAAAATAAAACTGGACTTAAACTGCTCTAGTTTCAACATCAGACATGGAACGCAACTGCTGTCAAATTATAAGTCCTTTCTAACGACTTTAATGGTTTTTTTTAACATAGTGCAGTCACCTTAACAAAGCCCCTTGGGATTCTCACGAAACTTCAGTAAAAGAAACGCTTCTTCATTGCCATCCAAACCGATGCCGAGTTCGAATTGCGAACCACAATTCCTTCACCAGGTTCCGCGAACTGCTATCAAACTCATCAGGGAGGACAAGTAGCAAGACCACCAAGCTGTGAAACTAAAACTGTTCTGCAAACTCTACTCTTCTGATGTTTCGCTATGATCACCTTAATTTAAGCCTGGAAAGGATGAGGAGAGAATGAGAATTTGTTCATTCAAGCACATTTTCAAAGTACGCTTTATAATTTTTCATATTTTTGCCGTTTAAAACGAATTGAAAGAACGAGAGAAAGGATGCGTAAAACAGCCCAACTAATCGTATAGAAGCATTCATAAGTCGGCCTTGGAGGGAGAGAATGTGAGACTCATTCAGCTCTTATTCACTCACATTTCCTCCATTGAACAGCAACTTGCCGGCATTTTGTAAGTTTCCATTGTTGGGTTGTTTTACTGATCAATCGTCAGATTTTCTTTTTGAATTAAGGCTGCGACCAAACAGAATGATCCTTGGATGAATGGCTCCTCCGGCGCCTCTTGACTTTTCTATGCTAAGCCGACTCAGCCGAATAAAGTCTGCATAACAATCTTGGTTTCGCAGCTTCACACGGATCGATACTCTTGTTCGACAGTATCCCAAGATCTAAGAAGAACGTGGAACGCGATGGATGAAATACCAGCTTTCTACAGGCTACCCACTACAAGCCATTGCGCAGTCCTAATGCAGAGAGATCTGAAAACTAGAAAAGCGGAAGTAGAATGTCCCTGAAAGGCAATCTTAAATTAAAATGAAGCTCCAACATGCGCAGCGGGGAATCAGTTTAGGGCAGTTCAGTTGCACTATTTAGATTTTTAATAGAGAGGTCAAGGCAGCGTGTATGCATTCTTGGTCTGCATATGGCTTGTGGTGAAAACCTCATGAAGAAATCTCATAGTAGCTCATAGTAGGTTTCATAGATATATCGTATAAATGAACGACCCTGGAAGGATGGAAGTTAGACGTCTCTCCAACTACGTCACCAGTGCCTGAAGTCACCCACCTTCTAGATTTAAATGCCCTCTATTGTTGCTCGCGAACACTTCTATGATTATGAAGCTTACACAGCTATGCAATTCCACGCCCAAACCTGGGTATCAGCCAATTTGTTGTTCGTTATCCGGCCCGAAATTGCCGGATAACGAACAACAAAACGGATAGGCCAAAACCCCCGGAAACCGGATAACGGATAACGGATAACGGATAATCCGCTCATCCCTGCTTCCATCCCTTCGGGGTCGGTGAATTGGTACCAGACTTGTCTGGGAAGAATAGAGCGCTGACTGTTCATCGGCTGGCCACCGCAAGTCATTGTATGGCCAAATACGCATTCAAATCGCCTCCACGACATCCCGTAGAAGTAGAATGCGTGGCACATCCCAAAAGAAATTGAGTAACGCCGTCCTTTATCTTTTATCCTGCTCACAAGTTGTTACATATAAACGACACAGGACGACGTTGTTCAACCCCATCGGGATCCGCCACGCATTCCACTTCTACAGGATGTCGTGGAGGACCTGAGTATGTGTTTGACATTTACAATGGCTTATGATGACCGGTCGATGAACTGTTCAGTGCTCTATTCTTCTCCGAGGAATCTGATGCGAATTCGTCGATCACGCGGGGATAGAAGGTTTGGTTGACCTGGGCGGAAAATCCGAATCGCTATCATGGAAACAGTCTACCCCTTTGCACTTTACCAGCCTGTGGTAAGGGGAATAGTAAATAATTCCACGGAAATGAAAGCAAAGAATTTTCTTGTTGATGAAAAACCGGAAGTCGTTCGTATGATTTGTTCTTCTTGACCGATGACCTTTAGGGCAGCCAACATTTTTAGGGTAGCGCTAAATAGGTTAAAGGGGAAATGATACTCAGTCTACACTTGGGATGCGCCACGCACTCTACTTCTACGGGATGTCGGCAGTTAGAATGCGTACTTGGCCTGCACAATGACTTGCAGTGGTCAGACAACGGGAGAGGGGTGGACAACGTAGTGTTTATCCTTCCCAGAAAAGTCTGTATTACGTCCTCCTTGATCCGATATTCTGATCTCTAATGAGTCGTGAATATTCTTCGGCAGAGTCATTTTACTATGGTATAGGAGCTCCTGGCGCGTGTAGCTCAGTCGGAGGAAGCGCCGGCTGTCGCGTGCACCCGATTCCAGGTTCTTGGTTCGGATTTTCGCTCAGGTCAACCAAGCCTTAAATCCCTCCGGGGTCGGCGAATTGGTACCAGACTTGTCTGGGAAGGATAAAGCGCTGGCTTGTTCATCAGCTGCTCACCTCAAGTCATTGTACGACCAAATACGCATTGAGATGGCCTTCGCGACGTCCTGTGGAAATATAATGCATGGCGCATCCCAAAAAAGATTGAGTAGCTCCGTCCTTCATCCTTTTTTCTTTCTAGGAGTAGCACTCTTTAAGAAACACATCGCACCGAATTGTACGTTTGGAAACTTGTAGGCGATAATAGTAGAAAGGATGAAATATAAGGGGTGGTGTTAACCAACTCTGTCTGGTACATGCCATGTATTCTATTTCTATGGTTTGTCGTTGAGGCAATTTGTACAATATGGCTTAGATGCGTACACAGTGACTTGCAATGTTAGCCGATGAAGAAGTCAATGTTTTGTTTTCCCATGCAAGTTTGATGCTAACTCAGCGACTACGTTGGGTTGGAACGCTTGATTTTCTGTGCGAGACCTGAACCAAGAACGTCGACACAGGGCGCTCGCGACAACCGTCACCTCATCCAACTGCGCTGCCATATGCTCTAATCGTACTTCCTTCGAAAACACCCTATAACACCGTGAAAAGCAGCACAAGACATTCTGAAACCAGAGAAGATCTACAGCGGCAGCAAGTTCAACTAACATCTTTGGCCATTAGACATGAAGATCCTCGACTAGACGTCGTGAATGTGACTAACTAGGGTTTATCCTAGTCGAAAGGGGGCATCGCTAGAAAGACGAAACAAACACTAATAGGTTAGCCCACCCATGGCTAGGAAAATGCGAAGAAAGGGCGTTTCGCAAACAAAATCATTTTGTCATCTTTTAAAGATAGCTCGCTTTAAATTTTACCGTCGTTGTCGAAGGGACTGAGTGAGTATCCTCATCCTCGCTGGTATAGCTCTACTGAGTTTTCATTTTCACTAGCTAAACGGTTTCAGTTTAGAAGTTCAACTCCAATTCCAGCAAGTAACGCTTTAAAAAGCTATAGCGTAGCCAATAGAAAAAGTACGCATTTCCTAATTTTGTTTCTGTTGTAGTTGTTGACTAAAATAAACAAATAAATAAATAAAACTTCTGGCATATTCTACACAGCATTTTAGAAGTGAATACATCTTCCACAAGTGCTTACTGAAACTCCTATCGATGGTGACAGGGTTAATCTGCGGTCCAAATAAGACCATACCTTTCAGAACATCATTATTTCTAGAAGATTAGAGGCTAGTGTTATTTAAAAAATTGTCCAGAACTCGCTGCTAGAATTGTATGTACAGTCTCCAGTTGAGGAACTCCAGCGATTGTTGAGCTCCACATTATTTGTGGAACAGCCTAATAAACAAGGCTGCGCGGTGCTTGATCCCTGTTTGCATGGTGTTCGCACTTTTCGCTTTTGCGATGACCTTTGACGTCTTGCTGAATGAAGCTTGCCAAAATGAGCCTTAATTATTCGCATTCGGTGGGTTCACAAGACAAAGTTGAATCGCTTCCATTTTCTTTGTCTTCATACTATCGGATCTCCAACCAAAGCCTCCGGCCAAAATCGTTTTTCACTTTTACGGTTATTGAATCTGTCCTATCTTCAAATCCTACTAAATTCCCTCTTCCATAACGTCTTTTTTATTTATGTACCTTAGGATGAGGTTGTACTCAAATTAGGGAATAAAATTCCTCTATTTTTCCTTCTACATATTTCCATGGCGCCACACAGGTGTCCAGCCAGACTTCTTGCTATGCAACCATGAGTTGACTGATGTCGTAGACGTGACACGACGACCTTGATTCCTTTTGTCATCAGCTTACGTCGGCTACACTCTTCTCTTCCCATGGCCTTTCTTTAGATGCGATCACTGAAATAGGACCTATTTGTCATCAGTGATTCGAAGAGACGCAAGGGGGAGGAGCGAAGGCTTTTTGCGTAGAAAAAGGAGAAGACTGAAGTTAGAAGAGCGACTTTTCCTAGTTTTCACTCTTGGACGCGTCGTAGCGTAGCCGATGGAGGCGTGGGCTGTCACGCACATCCGATTTCTGATCCTCAGTTCGTGTTTTCCGCTTAGAACAACCAAGCCTTCCATTCCTGCGGGGTTGACTCAATACAGACTTGTCCACATTCTGGCCACCGCATGTCATTCATTGTAGATACCAAATGCGGGTTCAAACTTCCTTTACGTGATCCCGCAAAGGTAGAATGCGTAGCGCATCCTAAAAGGAGCTGATCAACACCGTCATTTTTCCTTTCTCCTTCTTCATATCTAGTTTGTTTACGGAGTTTGCGTGGCGCAGTCAACAGGAGGCGCCGGATCCTTCTTACTTGGAAAGGATCAGCCTGCCCATTCGGGCTTGTCTCGGACCCATTCCAAATAAGTCTTTCATCGTTCTCATCCTCCGAGTTCTAGAAGATTTTACAATGGTACCATGCATTGGTGAGCTCGTGGAGCACAGTCGGAGGAGGCGCCGGCTGTCGCGTGCACCCGATTCGAGGTTCCTGATTCGGATTTCTCGCATAGCGCAACCAAGCCATCCATCCCTCAGTGGACGTTGAGTCGATTCCTGACCTATCTGGAAAGGACAAAACATTGACTTGTCCATCGGCTGACCACCGTAAATCATTGGATAGGCCAAATACGTATCTAAACATTTCCGCGATAGAAGTAGAACTCGTGACGCATCCCAGAAGAGATTGATCAACGCGATCCTTTATCCATATTTTTTTACGCATTGGAGTCAGGGGGAGATAAGGTATTCATTGTTCCATAAGCCCTCCACCTCAAGTCATGTTTGCCGTGTGGGTAGGGTGCATGGCGCATTCCAAAAAGGATTTGACTAACGATCAAAGCCGACTGTTGTCCAGTGCCGCCTTCTTATGTAGGCCACATTGACGACATGCACGTGAAGGTTTTTACTAGTCCGTGCTACGCCTACAATTGTGGCCCAGATTGCCACAATAGTTTGTGGCCTCCAAGTTCTTCGCCCTTTTGTGCAGAGAAACGCCCGGAGTATACGACTGCGAAATCGTATACCGGGCGTGATTACAACCGCTTGACGGGGGGTAATTAAAGGTGAACTACGCGATGACCCTGTTGCGACGAGAGATAGAGACATTCATCTGCACATGCTCTCTGATCTTCCGTTTATCATTCAAGTCTTTCCGTTTCTTGAAGCTCTTATCAGTCTCAGAAGGAAGGAAAGGAATGTGAACTTACTCCAACGATTCTCAACTAGTTCTACATGATCTTCTAGGGCATCTAACAAGGAGCACAAGGTTGGGGTTAGCTTTTGGGTCGGCCACTGGGTGTTTCGATAATGGACAAATTGCCAGCTAGTAAACCCGTTTCGATTCAGTGAACTCGAAAAAAATGGACTAACTAACCCATGAGCTAAGGAAATTCTGGCCCACATTTGGGTTACAATTGAAAAGCTTACGCGAGTTCGGTTTAAATTGAGCTCGGAAATAACCAGCACTACATAGTTGCACAGGGTCGTACCCCACAATCGTCCGTCCATGAGTTGCTAGGCGGCAAATTTTTGCCATTTTGGATCAGCAATTGCTCTGTCAAAAACGAACTTCGGCTCTGTGGTCCTTATTAGATGCCCTATAAGAGCATATAGGTCTTGCCGAGAATCATAGGAGTAGGTGCACAGAAGTTCTTATGCACTGCGTAGGACCCGCCCAGCACGGTCGCCGACAGCGTCGGCGACGTGTCGCCGAAGTATAACAAATACCTATGAGCTACTGACGCTGGTAGTGCTTTCTGCTGTCCGCTAGAATTGAAGCCTTGCCAATGTTTAGCCCGATTCGCCTGCTACTTTCGAGTTCTTCGCATTCCAAGCGCTTCCAGTGCCTGTTCGGCTATGAATCCGTGATGACAGGTTTCTATTGTTGCGAAGGTGTTCCACATGCCGATCCATCGTCGTCGCTGATGCTAACCGCCGCCCCGCTCTCGCTTGCTCATCTATTCGCATCGCGTCTGTTCATTGCGTTCACAGTATGATGCTGCTCGAATCCGGCTACCTGTGCGCCTACGATTTTCCGCTGGTGCACTTCTCAAGGCAGAAACAGGTGGTGACCAGCGTGCTGCTGAATCAGACATTCGCCGCCGTCGCCGCCGCCGACACACCATCGACGAGTCGAGGTGATTTATTGGCGTCGGTTCTTTGACAAGCAGAACGTTTCGCGGACTCACCAATGAAAAACTGAACTTATTTGTCATCGAATTCATTTTTTAAGGTAAAAATAAGCAAAAAATTGATTGAGTTCGGACATTAAGGGCTTTATGTTGGATTTTTTTCATTTTTTAAAATCTGTCGTGAGGTAGTCGCTACTGGAATGCATTTTTGCTTCTGTTTTTTGCACCCTTGCAAAATGTACTGATGTTTCACTTCATTTGCTTAAAGCTTTGAGTGGCTGGTACTGAGACTGCACGCTCTCATAAAGATGTTTTGCTGCTATAAAAGCTGCAGTGCCCTGCAGGACACGAACCATCACCACCTGGTAACCCGATAGGAATGCTCTAAACCATGTTTATTTTATAGATAGTGAGGGTTCGAGTCCCGCCTAACGGCAGAGTTTCGATCGCAATTAAACGTCGTTATGAAAGTTGATCTTTGTTCGATATTTCAAATCAATTTGGATACTTCGAATCAAATTGGATACTTTTCAAAGGAAGTTTGATTCCGTCGAAATCAGGTTGAATATCTTTCAAATCAGAGCGATCGATTAAACTGTAGACGCTCCGAAAAGGGTAAAACTATTTTTTGCATGATGAAAACGTAGTATGGTTTCATTTGAAATTTTTTATGCTCATCTGCTCAACAAGTGGACACGCTTTTTGAACTTTTACAGAATTTTTATTTTCTAACAAAAATAATAGTTTAAAACATCGTTAATGGGGGAATATTGATTTTCTTAGCGTTTATGGGAGATCGCGCCGTGCACTTGTCTAGCTCTTTGCAGTTTTCATTTGACTTTATAGTACAGTGTAGTGGCTGCTTACTCGAAACGACAGAGTAAAAATTTTAAGTGAAGGTATGTGTTTTTTTAATTTGTTTTTGTAGTACCGTTAAATGTATATTATTACCTCATGTAAACAAAATTTTTGCTATTAAGCGAAAAAATTGCGACCTTCTAGTAGACGAGTTCATTGCATAGTTTGCAATTTTAGCACTAACATCATTTTTTGATTCTTACGCTTTGAATTGAAGTTTAAATCATTATTTTTAGCTGAAAATAATAATTTTATAAATTTATAAACAGTGTCTTCACATTTGGTGCAGGTGAATTTAATAACCCAAAGAAATTCTTATTAAATTTGCCTTGAACAAGAATTTAGTTTAGCTTTCTTGGAGAATTTCTCGTTTTATCTGGAAGGCGCTCGTTTTGATTTGGATCATGTTCAATTTGACTTCAGAAGCGTTAAACTTGCTCAGAATAGTGTTGGTTAGAAAAGTGTCCAATTTGACGTAAAATTAGTATATTTTTGCTTCAGCGTTTTGACACTTTTTAAAGAGTGTTTGAGATTTGTTTAACTTGATGATGGTGTATTGGGCTGACATCCTGCCCGGAAAGCAGAAGGTGTGCGGATTCGAGTTCACTCTGGCGCAAGAGTTTTGATCGCAACTAAACATTCGTCTAACGACTTATAAGAAAACCTCAATATACCAACCGCTCTAAGCCAAAACAAAAACTGTGAAACATCATTTCCATTAGCTTGATTGAAAAGCCTTGTAGCACCTGTACAACAAGTAGCACAACAAACACAATTGCAGCAAGCAACGAACTCAGCCAATTATCCTATCGCCATTCAAATCTAGGACTCTTCCCTGTCTTACTGGCAGCCTTTCTACTCTCCTCGTGCCAGAATTCCAGAGGCTGTGGAGAAAACACTGAGAGACGGTAGATGCTGCCTCAGTGCTCTAGGTGAATGGTAGTCAGAGGCAGTCATGCCTGGAGAGTGCGATGGGTGGGGGAAAACTTTCCCGCCTGCATGCCCCTAGTCCATGGTCTTAAACTGGGTAGAACAACTATAGAACTACTAGGTCGTTGCATATGAAATAGCCGATTTTGACCCGTTTCAGGTATTATCAATAGTTTCTGAAAGCGCAGATCTGTACCTCACCGATTATAATTTTATCAAGCATTTAGATCGTCATGTGAAGGATAAAAAGTTTGGCAACCAAGATGAAGTCGAAAATAACTTATTTTTTTCAAATAACTATCCTACTTCTTTTACAAAGATAGAATGTCTCGGTTATTTCCGCGTTGGGAACGTGTATTAATTGTAAAGGGGCTTATTTCGATTAATAAAATTGCTTTCAAGCAAAGGTATGACCTGTCAAAGTTTTCAGTCAAAATCGGCCGTTTCATATGCAACGATCTGATAATATTCTGTCTATACGATACAAACGTAGCATATGAAATAGGCGCTGAATCAATTGCGTATTGAAGAGCCAGTAAACACAGTTTTCTGTTGTATTGGAGACCAATCCTTTTCATATTTATTTATTTATTGATGTCCGATATAAACAGATGTGGATGTTCAAGACAAAAATGAGACAGAAAAACTCGATTTAAACGAAAGCTCTCCTATATAGTAAACTTTATTTAATTTAATTTTATTTTATTTCATTGGTCTTAAATGAGATATACCGTTTTCCATATGCTGTCTCAGGCTCAGTTCCAGGCGAATTTAATACTGGTTAGGTACCATTTTAGTGAAACTGAATTACCTTTAGTGTGATTTTGGCAAGGGGCTGTTATTCGCACAGTAACAGATTGCCCAGTAGAGCAGATGTTTCAGTCACGTATTCTTCCGACTCCACCTAATCCACACCGCTTCAGCCGGCTCGCCTTCTGAGGTCAACTCGCTCGACTCGGCACAGTCATGGTCGGCTGCGATACAGGCGGCGTTGATGCCTGTCACACCGCAGTCCTCGATAGGAGCTCAGAAGCGAGCTAGCGATATGGCCAAGCTGAAAGTGCCAAATGAAGGTCTGTAGGTTTGGAGCTGGCAGTCGGGGATGAAGCGTTATCTCGTTCACTCGGAGTGACGTCTTTATCCAGCCTCATTCTTGAAATAGCCAACTCTTCCCTTCAAAAAGCTCATACTGTGCTTCAGGTGAGAAAGGAGGACATTTGGGTGCAGCGATTCAAAGCGAGCAGGAGTTCTCACAGTTGTATCAAATATTTGCGGAAGAGGTCTGTTCTCGTCTTGATTTATGGTCTACATTTATATACATTTTTCACACTAAGGTGCGTTGACAAGGGAATTAACCAACGCTAGTCAATCTATCATTGAAGAGCAAATATGCCAAGAAGAAGAGTAATCTAATCAGGGAGCTTTAATACAAATGCTAAACGACTTTAGTTTTTTTAGTCTTTTAGTTTGTTCTATTACTTTTTCGTTGCCGCTTTGCCCTTCTTTTCTGTGAGATCTCTCTGCGCTTCAGAAATCTGGACAGCTTCTCCAGGCTGGATGGAAGAAATAAATTTATAAGCTCTCATTTCACGAATCAGTTAATGAAGTGCGGTTCCATCCAAAGATTTGAGCGAGAAGATGGTGGTGCATTTTTCCGTGTTCTGTTGCGCTTCACGATCGTTTTTGGCACCCTGGCACCAGATTCATCAACGACTTACAGAGATTTAACGGAGAAATTACAGCCGAAATTCCTGATAACGACAACATTTCACCATACCGCCTATTGATAAACCGCATTAATTCGCGTTTTTTAAAGAATTTCGGCTGCAATTTCTTCATTAAATCTCTGTAAGTCGTTGATGAATCCGGCACCTGCTTGGCAGAGCTGGTTGGAATTTTTTCACGCCAATCTTATCCCTAATGGCCCATGGCGGATTTTCGAAATCATGGAAAGCTATGGTTGGACGTTCCATATGAAGAGGAAATTTGGCCAAAGGCTAATAGTATTTCTTAGTACCGTTTTGCGGACTGTAATTGGACGGCATGCATACCTCCTCCATTTCCTACACCATCAGGTCATTAAGAGATAAAGGACGACGTTAATAATTCGCTTATTGGATGCGCCACGCATTCTACGTCTACGCCATTTTGTAGAGTATGATGAGTCTGAAGGCGTAATCGGCCAGCCAGGGATGAAACGCTTGGTTGGCCTTTGCGGGAAACCCAAACCAAGAGCCTGGTATCGGGTAAGTGCGACAGCCGGCACCTCCTACGACTGCGCTACCGTACGAACAACAGTCAGTAGAATAAAGCAAATTCGCTCTCGCTCTGTCCCGTTTTCTAGCATTGTATACTATTTTCTCGTCTAACCTTGTACTTTCCATATCAACATGGACATTTTTTAAATTAAGCTGAACAGCCTCAAAATATAAACGGTTGTCTTTCAAATAAAGCTGGTTGATAAGGTTTTCATTTCAAACCTCATTTCTTTCTTTCTCTGAAAAATTATAATTCGTCTGTTTCAAAAGGGAGAAAACAGTGTTTGTATTCTCATGAAGTTTTTATTTTATGCTAGCGAGATACTATTTAAGCTTTTTACAAAGTTTAGAAGAACAGCACTTTTCGAATCTATCCTAGTCGGAGGGTGCATCACTAGAAAAGTGGAACAAACATGAATAGTATAGGGGGACAGGAAGTTCTAAGGAGGGCTCCTCTTTTGGGGTAGTTCATATGCCATCAGTGCAGATTTGATCATTTTCACTAGAATAAATTCTAATCTTTATGTGTATCGTAAGTGGTCGCGATAGACAGCACTTGTTCAGCACCATGGCACCTTGTCTATCTTTTTCATAGCGTGAATGCCTCTTAATTGAGGCTGTGCAGTTGCGATGTGAATGTTGTCCGCATTTTCTTTTGTTATACCACTGATTGAGGCGTGACTACGGAGAGGCAAAATGTTGGCTATCAATTAAACGAACGTCCCATCATCCTATAGAAGTGTGCACGGCGCGACGTATTCGTATGAGATCGGAAGATTGCTAGTTTTCTGCACCTTGAACCGAGGTTAAACCCGCTTTTAAAGCTATAAAAATGGAAATTTTTATGATAGTTCAAACTCTATTCAATGTTCTTACGGCTTCAAGTTATAAATTTACAGAGAATGTCAAGGAAGGTTAAATTAAATACATACGGAAATTGGCTTTAGTACGAGCCAATCAAGCCCCATTGTATGGACGTGCCATTTAGAGAGGGCATGTAGGCTGGTGCCATGGTTGACTGGGGTGTATTCGGTCATTCCTCTAACTGGTTATGATATTTACCACACTCCCATTACCCAATGCTGCGTACATTCGCGACATGTGCACAAAAATTCACGTTGAAGTTCTTGAGTCAATGAGTCCTCAGGGAGTTCTAGGCTCAGGAAGGATATCCTTTTTGAATTCATTCGCTTGGATCTCAAGAGTATCCAGTTCCAAACATGATGTGCACATATTTAACCTTGTTTCAGATTCTTGGCTCTGGTCAGTTTGGCACAGTATACGGAGGAATCCATCGAAAATCGGGTAAGCACGTCGCTGTTAAGCTGATTGACAAGCTGAAGTTTCCGCCAAACAAAGAGGATCTGCTCCGAACCGAGGTCAACATATTGCAGGTGAGTTCGTGTGCTCGTGGAGGTCTTCTGTGTCTTGCTTCTTACCAACGAGCACAGTTTAAGGAGTTCATTTTGATTGTCTCAGAAAGTGCATCATCCCGGCGTCGTCGACTTCCAGCAGATGTTGGAAACGCCGGATAGGATTTTCGTCGTTATGGAGAAGTTAAAGGTACTGCGGTGTTTTCTTTCAAAAAATTCAAAGGTTCAGGAATAGGACGGACCCACGTGGAAGATCCTGCGCAAGAAATTTCGCTTAAAGAGGTCTGATTTCAGCTGATCACTTGCTTTTAGGGCGACATGCTGGAGATGATACTATCGAGCGAGAAAGGAAGGCTCAGCGAGCGAATCACACAGTTCCTCGTTGCGCAGGTGATTTTACAGTCGATAGTATTATTTTGCGTGTCGGTCACAAAACACCTGATGCCAAAATGACTCATTGCCATAGATTCTGTTGCCGAATAGGAGATTATTTTTGCGGTGTCTAGTAGTCTTCCAGTTCCTTGTAGTTCCCATCTTTTTAGTAGTGGCTCTTTCTCTTTTTTATATTTTATATTTTTTAAATTTTATATTTATACCATTTATAATTTATTTTATTATTTCAATTTGATGTTATTACTTAATATTTTTACTGTTTGTTGTATTGGTCCAACTCATAGAAATTCATATAAGTTGACTGTTTTAACATATATAACTTTAAAAATAACAGTAAGTTTACTGTTATTTCTTCATGATATCCAAGTATATTTAACTTATGCGAAATGTTACCTCCAATGGGCCTCGAGTAGTGCAGTTGTAGGAGGTTTAGGTCGCCCGATACCAGGTTCCTGGTTCGGATTTCTCGCCCAGGCCAACAAACCTTCCCATCCCTCTGAGGTCGGCGAGCAGGGATAAAGATTCTGGGAGAGATAAAGGTTTTAAAGTCAGAAAGAAAGTATGGCCAAATGCGCATTCAAATCGTCTTCACGACATTCCGCAGAAAAGGGATTGAGTAACGCCATCATTTATCCTTTATGCCTGACCGAACGCGTCAGGCAATCTCTAGCATTGAGTCATTTTGGCAAAGTATAACGATATATTATTTTTTGAATGCTTATGCGTTCTTGCTCCTTCAGTGAATGGCTCAGAACTGTGCGCCGCTTAAATTGTCATATTTTTGAAAGTATTCATTTTATGAGAAGAATGATTCCAGCACTTGCAGCTTGTTCTTCCATGTTTTTATGACCCGTAGTTCACATTCTTTTCGAGCCCGTCTAAAAGATTTTTTAATTACTTGAAGTCTTCGCCTATTTTTTAGCGGCTCCTTCTCTCTATCATACCATTTTTATGAAATGATTTAATTAATTTTTTTAAAATTTGATTTTATTATTCAACACATTACTGTTTCATATTTACACCCTTACTATCACAACATGTTGCAACATTATTTAAAATGACCTAATGCTGGGAATGGCTCCAGGACCTAACTCCAACGCGACGTCGCGCGCTAGCCGCATGCGACGTCGCGGCGCTGAAACGCGGACGTGCGCTCGGTGACGCATGGTTAGCCGCGGAGCACGAAATGTTCTCAATGTTTAGGCTCCCAGACCACATTTCTAGCAAGGAACTTAAGATCCCACAGAATGTGGCAGGCAACAGTCTGATGTAGGACAATTGCTCCTAGAATGGGTGATAGTGACCTATTTCCGTAGTATAACCATAATTACGGGTAAAAATAGACAGAAGAAGTTGGCAAATACTGACGCTAGAAACCATCCACATTACCAGCATTCCTGTATAAACTGTCGCTGATCGTCCTATTGAAACCACTTTCATATATAATCTCCAAGAAACGTTGAAATAAGGCAAATGCGTGCCGCATGTTCCTGTAGGAAGCGTTTGTAGACGTCGGAAGCATCGGACCGCGACAACTCGTCCAATTTTGTCGCGCACCGTGCGCGACGCCAGTCGCGCGACGTTGGAGTTATGTCTGCCCCCGGCTGGGAATTCCCTTTCGGATTTTGTTTTGAATGCGTAGAATTTTTTGCTCCTTCGGGAAAGGGCTCAGAATTACTCATTGATTAATTTCACTAATGATTTTCAACTAGAATTTTCACATTAAAGGAGTAACTCTAACACCTTGACACTTGTTTCTCCGTGCTCTGTAGTTCCTTTTATTTTCGAGCCAGTCTAGTACATAGTTTTCTAGTTCCTTGTGGTTTTTCCTTGAGGCCTTTTTAGCACCTCTTTCTCTCTGTTTCTGTAAAAGTTTTATTGTTTTACAATTTGATTTCATTTATTATTAATTTAGTTTTATAACTTAACATTTAATCATTTCCTTTTTGAAATATTTGTGAAAAATTAAAAACTTTTGCAGATACTCGTGGCTCTTCGCTATCTCCACAACCAGAATATCGTGCATTGCGATCTGAAGCCGGAGAATATCCTTCTCACGTCAAACTCTGACTTTCCACAGGTTTGTTGGTACCTTGGCTCACTTCATTGTTATGTAATGACAACTGCTACCAAATAAGCCAAACGTTTTTCAACAACGACTTCATGAAGTCTCTAGGAACACCGAGCCTTTCCTCAGTTTTTAAGCAATATGCCAAACTATTTCACAACGCATTCAACGCCGGTGATAATTAGATTGTAGGATACACCACACATTCTACGTGTAGGCACTAATAATAATGAATGATTGTGCTTCATAACGGTAAAGATAAAGAAATGCGTTAATCTATTCTTCTTTGGGCCTCCCACGCATTTTGGCAGGCAGCTTGAATGCCTGTATGCTGTGAGATAGCGCAGTCGGAAAAGGTACTTGCTGTTGCGCATACTACGATCAGAGGTTCTTAGTTCGAATCCTTCCCAGACCAACGAAGCTACCCGTCCCTCCAGGCTCGTTAAGCTGGTAGTTAGATGGAGAGGGCGTGGCTTATTCCAGACAGGATTTGATTAACGCCGCCCATTACCTCTATTCTATGTTCTGACTGTACAAAACTTTTAAGAACGTTTGCTGTATCTCTACATCATCTGTGATTTCGCTGACGAAATGGTAAATATCGAGTAAATATTAGGAAAGTGTTGATTTGACTGGAGCGCACGTTAAGCAATAGAGCGCGAAATCCTCCTAGGTATGCTTGACTCTTTCGTCGTGTATATCCACCCAGCAGAATGCTCACGAGCGGGTGAATACGGCACCCCCTCTATGGGTAAGCTTCCACCGCAGCGGCCGCTGGAAGTATGAGGATAAAGGTTCGTTAGTCAGTGACGTTTGAGATGCGTCACGCATTCTATTTCTACGTGATGTCGTAGAGGCAATATTTGAACCCGCTGTTGGTCATGTTCAATGAAATGCACTGGTTAGATGCTGGGCATTGGTGTTTATTCCTCGCAGACAAGGACAGTACCAACCCACCGACCCCAGAGAGATGAGAGGCTTGGTTGGCCTGGGCGGAAGCCTAACCAATATCCTTGTATCAAAGTGCACGCGAAAGCAACCGACAGCGCTACCACGCGTCTAAATAAAAAATAAACAAACTAACAAAAAATGAGGCGCTTAAAATGACAAATAAAAATTTAGAGGATAAGGATAAAATAAATAAATAAATAAATAAAGGACAGCATTGTTAATTTTATTTTTGGATGCGCCATGCATTTTAATTCTACGAAATGTCGTTGAGGCAATGTCGTTGAATGCGTATTTGACCTATTCAATGGCTTTCGTTGGCCAGCTCTTGAATAGTCCGGGGCTTGATCCTTCCCTGACAACTCAGTGTGGCACCAATCAACCGATCCCGGAGGGTTGGAAGGCTTGGTTGGCCTGGGCGGGTCATCCGAACCAACAACCTGGTATCGGGTGCGGGCGACTGTCAGCAGATCCTCCACCGACGGTGGTGCACGCGCCCTAATAAAAGTTAAAAAATAAAGAACAATCAAACTGGATAGTTGTATCAGCTTTCCACGATCACTTTGTTTGATTCCTTTGAGTTGTCATTAAAGACCTTGAACCTAATGTAGCTTCTTCCAGGTGAAGCTGTGTGATTTTGGATTCGCACGCATCATCGGAGAGAAGTCGTTCCGACGGTCAGTGGTCGGCACCCCAGCCTATCTGGCTCCCGAAGTGCTGCGGAACAAAGGCTTCAATCGTTCTCTTGACATGTGGAGTGTCGGCGTGATAGTCTACGTCAGGTTTGCATCTTGGCATTCTCCCTCGCCCTAGGCTTGGTAGGGCTGAAAGATTTTTGCAAACTTTTCAGCCTATCGGGCACGTTTCCATTCAACGAAGACGAGGACATTCACGATCAAATCCAGAACGCCGAGTTCATGTACCCACAGAATCCGTGGAGAGAAATCGGTGACGCAGGTTAGTGGTCAGCCTACCTTTTCAGGTAGCCATTTTCTTTTTAAAGCTCTTTGAGCACCTTATTATTGCGTACTCCGGCCATTGACGAGACGAGGGTGAATACATATTTCCGATTTTCAGCGATTGAATTCATTAACGGACTACTCCAAGTGAAGATGAACAAGCGATTCACTGTCTCGAAAGCGCTGTCGCATATATGGATGCAGGTGAGCTCTGGACACTTTTAGTGGTATTTCATTCAAAAATTGTTGGGCGAGCGAGGAGTGAGCTGCTAACAATTTGTTTCCATTATTTCGGAGCCTGATGGTTGCATTTTGAGACCTCGGAGTAAAAAATTAGTTTTTTGAGCATCAAAGCCTGAATTGCGCAGTAGTCTGTGAACCATATAAATGAATACCTTTCGCAGAAACTCCAGCGTGATCAACTCCAAATATTTGTTCCTTAAAGAAGCATTAGGAATTTCTGATTGAAGAAACTGTCAATCCTTACAAGTAGCCTTCTTTTGTAATTACTCTGAACCTCTTCAAGAGCGTGTATATTTTTCCTCGCACTAAGGCAAAAAGCTCTTGAACTGGACTCTACTATGTATAGGACGAATATAAGCTTTTTATGCTTTAACAACAGCAGATTTATTATCATGGAGGCGATTTGAATGCGTATTTGGCCATGCAATGACTTGCGGTGGCCAGCCAATGAACAAGTCCTTGCTTTATCCTTCTCAGACATGTCTGGTACCAATTCACCGATCCAGGAGGGATGAAGCCTTCGTTGGCCTGGGCGGGAGATCCCAACCATGAACCTGGTATCGGGTGAACGCAACAGCTGGCACCTCCTCCGACTGCGCTACACGCGCCCATTTTTGGATCGATTTTTTTTGGATCGCGAAAGAGTATGATGGGAAAAACAAGCTTGTTGTTGTTGTAGCCAAAGCCAAGGTCCCTAATCATATCTACCTCTCGGATGGCCACTCCATATAAATGTATGAAGTCGTTAAACATGCCTTTGAAAATATAGAAAGATCGACCAGTCGATTAATATCGATCGATAAGGTTCACTCTCGCGTACAATCGGTCATTTGACTGATGTGAGGCGAATATAATGACCGCTTGGCATATTTACGAGATGCATCTATCCTAGTCGGGCGGGGGGAGGGGCACATAGCAAAAATTATGCAACCAATTGATTTGGGGCTTCCAGGAGATCTAAGAGAACAAAATGGTGCCCAATAACAGGCAAAAAACGAACAAACAAAACAAAGTAGCCGAGGCTATATGTTGTTACAGGATGTTTTGTTACGATCAAAACTCTTGCGCCAGGCGGGACTCGAACCCGCATCTTCTGCTTTCCGGGCAGCAATGTTCGCCTTACACCACCGGCGCTGTTTGACCGCACGTAACATCCGCGATATCCTCGAGGTCCGTCAGCACCCACCCGTGATACGGGGATGGGCCGGCCGCTGATATCAGCATGGAACCGGTTAAGCCGGTGGTGTAAGGCTATAGCCTCTCTATCAGCCGCTCCAGGCTTAAACAAATGTGTTAAAGCATTGTTACTAGTAAGGTCCTCAGCTTAACCGGTTTCATGCTGATATCAGCAGCCGGCCCATCCCCGTATCACGGGTGGGTGCTGACGGACCTCGAGGATATCGCGGATGTTACGTGCGGTCAAACAGCGCCGGTGGTGTAAGGCGAACATTGCTGCCCGGAAAGCAGAAGATGCGGGTTCGAGTCCCGCCTGGCGCAAGAGTTTTGATCGTAACAAAACATCCTGTAACAACATACGGCCTCTATATGAGCCGCTCCAGGCTTAAACAAATGTGTTCAAGCAAAGTAGCCGAGGTTCTGAAGACCCCTCCCCGGGGCAAAGCGCATTCAAACACTGCTGACCACCGCCTAGCATGTTATAACCCGGATCCATCACAGTGAGTGGGTACGTAACTTTGTCCGTTAACAAACGCGGCGAATCCGAATGTATTTTTTGTTTTTTCTTTGTGAATTTTGTCAGCTTAGGCCCTATTTTGTGCTCTATGTAGAAGCTGTTCAGTGAATCCCAAGTCGATTTGTTGCACAATTTTTAGTTATCCGCCCCGACTAGGATTGATTCTAAGAAACTTCATGATCGATCGATGATACTTATTTATATACACGGTTAAGCGCCTGAAGTGAACCCTTCTGGGTTCGTCCGGTTCAAAAATCCAGGAGTCGAGCTGTTTACTCTGTTGACAGTTTCCCTTAGTATCTACATCTCATGGTAGCTGGTTACTTCCAGGGCTACGATCTGTGGTCGGATCTTCGCGTGTTAGAGAAGGCCGTCGGTGAGCGTTTCCTGACGCACGAAAGCGACGACGCTCGATGGAGCGAGTTCGAGAAGAGCCACAATCTGACGCCGGTTTACGTGTGATAGCACTGAGATGAGACTTCAGACGCTCTCCCCTCCTTCATGGACGCACTTTGCATCACTGTGATTTGTTCTTCGGTTTCATTCGTGTAGTTAGGACCACATCGTGATTGTATTCGCATCCGTCGTTCTCGGCTTTCTCGCTATACTTTCAGCCGGTTACTCCAGTTTGCTGAGAGTCCTTCTAGAGAGTCCCCGTTGTTAATCGTTGTTCGTAGTGCAGAGTTGATTTGCTGTTCCTATTATGCGACACATATCGTCCTTCCGAAGGGTTTAGGCCTTTCAGATTCTTCACATGTGCTCTTCCTCTTTCTCTGATCTCATACCGACGCTCGTTCAGCTTGCAAAGTAGCGGCGACTTCAGTTTGGTGGGCTACCTTCTGTACATCCATAATACATTCCCCTGGACGGGAGGCGCGAGTGGGTGACAGCCGTTATGTTTTCTCATACGTATCGGGTCGCTGACATTGCAGTTTCCAATAGTGCCATCTTCATTTTGGGCAGGGTCTATAGTTGACTCGTTGTCACGGCGCGGTAGTATAATAACGACGTGTATCGATCGCGCGCACTGCTTAATCGATACTGACATCGCCTACACTGGTGTTTGCAGCGGTGGCCGAAGTATGAACTACGCCTAGGTGTGAAACGGTGGCGTCTGGAAGCTCTCTGCAACACCACGCTACGTGACATGCATTTACAGCATCCATTGGAAAGGATAAGAGTAACGGTTGAGGTTAGTCAATGCCCTTATGAGATGCACTATGCATTCTGCGGGATGTCTTGGGGAATGTAGTCTATGCATTATGTTGCACCAGCCTGATGACGAGCAGGTCAGCGTTTGTCTTTCGCAGACCGATCCGGTGCCAAGCCGCTGACCTCGGACGGACGTAAGGGTTGTTTCGTCTAGGTGGGAAACGAAACTCGATCTAAGAACCTCGATCCGAGATGCACGCGACGGCCGGCGCCTATTCCCATTGCGCTACCACCCGTCCATGAAATATGTAGCTACACAAATATGCAAGAGCGACCATTGAAATTGAAAAATCCAATTAAAATTTTGGAACAGTTCCGAGGCAGCCAAAGCGTTGAAAGAATGTGTCACCCCTGTTCCCTTCCCTGTCCATGAAGAGGGCATATGTCGTGTTTCTCCGTTAACGGCGTCGCTTCTAAAGCACAAATTTTAAGTGAAAAAACGATCCTCACGAAGCCCACCCGATCTTCGCTCCTGAACAGCGTCGGTACTCTGTGTTATACTAGCCATGTCCGCTGTCCAGTCGACAGAAGAGTTCTTAAGAGTGTAATATCATTCGCGTACCACACATATCAGGACTAAAACCTTCATTTCCCTGGTCGCTGTTTCATTTCTGAAATAACATGCTCGTCTTCATAGTAAGTTCGTCGTTCGTTCGCTGGTCTCAGCCGAAAAACCAGACCAACAGGAGGACGGCAGCAACCGACGTAATTGTCTCGTTGACGAGCGGGCAGTTTTCGCACCGTTCATCATCCTCGTACGAGCTTCTGTCTCCTCTTGTCTCCTCAGACCCCGATCCATGTATTGTATATGAAAAATTGTCTGCTGTGGTCCTCAAGGACATTTCTTGGCGATGATTGCCTTCCAGATCAAGCCCTTAAAGAATGCGCGCGGATTTTTTCAAGGCAAAGGACAAATCGCGTTTCTTTGTGTGACATGTATGTTTTTGTTATGTGCAGATCTGAGCGTATTGCTATGTTCCATAATGAAATTTATTGACTCCAAAGTTGTCGCAATGCCTTCAGAATTCACAATGGTTCTGTTTTTGACAATGTATGCATTTATTTCAGTTAAATTGAAATGCAAATTTTTACATTTATAATTTATATACGTTTATTTTAGCTAAATTGAAATGAACAATTAATTACGATTTTCTATTATCATCTATTTATTATATATTTTTATATAAATATACATTTACATTTATATGCATTGATTTTAGTTAAATTGAAATGAATTACGATTTTCTTTGTCTACGGAACTGCCGCCTCACTTTTACCGTATTTGCATTTAGCCAGAGCTTTGAATTTCTGCCAATGAGTGAAGAAAATCCCGCAACATTTGTGCTCTGCTGTGGGAGAACTAGTCACCGCCGGCCTAGGAGTCTTAACTTCGCTATATCTGCTCTTCAATCCGTCAGCAACAAAGCTCTCCATTACCGACTACTGACGGGTGAAAATGAAAAGCCTCTCGACTCGAGCTATCAACGGCTCGAAGCAAACTAAAATGCGTAGGCACCGCACATAATCTTCGTAAAAAGTTTATTTTCAATGAACGCTGTGCCCATCTTATCACTTCAGTGTTATCCAGTCGGTAGAGTGGTGGTGAATCAGAAGTCGTTCTGTCCGCTAGTCCTCGCCTCGTCCGCGACGTCTCCAGCACCCAAAGCAGTTCCTAAGGCTCGTCGATTAGATGTGTACATGATGCTGAAGAAGTTGCCCAAAGATGACATTCTCCGACAAGAGCAACGCGGAGATGATCGAGACCAACCCTGACTACCGCTGCTGATCCTTGCTCGAAGCTCCACACGTTCCAGACCACGGAAGAAATGACGCGGACCGGCAAAGCCGTCCTCTCCACTCGTCCAGTCGACTCCACCTGAATACGGTACTCCGCTGAAATCTCTTCGAAATCTAGTCTTAGAAGGACAAACCTGATTTGTATGCGTCGCGTTATTCTACGATATGATCGAACGGTTGAGCAGAGAGATTACCTAAAATGGCGATGGCTTTAAGCAGCAGATAAATCAGCAAACACTAAAGGGATAACACGCACCTCTTCTTTCGTACATAGTTCTGAACAGCAGAGACCGGTCAGTTTGGTGATCGAACTGTCGAGAATGCGAAATTCGACGTAAATCTGATCAGATTCTTAGGAGATTTTGTTGTCGGAGAATTTGATGCAGTTAAATGCTACGAGTTTTTGTGTTTGGTCTTGGTTTTTTATCACAGCTGTGGAATACTCTGAGGGGCGCGCTGAGACCAAAGCAGGCTCTTGAGGTCTGGCCTGTATCCGAAGAAGCCGCTGGAGGGAGCTGGATCGAGGGCATCGAGGGCGCTGGCCGAGCTTGTGCTTGTTCATGACGATCCAGGAAAACGCGTTCCTTTTGAACAGCCGTCAGTCAGTGTGTCATCCTACTGGAATCAACTTCCACCAACCCCGGAAGGCTGATGAGGATTGGTTGACCTGGGCGGGCGGAAACCGCTGAACCAGGTCACACTGGAATCGGCCGCACCAGCGACAACCGGCGGCACACCGATCCTCCGATTGCTCTCCACGCGTCGGAGTTGAGTTTGAAATAAAGGGCGCGTGAAGCGCAGTCAGAGGAGGTGTGCCAGCTGTTGCTGGTTCAACCGATTCCAGACGACCCGGTTCGGTGGTTTCCGCCCAGGCCAACCAGTCATTATTGTTGTTGTTTGTTTGTATTATTTTTTATTTATATTTATATTAACATTTTATTTTATTTAATTATTATATTTAGTTTTTAGTTTTTATTTATATTTACATTTATACTTTTATTTTTATTATTTTTATTTTTACTTTTTGTAGTTTTATTTTTTACTTTTCAACTTTTATTGAATAGTTTTTTAGCTTTTGCAGTTTTCTTTTTATTTTTGACTTTTATTTTTTAAGTTTTATTTTTTATTATTTTGTTTATTTATAGTTATATTTGTATTTTATTTTTATTTATTTCTCTGAATTTTATCTTTATTTGTAATTATATTTACATTTTCGCTTTTATTTAGATTTTGAATAAGAATAAGAATAAGAATTACCTACGTTCGCACCTGGAGCAGAAGAGGCGAGGGCAGGTGCTCGGTGTCGTCGAAGTTGTCTGCAAACGGAGTCATCAAATTAGGTCAAGCCGGGAATTGTCTCCTCGCCTACCTTTCTTGATGAAGTACGGTAGCCCGGGTGTCGCGACACTGCGTCGTCCACGAGCGAGCCGCTTATATAGCCAAGGAATGAGGTCGACATGCACTGAGGACCATGCACAAAGGAGCGCCGGAGCCCCTAGGAATGTTCTCCGCTTGGAGATTGGGTCCGCTGACCCAATGATAGCCGACAGCACCCGCTGCTTTTCGAATTCTCGCGTTGGGGCGTGTGCCTTGGCAAGGACATTATGTAGTTCAAATGCACATTAGGGTGAATGCGTGGCGCATCCCATAAAACGGTTAGTTGACGCCACCCTGGCGTCTTTAGATTTAAAAACTGCCACACTAAAGCGGCAATGGGCGGGACTGTTTGACATCTCTCTCTGCCGCGATTCACTGGACACAGTGTGCTTAGCATTGGCGAAAAAATGTTGTTAGAAACAATTGAAAAGCTCAAGAATCCAAAACTTTAGGCTTAAGGTGATAGTAAAAGTTAGGGACTAGACATTTACTGGAGAAAAATCAGCCCTGAAAATCAGTTGTAGTCCAGCTATTGTGCCGAAAGCCTATTCTCGTAGTCTAGAGGGTCAACTGAAGGCTTACGAAGTCAGATGCCTGCAGAGCGACATCTTCAGTAAGAGTGTCTTCTCCTTTCGCTGGTTCATCTCGGAAGTCACAGTGTCCGTCAAGCAGATGTGCGGTGATCTTGGGAGTACCCTATCCCGGTGGTGACCTAGGCGACACGGCGAGGTTGATCCGACAGGTGACGCCATCGATCCATTCAGTTCTAGCATTTACACTATCAATCATATAAAAATCGCGGCCTGCTCTTCGAGTTCATGGAGCGATGTGGTCTTTCAATGCTATATGATTGCTGCCTTGCTGTGCTCTGAAACAAAATTCAATTTATTATTTTTTCAACATATAAAAATTGTGTCAATTTATAACGTTTATGGGGGCTGGTAAACTAAAACATTTCAAAGAAAGATATTCCAAATTTTCCTTGAACAAAGGCAACAGGCCATCTCAGGCGCTTTTCCCATACAGCTTCCGCGAGTTTCTGGCAGCACGTCTTCTGAAAACGGACGCACGTTGCAGCACGTTGGTAACACATCTTCTGAATCCCTTCGCAATTTGGGCGACTTCTTGGGAACGACTTCCGAAAACTTGAATCCGTGTTCACTTTTCACTGATTATTTAGCACAACTTTTGAATCGAGGACTAATCGACGAGTGGTGAGTCATGGCAGATTCTCAAAACTTATTGTGAACACTATGTAATGTCTCCACGACCTACGGTACACTAACGATTGCTTCATTGAGCAACAGTACTCTACGACCTGTCCTCTGCTACGAATTCCTGCAAAGTCATACTCGAGAACTACCGCCTGCAATATCCGTGCTGTCTTCAAGGAGAATGTCGTTTACTACTCCACCCGTTGCCCGTTGGTATCAGTGGTTGGAGGACGGATTGTCTCCACTAAGATCGACTTCGCTCTGGGCGCCTCTCTTTTGCAGGAAAGCCTCAGAGCTATGCCCAATTCAACCATTCGTGAATTGACATCGACGCATTGGTGTAGTCAGAGCGCTGCCGTGAGACAGATAGAGGTCCCCAGGTACTGCAGTTTTGCTCTACTTGAACCGCACTTGCAAAAACCATTGACTACTAGCAAGGGAAGGGTCTGAAGCGTATGTCTGAACGGGTAAGCGAGTCATATAGAAAGAATCCTCACCTCTTAATTGGTATAAAAATATGTTCACTTTTTTGCCAAGTCGTTAAACCCAAGGAGTAGGGGGTCTTTAAAGTCACAATGGAATACGGCTCATCACGAGTTTTGGGGTCTCGTACGCCCGCGATGCCTCTACCGTCAAGCGGCTCGGAGCGCAGTGGATGTGGGGATGCCTCATGCGAGGAAGTCCGGAGGTTTGGTTCTTGTGCGCTGCTTAAATTTGGCATTTCGACTAACTGGTTGAGATTTGGGGGATACTGATGTCTAATCCTTTTGAGACGTTTTCTGCGTTTTCCAGCAGTACCTGTGGAGAGTACCTTTCTTGCAACTTGTTTATTACTGACCGGATTTCTATCCACAGCGTCTTCGTCAACTTCTAGTTGACGGGCTTCGAAGTCCTTGAGTATGCTGGCCACCTGTCCGGCCAGCGTGATTTATTCCCTCGAAGATTCCTTGTCTAAAGGTGGGCCATACTTTAGCGTGAGCGTGTGGATCACCACTCGACCGTCAGCGGACATTGTTGGTGTTAGGTTCTAGAAACCTTCAGCAGACCTCTGATTTCCAGGTGACAGGCAGTCATGAGGGAAAGAGTGTATCGATGCCGTTTAGCTTATTTTGTGGGATCCGCACACCTCGTTTCTCATTTGAACCACCTCCGACGTCACAACGTGGTTTCTTTAAAAATCCGAGCAGGATGTTTTTCCCGAGGCCTTTGGTCCTTGTATGGAAACAGACTATGAGGAGCCTGTAGCCTTTATACGCTACCCGTAAGGTGCCCAGTGGTGCTTTATGCACTTTGAACCTGTGTATCGCTCATGTTGAACACCACACCATTCAGCTGGAAAATTAGGCATAAAAACGTTTGAAAATGGTATAGACCTCAGAATCGCCAAATCTCAAGCAGTCAGTTGAAATGCAAAAATGCAGCAGCGTACAAGAACCAAATCCTCGACCTTCCTCCCATGAAGCAACCACACCTCCACTGCGCTCTGAGCCGCTTGCCAGCACCGTGCGCGTGCAAAACCCCAAACTCGTGATTCGCCGTATTCCATTGTAACTTTAAGGACCTCCTACTCCTTGGGTTTAACGGTTTGGCTGAAAAAAACATTTTTATACTAACTGAGTGGTGAGGATTCTCCATGTATGACTCGCTCACCCCGTTCAGACATATGCTTCAGACCCTTCCCTTGTAAGCGAAGAATCGGCTCCAAGCCAGCCGAACGCTGAGCTGCTCGAGAAGAAGGCTATTCTGTGTCCACGATGGGACGCAAAAGGGATGCCCAGATGGAAACCTAGATGGAATGGCGGAACCACAGCAACTTTGTCAGCCTACGCTTGGACCCTGGCCGATGTCGTGACTCAAAAACACCCAAAGCGGAAACATACGTATGTGCCTCCTGCGCCACAACGCATGTCTTCATGTCGAGTAGCGGAAAACTCCGAAAATGAGGCTGGGAAGTTCCACTCCAGCCACCTTACTCCACCAGGTCTGGCTCCTTCACACTATTACTTAGGATACTGACGCTGCATCTATAGGAAAAAGAGCTTGAGGACCACGACGCTAGCTGGAGAGTAGATCTCTCAAAGAAATCTCTTCACGACGTCGAAATTTTGGCGGGATGAATCGAAAGGACGACCGCAAGATGGCGAAGAATCCTAGATATGAGTTGGGACCATACCGATGACCAAAATTGTAATTTTTTGCAATTGCACCGCAATCTTGTTGCAAGCGTTTCCAATCAGCCTAATGCATACCATTTTCACGTCAAATTGGACACTCTTCTAAGCTAGCTTTATGACTTTTAAAGCCTTGGAAAAGGGCATGGCGCAATCCTATTTCATCAATAGAAACTGGCCGCCTTCCTCCTGTTTAGAACAAGCTTTAAACCGTTATTTTCCTTCAAAAAATGAAAATTTTACAATTTCAATGTGTTCACTTTTTCGGTAGGTGAATTAAAACTTTAAAAAAGTTAAACTTCGGTTCTCTTTAAACAAAAAAATTGTTCTAACCTTTTTGGAGAGTTTCTAGTTTACCTTAGAAGAAGCCCATTTCAATTTGGAATACAGGGCGCGGCAAAATTACCCGTGCACCTAAGCATTTCAAAATTTTTCCGAATTTTTCCCGAAATGTTCTCGCTTCATTCGCCTAATATGTTGGCTGAACATTCTGGAACTCATACGCACTTCAGTACAAAATGGCTAGGCGTTCCAACCTGTGAAGATCCATTATCGAACTTCATAAGGACGGCAAGCAAACGAGAGATATTGTGAGGATCCTTTCCGTGCCCCGAAGAACGGTTCAGGATACAGTAAAACGCTGCAAGGAATTGAAGATCGAAGAGGCATACAAGGAAAAGGGCGTCCCACAACGGCTACGAACCGGAAAAATGTAAAACTCGTGGGAATCCGAACGAACGCCAGAAGATCGATGCGCCAGATGGCAAAAGAAATAGGAATAAGCGAAAGATCAAAAAGGAGGATAGTCAGGGTAAAGCTCAAGAAATTCCCTTATCGTCTGCAGAAATGCCTCAGGGTGAAGCTCAAAAAATTCCCTTATCGTCTGCAGAAATGCCTCAGGGTGAAGCTCAAGAAATTCCCTTATCGTCTGCAGAAATGCCTCAGGGTGAAGCTCAAAAAATTCCCTTATCGTCTGCAGAAATGCCAACTCCTGACGGAGACTATGAAGGAGAGGAGATTGGAAAGATGCAAACGGTTGCTGCAACGATTCACGGTGGCACGCGCTCGAGACTTCGTCTTTAGCGATGAAAAGATTTTTACGTTGAATCCAGTCTTCAACTCCCAAAGTTAGAGGATTATTGGGGACTCACTTGTTGATGCCACCGAAAAAGAACGACTTCAGAAAAGTGCGAATTAGCCCCTATCCGTTATGGTTTGGGGAGGAGTCACATCTTCAGGGAAAACTCTACTTATTTTCTTCGGAGCTGGCGTGAAAACCAACGCAGCGGTTTACACTTTCATCCTGGAAAGGTTCTCATGCCGTGGGCCGATCCCCACATCGGAGAAGCCTACTACATAGCACTTTCAACAAGATTCTGCTCCAGCACACAAAGCGAAGGTGGTCCAGGACTGGTGCGCCGAGCAGCTGCCTGACTTCACCACACACGACGAATGACCCTCCAGTTGTCTGGATCTTAACCCGATAGATTATTCTGGGTATTCCGTCTTAGGGAAAAAGCTTGCTTTACAAGATACCCAAATTTGTACTCTCTTAAAGAAGTGCTTTTCAAATCCTGGGACGAGATTTATGAACCGTACCCGCGTGCCACCTACGAAGCGTTTTCGAACGTCTAAGGACTGTGTGGAGGCGGAGGATGATCATTTTGAAAACTGTTGGCTGATTTGAATTTTCATGTTTGCAGTTGATAAACTTGATAATTAGAATTGATCTGCGATGTTTGATTTCAAAATGCTATTGAATTTTCAGTGCAAGGGTAATTTTGCCGCACCCTGTAGCTCGCCTTGATTTCAAGGGTCTTACCAGGATACTATCTCAACGGTAGGTCGGAACGGCGCAAATGTTGTATATGGGCAGAACCGCCTCTCTCTGGGTAGTAACAAACTGCAGGTATCTCGACCCCAATACAACTCTGCGCAACTCAGCTGACGGGCGCGCGCGGGATGAGGGCTTGTATCGCGGCTAAGCGCAGTGCACAGGTGGCGTAGTAGGGTTTGTGTGAAGCTATAGTTATGTAACAATAGATATTTTGTGACACTAGTAAAAAGTTCCGACTCCACCGACAAGACTTCGGTCAAAAAAAATTTTTCGCTGAAACTTTGTCTAGGGGGGTTATTTGGGGTGCTGATCACGAATCTGACATCCGTTTTTCACGCTGCGGTCGGAGGCCACCCATACCGTTAACAAGGGTGGTCCAGGCAGGGTCACCGTTTCCGCTGAAACTTCGTCTAGGGGGTTATTTGGGGTGCTGATCACGAATCTGACATTCGTTTTTCACGATTCTGCCTCTACCTGCCGTCATCGGCAGAAACTTTAAGAATGTAATCCTGTGCCTTCCTGTATCTATATTATTCAGCCGAATCGTGGAAAACGAATGTCAGATTCGTGATCAGCACCCCAAATAACCCCCCTAGACAAAGTTTCAGCGAAAATTTTTTTTTGACCGAAGTCTTGTCGGTGGAGTCGGAACTTTTTACTAGTGCCACAAAATATCTATCGTTACATAACTATAGCTTCACACAAAATAGGCTTAAAATAAGTGACACACAGAAGTGAACATTTTAGCTAATCTGTAGTTTGAAACATATGTTATATGTAAACATGCTCTATAACACACTATAATACTCCTAGGTGGATTACCTATATGATAAACATGGATTTTGTTAGGCTACCTTAGAAGAGTGTCCAATTTGAGGTGAAAAGTGTCCAAATTGATTTGAAAAGTGTTTATTTCGACGTGAAAATACGTTAGTATAAGTACTCTTTACCGTTTTTCTTAAGCCTAGAACGACTGATATAGAGGTTTAGAAGGATATTTGGTCACGATTAAAAGCTTGCTGCAGGAGGGCCACAGAGATGGGGTTCTCCAACCCTCGATGCTTTGCTGGCGCTATTGCAGACCTTTTAACCATTAAACAAATGCGAAAACTGTTTTAATCATCCAAAAAGCCGCCTTGGCCTTGCAGCTCAGGTTGCTTGCACTACAACATGCAGCACTACAGCGTGTTCGGTCTTGAGGGTTTTATTAGGTTGTCCCATAAGTCCCCGCCGTTTTTTCAACGATTCACTGCAGATTTCGCGGCGGTCTCTTGTATAAGCGCTACAAAGCCTTTGAGAGAGAATGATTTGCTCTATCAGAACATGTATTGCATTTCTTTTTTCATCCTGAATTTTGTCAATTATTAGCCTGGTAAAGTGAAAAGTGAAAAAGTGAAAAAGTAGCCATTTGCGCACTTGTTCTCTCCGCTTAGGTTTGTAATTTTTTCTACAAGAATATGTGTTGGTCCTACTTTCTCACTTGCCCTTTATTGATTTTTAGGCCATCAAATTGGGAATTCCGACTTTCCCGTCGGAATTTTTACCAAAACACCGGTTCTGTGGTTGAACTCTTTTGCTTGGTGTCATATGTCGTTTGGAAGAGGATGTCTGGCTCAGTAAGAATTTGTGTCGCGTTTATCGGCTCACGCTGATTTCTGTCGAATATCAACAACTGAAGAAGGAGAAGGAGTCGTTGGTGAAGACGATTCTTCTCTTTTTGGCATTTTGTTAATATTCAAAAGAAATCAATAAACGCGACACATATTCTTATAGAGCGAGACATTTTCTTTCGAATGACGTATAACTCTCTCCCAAAAAGTCCACAGAACAGGAGCTATCGGCAAAAATAACCATCCTCCTTCGGGCGTCCCAATTTGATGACCTAAAACTCAATAAAGGACAAATGAGCAAATAGCACTAACACATATTCTTATAGCACAGAACATTGTCTTCCAAACGCTATTAAAAAACTGCGCAAAAAATTACAAACCTAAGCGTAGAGAACAAGTGCGCAAACGGCTACTTCTTCACTTTTTCACTTTTCACTTCAACGACCTAAAAATTGACAAAATTCATGATGATGAAAGAAATGCAATAAACCTTCCCATAGAGAAGATCATTCTCTTTCGAAAGCTATGCAGCGCTATGCAGGAGACCGACGGCAAAATCTGCAGTGAATCGTTGAAAAAAACGGCGAAGACTTATGGGACAACCTAATACTTCCTTGCAAGTGATATTCCCGATCCAACCATTTCTGAGCTACAGTTCGTCATTATAAGGGGATTGTGAATCCCAAGCCTTTCCAGCTCTACAACGCTTTTCTTCGTTGTAGAAGAGCCGGCTCTTATTGGAGATATTTAAGAATCCAGGTGGGGAATCACTTTCTTCTGCAGTAAAATTGCACGGTTTGTTTCTGCACCTCTGACGCTGATTTTTGACACCTAAATGAAGTCGAAATTCTTCGTGAAAGTCTTGAATGGAAGATATGACGCTCTTCGTGTCCCTAGAGCGAGCGTGATGCATTGGAGCACACTGGCACACGACAGGAACGAATCGAGACGTTGCTGGCGCCCGCACCGAGCATGTCTAACGGGATGACAGGTGAAAGGAACGCTTCCAGAACTCGTACGTTGTTGCTTCAGAGAAAGGGCTCCGAATGTTTTCGAGAGATAACCACTCCCGCCAAGGCAACACCACCAATTTCGTGGAGAAATTCGGAGGTGTCCACCATGCCAATGGAAAATTCGTCATAAATTATGGCCTGTCTTCTGAAGCGACGCTGTTCTCGACGGGCGTCATGAGAAGGCGATCCAGTTCAGCTTTCACATAACAGACCGGTGTCTCGTAGACGATTCCAGCAGCTCGTACACATCGATGCTAGCTGGACGCCATCTCGGCGACTCCGGCTTCTTGTGATCCCTTCTTCGCTCGCCTGATCTCACCGGGTGGTTAGAGAAGCCTTGTGCAATCGCTTGCGCTAACTGGTTGTAGTAATCTATCGTGGTATCCATGCGTCCACTTACTGGTTCGCTTGACAAGAATTATGCTTCCTTCAGCTCTTGCCTCCATCTCGTTCCTTTCTTCGCACTTTCACCACGTTGAAGTGATCCTCATTCCCGAATGCCGTTAAACGCCTACAAAATTTGTACTTGAACGAAGTAGGCAAAACAGATGACTATGAGATGCACATGTGGTCGTTATTAGCTAAACGATTTTATTATTGGGCGTGTGGTTGGAGCGGTGAAGACTCCGAGTGTCAAATGCACCCTATTCCAGGTTTTTGGTTTGGATCCAGCTTAAGCCAACTAAGCTTTCCATCATTCCGTTGTCGATAAGTTGCTACCAGACTTGTCTAAGAAGGGCAAAATACTGACTCGCCCACCAACTGGCCACAGCAAGTTATTGTTTAAGCTAAATACGCGTTCAAACTACCTCATGAGATCGTGTAGAAGTAGGATACAGGGCTCATTCTGCAGTGAGATTGAATAAGTCCTGCTGTTCTTTATTACTTATTATTTATTTATCACTTGACTTCACTTCTGCAGTTACTCTGGAGACGCTGATCATGCTTATTCATTAACCTTTTCGTGAGTAAACAACACTCCGGGCTCGAGCATCATGATGAAAAACGACCCCTGAAACGTGAAAACGTTCAGTATGGTGAAGCTTTGTGCGCAGATATAAACATGGAACAATTTACATAGTCACCATAAGACGTCATTCCTGCGGCTGGTATAATCCATCGCTTCGGGTTCGGTTATTTGGTACTTAGGCTTGACCAGGATAAAGAAAATACTGACCTCTCCATAACTCAGCTATTGTCACGGTATTTATTTATCTTGATCGGTTTCTTATCATTACAAGAAAAGCAGTATAGGAGATGTTCAGAAGGCGATTCATAAGCCTGTACATATTAGGTTGTAACGAATTAAATGGCACGGCTCGCGCCATTTTTTGGCGCGTCTTTACGCGTTTGATCAAGAACAATCCGTAACATGTGGCATATCATTTAGAAGCGCAAAATTTGCTCTACCGGTGAGTACCAAATTTTCTATGTAAAAGTGGGAAAACTTTAGAGTTTTATTGACTTTTTTGCAGATGGACAAAAGGGTAATCCGAGGCATTTACTTGTATGAATTCAAGCTGGGCACTACAGCTAAGGAGGCAGACGAGAAGATCAACGCCGCATTCGGTCAAGGATGTTCCACAATTCGGACGCGTATCGTTGGTATCAGAAGTTCCGGAATGGAGATGAGAGCTTGGAAGAACATGAAGGTCGTGGGAGGCATAGTGATGTTGATGAGGACAAGTTTAGAGATGTGGTGGAGTAGGATCCACACAAAGATACCAGGGAGATAGCGAAGGTTCTTGGCGTCAGTCACAACACAGCTGCCCGGCATCTGAAGGAAATTGGAAAGACCAAAAAGCTGGAAAGATGGGTGCCTCACGAGCTGTCTGAGGAGCAAAGAAACCGACGATATGAGATCTCGTCCGCACTGCTTCTACGGAACGAAACGGACCCATTCCTTGATCGCATCGTAACCTGTGACGAGAAATGGATAATGTACGACAACAGGCGACGATCGGCACAGTGGGTGGACAGCGGTGAGAGCCCCAAGGTTTTTGCGAAGCCGGAATTGCACCAAAAGAAGGTAATGGTGACAGTATGGTGGTGTTCGCTGGGAATTATTCACCACAGCTTCCCCCCTCCCGGTGAATCCATCACGGCAGAGAAGTACTGCATTGAAATTGAAGAAATGATGAAAAAATTGAAGGATAACCGGCCGGCCTTGGTAAACCGAAGGCGAGTTCTCCTTCTGCTGCTCGTCCCCATGTAGCACGAATGGCGTTGCAGAATTGAATGAGCTGAGCATTGAAACTCTACCACATCCTCCGTTTTCTCCCGACCTCTCCCCAACAGACTACCATTTCTTCAAGCATCTTGGCGACTTCTTGGTAGGGGAAATATTCAAATACCAACAGGATGCCGAAAGTGCCTTCGAAGATTTAGTCAATTCCAGAACTTCTGATTTTTACGCTACTGGGATAAAAAAGCTTGTGTCACGTTGGCAAAGATGTGTAGAATCAGAAGGTTTTTATTTCTATTAATAAACTTGCCTACAAGCCGAGATATCAACTGTTTAAATTTACAGTGGTTCAGTGCCATTTATTTCGTTACAACCTAATATTAACCGACGACCACTCCTCAGGCTAGACTTCGGTAGACCTTAACACTTCAGGCTGTCCACACGAGAAGACTAAGCTTCACGCTTCCGCTGCAGCCGAAGCGGAATCATGTCATTAATGGTCCGATTCCAAAGTTGTGACAACGGGATTTTCTCGCAGGTCTCTGCAGTTATGTCGGTATCCAACGGGACTATCTAGATTTTTTCCTTTGGTCAAGATCGAAAAATTAAATTTTTGAAACGCACTGCAGAATGCATGGTCCATCCCAAAATTGATAGTTTCGCCGTCCTTGATCCTTTTACTTTGCTGTTGGACGCATGGTAGCATATCGGGAGAAGAGGTCTGACGTGGCGTGCTCCCGATTCCAGTTTCTAGGTTTGAATGTCCCTCCGAGTGCAACCAAATCGTCCGTCCTTCTGGAGTGGAGCAATTGGTATCAAACTTGCCTGATGGTGAGATGAGTAAAATACTGATTTGCCAATCGGCTGGAAACCACACGTTCTTGTGTTTGCCAAATAGGCATTCAAATACCCTCTGCGATATCCCGAAGAAGTAGAATGTGTGGTGCCTCTTACAGACAGTTAACTAACTCAGTTCTCTACTCTTATAAATTATTTGGCAGTCTAGACATCCATCGTCTGAAAAATGGACGCACCTCCTAATAAGAGATCTCAAAAGCAGACCGGACGTTTTAGCAAAAAGTTGTTGCATTGTTCGTGTAGGGCAACTTTGATGAAGCCCTGCTAAATAGCAAGATCCGGTCACGTTTTTCGTTTCCTACCATTCCAATCTCTCCTTAGCGAATGTATAGGCGACAGCATTCACATTGAATACTAGGAAGTTGTTGTTTCAGCTCCAATTAAAAAGTTCCTTATCCTTGTTTGAAAACAATAATAATTCCAACAGCCGAAAACAATAAGTCGATTTACAAGAATAAGCATGCTACCGAAACTTGGAAATTTCCAAACTTTAGTGCGAAGCGTGCAGAGATCCATATCCTTCCCCTTCTTCTCCTCCTCCTCCTAAGCGTTTCCTCCCGCACAGTCGAAGGGTCCGCTGTTCTTGTAATCCATCGCCACCTCCTCTTGATGACGGCCTTCCATCGTTTCCTTGGAGTTCCTCTAGGACGATGCCTCGAAGTCTGAACCATCTTATGGGGCGGTTTTTTGGTCTTCTGAGGGTGTGTCCATACCACCTCAGGCGTTGATCCCTTGTCTGCAGCTGAATCGGGGCTGTCTTCATCACTGCCCTGACATCCTTTCCGCATCCTGTCCCGACGGCTCCATTCGCATGGCCACCTCATTTCTGCATCGTGCACCTGCCGCTCCTGTGATTTACGCAGGGCGCAGCACCCAATGGGGAGACCTGACTACCATTTTGTAGAACATGCCTTTGAGTACCCTTAAGCATATACGGTCGCAAAGGATTCCCGTCGACTCTCTCCACTTGATCCCGACTACATTTATCTGTCCGGTAACCTCCTGGTCCACACTTTCATCCCCGGATGGGTCACTTCCGAGGTAACGGAATTCTTTTTCCTTCTTGATCGCCTCTCCTTGGCGGTCTAGTATCGATCCAGTGCACTTCTCAGAGCTGACGAACTACGTCTTCTTGACGTTGTGCAGCAGGCCGTTGTCCACAAGGTCCCTCTGGCCTAGCTGTGTCTTCTCCTCCAACTCCTCCCGGCTGTCGGCTACTAGGGCCATATCGTCCGCGTGGAGGATCGTTGCGATTGTGAGAAGGCCTTCTTCATTCACTCATTCACTAAACATTCGAGTCTCAGCAGGAAGAGGAACGAACTCAGAGCCGACCGCTGGTGTACTCCCATTGTGATGTCCACCTTCTTTGCGGAGTTCGGCGCTTTCGTGCTTTCGCACTTGCACAGACGTTTGGGGCACCCCTTCCTGGAAGGGATTTCCAGAGCGCGGGCAGGAGTAGCCGGTCGTAGGTTTTTTCTAGGTCCAGAAATGTCAGGAAGCAGGGCTTTCCTTTCTCCCGATACTTCTCCATCACCTGGCGAGCAATGAAAGTAAGGTCTGTGGTGGACCTTTTTGGCATGAAGTCGCACTGCTCCTGGTAGGTGGGTATCATTTCCCTCAGCCTCGAGTCGAGCAGGCAATCGTAGACCTTCATCGTGTGCGAGGTAAGTTTGATGCCTTGATAGTTGGAACACTCGGAAGCGTACCCCTTCCGTTCGAAGATGGGAACTGTGATGCTGTTCTCCAGTCATCCCGCACCTTGTGCTGAGATCCATATAGTGATGAAGAATCGAAAGACAAGGTTGTACATAGTACGCTTCCACTTTGCTTGCTGACCCTTAAGTTTGTTTCCGCTGCTTCCTAATTTTATACGAGGCTGCACAAGGCTGCTCAGGCTTCTATTCTATTATTATACCACTCTATAAGCCTTTCGAAGAAAAGTCTTATCGGCGAGTTTTTCATTCAGTTGTATATGTTCACTTCGATCCAGTTCTAGGCGACTTTCTACGTCAATGCGACTTTTATTTCCGTTACTGGTGTCGTGGCTAACAACGGTGAGTGTTTGTCATCGGCTACTATAATGTTTCAATAAATGAATAGTTTTGTAATTCGACTGCTTCCTTAAAGCGTCTAATCGGTCTCGGAATGTCACCTTACAAAAGAACTTCAGTAATGCGGAAAAAGAGAAACGAGACACACTGCTGGTATAGAAAGCACAAATATTATATGCTTAATAGAGATACTCATGCGTAGTTGACCCTTCGTAATTTATGCCATACATACAATAGATCTAAGTTATTTCGAGTTTACCAATATTTCGAACGCACTTTTTGAGACATGGTGCACGTTTATCTATTACATTTTCTCGAATTTCTTAATATTTGGTCGGGTTAGCTAAAGCTGCCATGAGCAGTATCACCATCTTATACAGATTCTACGATCGAGGTGAACACTTATACGGATGGACGTAACGATAGATATTAGCTCTTCTATACAGAATGCCCCAAAGAAATCTATGCACTGTTTGAAAAGTGATGACCTGGCTGCCAGTAAGGGCCTGTAGAAGTTTAAAGCTCACATGAATGCGGAAGAAAATTGAAATGTTCTGTCATGTAAGAGGTGGGGATTTTGTTACGCCTTTGTCTCATTTCTTGGATTTTACATTCTACTGATTGTGTTTCGCCTGAATACGTACCGATCCTTCATATGAGCATCGTATTGGCAGGTATCTTCACATTCCTCGGCTGGACGACGTGGGTTGATTCCGGCGGCGTTGAGGAAGAAGCTGTGTGAGAAGGACTACCTTCTATTCGTGTGTCGACCTGCAGAGGTTGTTTTCCTACATTAACTATATAGCCTTGAACAACAGATGCCTTCGCTAAAAGAGCCGCGTTTGTCGTCAATTTGTTTCTGTTGTAAAACCTTAGTTCAAGAAAGCTATTCTTTAAAAAAGTGTGTTACTCTCATTGAACTGAACATGACGGATAAACGAAGATGCATCAAACCGTATCGATGAGTTTGCGTAAAATTTGAGCATTGAAGTAGAAATGAGGGCTTAGATACATGTGTCCGGTGATGCAAATGAAGTCATTTACAGCCTCTAAAGGCTACTGATGTCGACGACAACTACTCTAAATGGTCGATCTGCGACTACCACCCTGAGCTCCTACTCTGCCGCTGGCACAACAAACCAATCCCTCCGGTAGACGAAAGCGTAGCTCAGTCGTCTTCAGAGGACTCTGACGAGAATCCATTCGCAGTTGAACCTGACCTGACGGCATTCGATATGAGCAAGGTTGTTGATGGCGAACGTGTCCTTAAGTTTCAATACTCTGCTTTATAATAGAAGAAAGATATTGGCGCTTTAAGGCAATTGTGCCTGGCCTACCGTCTTCAAAGTCCACGAAACCGTCCAAGGACAAGGACGATCAGAACATGCTACAAGCAACGACGCGCTACCTCCACCAACCAGTCTCAGCGCCAGTGACGAAGCCACGCCAGGTAGCCATGTTTTCCAGCAGTTTTTGAATCAATAACGTTTTTTTCACGTTGACTTATCGATTTTTTGAATCAGAACTATTTTATCTAGCTGCCTCAACAATCAATTAGAGGGATCTTTCGCTTTGTTTCGGGACGTTCCTTTTGTGAAATTCAATGAATTCCATATGTTCTTCGTCGAAAAAATACTTGTTTTAATGTGCACTAGATGTAGGGAGGACCCCAAAAAACCCATCAGAGGGTAGGCGTGGAGAGGAAGTCACTGATTGGCTGGATAGTGATCTCCATGGTGATTACATTAACACTCGGACCAAGCTCACTTTTTGTCCCATCAGAAGCATTCCAGAGCACATGTAGCGAAGACGTACCGCAGGAGTGCGGAAACGTGCCGTACCTAATAGTAACTACGGCAGCTAATCATACACCGGCTCAGCTTCAGCCATCGGCGGGCACATTATTGGCTACCGCAATTACGATAGGAGCAAAACGATAGGAGCTATACCACACTCTCGCGATGCGTCTTCGCCACATCTTTGCTTGTACCCACCCAATATTCAGTAGTAATCTACCACTATACATATAATTGAGTTAGCTGCCCGTACTGAAGATGGTTAGAAACCTGCGTGAGATACGCCACATCGAACCCTGTGCGGAGAAAATGTGCCTTTCACCATGGGATGCTGCTGCAGTCGAGGAAGCGCAGCCTTCTCCTGCTTGACACGGCGGCATCTGCGCGCGTTTCTGAGCGTCCACGATAATGGTCACCGACGTCTGTCATGAGCATGGGAGGACCACCAAGGTAGTGGTGGAGAAGGAAAGTAAGGAAGACCTCTAGGGTGGACCAGGAGAGCTATCAGGTAGGAAAATAACAACCTAAAGGAGGCACCAGGACGGGGAATTCAGCAAGAAGAGACCAGTAAGGGGGGGGGGGGGCAATAATAGGAAAAAGGAAATGGGCCAGGAGACCAGGAAGGTGGGGGATGGGAGGGGGAAGGGGTAGACCAGTGAACGCGGACCAGCAATTAGATCCAGTAAGAAGAAACGAGTGAGGTAAACCTGCCTTCAGACATGTCAACGATATCTGGAAACGCTAGCTGTTGAGCATGAGAACGGTTGCGGAGGAGCAACCTAAGGGGAGAAGTATGCGCAGCACAAACCAATGACGTTAATGGCCGGTCCGGAGAGAATGTCTATGATGAACGCACGGAAGTGGTGAACGGCTTGATGCCGATAAAGTATACAGCAGATCCTAGATGTTAGGAAATTTTTAGTTTTACAAGAACTACCTTCCGTAGGTCAGTGATGTTGCAAAGTCGCGCGAAGTACGCAAGTACGAGACAAGCCGTTAGGCGTGTCGGAGCTTGCGGCGGGAATGTTGTACGCCATTACGCCACCGGAAACGAACGCAATCTCTATATCAGCCAACTGAGGCCTAAAGAAAATGACCTGAATTATTTCTATCAGGACTGTCAGCTCCACTAGTTGATATCAGCGGCCGGCTCAACCCGAAATGTAAGTGCTGATGGGTCGCACGAGATGTGGATGCTGCATTCAGTCAAACAGCGCCGGTGGTGTAATGGCGTAGAGCATTCCCGCGCGAAGGAACAGAAGGAGCGGGCTCTATTCCCGCCCGGCACTAGAGTTTTGATCGCAGAAAAGCATCGTTGCAACAGCTCACAACCAGCCACTTGAGGCTTAGGGAAAATGAATTGAATGAAAAAATTAAAACAAAGTCGCTCAATTTTAAGCCACAACCTCCACGATACGATGGGAAACTGAGCAGTGAGCACGAAACGGCGGTGAGCTATGCAGCCAAGCGGAAAGAGATGTCGGACGAAGAGAAATTCGACGAGAACATCATGGTAGCCAGCGAGGACGTGTTCGGCTAGACCGCTAGGATGTGTTGTAGTCATATGTACGTGTAGAAATAAGGAACTTGGTAGGGTAAAGTGGCAATTTATTCATTTCTTTGACCATATTTTACGTGTGTTGTTTTATGATTTGTAAGCATTAATCTAGCGATTGCAGTGTGATAATAACTATGAGTCTTCATGTTAAATGCACTTTGCTAAGGCTCACGTCCTACTTAAGTTGCGTGTATTATTATTTGTTGTTTCTTCAAGGACAATTAGCTTTTTCTAAGAAATTATTGCATACGCTCATTTTAAAGGACGACGCAGTCTCTCTTGTATAGTTGAGTAAAAGTTTCGAATAAAATAAGAAACACGACAATACTTTTGAAAACGGAATAGGTCGCTCCCATTTTTCTGTTACAATTTCATAGCGCCTCTATTTAACAGCTTTTTTATCCCTTCAACAGTCCCTTCAACACCCGCTGAAAGAGAGCCGTCACCGACTGGATTCCGCGGGATGTAAACGCCCACCAACGCGTTGGTCGGACTTCTTCTTTGAAGCCCTGAACGAACGATATGACGCTCTTCGTGCCCCTCGAGCGAGGAGGATCCATTGGAGCACTCTAGCAAGCGACAGGGACGAATGGAGACGCTTCTGGCGCACGCAGCGACTTGATGATCAACAGGACGACGGATACTGGCTAGACATACATTAACAAGACAATCATTTGGGATCTATCCTAGTCGAGAGGGGCCATGGCTAAGGCGTCAGTTGCGTCCAGTATCCCACGACAAGACACCACATTCTCTGAGTTTCTATGGGTGCCATCGTGTCATTTTTAGCAGCTTCAGCTCTGGGAGAAAATCGAGAAAAAAATTAAGAGGCAAATTACCTTAAACTCATTCGTCCTCCGACTAGGATAGATCCATTCATTTGCGTTCTCATGTAGTAGACTACAACGCGGTTTTCGTCTAGGCTAAAATTCCTCAAATTCGCCCCCTTTTTGAACCACCCGAATAAATTAAAGAAATTCGTTCTAAGGTTGAGCAGCCAATCAATCAATTAACCGCGCCAGTAATACTTCACGTGTGGCATGAGAGCGTGGTAGTGCACTCAGAGGAGGCACCTTCTGTCGCGTATGCCCGATTCCAGGCTCTTGGTTGGGATTTCCCGCTTAGTCCAACCAAGCCTTCGAGGTTGGCGAATCGCTCCCAGACTTGTATTGGAAGGATGAAGCTCTGGCTTGTTCATCTGCTAACCATCTCAGGTTTGCAGGCCATATACGCATGCACCCATTCATTCACCGTCGTAGTTATTCTGGCTCCTTTGCGTTCTACTTGAAGTTGCTGAATAGTGCAGTTATCATGAAGCCGTCATTAGCCGCTATTTTCCGTCGGAATTAGTCATAAAGGCTTAATAGTTTAGCATCTTTCTAATTGATTTTATTTATTTTTGTTCTTCGCTCTTATTTGTTTAGCTAATGACGCGTTGCAGAGTTCTAGGTGGTCTTACATAGAATGGATAGAACACTGACTTGTCCATTGGCGGACCACCGCAAGTGTCACGGTATAGTGGCCACCGCCTCTGTAAGCCACGCCCCTACATGGGTTGGAACGTTGGCAGTCTTCCTAACTGCATTTCTTGCTACATGGTTGTTGTGTGTAGTAATAATAAAAGTTTGTAAAACCTCGCTCCCAGGCAGGAGCGTGACACAAGTTATAGTAATAAAGTTTCTTCTACGACACTACTAAAGTTATAATGCGTGGCGCATCCCAAAAGTATTGACTAGCTCGTCCCGTATCTTTTTCTTATTATACCAGGCTTTTGTCCAGCATTTCGGGAGATTTTCAGCGAATTCTCCGAGTTTCGTGGTGTCGCACACAGCTTGTTTTCGTTGATGAAACAGCCAGAGCAGAGCGGCAGCGGCTGCCGTCGTTGCCTCCGGCCGCGACGGCACCGGCGATGTTGGCCGGCGCTGTAAAGAACGTGGGGGCGTCGCCGGGAGCACAATCAATCCATTGAGCACCGCCACCCAACACTTTGCCAACATATGCTCAGCCTTGTTCTCCGGCTTTAAGTCCTTATCTTAGCGCACTATTAAGCACTACACTTTCCTGAAGTATGTTCCTCTACTGATGAGTCCTTTGTCACTTTTCCTTTGCTTGAAATAACCTTGTTACTGTAGTTATTCTACTGTGTTTAAGTAGGGACGTCTAAAAACTTGCCTCAACGACTCTCATCAAGTCCTTCATGGTCCTGTGTGGGCATCTAGGAAAGAGGTGAGAGCACAATAGTGAAGTTCGTTTTGCCGGCGGCAACTGGACGGCCAAAAATGGCAAAAATTATTCGCCTAGGAACTCTTGAACGAGAGGTTGGGGGCAGTATCCTCACCGTGCAACTAGTGCTGGCCATTTCGCCGCGTTCCCTTTAAATCGAATTCGTACTCGCTGTTCAATTGTAACCCAAATGTGGGTAAGAATTTATTTAGCGCACGGGTTAAATCGGTGGTCTCCATTCCTCTCGAGCCAGCTGCAAGTGGAAATGAAGTCGAAAGGCAAGAATATTCTATGGAATGTGTGTGTTCGATGTATGGCTATGCTGAAGACGTTCACCTCCAATGACATCGGTAACATGTGGTCCCTTCAGCTAGGATTTCACCATACCAAGATTGTAGTTTACACCCCTAATGTTCAGGCCAGATTTATAACACCCGTATCTACTACTTAGTCACTTGTCGTACCGTCGATCAATGGTTTACTTGACTGACGTATTCTTTCAAGCTTGTGGCCAGAATAGAATAGTGAGTTCTTCTCATTCGAAAGTTATTCTCTCGTTTTGGAATCACACGAAGAAGTGGAACCACACTCCTGTTTTACTGGCTTCCAGCAGATTCTTATCGAAAATGGCTGTTGTCCAACGGAGTCGTAGCGGCTGAATTTTGACGAGCTGATCCCGGAGCAGCAGCTTTAAGCATGTTCATCTTATTTCGGAGTCTCAACTTTCGAAGGTGGAATGTACTAAAGAGTGAAGGAGTCGAATACGTAGATCGACCTATTTTTAAGCGATATTAGCTTCGTCCAGACTCGGCACACATGTTGTTGGATCACCTGGAAATGTTCGTTCCGATGAACGCTTATGGGGCATCTGGAACTCTTTCATCCCGAGAGTCTTCGTGAGACAAAACGAAATTCTACGCCTTCCTCAACCAGCATTTCCCGACCAGTGCTCAAAGTATGTCATCTGCAAGGTCTAATGTCACGGATCTCAACCATGCGACGCTCAACCTCACTCGCTTATGATGCAGGACTCGTCACAAAATTAGTTAAATTTCGAAAGGAATGACTGATTATTCCCCGTTTTTATTCCAAAATCGGACGAGTGGTAGTGCACCCATGAGAGGCACCTGCTGTCGCATGCGTCCAAGTCCAATTTACAAGTTCGGAGCCTAGGCCGCCAGAGCTTTCCCTCCGGGGTCGGTGACTTGGTACCAGGCTCGACTGGCAGGAATGAAATACTGACATGGCCATCGCCTTAAGTCATGCCACATACGCTTACAAAATTGCATCCACGACATTGCGCAGAAGTAGAATGCGTAGCGCATTCCAAAAAGGATTGACTAGCGACATCTGTTATCCCTTATCCTTCATTTAAAAATGGAATTAACGGAGAAGCCTGGTTTGAACAAGTTAGAAGGCAAGTTTGAGATTGAGGCAGTTCTTGAAACAATCTCTGTTCTTTTTTGTTTCTCTAATTCATCTTCCATGAAAAGCGGAACGATATCGTTGCTTATGTTATGATTCTTTCCCCTTCTCGCCGGCGTTCAACATGCAGAGCATTGAAGACCATGTGATTGATAAGGGAGCGAGACAGTTTCAGAAAAGAAGTCAAAAAGTCGTTGCGGTCGGTGTTCTCTTAAGGTAGAACTTATGGATAGAATAGAAACTCCCCGATTATCGCGCTCATGCTCCAAACAACAAGCCCAGAATGTACGTCAACAAGCCCAGTATGTACGTCTAGCTGCTGCAAAATTTTTTCGCATCTCTCGCTCGGTGTTCCTACGAGGAAATCTGACCTAGCCCAAGGCGTTGACAGGCGTTCTTGTGTTCGTTTGCCACTAGTACTTCGCCACCAGTCTCTTCGAGCATATATCTCAGATACACCCTTTCCGACGAGTTGACCCGAAGCATGGTTTGTCGGATCAGCCGTCATCAGTGGAGTTCGGAGCCACAGCTACCTTCATTTGCACACACTTCGCTGGCTGTAATCCATTCTCTATTCATTCTTCTCCCGGCAGCTACTAGCGAAGAAAAAGAAAAGAGCTATAGGGAAGACTGTATGTAGGACCAGATGTTCTTCGTTATCCTCACTTCTTCGGCCAGGATTGATCGACAATACTGATCGACACACCTCCATCGTCTTTTTCTTAAGAGTCTCTTCCGCATCGCAGCTGGGTCTGCTCTTCTGGTGTCGCGACGCCACCTTTCCCGATCCTGTACTTGATCATCGTGGACGGCAGTTACTTTCATTTTCATGTGTAACGTTTCGGACCAGCGCTGCTTTGGGCGTCCTCTAGGTCGCTTTCCTGACAACTTCATCAGCATAAAGCAACGTCTTACGTCTTGTTAGCGAACGGTTTCTGAAGATCTTGTGTGATGGGAACCATGATGACAATAAACAGGAGCAGAGAAAGCGCAGAACTCTGGTGCACCCCTACACAGATGGGGAACTCCATTGAGATTCAAGCTGCAGCTTGAATTCGACTTTTTGGAAAAGATGGGAGTAATCGCGCCTACCCTACGAGTTCTTTAAGTTTGTCGCGCTGTGGTAGTGCGTACCATATTACCACCATATTACTTCACGCGGTGCGCGGGTCAAAGGTATTGTTCAGGTCGAGAAAGGCGATATGCACCGGCTTCTGTTTCTCGCGATGCTTCTCCATCAGGAGGCAGGCGGCGTGTATAGCATCAATGCTCCTACAACCAGATACAGAAACGCACTGGTTTTCGGAGAGCTTGACGATTTCACGAATTTGTCTGTAGTGGATTCGCTCAAGGATCTTCATGCAGTGCGGAGTGCATCTTAATATTTGTTATTCATTGTGTCCTCTTATCACTTGTGGTCCCTTGATCGTCGAGTTGCTCGAGCGGATGCCAACAACGTCTCCATTCGCTCCTATCTCGTACCGGCGTGCTCCAACGGATCCTCCTCGCTCACGAAGAGTGCCATACCGTTCGTTCTGAGATTTCACGAATAAGTCAGCCTAACGCGTTGGTAGGGATTCTGATATTGTGGTTTTTTGAAATCTCGCGGAATCGTGATGGAGTCTGCTCTCGTCCAGAGGGTGTCTGCGGAACGCATTACGCGGCTGGCCCATCTAATTTTCGAGGACTTGGCTCATGCGACAGCGTCTCTGGTCCTGGAACGTCGATGGAGCTAGGAACTCCGGATGCCTTCTCTTAATTGCGTCAATCGCGGCATTCCGAGCATAGTCCTCTCGACTCCACGGTGCAAGACGCTTATTGCATGTTCATCCTGGTTTCGTATAGCCCAGGTCTTTGACGCATATGTTAGAGCAGTAAGAACGGTAGAGTTGAATAGGTGGGGACGGAGTCGGACGTTCTCTTCGACGCCTTGAAAGCTCCCCAAGGCGCTCGTTTCCTCTTGCCCGCCCAGCTCTGGCCCCATGTCGTTGGCCATGTTGACTTCAGGACCCAGATAGGTTCCATTTCATCTACAATCCAACGTTCCCACATGCGCGATCGAAGTAGGCAAGCAATCTCTTCGCTAGGCTAACGCAAACGAAGATGGTGGAGTTGGTAGCCGGCCATCTTCACTCGTACGCCTTCCAATGCTAGATCGGCTAGATCGCGCATGACGCTTTGGAGGTGGTGTTAAGGAGCTTCCGATATAGCTATCGACTCATGAGATGGTATTCGTCCGTCTTTAACTTTTGTAACGGGCGATTATGGCGCAGCAGCTAGAGGCGCCGGGCCACGAATCGCAATTCAAGGTTCGTGCTTCGCTCAGATCACCCAAGCTATCCATCCCTCCTGGTCGTTAAAATGGTACCAGGTTTATCTGGTTGGGATTAAAGCACTGATGTGTTCATAGGCTAGCTACCGTAAGCCATTATATGGGCCAAATGGCATTTAAATTGTCTCCACAAGATGCCTTAAAAGTGAAGTACATGGAGCATTCCAAGGCTCGTACTTCACCCTTTATTTTTTATTCATGAAGAAACATTTTTGTAAATTTTTGCGATTGGAAAGGTCCTGTACTCCTTCATAGTCGTAGTGCACACTGAATCTACATGTGGTGAAGATACGAGAGGCGCATACATACAGCAGAAATCGGGAGCGTGTGCTCTTTATTGATTTCGGGTTCGATTCTATGAGCATGCAAGTGGAGCAGCTCGTGAAACGTAGGCTCAAACACCGTGTTCATATCTTAGAGGAAGATGGCTTACAAATTTTTCTTAAATAAGTGATAGCACATTTTTCTGAGAGAATTTTTGACCTTCTTAGAGAGATGACTTTTTAAAAAGACCTGTCTGCTTTAATGTGGAAGACACTTGTTTTGATATGGAAGCGGTTCAGTTTGGATTCAGAAGTGTCCAGTTTACCTTGGAACGTGTCAGTTAGGTATGAAACGCCATGGGGCAGTTAGTTCTTAGTCCCTAATTCTTCTCCAGTTTTTCAACCTAAATTTTCTTCGTTTAGGTAAGAAACAGCCCAGAAAATGATTGGAAAATACGCCTTAGATGTGCTTTACCCAAATGTGTGTCACCTTTTTGAATAATAATGATTGAGTACCAAATCCTGCCAGTGCCAATTTTTTCAAGGATCGAGGTGATCATGCTGGACATACTGGCTTTGAAACAGTTTCTTGTTTCCAGACGACTCTCTAATATTTAGTATCATATTTTCCGAGTGTGCTATATTTTTGCGTTTTTATTTTTTTTTAAACCTTTGCCCTGCCCGTTACCGTGGTCAACGACATTGCTTGAAAATCAGAAGCTTGCTATTTCAGATGGTTCGCATCACCACAGAAGGTGACTATGTTCCGTGGTATTCACGACGGGCATGTCCGGTGTTCTGCTACCCCTGCGTGCCGGCCTACATGGGCATCTGGAAGGCTAGGTTTGTCGGTTTTCTCGGTACATGTCGCGAAGATACATGGCATTGGGAGGTGCAACATACCAGCCCATCACAGCAAAGCACAACACCGACCGTACCCACTCCAGGTAGTCAGGGTAGCGAACGACCACGCCCTCTTCGATTGGGATGCCCACTCGACGGGGTCTGATTGGCCGGCGCGTTCCCACCTCCCAATGTATGCATCTTCTCAACATTTTTTTCACCTTTGATCTAGACTTCATGTTTAGCGGATGCAGTGGTTGAAATGTCCGGTCACTTTGAGAAGTCCTCAAACTAGAATCGCTTCGACGATGAGATCAAATTTTATTGAGTACTTGATTTTAACTGAAAGTGCAGCATGTTGTTGCCTTTTTGTCCAGAACATTTTCATAGTGGTAAAATGTTTTAGCTGAAAGGAAAAATGCTTTTTGCATTTACAAACTGGTTCGAGCGCCTTTTAACTTGCGTTTTTACTTACCTATAGAATCGGGGAGCATAAATATTTGCACAATTTTCACGACAAAGCTGTGCGAGAGGCATTGAGTGATTTGAGGCCATATGTGGTGTAGCCCAGTCCCTTTTCTTGATTTGCTCAAACCTACGAAATTCGATAAATACTGGATTTTTGGCCTTATAGGGAATAAATCACCTTGCGTTTCCGAACAACTTTAATGAGTTGTAGCTCCAAAATATTTCCGTACTCTTTTCAAACAGGACACCTCGAGAAATAAAGCAGACATTTTTCAAACTGTACTAGACTGTATTGGAAACTTAATTAGACATGGTCCAAAAAGTCAAAATTATCATCAAACTTTTAAAGAAAACTTTGGCACCTTCACGACTCTAGAGGTTGATGAGAGGTCGAAAACTTAGCCGAAATATTCACGGTGCTGAGCAAGAATCTAAAGAATCAACAGAATATGGTAACAGCGGGCGAACAAGGCTGTCGGTCAGAGTCATAATAAGCGACTTCGTTTACCGTTGTTTTAAAATTGAATGTAACATTCGTGATCAGCATAAAATATGACCTCCATAGACGACGCTTGAGCGAAGTCAGTGACTATGATCCCTACAGCATTACTCACCCCTGTCTGGCGTAATCTACGGAAGTCGATCGCAGTAAAATGTAGAAAAAATAAAATATAGTGAAGGCATAAATGGCTACGCTGTTTGAATAAACACAAAATCCTTAGCTTGCAACAACAAACAATATTTTTGTTTCATACCTAGGCGCTGAGAAGCAAAGAATTTGCTGTTGTGTTATAAAGAGTGATTGCGGTGCGTACTCCTTCTATACGCCAGATTGCCTATTAGAATGGTAGTGTAAATACTGATCACAAATATATAACATTAGAAACATCAGAAACACTTGCCGTACAACAAACATTTCCTAATTCTTCTCTGCGTATTATCAGTAGAGCAGACTTTACACCATCAATCAGATGAACATTGCAGTATTACGGACAAGTGCACGGCGCACTTTTGTCACACAAAAGGTATCTGTTCCGGAGCAACTTAAAATGGACCTAAAAATATCGCTTTGTCCGTGTGATAGGAGCTTTATGCACATTCAAAAGCGTGCAGGTTTTTCAAAGCCATCGGTGTAGATGATTTTTCCATACAAAATTTCTTGCCGTTATTAAAAGCATTCTTTAGGTATTCAATTAAGTCTGTATTAATTTATATGTAGAGTTCTACATTTAAAAATGTGCAGAATAGAATGAAACACATCCTTTAAAAAATTGTATACAATAATATCATGAATTTATACATTTTCATGTCAAATTGGACACTTCTAAACAAACTTGATGTTTCTAAAATCAAAGTGAATGTCTTTAGTTTTAAATAGGATTTTTTATAAACTCTTCAAAATTGTTAGAATTCATTTTTATCCCAGGAAAGCTTGGTATAACTTTCGTTGGAATTTTTTGAATCAGCTTCCCGAATGAGCGTAAGTTTTATAAAAGTTTTATTTTTCGAGAAAAGTGAATTAAATTTTATTTCAACGCGCAAAAAACGACAATCATATAGTGTGTGAAGTGATAAGATTGCGCCATGCACTTAAAAATCTTGACGTGATTTTTATTTGATTGATACTGTAAACTGCTTAAACGAAACATCAATGTGAAGATATGTGTGTCCTTTACAGTTATTTTTGTGATATTGTTTAGACCTGTAAAACTTCATCCAAACAGAATTATTGCTATCAATCGAATAAAAATCGTTTGGACTAGAGCATGGCGCAAGAACTTATTTTGGTACTAAAAACGGACGCTTTCCTGTCATTCAGGGCAAGCCTTATATCATTATTCTTCCTCAACAAATGATAATGTCATAAAATTTCAAACAATGCAGCACTTAATATTAGGTTGACAACTAATTTCGTGGACTCTCAAGACTCTTCAGCAAAAGTATTTATTAACAAATAACTAATGACATTCTTTAATTAAAATAAGATCTCTCGGAACGCAGAAGTGCTTCCCATATATCAGGTAGCTGGTCTATCCCACGGCCATAGAATTATTGTGCTTTTAAGGCCAAGAATCTTTGGAGGTGCATTTTGACCCGGTCCACATTATTAAATCGTCTTCCAACCAAGAAGTACTGCACCGAACAAAAGATGTGGTAGTCGCTCAGCGCAAGGTCTGGGCTGTAAGGTGGATGAGTTTGACGCTCCCAGTCAAGGTCTTCTATTTTTTGAGGCGTCCGGTTCGCTACGTTCCTTCCGTTTGGTGGTGTCAAGAAGATATTAACTTCTGGGAACTCGTCAAGAACGGTTTGACTAGCACCTTTATAGCACGCTGCAGCACTTCTTGGTTGGAGGACGACTTATTAATGTGGACCATGTCAAAATGCACCTCCAAGGATTCTTGGCTGCAAAAGCACAAGAATTCTACAGCTGTGGGATAGGCGAGGCAGCTGATAAATGGGAAGCAGTCCCGCGTTCCAACAGATCTTACTTTGGTTGAAAAGTGTTATTTGTTATTTGTTTATGAACACTTTTGTTGAACGCGCTTGAGAGTCCACGAAATTAGTTGCCAACCTAATAGGTGAATTAAAGTTTTGCCAAATTTTCCTCTACCAAAAAATTATCCTAACCTTTCCGGAAGGTCTAGTTTAATGTGGAAGGAGCTCGTTTTTGATTTGGAAGATGTTCAGCCTGATTACAAAAGTGTTAGACTTGTTTAGAATAGTGTTCAATTTTACCTTGAAATTGCATATATGATACAATATTTTCAATAGAGCTATTTGATTATTTCTTGCAGCCTCAGCGCAACCAAAAGAAGGCCGTCAAACCTGCATTTTGACATGTTGGGGTACTAGGACTTTGCTCTTCTGAAAAAAACGTATTTGAACGACAATCTTCACTACCCTCTCTAAGAAAAGCCTGAAGCAAACTCATGTCAATTGTTGGTGGAGTTTAGCGATTATTTCGAGTTTTTTTTCAGGAAATGCGTTTTGTTTCTGGGTACAATACTGTTCTTCATTGGTGTCATCATTCTTCTAGCCATGCTTCTCACGTGCATAGCTGTTGAGTGCTCCAACATGTGAGTACTTTATTCATACCAAAAATTTTATTACTATTGCTATTTTACGAATATTTATCTAAAAATATCGTTTGTAAAAAGTGATAATTCCGAGCTCTAGCTAGTAGAGGCTTTCCCAATATATGTGAGCCAGAAAATTGATCGGTATCGATCGTACAATCTATGAAACTGCCAACCATTATCGATTCGCCAACTTAAAGTGTGTCTTCAAAGCGGAATTTGAGAAGCAAGGCTGAGACAGGTTGATGAAGGGTTTCATCAGTGATTGTGGTTTAGTGCTGGAGCGCTGATACCACTTGCACTCATCTTACTTATCGTCGGAATCCTCCTCTTCCACTGTGGATGGGCGGCACATCTTCTCGACGACAGCGGTCAGATACCGATTAAGTGAGTTGGAGCTGATGTGCTTGTTGTTCATTGTCTTTTTTATGTAAATACTTCATTGTTTACTGTTTCCCTTAGGAAAACTGTTACGACCACCACAACCACGTACGAAGACCCAGAAAGCGATATGGCCGAACAGCGATTACTTGAGTCGGCCTACACATGTCCTGTGCCGGAGGTGAGTGTCGCTGACATCCGTCGAACCTCGAGAAGGGTATTCGTTGCACTTTCAACGCTGTTAATAGCACTTTAACGCCTGCTTTTTGTCGAGCATAGCCGCTCCGCGAGCGACTATTTTTAAACAAGCGATTCCCAGAATCGACCACGCATCTTGAGGACATCTGGGGTGAGGAAAACATAAACACCTATATTTATCTCAGTCGAAAGGGCTTACTTCAAAGTTTGAGTCCGAGGCGATGCTGCAACGTATTGATATTACTCAGACAAATTCTCTTGTCCTGTTGCGATTTGACAATCAGAAGCACAGACAAGGATTCGAAGCAAAGGCATATACATACCAGTTTCACGTTAAATTAGACAACTTTCAGATCAAATTGGACAATCTTACAGGCAAAACTGATGGGTTTGAAATTACCCTTAACGTTTTCCAATTAAAGGTTATCGTCCTTCAGAGTCGAGGCTTTTTGAAAAGCCTAGAATATTTGTTTGCGGAAGAAACTTTAGGCTGACTTTTCTTCTGAAATTTTAAAACTCATCTGCTCCAATTGGTGAAGACACTGTTTGAAATGTTCTTAAAATTTAGGATTTTCAGGAACAGTCAAGGATTTGTTTCGAAGTGTAGGAAGGCGACAAATTCATGCTGCTAAGAGAAGAGATTGGGCCATGCTCTCATCGAGAATGGACGACTTTAGTCTGATTGATGACAAAAATTCTAATTGCGTGGAACTACACGCATCTCAACGGTACAGCAAAAACATTTTTGTAACAGATATATCTTCACTTCTCAAGCTCAGGTAAACTGCTCTTACACATTCAATCAATCAAATAAGGATCAAACATGGTAGGGGAGTGCATTTTGTAATATCTTCCTTAAACATCCTTAAACGTTTTTGCCCTTTTGTGCTCTAGAATGAGCTTAAGATCACATTTTAAAAAATGAGCACTCTATAAAATTTAGGCAGCTCGATCACTTGTTCGAGCAGGTCGATTTGCAAATTTCAAGCAAACTCACGCTAAGTTTTCCTTAGACAAGGAGTTTCTGTGTAATGTTTGAGAAGCTTATTTTGAATTGAGAGCGGTTCATTGTGATTTCAAAAGCGTCAAGCTTGTCCGGAATGGTGCCCATTTCGATTGAAGAGGGCCTAATTTAACATGGAAATGGTAAAAATAGCTCCACCGCTTCCCTTTGGAGCACGTTCGGTACAGGCTGTGGAAGCAATTACTCGTTCCGTTCAGTCGCTCGTAAGCCATTTGATAATCAGCTGGTCCCCTTTATTTTTGAGCCTTGTTGTTGTTGTTTTTTAATTAGCGCTGGCTGCATTGCTTCAAATTTCTTTACAACAATCTATCCCTAATGGGGCGACTTCACCTTCACACAATTGTATCAAATCCCTTCCTCTGGTAGTGCATGGTGGACAAATAAAAATATATAGGTTTTCACGGACAACAAGGTAAATTTTTTCAGAACATTGTAGAAAACTTTGTGGATGTGCAAGGAGAAGAATTTTCCAAATATTCGGAGGATTGTCCACTAGAAACTGTTATGTTTTACAAGGGTTTACACAACCCTACGTTAGGCCAGTAGTGAAATCGTATACCACTGTTTTTTCGCCGCAGAAAAATAAAGGCATAAAACTGTTGAAAAGTGCAAATTAGATTTACTCGAAGGACCTTCGTTCAGTACAAAGGTTTCTTTTATTCACGCATTCTCAATCCTAGAATTCGAAAGAAGTTTCTGGACCTCCATACTCTCATTTCACGCAGAAATGTAGATGACGTTCGGAACGTTTTCAGAATCTTCTCAGGAATATTTGGAATCAACACCACAAATTTTTACAAACTTGCTCCTTCTAAAACATGAAGTAACAGCTGGAAATAGTACATGCTAGGTCAAGAACCAACATTCGAGCTTAATCAATCGCTGTAAAAATGGAATCAAAGTATTAGAACTTAAAAAATAAAACTCACCCCTCCGCCAAAAACCTTGAGATCTTCAAAAAATGTTAAAATGCTCTTCTTTAGTACTATATGCATCTCAACCGCCAAGCCTATGGATTTGCCAGTGTTTATGTTGTTTCAGATAGTTCTGGTTGTTTGCTTCAAGTAATATTACTATTACTATCATTATGTTTTGTAGAATGGTGCCAAGTGGGTGGTGTCTGATGCACAAGGTAAATTATCTTAAAGCGGGTAAGTTAGATCAGCCAGACCCCAGAGATCCTTCCACTGTCTTGGAACACTCACAGAAATCTTGTTTATGTGAGTGCTCCACGACATGAGCAATCTTGGAGCGGACACCAGCCCGCTAAGTACTTGTAGAAGCTCAGTTTTTGTTGTTGTTGTGAATGCGCCCCAATAAGGCTCTATCTGCTCAGCATCAGCTAATGCTGATACACCGCTGGTATGCGGATACACCGCGACGATCGTCGAGTATTTTCGATCGGGCGAGTTACCCAGGATGTGGCGGGTAAGGCTTAAGACAAATGCCTCATCGTGAGTGCGTCTACCGATGATATCTCGCATACCCGCTGGCAAACCCGCTGGTGATCTGGGGCCGGATTCATCAACGACTAACCCGCGGGTATAGGGGTAGAGATACCTACGATGAAGCCTGCGTCTCTGTCTTGTACCTTATCTCTACCTGACTCTTATCTTATCCCTACCCCTTATACCCCGCATACCCACGGGTTTAATTGTTCATGAGTCCGGCACCTGGTCGCAGATTTCCGGCGCAGCGATAAATTCTGATGTCATCCAAAGCAAAGTAAGCATTTCTCAAAAACAGAGACACTTACACTGAGTGGTGCAAGTGAAGGGCGCTAGGCCGAACCGATGAAGAGAACTGATACAATTATCACTTTTCAGGTGAAGCAGGGATACTGGCAGTTTGACGAGCATGAGTCTTGGCAGGCCGTAGCAAATCCTTATCCCATCCAGTATGTCTAGTACAACGTCTGTTCCACATTCCACTCCTGCCACGCTAATTTGATCCTTCATTCCAGGCACACACTGAAGCACTGCCTGGAACGACAGCCTTACTGAGAAACGACGTCTTCTTTTCCAATTTCTCCGATGTGCATTTATGAACACGATTTATCAAAAGGTTACAACTGCTGAGTAGATGTAATCTGCATAGTAGCCTGTAATAATACTGCTTCGCCATTGAATAGCAATAAAAACCGTTCGAACAAGCATTTTCGTTTTGCAATGGCTACCAACACTTTACCGCCCTAACGAGTGAAGTAACCAGTCCATAACTTCTTGGGGGCATAAAGATAAACAACACCTTCGTGTCCAATATTGATAAACAAGAAATGTCAGGTGGTACCTATGTTCATGCCAATCATTAGGAGTTTGGATTTCACCCCTATAATGGAGAGGTTCGGAAGGTGGCGATGTCCGTTCCTCCACGTGGTGCCACTGGAAACTGCTCGCTTTGTGAGCTAAGCTAAGCACGGACATTCGAATGCAGGCGACAGGCCCTTGTGACAGGCCGGCCTACGAAGACCCATGTCACATCACATGGTGTATGAATAGTCATGTTTCTCGAGATTGTGCTACGGCGTCCGCGGGAGCCGACGCGCACTCGCAGAGCCCGGCGAGTGTGAGAAGTATGCGAGGGTCCCTGATGCGAGGACGGCATCGGGGGGCAACTGAGCTAGTCCGAAAGTCCCGTAGCGTAGGCAGGACCCGCGTAGCAACGCTGAATGTGGGTACGTTAACGGGCCGCTCGTGCGAGTTGGTTGAAGCACTGGAGCGTAGAAGAGTTGATTTCTGTGCGGTGCAGGAGACGAGGTGGTCCTGAGGCAAGTCAAGGGACATAGGACGTGGCTTCAAGGCCGTTCTATGTGGAAGTCCCAGGACCACCAGTGGTGTCGGAATTATCGTCTCCGAACGATTTTGTGACTCGACTGTAAGCGTCGAACGCAATGACGATCGGTTGATGAAGATCGTTGTCGCCGCGAAGGAGCGACTCTATCACTTCTTCTCTGCGTATGCTCCGCAGAGTGGCTGCCCCGATCAAGCCAAGGAAGAGTTTTGGAGCCTGCTTGATGAGAAGACAGCAGAGGTACCGCCGAAAGATGTCGTCATAGTCGCTGGTGACCTTAATGGGCACGTAGGTGCTGCGAAGGACGGGTACAGCTATCATGGTGGTTTCGGATACAGGTCTCGTAACGCCGATGGTGAGCGCATTCTTGAGTATGCGGAATCGCATAATCTCACCATTGTGAACACCGTTTTCCGAAAACGCGACTCCCACCTTATCTCATACTATAGTGGGAGCTCCAAGTCTCAGATAGACTTTGTCCTTGTCAAGGATCGCGACCGAAGTCTTGTCACAGATGCGAAGATCGTGCCATATGAGACGGTCGCCCCACAGCATCGACCGCTTGTCTGCGCCTTTAAGATCATCCCTCCGAGGATGCAGCAAGTTGAGCGATGCGGTGCAGCTAGAATCAACTGGTGGCGAATGAAAGAGAAGGAAGCAGCTGTGATTTCTCGCGTACGGTTGCCGACAGTCACGACTGTCGACGAAACTTGGAAGAAAGCAACCGACGCGATACGCCAAGCTGCTGGGTTGGAACTCGGCATAACGAAGCCTGGGCGACGCAAGATCGATAAGCAGACATGGCTGTGGACGGACGATGTGAAGGCAAAGGTTAGAGAGAAGAAGTCGCTCTATCACGTGTTTCTCAGCCATAAAACAGCCGATAACTGGCAGAAGTATCAGAAGGCGAAGAAGGCTGCAAAGAAAGCCGTGGCTGTTGTGAAAGCCACTCATTATAGTGATGTCAACGAAAAGCTCGAGTCACGCGATGGTGAGCGGTATTTGTACCGACTTGCTAAGACCCGCCATCGCCAAGCCGAGGATATTGAAAAGTTTTTTGGCATCAACGATGAGAGCAGCCATCTTCTTACAGACCGCAAAAAGGCGCTGAAGCGATGGTGTGATTACTTTGAGGAAATTTCCAATATGGAATTTCCTCACCCGGCCATCCCTTCTGTGGGTTCTGTTCACGGTCCCGTTCACAAGATCACCGTGGAGGAAACAGAAGCGGCTCTAAAGAAGATGATGCCATGCAAGGCGACAGGACCGGATGATCTGGCAGCTGATGTTTGGAAGTCGAAGCTCTGGTATCCTGCTGAGTGGTTGGCTGAGTTCTTCAACCAGGTAGTAAAGGAGAAGAAAGTGCCGGAGTGTTGGCACAACAGTACGACGATTCCGATTTGGAAGAAAAAGGGCAGTCCTGCAGACTGCTCCAATTACCGTCCGATTCGCTTGCTTTCGCACAGCATGAAGATCTTCGAGCGAATCCTCGATAGACGAATCCGTGAAATCGTCAAGCTCTCCGACAACCAGTGCGGCTTTGTGTCTGGTTGTAGGACCATTGATGCTATACACGCCGCCCGCCTCCTGGTGGAGAAGCATCGCGAGAGACAGAAGCCGGTGCATATAGCCTTTATCGACTTGGAGAAGGCCTTCAACCGCGTACCGCCTGAGGTTATATGGTACGCCTTGCGACAACAAAACGTACCTGAGGAACTCATAGAGTGGGTGCGGATGCTCTACTCTTGCCCAAAGAGTAGAGTGCAAGCTGCAGCTGGAACCTCGATGGAGTTTCTCATCTCTGTCGGGGTGCACCAAGGTTCTGCGCTTTCTCCACTCCTCTTTGTTGTCGTCATGGATGCCATTACGTGAGATATTCAGCAGCCTGTTCTATGGACGCTGCTCTATGCTGATGACGTAATGCTCGCTTGCGAAGATAAAGATGATCTCGAGCGGCAGGTGCAAGCTTGGTGCAACCGCCTGGCGATGTTTGGACTCAAATTGAACGTCAAGAAGACCGAGTACCTAACGACTGACGTAAACGAGTCCGGCTCCATTAAGATTAACGGTACTGAGCTTCCACGCACTGCGGTCTTTAAATACCTGGGATCAGCAATAGCGTCTGACGGCGGTCTGATGGTTGAAGTGAACTCACGAGTCAGTGCAGCTTGGTCCAAGTGGCGTTCGCTGACTGTTGTGCTCTGCGATAGGAAGATACCAGAGCACCTGAAGTCAAAGATCTACAGAACAGTCGTGCGGCCGGTAGCGATGTACGGCGCTGAGTGTTGGCCTGTTACTAAGGAAGTTGAAACGCGCCTCAGCGTCATGGAGACGAAGATGCTGCGCTGGACGGCTGGAGTCACCCGCATGGACCGCATCAGAAATGATGCTATTCGGCAGAAGTTCGGTGTCGCGCCGATAGCGGACAAGATGCGCGAAGCTCGCTTACGATGGTACGGCCACGTTCTGCGTGGGAAAGAAGGCAGCGTTCGCAAGATTGGCCTTGAGTTGGAAGTATCTGGAAAGCGGCCTAGAGGACGCCCGAAGCAGCGTTGGTCGGATACGTTACACATGGACATGAAAGTAACTGGCGTCCACCCCGATCAAGCGCATGACCGGGAAAGGTGGCGTTATGACACCAGAAGAGCGGACCCCGCGACGAAGCGGGACAAGCGCTGAAGAAGAAGAAGAAGAAGAAGAAGAATGGAGAGGTTCGGAAGACGTACGCAAGAAGTCGTGCAACGAGCGTCTGGATTCACAAGGAGCGTTCAAAAAGTCGTGGAACGTGCGTAGCGATTCAGAGGAGGGAAGTGCTCCAGAAGTCGTGCAATGTGCGTACGGATTCAGAAGACGTGCTCAAGTCGTGCAACGCGAGTCCGCACACACTTCAACCACTTACGGCCGCACCGTTTGTAAATACTATTGTAACTCTAATAATGAGTTTGCTAGTTGAATGGGCTATAGTTTCAAGGCGATCTCGTTAAAGCAGGAAGAGGGTGACCAATATTTTGGTCTTGGAATGTGCTTCGCCGTGGCAATTGCGCGACAGTTGCCCAATTTCGTCTTCGCTTTCGTCGAAATGCTATCAAGGCGGCCTAGCGATGTACAACATCGAATCGGACACTTCTCACGTCAAATTGGTTGCTCTTCTGAGTTGGCCCAAGACTTTTGAAATTAAAGCGATCTCTTTCAAACCGAAATGAGCTTATTTTTCACTAAACTAGAAACTCTCAAAAAAGATCAGGATAATTTTTTGTTCAAGGAAATTTTAGTATAATTCCTTATGAAGACGTTTTCACTCACCTACCCAATAAATGAACACACTGTTTAAAATTTTGTAAGATTTTCGAGGAAATTAATGGCTTAAAGTTTGTTTTGGAAGGCAGGAATGTGGCCATTTTTTGTGCAAAAAAAGATTGATCCACGCCCTCGTCCATGAAATAGCTATTTTTGTTCGATTACTCACGAAATTTCAGTCTGCACGGAGTTTCACACCTGTAGACGATGTAACAAATAAAGCTGTAGGGAACCCACGTACCCTCACTTTGATGCTTCATGCTAGTAGTATTTACACTAACAATCAAATCAAAATCGCGACGAGCTTTTCGAGTGTACGGCGCGATCTGGTCTTTTATTGCACATGACTCTTACCTTGTATTATTTTAAAAGAGCCTTTAATCAATAACTTTTTTTCTCAAAAAATAAAAATTTATAAAATTATTGCACTCATTCGGGCAGTTGGACTAAAAGATTTCAAATAACTCTAAGCCAAACTTTCCTTGTACAAAAAATTGACCACCTTAGGGATTCTACAGTTTAACGCGAAGAAGCTCATTTTAATTTGAAAGTCTTCCCTTCGACTTTCAAACTAAGGATCAAGGTTGTTTAAAAGTGTCCAATTTGACGTGAAAATGGGATATATGCCATTTTACATTACATCATTTTACATTAAGCTGGGCACCTCTCAAATAAACTGGACGCTATTCGATGCAAATTTGACGCCTATGAAGTCAAACTGAAAATTTTCCAAATCAAAAGAGCATCTTCCGGAGTAAGCCATAGAGTCTGAGGCAGTCAAAAGAATTGTTTTGCGCAGAGATAGATTTCTAATTTTTTTAGTTTAATAGCCTTTTTGATACCTTTTTGTGCAAGAATAATTAGGAATACCCTTCTCTGGATTTTTTGATTCACCTGCCTACTAAGTGGCACACTTTTTGAAGTTTTAAAAAGTTTTCGTTTTATAGGAGATGTTTCAAACCTTGTTTTAATGTGCAGGAAGTATCAATTTCTTTTGGTGCTAAGAAAGAGATTGCGCAGGAGTCACGAATTTTCTTTGATTGATATCAATATTTTTATTTACATACGTAGAGTTACGAGATACGCGGCAAAAACAACTGTAGAAAAGACATATTTTCACTGTGCCGGTTGTTAAGCACACTTCATCAACCATGTACTTTCCAGGTAGCAGCATTTACACTCAATCAAATTAACGTCGCAGCAAGGAGGAAGAGTGCAAGGCACGATCTCCTTTTTCGTTTAAAACTGATGCATTTCTGCACGGGAAAAAGCGCGTTTCAACTTGGACAATGCTTAGACTGGTCTCAAAAGCGTGAAGCTTGTCTGGAGGTGTACAGTTTGCTTTAATGTGCCGAATTTACGATTAGTCTGGGAACCAAGAAACTGCTTAAGGTTCTAAACATTGTCAATAAATAAATAAATAAATATATCCAATAATTTCGAGTAGTATCATTGAGGAGACGACGTCGTGAATATGAGGCTTTCGGAACAAGCAATCCTGAATTCTGCAAACTGCCCAATTTGTTTTGAAAAAGGTCGAATTTGACGAGAAAATGTTATAGATGCATTTGAATTGAACGCATTTTCAAATTCTGCTTCGATGGATCGTTAATCAGAGATTGCCGGAAACTTCAGGTCTCCTCCTGAACACCTTTCAGATGTGCGTTGTAACCAGATTAAAAGAGTATTTTATTACTACAACGTCGACGTGAGTAACACAGGGTATGCTGCTCTTAGTTCTACCTATAAAACCACAAGTGAAACTCGAATAGGAACAGAAGGCATTCGGAAACACAACTGAAGAGTGTTAGTTGAGTTGTCGCCTTATTAATTTCAACTTCTACGGATAGATTTTCGTCAAAAGTTACGATCTTCAACATAGCTATGTGCAATAGTAAAATTATGCGTAGGACAATTAAAACGGATCACTTCAGCGTTAACCGGCGGAAAGTCACTTCTTGGCCACACCTCCAGGTGGTGCCGGGGTTTTTCCTGGGGTAGTCGCCACAGCTGGAGGAGGAACCTTCGGAGTAGCCGCTGCGGGTTGAGCGGCAGGCTTAGGAACTGGTGGCGGAGCAGCAGCTGCGACGTTAGGTTTAGGTGTCGCTGCCGCTGGGGGGTTCGCCGGAGGTGGCGTCGTTGGAGTCGGAGGCTTTGGAGCTCCTGTTCCTGCCACTGGAGGCTTTGCCTGGGCTGCCGCTGGAGTTGCTGGAGCTGGAGGCTTTGGTGGTGCTCCTGCTCCTACCACTGGAGGTTTCGGCTGTGCTGCCGCTGGAGCTGGTGGTGGTGGCGTTGTGGCAGGCTTCTTAGCTGCAGCCGCCGCTGACGCTGCTGCTCCTGGTGTAGCCGCTGCAGGAGCGGGAGCAGGAGCTGCCCCTCCGGGTCCAGTTGCAGTTAGAGGCACAGTGATCTGCTGCAGTGATGTCGCGGACACCTTCTTGAAAGCCGCCATCGCGTCCTTTGCGTCCGCCGGTGCTTGTGCGAACTGGATGACGATTTTGTCCTCTTTAGCTGGTCCCGGCAGGCGAATCACCTCGATAGGAGTATTTCCGATCAGGTCCACGAATCCAAACACTGGGTTTATACGGTAATCCTTAATGTTGGAGCATCTGACTTTGAACACTATGCGATTTTCACCCGCATTAAGCAGCGTGAGGCTAGTTTTGCCGCCGCTAGCCGCAAACGTAGCTTGAGGAGGATCCATTGTAACGTTCCCTCTAAACGGAAAGAAATCACGTGAATATTCATGTAAAGTGGCAGCCTCACTCACTTTGATGCATCCGGTTCCTGAGCTTCGACGAGATTGACGTCTTCATAGTTGCCGTCCTAAACAAATTGTAATATTTCAGAAAGGCCCTTAATTAATGCAACAAAGGCATGGTCGAATGAAGAGTTAGAGTGGACCAAATCTGACACAGATCAAAAGGTCTATGTCGTTAATATGGGCAGCACTTGGAGGTGAAAGCACGCTGGTCAACCATAGTTGATCTTAGCAATGAACGAACATGCGCCAGTCAATCATGGTACCAACCCTACACCCCTCCCTGACCGGCACGCCAACTCGATGCGTCCTTATTGGGAAGCATGTTTCCATTTCCTAATGCTGCTCATATTCGCGACATAGGTCGTTTAAAACACCAATTGCTCAATCGCATTGTAAATTACGATGGAGCAGTATCATAATGTATAATATAAAAAGCTACAAAAAGTGTAGTCATATAAAAATGGCTAGAATGGAGTTTAGTTTAATAGGTATATGTCGCGAATTTGGGCAGCAGAGGGAGGTGAGAGCACGCCAGCTAACCACAACCATTAGGAGCACTTACCGAACTGTGCATAAGCCGACCAATCATGGCTTATGCACAGCAAATTTTTTACACGCACTTACGCACATTCGATACAGTCTGAATGGGTGGCGCGTTCCTCTACTTCTCACTGCTGCCCACATCAGCGACATGAACCAAAACTTGGTTGTATACAAGGGTCGGAGTGAAGCAAATTTGAGATTACACCTGTGGTATTACATCCTGTAACAACTTATAGCCTCTATATCAGCCGCTCCAGGCTTAAACAAATGTGTTCAAGCATTGTTACTAGTAAGGTCCTCAGCTTAACCGGTTCCAGGCTGATGTCAGCGGCCGGCCCATCCCCGTATTACGGGTGGGTGCTGACGGACCTCGAGGATATCGCGGATGTTACGTGCGGTCAAACAGCGCCGGTGGTGTAAGGCGAACATCGCTGCCCGGAAAGCAGAAGATGCGGGTTCGAGTCCCGCCTGGCGCAAGAGTTTTGATCGTAACAAAACATCCTGTAACAACTTATAGCCTCTATATCAGCCGCTCCAGGCTTAAACAAATGTGTTCAAGCATTGTTACTAGTAAGGTCCTCAGCTTAACCGGTTCCAGGCTGATGTCAGCGGCCGGCCCATCCCCGTATTACGGGTGGGTGCTGACGGACCTCGAGGATATCGCGGATGTTACGTGCGGTCAAACAGCGCCGGTGGTGTAAGGCGAACATCGCTGCCCGGAAAGCAGAAGATGCGGGTTCGAGTCCCGCCTGGCGCAAGAGTTTTGATCGTAACAAAACATCCTGTAACAAATTTGAGATTGTTAAAAGGCCTCTGTCGCCGATGTGGACATCATTGGTTGAAAGTTGAAAACACACCAGACGACCATAACCATTAGAGCACTGATGGAACAAGCGCCAGCCAATAAAGATACTGACCAACCTCACACATCCTCCCCGACTGGCACATTCATCCCATGCGGCTTGACTAGGTGACGCGTTCCAGTCCCCAATGCTGCCCACATTCGCGACACGGTTCGTTTATAATACCGTATTTAATACCCCTTGAATTGCAGATTAGGATAGAGCTGTATTATTTTGTATATAATATCCCCCAAGATTTATTGACCGGCGCTAAAATCGATCGATAGTATCCAGTCGATAATGCCACTATGTATAGAAAAGTCCGTCTGCCCGAGGCGTTTCCAAGATGTCATGACACACATTGAGATTCAGAAGACGTGTCACAGGGCCTTAAGAAAATAGAACGAAGGTGCGGTGCCTAAAGTAGCGCTATTCACACATGTAAGTGAATAGCTTCGGAGTTACGAGCACCTTCGCCAGGTTTCGTCGAAAATTAGATGGACCGGCCAGGTAGTACGATTCGCAGATATTGGCTGGATGAGAGCCGCCGCCGACTGGTTTCCGCGGATCTCAAAGAAAAAAAAACACCAGAACATCCATCAACTAGCTGATCGGACTTCTTCGTGGAAGACCTGATTCAACGAGGAAATGTAAGTATTCGTGTCCCTCGAGAGAAGGTGATCGACTTGACCACTCTGACGCACCACAGGAGACATTTCAGGCGCCCGCTCGAGCCTTCGACGATCAATGGGGCGAGTGGTGGTGCATCAACATATCGTTCGGCGGTATGCCGTTACGCCATTTAAAGTGTTTTACTCCCCGATCCGTTTCAGTCCCATTCCTACTTCTTGAGATCACTCGAATGTCTAGCTGTTGCATAACGTGAAAATTCCTAACTCCTTGTACGCCAAAATTCGATGCTAGCGATCGATTTCATCGGCCGTTTTTCGAGGAGAGTACAAGGAACCCTTGCACGAAGTCTTGCTGCTGCTGTCACCTGTATCACCTGTATCACCTGTCGTCCCGTTGATCATCGACTTGCTCGAGCGGGCGCCAGCAGCGTCTCCATTCGTCCCTGTCGCGTGCCAGAGTGGTCCAATGGATCCTCCTCGCTCGAGGGACACGAAGAGCGTCATATCGGTCGTTCAGGGCTTTCACGAAGAAGTCCGACCAACGCGTTGGTGGGCGTCCTGGTGTTCTTTTGACATCCCGCGGAATCCAGTCTGTGACGGCTCTCGTCCAGCGGGTGTCTGCGAATCGCATTACGTGGCCGGCCCACCTAATTTTCGACGACTTGGCCCATGCGACAGCGTCTCTGATCTTCGAACGTCGGCGAAGCTCGGAACTCCGGAGGCCTTCTCTCACTTGCGTGAGTCGTGTCACTCCGAGCATCGTCCTCTCGATTCCACGCTGCGCGACGCTGATCGCGTGTTCATCCTGCTTTCGTATAGCCCAGGTCTCTGAGGCGTATGTTAGGGCAGGAAGAACAGTGGAGTCGAATAGGTGGGCACGGAGTCGGACGTTCTTCGTTTTCTTCACGACTTCTTCGACGCTCTTGAAAGCTCCCCAAGCCGCTCGTTTCCTCCTGCTCAGCTCTGGTTCTAGGTCGTTGGCCATGTTGACTTCGCGACCCAGATACACATAGCTGGAGCATTCGGAGATGTTCGTTCCGTTGAGCGAGAATGGGGCATCAGAAACCCATCCGTTCTTCATGAAAATCGTCTTCGTAAGATTCAGCTGCAGTCCAACGCTTCCACATACACGATCGAAGTCGGCCAGCATTCGCTCCGCCTGACTGATGCTCGGTGTTATGAGCACGATGTCGTCAGCGAAGCGAAGATGGTGCAGTTGCCGGCCGTCGACCTTCACTCCCATGTCATCCCATTCTAGTTCGCGCATGACGTTTTCGAGGGTGGCGCTGAAGAGCTTCGGGGATATGGTATCCCCTTGTCGAACCCCTCTCTTCACGTCAATGACGACGTCGTTGTAGAATGGTGAGATCTTGGTCGTGAATCCACTGTACAGCTCTCGAAGGACTCTGATGTACTGAGTAGGAACGCCCTGGGTGAGCAGGGCTTCCATGACCGCTTCAGTCTCGACGGAGTCGAATGCCTTCTTCAAGTCAATGAACGTAAGGCAAAGCGGCAGCTTGTACTCTCGCGACACTTCGATGAGCTTCGTAATGGTGTGTATGTGGTCGATCGTGCTGAATCCTCTCCGAAATCCTGCTTGTTCGCATGGCTGTCCTTCGTCCAGCGTTCTACTAATCCTATTCAGGATGACTCGAGTGAACAGCTTGTAGACTACGGACAGCAGGCAGATCAGGCGATAGTTGCCAATGTCGTGCACGTCTCCCTTCTTGTACAGCAAGACGGTCTTGCTGGTCTTCCACTGAGATGGAACCTTGCATTCGGACAGGTAGCGTGTGAAGAGCCGCGCCAAGGTGTTGATGAGCGCTGGCGGGAGGTTCTTCAGGTGTTCAGCTCTGATCCTGTCAGGACCGGGTGTTGTACGTTTCTTCACCGACGAGATGGCGTGTCGGATCTCGGAAGGGAGAACAGAGGGGATGACGTATCCATCCTGCGGAAGATGGCGTAGGGGCAGGTGGACGTGGCTATCGAAGAGATCGGAGTAGAAGTCGTGGATGACCTTCTCCATGGTCCTTCTGGAAGAGGTGACGGTTCCGTCAGGACGTCGGAGAGCGGTCATCTTGGTCTTGAAGTTGGCGAAGTTCCGGCGGGCATTGCGGATGCTCAGCCCTGCCTCTGCTGCTTCAGCCAACACTTCCGCCCTTCTCTCCTTCAGATCTTCCTTTATCGCCGCTCTGCATAGCTTTGCAAGCTCGGACGTCAGTTGATAGTTGCCTGACGCTCGTGCTGCTCCACGCTGGCGTATCAGCTCGAGAGTTTCCGGAGACAGGCGTCTCTTGGTGGTCTTCAAGCTCTCGGCTCCCTTAGCACTATCGTGGAGATGGTGCACGAAGCGATCGTATTCCTCGTCGACGTTGTCCATGACGGCATCTTCCCAAAGGCCGGCAAAAGAGGTGTAGAGATCCCAGTTGATGGTCGTTCTGGGACTCCTCTTCTTGAACTTCGCGGCCTTCTCTCCTTGACGCGAAAAGCGGAACCTCGCGCGAAGGAGGCGGTGGTCCGATCCCGTGTAGAACTTGGGGACAACGGAGACATCGGTCAGGCAATACTTGCGATTGAAGATGATGTGGTCGATCTCGTTGTGGAACTGGCCACCGGGGGATTCCCAGGTCCATCGTAGGGAGGGAGGCTTCTGGAACTGCGAGTTTCCATGGATGGTCTTGGTCGACATGATAAACTCAGACAGCCTTTCACCTTGCTCGTTCCACTCCAAACCGTGGGTTCCGATGTGAAGTTCTTCCGGCGACCTTCGTGGCCCGATCTTGGCGTTGAAGTCGCCGACGATCACCTTGTAGAAGGTGTGATCTTCCTTATAGAACTTCTCCAGCTCCACGTAGAAGGCCTCGACGTCTTCGTCGTCGTAGTCGGATGTTGGGGCATACGCGACGAACACAGTCAAGGCTGGCACGGAGCCACATCGCTTCAGTCGCAGACGTCCGATTCGGCTTGTCAGAGACTCGTACGAATCGATGTTCATGGCCAAGTGCGTGTTGACGAGGACACCAACGCCGCCTACTCCCCTGCTGTCGCATGTTCCGAGGAACAGTTCTTCTCCGGAGTCGTAGGCGGCATGTAGGGGGTGGTGTCTTCTCGTCTCGGTCAGTCCGATGACGTCGTACTTGATCTTCCTGGCTTGCATCATCAGGTCCTCGACGGATGCTTCCGACGCAAGCGTGCGGGCGTTGTAACTACAGATCGTCATCCTAGTCCTTCTCAGTTTGCGCAGCCTGGTTAGGCCCTGAGATTTTAGCAGCCTCTCCGTACTCGTCCTTCCCATCGCTGCAGAAATGGGGGCTCTTTCGGGGTCAGGGGAATGAGGCCCTTTAGTGCTGCTGTGTTTGACTGGAATACAACACGGGTAGCTAGTCAGGCTCTGTCGGGCGGGCGGGGTACTCCGGGCAGCCAGCCAGACTGCCCGAAGGGACGGGGCGAGACTTAAGGCGGCCTCGAATCGCCTTACATGTACTCCCAGTCTACCGAGTGCAAGCTTTTGGCCGAGCCGACACAGTTACAATCCGCACAGTCACGGACACATCCACGCACACTGTGCACGAACATGCCGCTCCCACGCACAAGGAACGCATCGACCCGACACAGCAGGAGCAAGGAGTCCATCCCCTGCATCCCACCTGCGTCTCTGGGCAGTACACGCTGCTGCTGTCACTCTTAGTATTTGTAGCTCTATTTGGTGCATTGCTCGCGCTAACAGCCGATGCGACTTTCGGGACCTATCCTAATGGGGACACTCCTCTGACCCTTTGTCAACAGCTGTAGAACTGAAAGTAAAGCAGGCGCAGTACGAGAATGAGTAGTGCAGAGATTTCGATTGAACCATCCAGGATATGATGGGGCGCATTCTAGGTGGGTCAAAAATGCAGGAGCAGAGCCACAAAAGATCGGATCCATGGGATGCTCACCCACTAGGCCAACAGGCCTTACCTTGAACTGGAACGGCTCACCCGTCTGGGCTTACTATGGGAGTAAGGCCTCGTGCCCGCCGCAATGAGTTTGGCAGAGCGACGCGAAAGAATTTGAACCACTCTGTGCTCGTCGCATCGCCGATCGCTCTGCAACAAGGGAACGCGACGGCGATCCGTCCAGGACCAACGCTAAACACCGCGAGCGGGGCGAAAAAGTATGTCACCCCCGCGATGGGCGCGGGAAGCCATCGCGCATGCCGACCGCCACTGTTGCGGCAGCTGCGGCGATGTTTCCTTTGACTATTCGACCGCGTGCGGCGAAATGGCCATGAATTGAGCGCCGCGATGGCATCGCGGCGATGGAAGCATGCCCCGGCCTCGTACCACGCGCGAAACCACAGATTATGGGCGGAGTGGCGTTCTATCCCCCGCCCTTTAAACAGAGGCGGGCGCAAATAGGGTCCGGGGGGGGGGTCACCTTATAAAAAGTGTCACCAACACAAAGAAAACGAGACAAGGCACACTGATAGTAAAGAAAACAAACAATGCTCTAGCTGTGTTCTGTGCTCTCCTCCGCTGACGAGGAGGAGAGCACAGATTTAGGCAGGGGAAGGGACTCCAGGGTGTGGCTCAAGTGACGCATTCTTGTCAAAATTGCCTACATCCTGGAGTACCCTCCCTTGTCCAATTAGGAAGCACATAAGACGCGGATCTATAATCGGAACGAAGAGATAAGACTGCATTGACATTCACTGCATGTAGCTACTCGCCACGCCGGCCCGCCACGCCACGCTATGGTGCCCGCTCCCCCCCCCCCCCCGACCCTACTTGCGCCCAGAGGCGTGGCAAATGTCCGCGTCTCCACTGTCTCGCAAGGCAGCCACCAGACTCTCGAGCAAGCTCAGGGGGTTGGGGGTGGGCGGTCTAGGGGGACGAGGGGATAGAACGCTCCACCCCCCCCCCCCTCCCCAGATTTTGGGACACCGTGGGCCATCCGGTCTGTTTTTTGCTTTCTGCAACCGACTTCTTGTTTTATGTTTTTTTTAATTTTTAAAAAAGTGGTGTTACAAGAGACATGGACTGGACTAGGCATGGGCGGAGTGGCGTTCTACCCCCGCCCTTTAAACAGAGGCGTGGCAAATGTCTGCGTCTCCACTATCTCGTAAGGCAGCCACTGGACTCTCGAAGGGGAAAGAACGCTCGACCCCCCTAGACATGCTATGTCGCTCAGTTATGGCGGTTATGCTGTCGCGTTGAAGTTCACTTATTTTTGTTGCAGTGTCCACTTTCGGAAAAAATATGTTTCTATATTCCTTATATATAAATATATTTTTCTATATTCTATAAATCAAGACAGCTATATCTTTCTCCCATCTCCCTATTGCCGTATTGCACCGCAAATTAGTTTACAAAGACAACAATGTGAACTGGCCTATTAGAGAACCTTTCCGTGGTGTTTTCTAACCTAGAACGGCCACACTGTTTATAATTGTTTCTCTTTTCTGTCCTACCCTCTTCCGACTAGGATATATTCGACATCATTTCGGAGAATGGGACGTTGCTAGTTCCCCACCAGCGTCCTGCCCCGGCTCAGCAGGCTTTCTTCTGGGCATCCATACAACATATAAGCGTTTCTACTTACCTTGTCGCCTTCGTTATCATCTGAAACAGCAAGCATTTAACGAAAACTCAGTGAAGGTGACACCAAATCATAGCGTGTGTTAGAGATACTGTACACAAAAAGGGGAGAAGGATGGGGAAACATCCAAATCCAGCCAAACAAAGGTTTCCTTCTCCATTCATCGGTTGGATTCATCCATGACTAGGCTTGGAGAATGCGGGGTAGCGGCTAGAAACATACCAGAGAATGGCATTCTTAACATGTCTTACCCAACCATTCGAGGATATTATGCTGGGTGGAGGGCAGTTGACGATCCACGTGGGTATCTCTGTATACCAACAAGGATTTGGCTCTCTGTTACTGTTATTAGCGCTGTTAGACTATTTGCTATACTGATGCAATTAACAGGTCTCTTAGAGTATTTCTACCTTCCTACCGAAACACGGATCTGTCCTGATCGGAAGGAGCAGCCCCAACCTAACAGTTTCGTGCGTCCACACATGACATATCAACTCTCCTGTGAACTTATTCAGGAGCCTTCATATAATGGGAGAGCAACAGGAATTCTTGAGCAGGTTCAAGGAAGGCGATGATGGTGCAAAATGCCCTATGCCCCACTCGACTAGGATACATGTTTTCTCCACATCTGGTAGCTATACCCTAGCCGAACGGGTTTAGATTTTCTCCTACGTTATACTGCATATGCATTCGCGCTTAACGATTCAGAAATCGTTCGCAAAGGTGAGCAACATTGGGAGACGGTAGCGCTCCAGGGGCGCTATGTGGGTTATGGGTGGGGGGAGTTACTTTTCTCCTAGGCATGGCGTGGGTTTCCCTGATGCACCACATCGCATGGAAGGATAACACGTTGTACTTTCCTTGTTGTGGTCCAGTCTAATCGTAGAATTTCGCCGGAATTTGAAACTATAGTACGAAAAAGGAGTAAAAAAAGTCGTCGTTACAACAGTGCCCCTTTGCACGTATTGTAGCGCGCCAGCTATTCATAACCAATGAGAGCACCGACCAAACACAAGCCAGCCAATCATAGAACCGACGGTACACGCCTCTTTTGGATTCATGCCCATTCGATAGCCATTAGACCTCATCGGCGGCTGCCGTGGCAATGTGCCAAATCATGCTACAGTATCCCGAAAACCTGCAGATCATCCGTCATCGGAGCGCGTTTCTGCACAGGCTGACGCGTTGCGACGTGTCTGCTGCCGCGTGGTCTTGCAGCACCCCTTAGCGACTGCTTTGGAGAGAGCAATTCATATACGTATGGAATTCGTATTCAGCAGGTATATATCGAAATTGCATTGCGAAAGGGAGTGGAACAATGGCTGCTAAAACCAGATCGGAATAGATTTTGAGTTCCATCCAAGCTGCTCGTGTGGAAACTGCCTTCGTCGCTCAGGGAAATCCGTAGCTGGATTCTGCGCTCGAAGAGCGCAGAATCAGGCTAGGGAAGGGACTCCAGGGTGGGTGCGATCCAAACTGCTCGTGTGGAAACTGCCTTCGTCGCTCAGGGGGAGTCCGCAGCTGTCAGGCTAGGGAAGGGACTCCAGGGTGGGTTCGATCCAAGCTGCTCGTGTGGAAACTGCCTTGGTCGCTCAGGGGAGTCCGCAGCTGGATATCCAAGCTGTTCGTGTAGAAAGCCTTTCGTCGCTCAGAGGGAGTCTGCAACTGGATTCTGCGCTCTTCGAGCGCAGAATCAGGCTAGGGAAGGGACTCCAGGGTGGGTGCGATCCAAGCTGCGCGTGTGGAAAGCCTTCGTCGCTCAGAGGGAGTCCGCAGCAGCACCAGCAGAACCAGGCGAGAAAACGCCGCTCAATGGCGTCAAAACCCCTCAAATCTGGACCACTCAATTGAGATGCTAAAAGCACGCAACGTTGCAGAACCGAACCCCCGACCTCCCTCCCATGGAGCAGCACAACATCCACTGCCTCACGGCCCGCTTGCTGAGGCAGCCATCGCTGGCATACAAGACGTCGCAGCGCGATCCACGACGCATCGACAGCAGCCGCCCGCTACAGTATCCCGCAAACCTGCAGATCAACCGGCGGCTGCCGTGTTCGTCCACGTCAGCCACGCAACAACCACGGCAGCCGCCGATGAGGTCTAAGTAAGACCCGCCCATTCAATGGCGGCTAGCCTGAATGGCTGGCGCGTTCCTTTTTCCATTGCCGGCCCCCTTCGCGGCCTGGGCCGGTAGAGTAATCCTCGTGGGTATGCGGAGATCGTCGAGTCGTCTCTATCAGCGTGAGTGGAGGGGGGGGGGCATGGTAATATGTGCTGAAAGCAAATCATGTTTGAAATTCCTTCTTCTTGTAACCCGGATGCGCACCGATTTAATGATGAATACCTCTTCGGAATGGCAAATGCAGATGGTCCCCTCACCCAACACAATCGCTCCCTTCGTTGTGGTGCCACCTTCGGCAAAGTCACCTGGTCCACCAAGTGTCTGCAGTAGGTCTGCTTCTTTCTTCAGTGGCCTTTCCCCACTTCCTGCCTTCTTCTCCTCTGTTTCCTTCTTTTCTTCCTTTTCGTTTTTCTCATCCTTTTCTTTCTTCTCCTCCTTTTCCTTCTTTTCCTCCTTTTCTTTCTTTTCCTCCTTGTCTTTCTTTTCGTCCTTCTCTTCATCTTTAGCCGGCTGCTCCTCCTTCGGGGCGCTCTTCTCGAGCTTCTCCTTCTCCTTCTTCTTCTTTTTCTCGCTACTACTGTGCTTCTTACGAGACTTTGACGACGAAGCGCTCGAGGCAGAGTCGGGATTCGGTGTGGCAGCAGCCGGAGTTGCCTGTGGCGCCGCGTCCTTCTTCTTGGAGCATGCGGTCAAAAGGTTCAGTACTAACCATAATATGCATATTAAGCAGGTGAATTCTGGATAGACCTGAAACTGGAGTCGTCTCAAACAGAATCAACCGCTCGCACAGCTCGTACCCACCGAGAGACTGCTCTCCACCAACCGTTCAGTCGCATAGAACATCTATGAAATAACCACACTTGCTCGATGTGTTCCCCACTCAAGAGTTCAAAACAGCTTATCATTATCAAAAATAGTAGGTTTTACCATTGCTCTTAAGCTATTAAAAAGATAAAAGACGTCGCCAATCAAATTTATTTGGGCTGCGCCACTCAATCTACTTCTGCGGGAAGTCCATAAGACAATCTGAATGTGCATTTAGGCTGTACAGTAACTTGCGTTGGCCGCTGCGAAAACTTGACATCGTTAAAATCAACGTGGGCCTTTTGGAAAGAAACAGAAGAGCTTTATTGATGAAAAGAAAAAAAGGAGGGCCGTTATTAATGACACTTCACGCATACTACCTTCGCTGGATATTGTGTATCAAATTTCGATGCGTACTTGGCCTATATAATGACTTATGGTGGCCACTGGCCAGCCGCTTAACCAATTAGTCGAATTCGTGGCGCACAGTAAAAGGTGCCAGGTTCTATAATCGAAAAAAAAACAAGGAATTGGTTAACGCCGCACTTTAACCTTTATTCTATATTTTTTCTGAAGTTTTGTTTCAAACACACACACACACCATGTAGGAATGTGAGAGAACTATTATATGTGAAGGCTATTTGTATATTTGAAAGCTCCTAAATTCTTTGCGGGCTCGTGTAGCGCTATTGCAGGAGGTGCGGACTGTCGCCTGCACCCGATGCCAGGTTCCTGGTTCGGATTTTCCGCCCAGGACAAGCAAGCCTTTCATCCCTCCGAGATCGGTGAACTTGTACCAGCTTGCCTGCTAAGGATTGAACAGGCTTATAAATCAGCTGGCCAGCGAAGTGGCTGTACAGACCAAATGCTCACTCAAACCGTCTCCACGACATCTCGTAGAAGTGGAATGCATTGCGCACCTCAAAAGAGACCCAAAGGGAACGAAAAGTTGCATCTGTCCTAGTCGGAGATAGCAACAACATAGAATGGGAACAAACACTGCCAATAAAACCTCTAACAACTGTCTTTAAGTTATAAACGATTGGATAATTTGAGCTCATGAGTTGTCAGAAGGCATTTTTGCGCTCCTCTTGCACACGGTGGGAATTCTTTTCTGTACGCATTCCAAGAGATCCGATAAATTAACGCTATTTTAGCGACATATATGGAGATCATAGAAAAAACGAAAAAAGTTATCAACTGCAAACCTGCAGCTTTGTACTGTTCAACGTTGCGTACTGAGTGGCGCCCGTAAGATAGTAGCTTTTTATTCATGAGACGAGGACGCATGCTTTGCATATTTCCGTGTTTGTTCTCAGATTTTTACCATATTCTGCTTCAATGTATCCATTTGCTTACTAAATTTCATTGTGAGCTGTGCCAATAGTATAACATAAAATAGCAAAAGTTATTTTAATGTTTCTTTAGAAATTTCGCGATGCCTCGTGAAAACTAATTCCTTCCCAAATGCTTCGCAATCTATTTTCTACGATTGCTTATAAACCGACCTTTATAATAAACAACTACTGCTATTGTATCGAAAAATTGTCGCCCTTGTCCCATTGAAAAAATCAGATACTGCCTTTTGTCGAGGAACCAGATCGTAGAGTTCAGAATAAGTGACCTTCCTTCTCTTTCCTATGAGGAGGCGTCTCAACAGAATACGTTTGATTCTTCAAACCCTCAGATCGATGTGGGAACATCGCTTATGTCCTGGTTCTATACCTTCCTCTGTTCGTCTATTCTGAGCAAGGTTTTCCAACATTTTAAGGTTTTCTACCTCTAGTTCAACGTGCATCGTTATTGTCTTTCGCTGTTCTTTCTTACAAAGAAAGGTTCACAACTCAAGGGGAGGTTTTGCGATGCCACTTTGACAGGATGTAGAGCCCTGTGAGCGTAGTCCAGAAACACAGGTGGTTTTTGCTGAACGCTTCTTTAAAGATCTGAAAAAGAGGTCTGAAAGCGTGCGTGCAACTATTATCAACCCCTACGACAACCCATGAGGTGTCCCTTGGCGGCGCAGTTGGTAGGAGTGCCGCCTCTTGAAGCACCCTGGCGACGTTTTGAGTCCGAGTCCGCGTACTGCTAGTATTTTCGTCCATATTAGTTTGTTCTTATTATGCTTTCTCATGATGTGTCGGGCTCATAATACTCAACCGTAAGGTACGCAAGTTCGTGTGCAGTTACGGTATCATTCGTGATATGGTATGATATGGGGTGGTGCAGATAGGCATTGTTGAAAAACTAGCACATATGAAGGCGCAAGTGAACAGCCTTGGTTTTTTGTAAGCACAGGTGGTCTAAAATTGAATCCTATGATCATGGAAAGTGTTATAATAGCAAACTGTTACGTGCAGAAATATTGGCAGCACTCGAACTCGAACTGAAAAGTCCGGCTGTGCGCTCCTACGAGGCGACACTCCTACCGACTGCGCCACTGAGGCACATCTTGTGGGGTGTCGTAGAGGTTGATGAGTGTTGCGCGTACGCCTTCACACCTCTTTTTCAGGTCTTTAAAATAGTGTTCAGTAAAAACTGACCGTATTTCTGGACTCCGCTCACACGGCCCTACATCCTGTCAAAATGGCATCGCAAAAGCTCACCGTGAGTTGGGAATCTTTCCTTGTTAGCAAGCCTTTCTGGGCTAGCAACTAAATTCCGATTTAATTCCGACGCGAAGTCTTTAAGAATCAGGCTATAAAGGTCCACGATACGAAAATCGGGTTTTTTCTGCTGTCACGGAAGGTGGCCCGTATTCTTCTGCTTTTAACAGCCATCTTATATATTTCATATTTACTTGAAATTACACCATTTTCTCTGCCTAAATATACAACAGGGTGCGTGTAGCGCAGTCGGAAGAGGTGCCGGCTGTCGCGTGCACCCGATACCAGGTTCCTGGCTCGGATTTCCCGTCCAGGCCAACCAAGCCCTCCATCCCTCTGGGGTCGATAAATTGGTACCAGACCTGTCTTGGAAGGATAAAGCGTTGACTCGTTTATCGGCTGGCCACAGCAGGTCATTGTATGGATAAGTACTCATTCACATCGCCTCCACTACATCCCGTTGAAGTAGAATGCGTGGCGCATCCCAAGAAGGATTGAATAACACCGCCCTTTATCCTTTATCGTTAAATTACAACAACTCATATGAAGTTGTATAGCACAAATCTTAAACAATCATGGGAATATTCAAGGCATTAAAACAGCTAAAAATTTCCGCCGAGCAATTTAAATATTTAATGCTAACCCTCACGACATCACCGTAAGCTCGCCACTGCGCCTAAGGCTCTCCCACTAGGTTTTCTGCAACCAACCCATGGCGAAGAGAACAATGCCATTGACTTCCAAAACTTCCTTTCACCTGCGTCTATCCTCGCACCTGCCGAATCCGTCAATGTCAGGGTAAAGAAATAAATAAATCAATGTAAGGGAGTGCCAATGGAAATAGCAACGAGGATTGTCTAGTACTCTTCACCTGAATCGTTGGGTAAGGCATGTAATGAACACCATATCGAGGGTATCTTTCTCTCGTCTAGTTCGCATACTCCCGGATTTAATCGTTGATGAATACGGTTCCTTGAGGCAGCACGAAGTAGGATTGTCCCCCTCCCCGACGCTCCATCACTCTGAAGACAAGGAACTTAGCGAGCTGTTCTCCCGGTGACTCATCGAGGTGTGTCGGTCAGTGGTGTCGACATGGACGACGTTGTAAACTGTGGCCGACACCAGTGGTGTGGATAATGCTGCCGCACGAACACCACGGGCACGGGAGGCGGCTGGCAGGCTACTCGAGGGGCAGGGGAGCGAGCGCGGCTGTTCACTGCGACCGTTTCGGCTCGTTTGTTTCAGTTGGCCGACGTCCAGTTCTTGCCACTGACGTCCACAATTCTTTGCAGTTCTCCTCGCCTGCACTCCATGCCCCTTCCTTTCCATAGAATTACATAGGTGCAAATCTATAAGTAAAGCATCTGAATAATGCGTAGGCATTTAGGAGCGACCTTTGTTTGTTGGTTTTAGTGTTTGTTGTATTGCAGTTTTATCTAACTCCTGTCTTATACAGAGTATTTCAATAAATAAATGAATAAATAAATCTTCAAATTCCCATAGTATTGTATTAGGTTGTCCCATAAGTCCCCGCCGTTTTTTTAACGATTCACTGCAGATTTCGCCGGCGGTCTCTTGCATAGCGCTGCATAGCTTTCGAAAGAAAATAATTTGCTCTATCACACCATGTATTGCATTTCTTTTTTCATCATGAATTTTGTCAATTTTTAGGGCGTTTAAGTGAAAAGTAAAAAAGTAGCTATTTGCGCACTTGTTCTCTCCGCTTAGGTTTGTAATTTTTTGCGCAGTTTTTTATAGCATTTGGAAGACAATATTCTCTACTACAAGACTATGTGTTGGTCCTATTTTCTCACTTGTCCTTTATTGATTTTTAGGCCATCAAATTGGGACGTCCGGCTTTTCCGTCCGAATTTTTTCCGAATGTTATATCTTGTTCTTTCCGCCTAGGTTCTTTCTGAATTTTGCGCAGTTTTTTATAGCATTTGGAAGACAATGTTTTGTACAACAAGAATGTATGTTAGTGCTGTTTGCTCATTTGTCCTTTATTGATTTTTAGGTCATCAAATTGGGACGTCCGGCTTTTTCGTCCGAATTTTTACCAAAACTCCGGTTCTGTGGTTGGACTTTTTTGCTTGGTGTTATATGTCGTTTGAAAGAAAATGTTTTGCTCAGTAAGAATTTGGGTCGCTTTTATTGACTCACGCTGATTTCTGTCGAATATCAACAACTGAAGAAGGAGAAGGAGTTGTTGGTGAAGATGATTTTTCTCTTTTTGGCATTTTGTTGATGTTTAATAGAAATCAATAAACGCAACACAGGTTCTTATAGAGAAAGACATTCTTTTTCGAACCGCATATAAAACTAACCCAAAAAGTTCAACCACAGAGCAGGAGCTGTCTTCAAAAATAACCATCCTCCTTCGGACGTCCCAATTTGATGACTTAAAAATCAATAAAGGACAAGTGAGCAAATAGCGCCAACACATATTCTTGTAGTACAGAACATTTTCTCCCAAAAGATATAAAAAATTGCCCAAAAAATTACAAACCCAAGCGGAGAGAACAAGTGCGCAAATGGCTACTTCTTCACTTTTTCACTTTTCAATTCAACACCCTTAAAATTGACAAAATTCATGATGAAAAAAGAAATACAATACACATTGTGATAGATCAAATTATTTTCTTTCAAATGCTATGCAGCGCTATGCAAGAGACCGCCGGCGAAATCTGCAGTAAATCGTGGAAAAAAACGGCGGGGACTTATGGGACAACCTAATATTTTGTAGCGTAGAGCATGCAACCGCAGCTGCAATGACAATAATAGCAATCGTATTAAACATGTCTTATGCCTTGTTTCGGTTCTATCTTAATTCAAAACATCTTTGGAAAGAAAAGTTACCGAGGGTCATCAGTGAAGAGAATACCTAATTAACTCGATTATTGGTTAAACATAGAAAAATCTGTTTTCGATTATGTATAACAACTAAATTTTGCAATTGAAAATGAATATACCATGCCATCAACACAAATGTATGAACTAAATGGTAGTGACCAGTCATTAAACAAATTTTTCCGAATTTATAATATACATGAAAAACATGCGGAAACTGCGTAGTACTATATAACTAATGTAAAACTCACAGTCCGTTGTAGAAAACATGTGTGCTTGAGGTAAATTATATCATTATCAGTCATAGTAGAATTTGTGATCTTATTCAGAGGTGTATTTCTATACCAATCAATAGATCAAGTTGTACCAATTCTGTATATTATAAATTGTGTTATAATGAAGTAAATTAGGGAAGAAACGCAATATACAGGGTGCTCCATAAATATGGTTACTCAATAAAAAGCGAATTACTCACACGGAATTTATCAAGGAACAGCGAAACTTCCTCAACGGTTTACAAACAAACTAATGGATGTCATTCAGTATGATCCCTGCAGGCACGAATGACAGCCTGCAGACGCATAGGGTAGGACTCAACGGTGGCACGCACGGTTGTATGCGGAATTTCCTTGCATGCTTTTTCCAGTGAAGATTTCAATCCTCGAGCTGGAGTGTGCTTTTTAGTGCAGGCTTTTTCCTCCAGAATAGACGAATGCAGTAATCCATAACATTCAAACACTACGAGTTTGTCGGCCATTCAGAAGCAGGGATGAAGTTGGGAAGATTCCTCGCGCACCACTCCTGAGTGTTCTTGGACTTATGAGCGGCTGCGCCGTCCTGTTGAAAGATCCATGTTGTATTTCCAAAGTGTTCTTGAGCCCAGGGAAACAACTCCTTCAACAAAATGTCGTTCTTGGCTGCTTTTTCCACGAAAACCAATCGTGTCCGTCCTGTGGCGCAAACTCCGGCCCGAGCCATCAGGGAAGCTGCGTGAGAGTTTCTGTGAACGATGTCTGCATTCTTGCCACTTCCGGTCAATAACCGCGAGTTTTGGCGATTAAAAGACTGCTCAATTGAGAAAAGTTTCTCATCGCTGAAGAGTGTCATGCAGTGGTCATGCTGCTCGAAGAGTATTCGACATTTTCTTCTCCTTCCTTTCATCCGTCCAGGCGTCAGTCCGTGCAGTTGACAGACTTGTAGGGGTATAATCCAAATTCGTTCTTAACAGCTCGTCTCATTGTCATAGCCGATACGTTGAGGTCGGAACTCATCTTTCTTCTGCTGGTGCATGAATTCCGCTTGATTTGTTCCTTCACGATTGTTCGAAAACTGCTCCTAGCTACGTAAACCGGGCGAACAGGTCCGGGACGATCAATTAAAGAGTTACGTTCTACACAGTGATAGTCTGTCGTCTTGTTCAGCTTCAGCAGACGAGCGATGTTGGGAAGAGAAGGTCCTGCCCCAGATCAAGGATTGCGCCTCTTTGAAAACAAGACTTTACCATATCTGACAGAAGCAGTGTGGAGATGCAAAGAACACTATATACGGTTAAGATGACACATAGAATACGAAGAAGCAGTTAAAACATAAAACTTTTACAAGCAAATACATACATGACGCGCGAAAAAAGTGACCCCTGTATTATAACAATCAGATTTATATAACAAATGGGCTCGTGCAGTGCAGACGGCGGAGGTGACGACTGTCGCATTCACCCGATACCAGGTTCGTGGTTCGAACTTCCCGCCCGGGCCAGCCAAGCCTTTCATCCCTCCGGGGTCGGTAAACTGGTATTAGTCGTGTATGTGAAGAATAGAGCATTGACGTATTTATCGACTTTCCACCGCAAGTCATTGTATGGCCAAATACGCACAGCAAATTTCCTCCACGACAGCCCGTAGAAGTAGAATGTGTGGCGCATCCCAAAAGGGATTGAGTAACGTCGTCCGTTATCCTTTACATTTATATATGCTTGTCATATTTATTTAGATTTCGTTTATGTCTTCTTCTTCTTTTCCTGAGCGCTTAGTCCCGTGCAGTCGTAGGGTCCGCTGCTTTTGTGATCTGTCGCCACCTCAGGGCGTCATCTGGCGCAGCGCCGATTTCGGCGAGATCTCTCTTGATGAGTCCCTCCACCTATTCCTTGGGGCTCCTCTCGGACGCTTTCCGGATGCCTCGAAATTCAGGGCCAATATCGTGGGATGGTCCTCTTGTCTTCTGAGGATGTGTCCGTACCACCTAAGGCGCTGCTCCCTCATCTTCAGCTGGATCGGAGCTGTCTTCATCACTGTTCTAACATCCTCATTTCGCACTCTGTCTTGACGGGTCCATCCACATGCCCATCTGAGCATCCTCATCTCCGCCCCGTGCAGTTGCCGCTCCTGTGCTCTACCCAGGGCCCAGCACTCACAGCCATAGAGGAGGGCAGGCCTCACTACTGTTCTATATAGCTTGCCCTTGAGTGTCCTTCCTGGAGCACCTACGGTAGCAGAGAATTCCTGTGGACTCCCTCCATTTGAGCCATGGTGCATTAATCCGTCCCCTGACCGTCTGATCCACGCTTCCTTCCTCGGAGGTCGCTTCCGAGGTAGCGGAATTCTTCCACCTTTTCGATCATCTCCCCATGGCAGTCTAGGATCGGTTCGGTGCACTGCTCGGGGCTGATGAACTTCGTCTTCCTCACGTTCAGCCGCAGGCCGTTGTCTGCGAGGGCTCCTTGCCACAACTGCACCTTCTCTTCCAGCTCCTCACGGCTATGGGCTACTAGGGCGATGTCGTCCGCGTAAGAATGGTCCTGAGGGGGCCTTCCTCAAGGTGATTCACTATAGAGTCAAGCGTCAGCAGGAAGAGGAACGGGCTCAGAGCCGACCCTTGATGTCTTGATGTATCCCCACTGTGATGTCCACTTTCCTTGTCACCCCGTGTTGAGTTCGTATCGCCGCTTTCGAGCCCTCGTACATGTCCCTTATGACCGTGATCAGACGTTCCGGGACACCCCTCCCTCGAAGGGCATTCCAGATTACGGCCCGAGCTAGCCTATCGTAGGCCTTCTCTAGGTCCAGGAATGCCAGGTAGCAGGGTTTTCGTTTCTCCCGGTATTTCTCCATCACCTGACGAGCGATGAAGATGGCGTCTGTGGTGGACCTCTCAGGCATGAAGCCCCACTGCACCTGGGAGAAGGGTACCATCTCTCTCAGCCTTGAGTCGACCAGTCGTTTGTAGATCTTCATCGTGTGTGAGATCAGTTTGATCCCTCGGTAGTTGGAGCATTAGGAAGCGTCTCCCTTCTGCTTGAAGATGGGGACTATGGTGCTGTTCCTCCAGTCATCCGGCATCTTACCTTCTTTCGTGATTCTGTTGAGAAACTGCGTCAGCCAGTTGATTCCAAGGTTCCCGTGCACCTTCCAAGCCTCTACTGGCACACGGTCAGGCCCTGCTGCCTTTCCGAGTTTCATCTTCCCTATGGCCTTGCGAACCTCTTCTTGCGTCCAGGGTTGGATAGGTCCTTCCGTTGGTTTTTCTTCCTCGGCCTCCCGACGAGGGAATTCCTCGTTTAGGAGTTCCTTGAAGTACTCCTCCCATCTCTCTCTGACCTCGACCGGGTTCCGTAACACCCTACCGTCAGCACTCTTTACAGACTTCACTACTCGAATGTCGAGGCTAGCTCTATGACGCGCCTTGGCCAGGCGAATGGCGAACTTCTCTCCCTCTGGCCCATCTAGTTTATCGTACAGGGCATCCATTTCCGCGTTTTTTGCCCTCACTACAGCTGTTTTTGCCAGCCTCTTCAGCTTCTTGTAGGCTGTGAGATGCTCGGGTGCCCTCGTCTTCTGCCACAGCTTGTAGGCCTCCTTCTTCCTCTTCACCTCAGCCTGCACCTCTTCGTTCCAGAACCATGCCGATTTATCCCCTCTGGTTCCTCCCTTTGTTTCTCCCAGGGTTTCCTTGGCACATCTCAGGATTGTATGGGCTACCCTCCTCCAGGTCTCATTCACGGGACCAGCTGGATTTGGGAGGCCTGCTTCGAGCACTGCCCTTGGTAGCTCGTTGCGCTCTGAAACCCGCAGTTTCCACCATCGGATCCTGGGTTCCGTCCTCACTTTGGCTAAGGTCGGCTACCAAGGGTCTATGCTGTGATGCCACGTCTTCTCCCGGAATGACCTTCACATCCTGGACTGTTTTCAGGGCAGCCCTGCGAACCAGGATGTGGTCCCCTTCCGTCCTTCTCCCTCCGCTAGCATAGGTCACCTTCTGGCTCTCCCTCTTCGCGAAGAAGGTGCTACAGACAGCCAGGTCGTGGGCGATGGCCAGATCCAGAATTCGTTCTCCATCCGGGTTTATCAGGCCGATCCCTTTACCTCCATGAACACTTTCCACTCCTCATGCCCGTTCATGTTCCCTGCTATGGAGAGGTAGTCGCCTTCTGGTACGGACCTTATGGCTTCCTCGAGCGAGAGGTAGAAGTCATCCTTGTCGTGCTCGTGGCATCCGATCTGCGGAGCGTAGACAGACATGATGGTCCAGTAACCCTCCTTCGTGTCCAGCCGCAGTGACATGATGCGGTCGTTTATTCTTTGGACAGCCGCTACTGAATCTTTGAGGGACTCCGCGACAGCTATCCCTACCCCGTTCCTCTTGGTCTCCTCTCCGTTGTAGTACAGCTTGACCCCTTCTCCGATCTCCCTGGCTTTCGCCCCTTTCCATCGCGTTTCCTGCAGACACAGGACTTGTGTCCTTCTGCGCTTCATCAGGTCAGCCACTTCCCTAGATCTTCCAGTCAGCGTTCCCACATCCAGAGTTCCCAGTCGAACTAGCTTCTTTAGCCAAGGTCGTTCGGCCCTAGGTAGTCCTTGCATACTGACTACAGAACTCGGGCGGGGGTTCTGTGCGCCACTTCCGGGTGACGTCCTAGCCTTTACACTGATTCTATTGCGACTTGTGATCATGGTTTTGTGACGAGGTCTCTCCATCAGCCGGCCTGTCAACCTGGGCCTGACGCTGGAACCATTGCCATTTTTGCAATTTTTGCAGGGCATGGCGTGCCGGAGCCGGAAGTCGAATCTCTGACCGTTTGTGCATGAAACTACACTACTAACCACTAGGCTTACTCGGCTCGGCCTGGCGCTGGAACCGTTGCCATTTTTGCACCTTCTGCAGGTCATGGTGAGCCGGACATCACATGAGGAGACATCACATAGCGATAACCGTTTGTGGTGTCTACCTCCTCTCACACCCCGTGCGGAGTTCATATCACCCCTTTCTTGTCTTCGGGGCGCCCCTTTCCTGCCTTCGGGGTGCCCCTTACCTGCCTTCGGCACGTGCTGTGATTCAGACTTCGCTAGGCTTCCGAAGAATTGTCGAACTCCTTCTCAGCTTGGGAGACCCTGCCGGAGATTGAAAACCTCCGCTGTATGTACATCGCAGTTCGACAACCATTGCCACCCCCACGCCACGATGAGGCGCTGAACCATGTGAGAGAGATTTCGTTTATGTATCTACAGAAAGTTCATAGTACAGTTCTCTCGAATGAATATGTCTTTAAAGATCACCTCTAACTTTTTAGAATTCTATTTCATCAGTTGTGCAACATAGGCAGCATAGGAAGTGACACAATGTAGATCACTTCCGTCATAAAGTCGATATCTAGACAAGATATCGATCAAGTATTCGGGTACAACGCGGCTATGCGTGTGATTTTAGTCTCACGAACCGCATCTACAGGTGTGTAGTATCGTTGCATCGTTTTTACCTGTTCTCCAGCTAGAACTCTGAGACATTCCGGCATATTACACAGCTCGTTCGAGGTTTACTCAGTCCACACTGTGTTTGCTAATCCACACGACGGCGAGCCAGCCTCCTAGTAAGCGACCCGAAGGAGGTCACGCTGGTGACTCGCCAGCTACCGATACTCCTCGCCAAGCACCAAGCATCAGGCAGCACACCACACCTGCTCCCTTTTTTCAGCAGAAGCTGTCTCTCATTAGATCCGATGTAGATTCGCTTATACGCTCCTGAACCTCTCTGAATTCCTCAGAAGTCTCCGGTCGTATCTTGTGCGGTCTTCCACACAGTTCTTCCCATTTAGTTTTGTAACGCTTGCATCTCAGCTGATAAAATGGGGCAAAGAAATCGTAGCTGCAAATCTAGAAGGGGTTCTGTCTGTATTTCTTCGACACATAGCAGATTTACCCCACCACAATTTGACTAGACTTCGTACTACAGTTAAAGTGCGTTTTAGTCGCAGTCCAACTTTTTTTATTTTCGTTTTTTTTTGTTGATAAAATCCTCAGACTTTGAGGAGGAGAATCAGGGTGATCTCGCTTTTCTAGTCTTGTATCGAAATCGTTTTTAAGGTGTCTTGAATGCTTATGCACGATAACGGAGCGCAGTAATGACATGGGTAACTCTGAAACCTTTTGCTGAGTAGAACCTAAGTGAAAGGACAGGTAGGACAGCCGTTCGTTCCAGTCATAGGTGACGGGACTCTCATCCACTTGTGAACGATTTTTCTTCGGTAGTTCAACAGGTTTTTAAACGTCAGCATTCTCAATTTGCTTTGCGCCTTGTGTTTGTAATGTAATGTTTCTATGCAGTTACACAAATTACCCGTCACCTCACGCCTCGATCCTTGATCATCTCAGACACTCGCAGTGGTCAGCTGGAGAAGCAATTACATAACAGTTCACCAAAGAAATTAACCGGCAGACGATCAGTGTCTCTCATGAAATTCAACGAAATTTCTTTGGCAGGAGTTTATTTTTCGGCAAGCTTTAACCCATTTCAAGCTCCCGACCAAAGTGACTAGTTCCATTGATGACGACATTCCGCTCACCTGCAGGTGAAATTTCACTGGTGAATTACGGTTGCCTTTCTATTTGATCACTGCGAGTGTCTGAGATCATCCGGGTGTAGCACGGTGAACGTCTAGGAATTCGGGAGTCATCCCCTCCCATTCCCTACATAAGAGCCACTCCTTGTTTGACACATTATTGACGTCATTTACAAAGGTAGCTGCAGAAATAGCTTTTCTTATTTCTCATCTGTCAACGATGTTGGTAGGTGGAATATTTATTTTGGATTTTTTAAACATTCATTTATTTTATTTTAATGTTTATTTATTGCATCTAATAACTTCTTTCGCATAGAAGAAACAACGAAAGTGGACTTCGATGACGAGTTTTCAAGATTTGAGGGCATGAAGACAACAACAACTATTTAGAATTAATTACTCTGTTTGATAGGCTTAGCGGTAATGGCACCCATTATGAGCTGTCATAACGATGTTTTGTTGCGATCAAAATTTCTAGCGCCAGGCGGGACTCGAACCCGCACCTCCCTCTAACCGGGCGGGAATGCTCTACGCCTTTACACCACCGGCGCCGTTTGATCTAACGCAACATCCACACCCACGAGGTTCCCGCCCGGTTATAGGGAGGTGCGGGTTCGAGTCCCGCCTGGCGCTAGAAGTTTTGATCGCAACAAAACATCGTTATGACAGCTCACAACCTCGATACCAGCCACTTAAGGCTAAATGAAACTGATCTGAACAGTACCCATTATTTTTATGTCGCATTCATTTGGACAATATTTCATGCATTCATTTTTTCAGGAATAAAATGCCCGAGCATTCCATAGCTATTCGCGCCTGTACACGAGAATTTTTCGTATTAATATTGGGGATAATTCATTCACATATATATTTTGGTTTTCAGTAGCTTACATGCCTGTATATGGCATTTAGTTCAATATTTCGCAGGTAGCGCAGTTAGAGGAGGCGCCTGCATCAAAGTTGAGGGTTCGGATACCACTCGGGCTTGTCATGTATCCCTGCCTACGAGATCGATGAATTTATTTTATAAATCCCTTGGAAGACATTCTGTCACGCTCATAGGCTGGCCCCCGCAGGTCATTGTATTGGCCAATAACGCATTCAAACCGCCTCCACGATATCTCGTAGAAGTGGAATGCGTGGCGATTCCCAATCAGGGATGGAACAACGCCGTGCTCTACTCTTCATTATCCTTTATATTTGGATGAATAATTCTTTTTGGCAGCCTATTTCAAGGCAGTCACAGAATACATGACAACAGCTTGGCCGTCGAACCAGCCGAAGCCAGTTCTGCTCCGAGTACAGCCACATAGTCCCACCAATTATTATGCTGCGCGCCCATTTTGGGATGGCGACGATTATGGCTGGTGGCACGGATCGTAAATTTGATTGACTTGCCCCATCAAGGACACCACTTGTGGCCTCCTACTCAGAATCGTGGCTTTTTTCCACCGTAGAAGTTCGCCTAACTGAGAAATAGGGAACATTTTGCTCGCATCAGCTTGGGGTACCTTTACAAACGAGTATCCAGACTCTTACGTTTCACATCACCACTGCGCCACCGGTAAAGGTAACGTCACCAAGTTGGGTAACTTGTTATGGTTTCTGCAAAGCAAAAGTAGCGCTAGCATTTGCCGGAGCGTCTAGTGCCGCTTAAAGCGTCTTGATATCTTCTTTCTCTTACTGTTTAGCTGAAATTCCTTTGCTGACTTACCAAGGAAGGGTTTCAGGTGTATGTTTGAACGACGAAAATGAGTAGCACTACAAGAATCTTCACCCTTCAAATAGTATAAAAGTAGATTTCATTCTTCTCCTGATTAAGCGGTTATCATGGGTAAATCTGAAGCGGCACTGCTGCTCTTTCGGGACCCAGAAGTCGAGAAGGGGGCGAAAAAAATCGCCCATGCTCCGTTCAGGGAGGTTATGTGAGGTACTCGGATCATTTTTTATTTGATGATCACGTGCGTACATGACAACCGCCTTTAAAGTCCAGCGACGCGTGTAGCGCAGACGGAGGAGGTGCCAGCTGTCGCGTGCACCCGATACCAGGTTCCTGGTTCGGATCTCCTGCCCAGGTCAAGCAATCCCTCCATTCCTCCGAGTTGGGTAATTTGATGCCAAACTTGTCTGGAAAGGATAGAAGAGCTCTGACTTGTCCATCTGATGGCCACTGCAAGTTATCGTATGGCCAAATACACATTCAAATCGCCTCCACGTAGTGACTATAACCCGTTTTCTCCTAAACTGGCCACCTTTAAAATCAGCTGGGATGTTTTCTAAAGTAAACGCTGCCAGGTTCGACCCTCGATGAATCTCGGCATTGATCGTTGCCCAATTGTTTAATTTGGTGTTGAACTAAAATAAATGCGATGTTTCTCAAACCAGGCAGATCAGTTTCAAGTTATAAGCTGAATAGTTTTCAAGCCATTTGAATTTTGCTAAAGTACTGAATTTCTTTCCAGCCATTTATACGTAGATTATTATAATTATTTAGATTTAAATTTAGCGCTATTGAGAGTCGTCGTTTTCCTAGTGTAGAAGCATGTCTAGCCTTCCCAAACGAATTAAATTTCCGCTGGCTTCACGACACTCTTTTATGGAACCTTTTCGAAACTTTCATACGCTTTTTATTTGATATTATTCATTACTATATTATATTATATTACATTAAGATAATAGTAGTTTTAATTTTTATACTCGTTAATATTAACCCTTCTTTCCCTTTCTTTCACCGCTGTTTTCAAAGATAATTCTAGTTAACTCGTAATTGTGGTAGCGCAGTCGGATATGGTGATGCACTCAAAATCGAGATTGTTGGTTTTCCGCTCTCTGGGCTGGGTAAATTTTTAATTTACTTAAATTAAAAGAACGCTTAAAACGCTGATTTGTCCATCATATGACCATCGCTTTTGTTGCACAGGCCGAAGAAGCTTTCGACTTGGTTCCACGATGTTTAAGAGAAGTGGAACGCGTGGCATATCCCAAACCTGAATTCGGTAACCCCGACCTATTTACATATAATAACCTCGTAGATGTTACGGGACTATTCAGTACCCCTGCAGTACTTGGAGCTGACTAACTGGGCGACTAATATATTCTGTTGTGCAAGGACAGGACAGATAAGGCACCAGCCAACAAAGCACTGACAAAGACACCTACATTTATTTATTTGTTTATTTATTTATGGCGTAGATCAAGGTCTAGCATCCCTTCACATACCGCCCCTCCTGTGTGTTCTAACCTAGCTGTATAAAACCCGATATGTACATATATACAATCACCATGTCTAATTCGACATTCTTCTAAACAAACTGGGTGCTTTTGAAATCAAAATGACCGTTTCCAAATCAAAACTAGCGCCAACCACATTAAACGAGATACTCTCCAAAAAGGTCCGAATAGTTTTTTTTTCCAAGGATAATTTGGTATAATTTTCTCGAAATTTTGGTTCAGCTTCTGTACGAGTGCAATAATTTCCTAAAACTTTTATTTTTTAAAGAAAAATATAATCTAAATTTTTAACGCACAACAGAGTAGCAATCATACAGTAAATGGAATGATAACATCGGGCCATGCACCCAAAAAAACTTGTCGTGATTTTTATTTGAATGGTAGTGTGAATGTTGCTTATATGAAGCATCGAAGTGGTGATGTGTCTGTTCTTTAAAATTGTTCTTGTTGCATCGTTTACAGGCGTGAAATTCTGTGCAACCTTAAATTTTGCTATTAATCGAATACAACTCGCGGCGCCTTTAAAAAGAGCATAGCGAAATGTCTACCCTCGGAAATAAAAAAAAAATGGCCGCATTCCTGCTCTTTGAACAATCTTTATGCCATCAAAAAATTATAAAATTTCTAACAATGTGCTCACTTATTGGGTAGGTAACTTAGACCTCAAGAAAAGTCGTACCAAAAATTTTCTTGAATAAAAAATTATTCTGACCTGGAGTGCATATTTTGGTGTGGATAAAGCTCGCTTTGACTTGGAGAATGTTCAGATTGATTTCAAAAGGCGTTAGGCTTGCTTATAAGAGTGTCTAATTTGACGGAAAATGGTATATATCCACGCCACAAGTACGCCACATGCAAAAGTTGGCAAAGATTACTACAGCCGCTCCAGCCCCCCCCCCCCCACCCCTCTGACTGGGGTAGTACCGTTCCTGCTCTTCGGTTACACCTCTGCTGCGAGAGGCCGTGTAGGAAGGCGCAGTCGAATTGTTGACGACGAAGCGCTTCCAAGAACTAACACAAAAATTACCAAGAAAGGGAAGATGAACTGGGGAGTTGTAGAGAGAGGCGACGTCAGCGACTCGGGGATGGGAGACTGTTTGAACGCGGATTAAGCGAGGACTTACCGTCCCGCTGCTCTCCATCCGGGCTGAAATAGCCCATCGCCTTCTGAACGCGTGCCACGCGACCTTTCTGGGCAACATCAAACTCAAGGTTTGGGAACTGAAGAGCGGAGTCGTACCATATGTCGTATTCGAAGAGGGTTCTCTCGCTTTTCTGAAGTTTTTTTTGTGTCCATTAATAAGCCGTTCTTTCCGGGTTTATCTTTAACGCACTTGTAGCTTTAAAGAGGATTTTGTAACTAGACTTTTTCATATAAAAGGTAGCTGTCCAAATCAGTTTATGACAGTAACCTTTCAATTTCTGGTTATTTGAATGTATTCATAAAAACAAATTTATCCAATATAAATACGTTCTAGGTCTCACTGAAATTCAAATAAAAGACTACAGGGTGAACCAAAATAACGTGGACAAGATTTTTTCGTCATAGTTATCAAACAACCAACAATTCGAGAAAATGTCAACTAAATTACAACAATACAAACACTAGGGTACTTCACGTTCAAGTGGTTTCGTAGTGGCCTCCCTTGGAGTGGATGCAGGGGGCCGAACGTTTCGCAAATTTTTCGATGATGGGCCGCAAGTCGTACCTGGAAACAGATTCTGTTCATGGATGAGAAGCTGTTTACCGTGGAGCAGGCGCACAAGCGCCAAAATGGTGGGATGTGGTCTACAGAGGCTCCAAGAACCTCTGCTTTCGTCCAAAACCCTAATTCTGCCATTGTTTGGGACGGAAGCTGCGCCAGCGGCAAGACCCCTGGTTTTCGTGGATAAAGGAGTGAAAATCGACGAACGTGTACCTGCGAGCATTCTCGAGTCCGTAGTTCTTCTTTGGGTTCAGTAGCACTTCGGTGATGCCCATTGAACGTCCCAATAGGACTCTGCACCCGCACATAGTGTTAAGAGTGCGCAGGCGTGGTGCAAGGTCAATTTCCCGACTTCATCACGCCTTCGGAATGGCCGACGTATTCTCCGGATTTGAATCCAATGGACAACAGTGTGTGGGCTTTTTAGACGCTAGGGTCGGCGTCAAACGTCACCAAAATCTCGACTCCCTGAAGGAATCCTTGCGCCGAGAGTGGGAACGGTTGTCTTCTGATGACCTGCGGCCCATCGCCGAAAAATTCGCGAAACGTTTGGCCCTCTGCATCCGCTCCAAGGGAGGCCCTAATGTTTGTGTTGTTGTAATTTAGTCGTCGTTTTCTCGAATTGCTGGTTGTTTCATAATTATGATAATAAAACCTTGTCCACGTTATTTTGTTTCACCCTGTAAATGCTTTGATTAGTGTTGTTTTCATCGGCTCATTAATTTTGTCGCAATTTAAATCCTATTCATAAACTATAAAAACATACTCCCTAAATTGTGCTCTTGGTAGTAGACTGAAGGGTGTTTGGTGGTTTGGCGTGGAGGTCTACCTCTTCATCATCTTCCTCCTTCACCTTAACCAACCCTTCTCTAACAACCGTTCCCCTTTTCTGCCAATCAACTCCCCTCCCCTTGGTGAATCTTCTCGTTGAACCATGTTGCGCTCTCCGTGCCACTGCTGTGAGTTGTTGTACCTATTCCACTTTTCTTCCACCCTTCCAACATCTCCTTAATACCTTTCGTTCAAGGTTACTTATTTCTGATGGTATCTTTTACATCAATAATTCTATAACACTATAAACTTGCTTCCTTACGTTCAATTGTTGTTTGTCAAGTCCAACGTCAATAGGAGGAACTCCGGTTAGTTTACAGCAACAACTCCTTCCTTCCCCTACCTTACTGCGAGCACGGGGGAAGGACACTCAGTCTGTTTGGTTTTCGTCTAAAGGCTCGTGCGAAACGAATACCAAAATAATTCTTTGTTTTCCATACTTTTATAATTAAACTATATCACAATTATATAGCTTTACTCATTTATCATTTAACGTTGAATACATTCACAAGCAGCTTTTTCGCTGAAGGAGCCATGTTGAAAATATGGAATCTAAGGTTTTAAAGTAAAAAATAAAGCTTTTCTTCGGCAATTTTCGAATCAACGAGGAACGGTTCAATTTTCGCCGATTTTTGTGGAATGTCGTGCACAACGCATTTTTCTATCTGAAGAAACTGCAGTTGGATCTGAAATTATAACATGTAACGTGTTAGTGCTTCTGTGCCGAACGAGGTTGTTTTTCTTCTTCTTCTCCTGAGCGTTTAGTCCCGCGCAGTCGCAGGGTCCGCTGTTCTTGTGATCTGTCGCCACCTCATCCTATCAAGGGCGTCATCTGCCGTGGCGCCGACTTCGGCGAGATCTCTCTTGATGACGTCCTTCCATCTTTTCCTTGGGGCTCCTCTCGGACACTTTCCGGGTGCCTCGAAATCTAGGGCCAACATTGTGGGGTGATCCTCTGGTCTTCTGAGGACGTGTCAGGTTGTTGTTACCACCTCAGGCGCTGCTCTCTCATCTTCAGCTGGATCGGGGCTGTCTTCATCACTGCCCTAACATCCTCGTTTCGCACCCTGTCCCGACGGGTCCATCCAAATGCCCACCTCAGCATCCTCATCTCCGCCGCGTGCAGTTGCCGCTCCTGCGCCTTACCCAGGGCCCAGCACTCACTGCCGTAGAGGAGGGCAGGTCTGACAACTGTTCTATAGAGCTTGCCTTTGAGCGTCCTGGAGAATATACGGTCGCAGAGGATCCCTGTGGACTCCCTCCACTTGAGCCAGGCTGCGTTTACCCGTCCCCTGACCGCCTGGTCCACACTTCCACGGTCAGCGTTGAGGTCAGCGTTCTCACATTCAGAGTCCTCATTCGAACTAGCTTCTTTAGCCGAGGTCGTTCGGCCCTCGGTAGCCCTCGCATACTGACCATAGAACTCGGGCGGAGGTTCTGTGCGCCACTTCCGGGTGACGTCCTAGCCTTTACACTGATTCTATTGCGAGTTGTGATCATGGTTTTGTGACGAGGTTTCTCCATCGGCCGGCCTGTCAACCTGGGCCTGACGCTGGAACCGTTGCCATTTTTGCAATTTTTGCAGGGCATGGCGTGCCGGAGCCGGGAGTCGAACCTGTGACCGTTTGTGCATGAAACTACACTACTAACCACTAGGCTAACTCGGCCCCGAACGAGGTTGTAGGTGGATCAATTTATTGAGCGGCCTAACGTTTCAACCTTTCGTCGTCTTTAGAGGCCTAAAAGTGGCTCAACGAGACTTTATATTTGTTACTTACCCGACCTACGCCTCCTCCTCCCTTCTTTCAGACATCGTCCTAGGTACAAAATTAAAAAACCCCAACGTATGAGAACTAAACTCACCCGCTGATCCACCGTTCACGCGAAGCGACATAGCTACCGCGGTTGTTAGTTGCCAATGAGAAGTACTGTGTCATTCCGAACTCGCTATACTAAGTATACCAGAGTCATTCATAAGGACACGCATGTCACCAGCGGTCGTTCTGTGGATCACAATGCGGAATGAATGGTAAGAAGTCACTAGTGATCGAGGGACACTCATTTCGGCTGTTAGGCTTTGGATTCCTTGCGAAAATCCAGAACGCTTCAACGCTTTTCTGGACGAGGTGTCAGTCTCACACGTCAGAATCGTGCACTTCACGTCAATGTCCGCTCACCTATGCCCCTCCACTCTGTGCTTGCCCAGTGGACCACTTAAAATACCGCGTCGTTTACCTGCCAAGTGTTCTTTCAAGCGAACCGCCAGTACCCTTCTAGTTTCCCCAAGGTATATTTGGTTGCATGCCACACATTCAAGTTGATAGGCTACACCAACTTTGGTACAGTCTCCTAACTTAGTGTAGGGGCGTACAATACAGCTCTCTGATATGCACTCCCCCTATCGTAGAGCCTATTTCGGACTAGCTGTCGCCTGATGTTTTCATTACGTATACTCTGTAAAGTATGAATGCTAACTGCTAATGGGAATTTAAATGTTTTTTTGAAAGATTTACAGCAACTCTTCACAATTTACAAAGATTTTTTGGAAGTGCTCTTCGAATCGATCACGGAGTCGTAATCGGAGTGCTGGTTGGTCACGGAAATATTGTTTCTACCTGAAGTAGACAACGTTTGGAGACGAAATGTACTCCATACAATTTAGAGCTCTGACTAGACAGCAAGAAAAACCTTTTTTCTGAGTGATCCGCGACATGACTGTAGTATTCAAAGTTGTCGAATTTGAAAAAAGTAAATTTGAAAAAAATTCTTGTTATCTGAAGGAGGAAAGCTTATTGAGGTGAGATTCTACCACATAGCTTCTTAGACCCTGTCTAATGCGGTGAAAAAATCGAGTTTTTCTGAAACGATCTTCTGAATGTCAAGTATGCATTCATTGCTTAAATAAACGATGCAAAGTCGAGCTCGCTTGAATAAATCGAAAATCACTGCAGGATTCTTTGCTGTATAGTGTATACGGAATCGTGTATAGTAAGTAGGTCTCGAGTTTTATGAACTACAGTTTCACCTCTCTAGGTCGCCGTCTTCAGGTAGAAAACATTTATTGTGACAAATTAAGCCTCTGGTTACGGTTCCGTAATTCAAAAATCGCCTAAAGAAATCTTCGTGCACTGCAAAAAATTCTTGTAAACCTTGAAAACACCTAAATTACTCGTTAAAATTACAACTAGTTCTCACGGGGTACCTATTCGGGTCAAGATATAACATGATTAAGCAGAAAAATGTGTCGTGCCAATTTTGCAAAAATTGAACCCTTCTGATTGACTCAAAAGCTGCCCTTAAAATATAAATATTATTTTTTTAACAATCAACCAGGGACGCATGTAGCGCAGTCGGAGGAAATGCCGGGTGTCAGGTGCTGCCAGGTTCCTGGTTCGGATTTCCTGCCGAGGCCGACCAAGCCTTCCATCTCTGTTTGGGTTTGTGAATAGGGACTAGAGTTGTCTGGGAAGGATAAAGCGCTGACTTGTTCATCGGCTGGCCATGGTACGTTGTTGTACAGGCCAACGTATTCAAATCGCCTCCACGACGTCCCGAAGTAGAATTGCCGCCTCCAAAAAGGATTGAGTGACGCCGTCCTTTTTTTTCCTCTAACAGTCAAGTACCAACATTCAAAACTATAGAATTCAATTCCATTACCAGACAATGTTTCCTTCGGCGAACAAAGCTGCGCACAAGTTTCGCAGTGTCGAAATCACGCCTGGGAGGAACAACTTATTAAAAGACACATGAAAAATCACCTAAAGGATAAAAATAAAGGATAAAGGACGGCGTTACTCAATCCCTTCTGGGATGCGCCAGCGCATTCTACTTCTACGAGATGTCGTGGAGGCGACATGAATGCGTATTTGGCCATACAATGACTTGCGGTGGCCAGCCGATGAACAAGTCAGCGCTTTATCCTTCCCAGACGAGTCTGGTACCAATTCACCGACCCCGGAGGGATGGCAGGCTTGGTTGGCCTGGGCGGGAAATCCGAACCAGGAACCTGGTATCGGGTGCACGCGACAGTCGCGCCTCCTCCGACTGCGCTACACGCGCCCTTTTAATTTTTATACTCGTTATTATTAACCCTTCTTTCCCCTTCCTTCACCGCTGTTTTCAAAGATAATTCTAATTAACTCGTAATTGTGGTAGCGCAGTCGGATACGGAGATGCACTCAAAATCGAGATTGTTGGTTTTCCGCTCTCTGGGCTGGGTAAATTTTTAATTTACTCAAATTAAAGGAACGCTTAAAACGCTGATTTGTCCATCATTTGACCATCGCTTTTGTTGCGCAGGCCGAATACGCATTCGACTTGGATCCACGATGTTTAAGAGAAGTAGAACGCGTGGCATATCCCAAACCTGAATTCGGTAACCCCGACCTATTTACATATAATAACCTCGTAGATGTTACGGGACTATTCAGTACCCCTGCAGTACTTGGAGCTGACTAACTGGGCGACTAATATATTCTGTTGTGCAAGGACAGGACAGATAAGGCACCAGCCAACAAAGCACTGGCAAAGACACCTACATTTATTTATTTGTTTATTTATTTATCGCGTAGATCAAGGTCTAGCATCCCTTCACATACCGCCCCTCCTGTGTGTTCTAACCTAGCTGTATAAAACCCGATATGTACATATATACAATCACCATGTCTAATTCGACATTCTTCTAAACAAACTGGATGCTCTTGAAATCGAAATGACCGTTTCCAAATCAAAACGAACGCCAACCACATTAAACGAGAGACTCTCCAAAAAGGTTCGAATAGTTTTTTTCCAAGGATAATTTGGTATAATTTTCTCGAAATTTTGGATCAGCTGTCTGTATGAGTGCAATAATTTCCTAAAACTTTTATTTTTTAAAGAAAAATATAAAATAAATTTTTTACCGCACAATAAAGTAGCAATCATACAGTAAATAGAATGATAACATCGGGCATGTACCCAAAAAGCTTGTCGTGATTTTTATTTGAATGGTAGTGTGAATGTTGCCTACATGAAGCATCAAAGTGGTGATATGTCTGTTCTTTAAAATTGTTCTTGTTGCATCGTTTACAGGCGTGAAATTCTGTGCAACCTTAAATTTTGCTATTAATCGAATACAACTTGCGGCGCCTTTAAAGAGAGCATGGCGCAATGTCTACCCTCGGAACTAAAAAATTGCCGCTTTCTTGCCCTTCAAAACATTCTTTATACCACCATTTTCTTCAAAAAAGAGAAATTTATAAAATATCAAACAATGTGCTCACTTACTGGGTACGTAACTTAAAACGTTAAGGAAAGTCATAGCAAAAATGTTCTTGAATAAAAAATTATTCTGACGTGGAGTGCATATTTTAGTGTAGAAGAAGCTCGCTTTGACTTGGAGAATGTACAGTTTGATTTTGAAAAGCGTTAGGCTTGCTTATAAGAGTGTCTAATTTGACGGGAAATGGTATATATCCATTCCACAAGTACGCCACATGCAAAAATTAGCAAAAATTACGACAGCCACTCAACCCTTCCACCCACCCCTCTGACTGGGGTAGCACCGTTTCTGCTCTTCGGTTACACCTCTGCTGCGAGAGGCCGTGTAGGAAGGCGCAGTCGAATTGTTGACGACGAAGCGCTTCCAAGAACTAACACAAAAATTACCAAGAAAGGGAAGATGAACTGGGGAGTTGTAGAGAGAGGCGACGTCAGCGACTCGGGGATGGGAGACTGTTTGAACGCGGATTAAGCGAGGACTTACCGTCCCGCTGCTCTCCATCCGGGCTGAAATAGCCCATCGCCTTCTGAACGCGTGCCACGCGACCTTTCTGGGCAACATCAAACTCAAGGTTTGGGAACTGAAGAGCGGAGTCGTACCATATGTCGTATTCGAAGAGGGTTCTCTCGCTTTTCTGAAGTTTTTTTTTGTGTCCATTAATAAGCCGTTCTTTCCGGGTTTATCTTTAACGCACTTGTAGCTTTGAAGAGGATTTTGTAACTAGACTTTTTCATATAAAAGGTATCTGTCCAAATCAGTTTATGACAGTAACCTTTCAATTTCTGGTTATTTGAATGTATTCATAAAAACAAATTTATCCAATATAAATACGTTCTAGGTCTCACTGAAATTCAAATAAAAGACTACAGGGTGAACCAAAATAACGTGGACAAGATTTTTTCGTCATAGTTATCAAACAACCAACAATTCGAGAAAATGTCAACTAAATTACAACAATACAAACACTAGGGTACTTCACGTTCAAGTGGTTTCGTAGTGGCCTCCCTTGGAGTGGATGCAGAGGGCCGAACGTTTCGCAAATTTTTCGATGATGGGCCGCAAGTCGTACCTGGAAACAGATTCTGTTCATGGATGAGAAGCTGTTTACCGTGGAGCAGGCGCACAAGCGCCAAAATGGTGGGATATGGTCTACAGAGGCTCCAAGAACCTCTGCTTTCGTCCAAAACCCTAATTCTGCCATTGTTTGGGACGGAAGCTGCGCCAGCGGCAAGACCCCTGGTTTTCGTGGATAAAGGAGTGAAAATCGACGAAGATGTGTACCAGCGAGCATTCTCGAGTCCGTAGTTCTTCTTTGGGTTCAGTAGCACTTCGGTGATGCCCATTGAACGTCCCAATAGGACTCTGCACCCGCACATAGTGTTAAGAGTGCGCAGGCGTGGTGCAAGGTCAATTTCCCGACTTCATCACGCCTTCGGAATGGCCGCCGTATTCTCCGGATTTGAATCCGATGGACAACAGTGTGTGGGCTTTTTAGACGCTAGGGTCGGCGTCAAACGTCACCAAAATCTCGACTCCCTGAAGGAATCCTTGCGCCGAGAGTGGGAACGGTTGTCTTCTGATGACCTGCGGCCCATCGCCGAAAAATTCGCGAAACGTTTGGCCCTCTGCATCCGCTCCAAGGGAGGCCCTAATGTTTGTGTTGTTGTAATTTAGTCGTCGTTTTCTCGAATTGCTGGTTGTTTCATAATTATGATAATAAAACCTTGTCCACGTTATTTTGTTTCACCCTGTAAATGCTTTGATTAGTGTTGTTTTTATCGGTAACCAACCCTTCTCTAACAACCATTCCCCTTTTCTGCTAATCATCTCCCCTCCTCTTGGTGAATCTTCTCGTTGAACCATGCTGCGCTCTCTGTGTGCCACTGCTGTGAGTTGTTGTACCTATTCTACTTTTCTTCCACCCTTCCAACATCTCCTTAATGCCTTTCGTTTAAGGTTACTTATTTCTGATGGTATCTTTTACAGCATTAATTCTATAACATGTTAAACTTGCTTCCTTACGTTCAATTGTTGTTTGTCAAATCCAGCGTCAACAGGAGGAACTCCGGTTACTTTACAGCAGCAACTCCTTCTTCCTTCCCCTCCCTTACTGCGAGCTCAGGGAAGGATACTCAGTCTGTTTGGTTTTCTTCTAAGGGCTCGTGAAAAACGAAAACCAAACTAATTCTTTGTTTTTCATACTTTTATAATTAAACTATCACAATTATATAGCTTTACTCATTTATCATTTAACGTTGAATACATTCACAACAGCTTTTTCGCTGAAGGAGCCATGTTGAAAATATGGAATCTAAGGTTTTAAAGTAAAAAATAAAGCTTTTCTTCGGCAATTTTTGAATCAACCAGGAACGGTTCAATTTTCGCCAATTTTTGTGGAATGTCGTTGCACAACACATTTTTCTATCTGAAGAAACTGCATTTGGATCTGAAATTATAACATGTAACGTGTTAGTGCTTCTGTGCCGAACGAGGTTGTAGGTGGATCAATTTATTGAGCGGCCTAACGTTTCAACCTTTCGTCGTCTTTAGAGGCCTAAAAGTGGCTCAACGAGACTTTATATTTGTTACTTACCCGACCTACGCCTCCTCCTCCCTTCTTTCAGACATCGTCCTAGGTACAAAATTAAAAAACCCCAACGTATGAGAACTAAACTCACCCGCTGATCCACCGTTCACGCGAAGCGACATAGCTACCGCGGTTGTTAGTTGCCAATGAGAAGTACTGTGTCATTCCGAACTCGCTATACTAAGTATACCAGAGTCATTCATAAGGACACGCATGTCACCAGCGGTCGTTCTGTGGATCACAATGCGGAATGAATGGTAAGAAGTCACTAGTGATCGAGGGACACTCATTTCGGCTGTTAGGCTTTGGATTCCTTGCGAAAATCCAGAACGCTTCAACGCTTTTCTGGACGAGGTGTCAGTCTCACACGTCAGAATCGTGCACTTCACGTCAATGTCCGCTCACCTATGCCCCTCCACTCTGTGCTTGCCCAGTGGACCACTTAAAATACCGCGTCGTTTACCTGCCAAGTGTTCTTTCAAGCGAACCGCCAGTACCCTTCTAGTTTCCCCAAGGTATATTTGGTTGCATGCCACACATTCAAGTTGATAGGCTACACCAACTTTGGTACAGTCTCCTAACTTAGTGTAGGGGCGTACAATACAGCTCTCTGATATGCACTCCCCCTATCGTAGAGCCTATTTCGGACTAGCTGTCGCCTGATGTTTTCATTACGTATACTCTGTAAAGTATGAATGCTAACTGCTAATGGGAATTTAAATGTTTTTTGAAAGATTTACAGCAACTCTTCACAATTTACAAAGATTTTTTGGAAGTGCTCTTCGAATCGATCACGGAGTCGTAATCGGAGTGCTGGTTGGTCACGGAAATATTGTTTCTACCTGAAGTAGACAACGTTTGGAGACGAAATGTACTCCATACAATTTAGAGCTCTGACTAGACAGCAAGAAAAACCTTTTTTCTGAGTGATCCGCGACATGACTGTAGTATTCAAAGTTGTCGGATTTGAAAAAAGTAAATTTGAAAAAAATTCTTGTTATCTGAAGGAGGAAAGCTTATTGAGGTGAGATTCTACCACATAGCTTCTTAGACCCTGTCTAATGCGGTGAAAAAATCGAGTTTTTCTGAAACGATCTTCTGAATGTCAAGTATGCATTCATTGCTTAAATAAACGATGCAAAGTCGAGCTCGCTTGATTAAATCGAAAATCACTGCAAGATTCTTTACTGTATAGTAAGTAGGTCTCGAGTTTTATGAACTACAGTTTCACCTCTCTAGGTCGCCTTCTTCAGGTAGAGAACATTTATTGTGACAAATCAAGCCTTCGGTTACGATTCCATAATTCAAAAATCGTCTAAAAAATCTTCGTGCACTGCAAAAAATTCTTGTAAACCTTGAAAACACCTAAATTACTCGTTAAAATTACATCGAGTTCTCACGGGGTACCTATTCGGATCAAGATATGGCATGATTAAGCAGAAAATGTGTTGTGCCACGACATTTGCAAAAATTGAACCCTTGGGATTATTTCAAAAGCTGCCATTGAAAATATAAATTTTATTTTTAACAACCAACCAGGGACGCATGTAGCGCAGTTGGAGGAGATGCCGGGTGTCGGGTGCTGCCGATGTCAGGTTCCTGGTTCGGATTTCCCGCCCAGACCGACCAAGCCTTCCATCTCTGTTTGGGTTTGTGAATAGGGACTAGAGTTGTCTGGGAAGGATAAAGCGACTTGTTCATCGGCTGGCCATGGTAAGCCGTTGTACAGGCCAATGCATTCAAATCGCCTCAACGACATCCCGAAATAGAATTGTCGCCTCCAAAAAGGATTGTGTGACGCCATCCTTTATCCTTTTTTTCCTCTAACAGTCAAGTACCAACATTCAAAATTATAGAATTCAATTCCATTACCAGATTATGTTTCCTTCGGCGAACAAAGCTGCGCACAAGTTTCGCAGTGTCGAAATCACGCCTGGGAGGAACAACTTATTAAAAGACACATGAAAAATCACCTAAAGGATAAAAATAAAGGATAAAGGACGGCGTTACTCAATCCCTTCTGGGATGCGCCAGCGCATTCTACTTCTACGAGATGTCGTGGAGGCGACATGAATGCGTATTTGGCCATACAATGACTTGCGGTGGCCAGCCGATGAACAAGTCAGCGCTTTATCCTTCCCAGACGAGTCTGGTACCAATTCACCGACCCCGGAGGGATGGCAGGCTTGGTTGGCCTGGGCGGGAAATCCGAACCAGGAACCTGGTATCGGGTGCACGCGACAGTCGCGCCTCCTCCGACTGCGCCACACGCGCCCAAAAAAACCATTTTGAATTTTTCATCGCTTTAGGTGAAAAATCACCTAAAGCGTGAAAAATTCAAAATGGAGAAGAAGTAAAACTGTATTGGAGGGAACAGCCAAAAATCACTTAAACGGTTGAAAATCGAAACAGATCGCACATGAAATGAACCTGAGACTACAGACAAAAATCACCTTGAAAGTTTAATATTCTAAACGAATAATAAAGTAAAAGTGAAGAGTATAAAATCAGAAATATTTTTCCTCTTCCTAAGTGGTTCGTTTTGCCACCTATCTCCAGGCGAACCTTTTGGTTATACCTTTTTAGTTAAGAAATAGAACTGAGTTGGGGACAATCGGGACGTAGCACAAAATTGCACCGGAGGGGGTAGGGGTGATGAGGTCGTAAGTTTCCAGCAAAAATTGAGCCTCGTGCTTCACCCAGCCCATACCATCCTGTTAGGACAGCACCGCGTCTGTATTTCTGCTACACTTCTGCTGCGAGAAGCTGCCTAAATGCGCAGCTGGATTGTTGACGCCGTAGCGCTCCCATCGAGTAGCGGAAAAATTCGCGAAAAAACGGGAAGATGTGGTGGGAGTGTGTGGAAAACAAGGCCAGTGAAGCAGAGAAGAAGTAGCTTGTTTGGGCGAAGAAGTTTGCTCCTCTCCATCTGGGGTGAAAATACATGGCATATCGCCTTCTGTGCGCACATGCGGGCTCCCTGGGTCTTCTGTGCAGACGGTCGACGTCGTCGGTCAGTCGGACGGCCAACCGGCCGGCGTTCAGACGGTGTCCGGCGCCGTCTGAACGCTGCCGGTCGGCGGCTGCGCAGTCGTCGTTGTCGTCTCGCTCGCCGATACGCGCGGCTGACTGGATGACTAATCATTCGGCTACTTTACTCATCGCTCGGTAGGCGTAGCATGGCACAGCAGCAGCATCACCGCCAGCCACCACCTCGTCCATCTCGAACAATGGGTGTCTCAGGCGAAGCCCCAGCCTCGCCGATGACCATCGAGACGGACCCGGTCCACCGCCAAGTGCGTCCCGTGCCAAAGCCTCGCACCATTAAGCCGTCGTCGTCGTTGTCCGCTGGCCTGAGGCCGGTGCCACCCGCCCGAAATCCACCACCACCGCCACCGGCACCGCCAGCACCGCCAGCACCGCCACTAGTACATGTCCGAAGCACTCACGTCGATCGGCAACCGGTCGATGTCATTATCGATCTGAACAATAGTCTCTGGCGAAATATTCACATTCAAGATATGGAGAAGAGCCTCAGGACGGACGACGTCTTGGGGATGACACTTGGCCACGTGCTGGAGCCGTCCAGCTCCATGGAAACGTCGAGCCGTCTCAGCAGGTGAGCTCCTAAAGGTTTTCTTCATTCTTTCTTTTCGTTTCTCTCGTTTTGTTCGTTTGTCCTCGTCTCTGTGACAATCTGAAGAAGACGCAATGCTGTCGAGCAGTTAACCTTGGCCGCTCACCTTGCCGTTCCTGGTTTCGCTGGTGATTTGTGTCACCTACCAATTTAACCAGTTCTTCAATGTGTACTTTCACGTTCGTCTACAGGTTCTCTTTTATGAGTCACTGCCACCTTTGAAGTGTTTGGAGGCCGCTTCTCAGTCAGAGTCACGCATAGTAATCTTAAAATCGATTTGTTGTTTCAGAAGAAGGCCAAGGGTGTCCCAGGAGAAACTGTCATGTTGTACCATTTTCACCTCAAATTTGACACTTTTCAAACCAAGCTGGACACTCTTCTGAACAAGCTTATCGCTTCCAAAATCAAGCTGAACATCTTACAAATTAAAATGAGCTTCTTCGACATTACAATCGAGAATTTCCTAGATGGCTAGAATCATTTTTGTCTAGAAAAATTATGTCTTTTTCAGTTCATATTGAACCCACCTACCACGATGAGTTAAAAAGTGTTTGAAATTTTATAAAAATTATATTTCTCAAGTAATAAAAATAATGACTCTATTCTTGAGGAAAAGGCGGCAATTTTGATCTCCTTCTTTAGCCAGCTAAGAAATTTCGCTCTTTCTGTACTCTAGAACGGATTTTAAAAAATAAAATTTCAAACGGCTTGTTTACTTTTTGGGGCGGATGCTTTGAAAATTTCTAAAAAAAGTTATGCCAAATTTTTGTTCGACAAAAAATTATTCTAACCTTCATGGAGGGTCTAGTTAGTCTGGAAGACGCTCGTCTTGGTCTGGAAGTTGTTCTCTTGGATTGCAAAAGCGTAAAGCTTGGTTAGGAGAGTGTTCAATTTGACGTGAAGTGTCCGGTTTAACGGGGAAATGCTTTATTCCTGGGGACAGACGTGGCGCAGTGGGAGAAGGAGTCTTTAAAAATTGGTTCGATTTCGCCTCCAGACTGTGTCATTAAGTGATATTGCATCTGTTAAAGGACTTTGAGGATTGTCTTCTTCGTTTCAAATTTTGCAATACGGAGTGGTTAGAACCGCTCGATATTAATGCATATCGATCGATGAGAATTTACTGAAGATCGGTATCGATGGATTGATGGATTTTCCCTAGATGTTAGTGTAACTGAAACTCCTTGTGTGGCTACATGGTGCATTTACTTCTGCCACAAACGAGGAAATAAAGTTGAAACCATCGATTGATATTGATTGGTTGACCAATTTTGTTAATTTCCTGTGAAACATCTGCAGTGTTCTCCTGAACTCGTGGATTGGGAACTGAGTTAAACAATTAATAGTGAGTTAAAGTGGGCCATATTGATCGCTCGATCGATCTTATTGGCTAGCAATACAGCAGTCGAACTGCAGAAGCATAGGCATCATCCTGAGTAGTCAGCCTTGAACAGAAACGGCACTATGGATCGGCATTGATTGCGAGGTCAATTCTGCCTATAGGTTTGAAGCCTCTGCGAGGGCCCGAACTTTTCCTCTTCTAACTTTTAACCATCCTGAGTTTTTTCTTCAGGTTTATGCGTATAAATGCTTCGGTCGATAAGAACTTTCTTAACTTTGCAAGACCTTTACTATTTTTTTTCCAGATTATTAAATTAAGTAATAGTAGCGGGTTCGGTTCTACATGGGAAGACTGAGGCGTTGCCACGTTGGATTATCGCCGCGCGGCTAGGTACGCGAGTGCTACGCGACACCAACCAAGGCGCGGTAGCTCGGAATGTTGTTGGACAAAAATCGCTGCAGCTGCTAGACGATGGACTAGGTTGTAGCTCTACCTAATATTGCACTCACACTATTTCTCCCCCACTTCCACTTCCTTCTCCGTGTGTTCTCGGAGTTTTGGGGTAAGGGAAGGAGTTCCAGCTGGAAGCACTCCTCTCGTCCTAGTAACCGATGCTGTTTCTGGCCAACGTCATTCTACGCAACGACTCGTTCTGGAATACCGCGCACCGCCTGCGTCTGTACCCGTGGCGTCGACCAGCTGATGCGACGACGCCTTCGTCTTCCCGTGTAGAACCGTTCGTTGTTTCTATTTACGAAAATATTAGATTCAAGAGCGGTGAATAGGGTGTTTTGGGCCACCAATGACCTGCAGACACCGATACGGCCTACTAATATCTTAGGATACTCATTCTCTTGTGGGATGCGCAACGCATTCCGCCTTTACAGGAAATCGTGGAGGCAACGCGACCGCATATTAGCCTATACAATGGTTTGCGGTAGCTGTCCAATGAACAACACATTGGATTATCCTCCTCAGAAAAGTCTTGCACGAATTCACCGATCCCAGAGGGATGGAAGGCTAGGTTGGCTTGGCGGGAAATCCGAACCAAGAACCTAGATAGGGTACATGCGACAGCCGGCACCGCCTCTGACTACCCACCACGCTGTCAATGCCGTATGTGCGTAGTTTTATTACAGGAATTTGTAATAGTCTGAAGGGAGACAGCACGATGATAGGTGTTGAATAGTTGGGATACGTCATGCATTTCACTTTTATATGACCTCGCGGAGGTACCTTAAGTTCCTATTTGGCCTAAACAATGACTTGTAGGCAACAACCGGTGAAGAAGTCAGTGCATTATGTTCAACTGTGAAGTATGTATGGACCAATTCACTGGTCCCTTACGGACTGAAGGTTTCGTATAACCGCGAAATCGAACCTCAGTCGCACGCACCTTTAGTGGCTGCTTCACACGCGGCATGATGAAAGGATCAGGATTCTGTAGTACTGCTTGAAGGGAGTGCTTCTAGTTAAGAAGTTCGGAGGATATTTGAGCTCGAAGGCGACCTCCCAAGGCTACGTGAGGGCACCACATTTTTTAAGAGTTCGTTGCGTATTCGGTGCATCCTTTCGTGCCGGCTTCGCAACGTTGGCGGCTGACAACACGTGTACATCATCGACGGCTAATCAATATTGAATGATTCTGCCTCTAAGCTTGTGAAGAAGCACAGAAAATCAATGCGACTAATTGTAATCAAGGAATTTTGGCGCAGCACTTACACCATCGGCGTTACCACTGCCCAGAGAGCTTCAGAAGCGACTACGATGCTCGGCGAATCGGTCACGGTCTCCTCAGCCACGCGACCGTGCCTGCACTTTCCGTCCGCGATGACTAACCGCCGTCATCGTCGTCGTCGTCGTCGGACGCGCTAGTTGAGGCTGTCGCGCTGCGCACGACCACGATGACGATGGGCCGCCGGACGGCCGGACGGCCGTTCGATCCCAACGCGTTCGATCGAATGCCATTCTCGCTGCAAAAAATCCGTGTCACATCGATTACGTCGTTCAAATATGCGTCCGCGATCGATTTCTTGCATGGGAAACTTCAGCTGTGCCGGGAATTTGTATGTCAGGACGGAATGGTCTAGCCTTCCAGAGCTCCGCGTCTGGTAGATTTGTGGTTACCAATCCTTGAGACTGCATCTGCGTTTCCGCCATTGCCTTGTCGACTATGGCTGATTAAGCGGTTTCGATCATCCTCTTTCGCCGTTCTTCTGTGACGGCCTTCAGAATTATCGGCTTGATATTGCCACATGGACGCAGAAGAATTCAGAGAATGGCTTCATGCTCTAAAATCTATGCCCCAACGAGCGATAGGTCGAAAACCAAAAAGCTGGTAGAAAGAGAATGAACAGGAAGATATCCGTCATATCCTCTCGTCGCTGATATAAACCTCATCTGATTGTGAGATTTGAGCGGAAGAAGGTAGTTTGAAGTTCCGAGATGTCGGCTCGAGACAAGGCTTGAAATTTTTTGTTGGTGATAAAAAAGCCGAATTCTAGAAACCTCAGCTTTGATAATCTTCGGATTTTTCATGATTATTATTTTGCAGAAGTTTGACTCTGTATTTTAAAATAAAATATTTTATTACTTGATTTGTATTGACAGCACTCGGTTTGTACTTTTTGATCTTTTCGGTAAAAGCATCACTAGCTTCGTTATATATGACCTTCATTTTTTCTGCATCTAGTTTTTAACTACCCTATATTTTCTGCCTTTGTTAAGTAATTTTCTTAGAGCTGATCTTTCATAATTTTTAAATTCACCTGTCACCTGTCGTCTCGTTGATCATCAACTTGCTCGAGCGGGCGCCAGCAGCGTCTCTATTCCTCCCTGTCGCGTGCCGGAGTGGTCCAATTGATCCTCCTCGCTCGAGGGACGCGAAGAGCGTCATATCGGTCGTTCAGGGCTTTCACGAAGAAATCCGACCAACGCGTTGGTGGGCGTCCTGGTGTTTTCTTGACATCCCGCGGAATCCCGTCGGTGATGGCTGTCGTGCAGCGGGTGTCTGCGAATCGCATTACGTGGCCAGCCCACCTAATTTTCGACGACTTGGCCCATGCGACAGCGTCTCTGAGCGAATTTCTAAATTACCTCTCTAAATTAATAAGTTAAGGTGTTGTTAGTAAAGATACTCCTTCTTGGTAACCTGACCTAGAATTAGCACAAAATCCCAGTTTCGGTCATTCTTCTAGATTTCGTGTTGGTCAAAATTTTAGTGTGATGCGACCGATTTTATTCGAAGAATTGTTTGTTAGGACCAGATATTTCAGCCACTGGAGAGCTACATATCAGATCCTAGTTCAAGTAATAAATAAACAGCGGCGGTTTTCGTAATTGTTTTCATTGCATGCTGTGCTGAATCCCGTACATACTAGAGTACATAGCTTCAGTCCTACCGACGATTTGTACGTCAGAAGTGCTCATGCAGCCTTAATGGGCCATCATCGCCTAGTTTTCTGGTTGATTTTGCAGTTACTAGTTATTGAGAGTGCATCTGCATTCCTGCCTTTATCGGTTCGGATTTTTACGGAATACGGACAGTCTTCAGTCGCAGTTTTTGTCGTTTTCTCATGCCAGTCTTCATAATTATCGGCTTCAAAATTCAAACACATGTCACGTTTTCCCAAAACTATCATTCATTTAGCGTGTCAAAATTTTTTAATATCGTTCAAGATTAGCTGAGGCCAACCTTTCTGTTTGGCTTTAACTGCACCCATTCAGCGACTCCTTGCATTGAAACAGAAGAAAGATTTTTGTATAATAGCTTTTTGCTGTCTTTTTTAATTTCATATTCTGCAGCCGACGTTGATCTGCATGAGTTTTTCAAATAGCATCAACATTTGATACCTAACGATTCGTCTGCTGCTGAATCCGTTATTATATGAAGTTGTCGCGCTTTTGCCTTTTTGCCTAGTGGTGGTATAGATATGGGTAGTTGTTGCCTTGAATGCTGCTGGTTTCTTTGCAGCTCGTAGGAAGAGCCAATGGTGCCTCTTCTGGAAGAGAGTCCGATGAATCCCAGAATTGTCTGTGCTTTTAAGATCCAAATTCGTGTCTAAATAGTGTTCTATTCTTTCGATCTTTTAAGTGCTAGCTAGGCTGTTGCAGAAGGTGCCAGCTGCCCGATTCCGATTACTAAGGTTCTTGGTTCCATGGCAACCAAACCTTCGATCCCTCCAGGGTCGATGAGTTGGTTGAGTTGGTAAGGTTTTAAAGCTAGACAAGTAGTTGCACAAGTAGTTGCAAGTAGTTGCACAGACCGATGAAGGAGGCTGGCGCGTGCAAACTGAGTCGGAGCTTCTGGTTCGTATTTCCCGCCCAGGCCAACCAATCCTTCCATCCCCGGGGCGGTGAATTGGTAGCGGACTTGTTTGTGAAGGATAAACCACTGACTTGTTCATCGGTTGGCCACCGTAATTATACGTATAGGCCAAATACCCATTCAAATTGCCTCCACGATATTTCCTCAAAGATAACTGCGTGGCGCATCTCACATCTCACAAAGGCACTGATTAATGTGTTGTTCTTCATCGTTTATTGTTCGAATTGTTTATGCGAAGAGAAACATACGGTTCCCGAGGAGCTGAATATCTGTCTTGATCGCGTGGAAGCTGCTTAGCTCATCAAACTGGCGATCCAGTCTGCAGTTTGATGATCTTTCTTCTCACTTTCTCATATCCCATCGATGGCGGCGCCGCTTGTTCATTACGCTTTTTCTTCTCGAAAACGATAGATTGGTTTATGGCGCACAGTGTCTTTCTCAGACACTCTGGCGGGTGGACCGCAAGCCAACTGCCGGTCACAATCTCGACCGCAAGCGGTCGACAAGACGAAGTGAGCGGTACTGCCCCGAAACGTCTGCCGTTTGCCGCGAAATATCCGCCGTTCCACCGGCGTTTGACAACCTTAACGCCTGCGGTCCACAACCACTGATGGTATGCAGTTTATAACCACCAATATAGATATGACTGGCGGTTCACAACCTCTAATGTCGATAGGACCAGCGGTTCATAACCGCGACACAGCTTGTTTAATCATGGCGTGCTGTTCATACGATTCCCGCATCTAAGCTGACCATATGCTGCCTTTTGGAGGTGGTAACCCATTCTGTGGAGTGTGCTACCACCTCCAAGCGCATAGTGGACGCGGTTTAGCTGAGGAGCTGAAGCGAAATGCGGGAATGAACTGCAAACCACTATGACAACTCAAAGTTCGGTCGAACGTGTCCTTTACAGAACATCTATCTTCACAAAATGTACTTTATTATTTGACAAACGAGACACGAAAATAAATATGACAGACACAAACACAACGCATAAATCAACGAAATGTAGCAACTAATAACTAACCTAACAGAAGACAAAACGGTTCAGTCACAGCTTGGACGGAGCCAGAGGTTCTTAATCGCAACATCAGCTGCTTATATTTGGCTAAGAAGCTCTCTAAACGCTTCACGATGTGAGGACCCACATGCAAATTCAGATTGGATAATGGCGGGGCATGAAAGAGGATCTGCATCTGCCTTATTCCCAAAACTAAGAGACAAGACAGGATCATAAAACGTCTGTTCCGATGTTGTACCTAAACACATCTTACTAAGATTGCGGTAGGAAGATTAGTTGGATTGAAGGTGGGCCCTCAACTTTCTCAGTTGGTTGACGCAAACCTCTGCCGTCACTGTTATCCCTTCGTCCAGCAGCTCCCAGTATTCTACGCCAAGAACGCTCCACCAAATGCATAGCATCACCCTTTTCACGTGAAGGTCAGGTTTCGGAACGTCCTCTGCCTCTCCAGTTGCGTCAACCCACTGTGCAAGCCGGTGGTAATTAGAGTAGAGTATCCATTTCTCATCCCCGGTGACAAGGTTGTCCAGCCATCCGTGGCTACGTCTGAGGGTAAGGAGAGACAGAGCGACATCGGCTCTGCGATCCATTTCATGTTGTGTCAAGTCGTGAGGTACCCAGTGACCCAATTTTTACACCTTGCCGATCGACTTCAATCCTCGAACGACCACTAAGTGACTAACACCAAGAGTGCTTGATAGTTCGCGAGTGGTTTGATATGGGTCCGCTTCCACTCTACATCGGAGGCCATCCAAATCCAGTATCATCGGGCGCCCTTCTCGTTCATTACCTTCAACGGAGAATTCACCAACTGCAAACTTCGAGAACCACTGGTACACAGTACTTCGAGCAGGAGCACTCTCGTTGTAAACATCCTTCAGGCGACGATACGATTCGTTGGCATTGAGGCCGGATTGATGCAGGAATAACATGACGTGCCGAATATGCGTCTCAGTTGGGATGAATTGCCTAGCCATAATAGCTGACGTTAACAACGAAGAAGTAAATGATAGGAACAGTTTTGTAGCACATTCCTTTTTCTATCGATCGACCATTTACGCGTTGATAATGTAAGAAATTTGGTGGGAAAATGCGCTTTCAATTCAGGAGGGATCAAATGTCCGAGAACTTATGCACCAACCTAATAGAAATGCGTTAACTCCGCCAACCTCGTTTCCCAGATAGACTCGGTTTCCGAGTTCCTAGTCCGGAGGGGGAACTTTAAAAAAGTCCTTGATGCTAATTTAGTAAGAGTGACTCCCTCACTTCAACTGTATCGAGAACGGATCTTCTTTCAGGAACAGAGCATACAACACCAGTAAAATAGAAAACGGCTAAGACGCATTCAGTCAAACTTTTATGCACAGACTAGCCAATCTAATTTTAGGTCCCAGTAAGTAGGAATAATCATTTGAAAACGTCCCGAAATAGCTCTCAAATTTTATATATTTCCATTTTTTGTATTATTTTTTTTGCTTTCGTTAGTGCAGTTGTTTTCTACGGAAGGAGTGAGTTCACATATTTCAGTACAGAATCCGTACAGTTCTTATGTGATCTTTGAAGAGCGTCCACCACCTACTAGGGTTACAGCACTAAGTGATCATACTCCTTCGTAAGAAGGAAGACTTCCATATTCATAAGTAGTGGTTTCACTCATCATCAGTACAGCACAAGGGTAGAACACGTCTATGCTGCATAAAACTTTCATCTTCGTGCAACACAACATGCCGTATTCGGGTGACTTACATGTTGACTCGCTCCTCCGGAGCCACTTAACACCAAATATTGTTGATTGAGAAGGACAAAATAAATGACGTAGCTGTGGACTTACGACCTATCGCCGTCGATACGCCGATGATAATGATCTCACCTAAAGCTGGCTTGTGAATCGCGAATCAAAGCGCTCCTTATCAATTTGTCTGTGCAAACGGCGATCACTCCGTGTTTGTTCCGGGGCAAACGCAGGGTGTTGCGCCCATGCCACGCCCCCGCCAGACGTTCGCCGTTTGGACGGCCAGGTTGATTGGGGGCGGTTCGGTCTGCGGTTCACCCGATGGATTGTCTGAGTTTGTTGTAAAGCAGATGTGAGGCCATTACTTCTGAAATGCAATTTGGAAGGTGGACGGACAGAAGGGGTTAGTGGGCCTAATCGTTATTAAATTCAAGCTAATCTATCGTTTTCACTTTAGTTTCGGACGGTTTTCAAACCATAGTGGACATATCGGAAAATGGAGGCAAATGGAGGTATTGGAGGTAAATAGGCATCTTTTGTTTCAAGTGGCCTTTGTTTAAAAAAAACTCGTCTAAACGCCATCTGTTTAGAAGAGATATGTATGCTTGTTGAATGAGTGTGAAATTCCTATCCCATGGCCGAAACAATATTTATAGTTTGTTCTGAAATGCTTCGGCAGAAATAGTACTCCAACAAGTGCGAATAATTAAGAGATTGCGCCGCGCATTCTTCCAGTGCATTGCAATGTTTATTTGATTGGTAGTGTGAATGCCTGATAGAACGCGGCCGAGAATTGTGGTCCGTTGTGTTTGGTTTAGTTGGTCCTAGATTTATGTACGTGTAAATAGCATTTACACTATCAATCAACAGTCAACGCGATATGAACGAATGCACGGCGAAACCACTGAATATAACATACAGCACGAAGTTCCAGTTGCATTCCAGCCTCCACGGACAGACCCAAAATTATTGTTTGACTTCTAATAATAAAAATTTTGCCTTTATCCATGTCTATTCATACAGCGTATTCATTTTTTCCCAAGGCACTCTGCGATGATGAATTTATGTCAACATTTTGCTATAAACAATATACCTTTCAATTTATTAGGCAATGCCTGCTTAAACTTTAGACACGTTTGATTCGGTTTACAAATCAGTTCTCTTTTTAAAAGTGTTCATCTGAAATTTAAACTGTCTGGTTAAACATGAATATGGCATTAGTCCAAAAATCAGTTCACAATTGAGCACGTATTTCACTATAAAATTGCAAAGTAACATATCGAGCTTGAAAGCGGATTTATCAGCCTAAACAGAAACCACCAGAACTCTGTTATCAATCTATAAAGTCGTTAGAATATAATCCCAGAGTTCAGAAGCTGCGATAAGCTCGACGCTTCTGGAGTTAGTGCATTTCTAGAATTTGGCTTCCTTCATTTATGGGATAAACGGTCCATGTCGTGAATCTGAGCAGCAGTATGGTAATAGAATGCGCTGCCAATCATAACCGAGCAAGCACCAACAGATTACAGCCAATCAGAGTACCGATATACACACCCTTTCTGGGCCCATTAACAACTAAACCCGCGGGTATGCGAGGTGTAAGGAGAAGAGATAAGATAAGAGTCAGGTAGAGATAAGCAAGAGTCAGAGACACAGACTTCGTCGTTGGTACCTCTACCCCTATACCTGCGGGTTAGTCGTTGATGAATCCGGCCCCTGGATGGCACGGTGCGGTCTGATGGGCTGGTGCGTTCTCACCTCAAAATGCTGCTCACGTCCGCGAAATGGATCGGATAAGCTACCCCCATCGTAGTGCCTTCCCGCCACATCGGCAGAAGTAAAGTGGGGCAACTTTTCGTTCATCGCGGTCGTGGACACTGAGTCATCAGAAGAACTCGATGACCATCGCCGCAATTGACCCGCACAAACTACCAGCGTCGGCTACCAGTGCGACGCTGATGCTTTTTTGAGGGCGACTGTCTAAGCAAATAAACCGGGGTGAATCGGGCGAGTGGAGCTCCCACCAGCCCGCTGTCAACAGTTGAGTTGACTGACGGAACCCTCCGCGAAAGGGAACACATTATGACGTCCCACTTCCAGCCACTATTGATATTTCTGTCAGAATATGTTCGAAGCGGCTGTGCATTGCAAACGTTCGCGTTAGTCCCTCTGGTGTCACGTCTACCTCTTCATGTACTCAATTCATTTGTATTTCTGATATGCGGATATTAAACCGTTTTTGACCATAAAAACCTTTCTCTTGGGAAAGGCCTGACTTCTATCCAAAGAAGACGATTTGAAGCAGAAATTGCCTGTTGATTAGACTGAGCAAAGAATATATTCTAATTCTAATCCAATTTGTGAGGAAACAATCCTTTTAAGCTTATCTATTTATTCACTGTACATTGAAGTGCGCCCAAATAAACGAGATATGTGAGAAACACGGGAAAAATTGAACGCGAGTAGGTTAAAACAACCGTGGTGAAAAGGATGTCTCAGATGAAAACGTGAAAAACGAATAGAGTTACAAACTGAACATTAGAAAATAGAATCTGACGTAGGAGATCTTAAAGCGAAGATGAGGACTATAATAATACTGTAGCTAAAGGGTTGTCATATTGGTTCGGTTTGTAATCCTGTTGCTGGTAGTGAACTTATTGTTATTATTGTTGGCTCGTGTAGCGCAGTCGGACGAGATTCCGGCTGCCGCGTGCACCCAATACCATGTTCCTGGTTCGGATTTCCATCCTAGGCCAACCAGTCCTTCCATCCCTCGGGATCGGTGAATCGGTACCACACTTGTCTGGGAAGGATGAAGCGCTGACTCAAACATCGGCTGGGCGGGCAAGCAAAATGCGTGGCGCATCCCAAATAGGATTAATAACGCTGTCCTTTATCCTTTTTATGTTCTATTGTTGCTATTATCACATTATTAGTATTATTGGACATGTGGCAATCAAACTGCCTTCGCCGTAGGAGAGAATGCGCGGCGCACCCCAAAAGGGGTTGATTAATGCATCTATTTATCGTTATTTTTACTATTAATATTAATTGTCATTATTATTATCAATTATTAGTATTATTGTTAATTACCTATACATGATTGTGGGCGCGTGTAGCGCAGTCGGAGGAGGCGCTGGCTGTCGCGTGAACCCGATACCAGGTTCCTGGTTCGGATTTCCCGCCAAGGCCAACCAAGCCTTCCACCCCTCCGGGGTCGGTGAATTGGTACCAGACTTGTCTGGGAAGGAGAGCGCTGACTTATCCATCGGCTGGCCACCACAAGTCATTGTATGGCCAAATACGCATTCGAATCGCCTCCACGACATCCCGTAGAAGTAGAATGCGTGGCGCATCCCAAAAGGAATTGAGCAACGCCGTCCTTTATCCTTATCCTTATACATGATCGTGTTACCGGGCAAGTGTCGATTATTCATGATCTCCAGCAGAAATGAACATGAACAGTGTTAATTCATGTAGCGCCGTTGTAAAAGGCAGCGTTTTCTCGTATCGATTTGTGTTTTGGGTCTTACACGGGGCCAGCCAAGCTTTTCTTCCATTCGACGTCGTTCAGCTACCGCCAAGCATGTCTGAGCAAATAAGGTGCTGACATATCCATCGAGTTGGAAATTCATTGAAATGAGAAATAATAATAGTAATAAAGGATATGAAAGGATAAGGGACGGTGTCAGCCAATTTTTTGGTGATGCGCCACGTATTTCAAACTTGTATTTGCTCTGTATAATGGCTTGTGCTGGCCCGTTGATGGGCACGTCAGTGTTTTATCCTTCTTACTTGATTAGCCTAGGCAATATCCCCTAGTTCGAGGTGCACTCGAAGTCGGCACTTCTTCTGTCTACGCTACCGCACGACCAAATAAATACCGAAATGCGTCGGATTGCAGTGCCGTCGTTGGACACGCCGGTTGCTGCATGCACCCTGTATCGATGTTCCCGGTTCGGATTAACCGGCCATTTACGCTTTCAAATTACCTTCCGTAGAAGTAGAATGCGCGGCGCATCCACAAATTGGTTAGTTGATACCGTCGCTTATCTTATTGTCCTTATTGGGGAATCCCTACCAATCCCAATAATTTCTGATTTCTGCTCTAATGTATTCATGATGCACTTAGTAGCAACCTTCTGAATTTAAGACCATGAAATGGTGGGCACTTTCGATCGACGCAGTACTTCGATCCCTACTTCTTCACGATTTAGGAAAGCAATTTCTTCAAACTGGAATACTATAAACGCAGCGCCTGTTTTCGGTCAAAGAGTAGTGTGTGGCCTTCTGGTGACACTTATAGTTTCCTGAGATGAACACGTTTCCCTGCCGAAGACAATTCGCATGTTTTTCGTTCGAACTGAGGCGAACACGTCAGCTCGCCTGATTGATGGCGAAGATTGGAATAAAAGCGGTTTTTTGAGTCTCAATAAGGTTCGTGAGAGGCCATTGTCAGGAGGGGTCGTCGCGCTGCTTTCGTCTCTTCCTCCTCCTCCTCCTCTTCCCTGCTACTCCCCTACTCATTCGTATACTCATACTCCTTCTACACCTACTGCTACCCCTACTCAAGCTTCTGCTCCCCTCCTCCTCCTCATCCTCTTTGATCCTCCTCGATCATTCCCCTTCCCTCCCTCACTCTCTACGTCTCTTCCCACTCCGACTCCTTCCCTACTCCTATTCCTTCTACTCTTCTCTTCATTATACAACTACTCCTCCTACTACTGCTATTTCCTCTACTATTACTCCTACTCCTCCTTCTACTACAACCCCTCTTCCTACTTCTCCTTCTACGAGTATTAATCCTACTACTCCGACTACTTACACTGCTCATACTATTCCTCCTTCACGTCTACATGTCGTATTCGTTCTCCTATTTCCACTACTAATCCTCTTCCCCTCCTATTACTCGCTTACTCCATCCCTCCTACTCCTCCTTCCCACGTCTTGATCTTCATCATCCTTCATCCTTTACTACTGCTCGTACTGCTACTCCTCTTACCTACACCTATTTCCACTCGTCCTACTACATGTCACTACTCTTATTCCTATTACTTTTCATACTCTTTCTCATTCTCATCCTCCTTCTAAACAGCACATTCCTAATCCTACTCCTACTTGTTCTACTCTTTCCACTCCTCCTATTTCTTCTCCTTCCCTTGGTCTTCCTACAGATCGTGCTACTACTTATACTGCTGCTGCTGCTGCTCCTCCTACTACTCCTTCTCCCTCTCAATTTGCTTGGAAGTGTTTCGCACGCTTGACACACTTTTCGCAGCAAGTCTGCCAACACGGCTGTGTGTATGTTCTTCTGACAAGTTTTAGTGTGACGATAATTGCAGGCCCGGTGACGAGAGTGGAAACGAAGCCGATTTCGATTCGATTAACGTGCAGATGGAGGACATCACTTCGAGCGATGCGTCAGAAGGACAGCACATAGCCGGTATTCTTTGATCCTTTTCTGAATCGTCTTTTACTTCAATTTGGAGGCTTTCTAAACAAGTTCCTTAGTTACACAAGTTATGCTTGATAGATAACTAGTTGTTTAAGTTATTCTTATAGAATTCATTTTTTATAAGTTGAGTGACATCGCATTTAACTAATCTAAACTCGTTGGTTTCGAAGTTGACTACATTTACATTGGAATTATTTTTTCCTACTTTTACATAACGTTTACACCTATGGTGTTATTGTTGCGGTATTAAGCTCTTTGCGGAGAAAAAGCGATACTTTCTCTGAATATTTTTTGCTTTGCCCCTGAACTGCTAAACAACGAAGCCTTGAATTCTGCGGGAACTTCTTTTCAATATCCATGATTCCAGTTTCTCTCGGCTTTTCGCCTATACGGTCTTTTCTCGTTTCTGTCTCAAGGCTCTTTAACCAGGAGCCGGATCTTTTCGTTTTTTTTTTCTGTAGTCTCTTCATGTCGCCTTTCGTTATGCTCTTCGCTTACCTCTGAAGAATTATCTGTGTTACCCTCATCACATCGTCCTGTAGTCAGCTTTCGTTCCCACATCATTCTGACGGTGGCACTGCTCTGCATAGGAATTCGTATTAATTTCAAATCAACCTCCGGGCCTACTTACCTGAGGGGAACGCATCAAACCAATCAGGTCGTGTTGGACGGACACCGTGCCACACAATGGGCGCGTACGGTTAGCACAATAACTGCTTGGTGGTATACTGCGGTCTGTGCTCTGACCCGCTCTGATTCACTGGTGCGCCCCGGCCTGCCCATATAGGCCACATTACCGACTAGTGCCAAAAATTATTTACAATTCTTCAAACCTGTTCTGTTTGCATGGAATTCAGATACGTCTACTTTTCCCACTTGAGCTTTGATAGTCTACTATGGTTGAAAGCTGTCCGACGAGCTTAAAGTGGAAATGGTATACATGCCGTACCCTGTGCTTCGTTGCCCAGCTATGCATGGGGTTTTATAGCCGTTTGTCGCAGTTTTCCCAAGGCGTTCTGCGGCGGCCGATGACATGTGGCTGACATGCTGATGCGGTCGTCTTCTCGACGCTGACAGCTTTCGCTCCGCAACACGTGGCCGGCCTTATGCTGGTGGTTTCCGAGCCGTCAGAAGTTGCCCTCGCACTTAAGCAGTCATTTCGTGGTGGGACGGCGGTGATCGTTGTCTTACGACTTGCAGCTGTTTGGAGCAAGCCGCCTCCCCATCCCCTGTCTGGTTCTCAATGGGGTCATGCGTACGCTTCTGCGTCCCTTAGCGGACTCTGTCCTCGTGTTCTCCTTCACAGTTTTTTAAACTTTTTTAAAATTATGAATTCATGTCTAAATTCATGTGCAATGTGATTAGAACTTGTTTAGACTTTTTCTTAGGGTTTCTATCAATATATTCTCAGCAGGAGTGAAGTGAACAGAAGTACAGCCGAAAGCTTAATCAAAGAAGCAGAAAATTTTTGAGTCCGTATTCACTTCTTGCTTCATTTTTCAAAGGACTTCCTACTAAGTTATGATTTTATTTATTCCTGAAGCAGCTGCTACTTAGGTTCCTCCATATGTCCAAGTAGGTACCGATCATGAAGGTGGTTTTATTTTTTGTTTTTGTTTTGAAAAATAATCTTTACATTGATGATCTGGTTTTCACACCGATTCTTCTGCCTTTATAAAGGACAAAGAAAATGGTTAAGAACGGAAATAGTAAGCTCCCCTTTGGGCTGAACAATGCATTTTAATAATAATACTAACACCTTGGCATATCGTGAAGGAAATTGGAAAAGAATTGGCCTATGCTATGACTTGCATGGGACAGATATGCGTTCCTTTTTCCTTCACGTTTTTAACAAATTATTACGAATTTCGCTGAAGGGTTTTCTGTAATATTATAAGCAGTTCGAAAGGGAATGAGTTGTTCAATCAGAAACTATGTTTCATTTTTTTCTGTAGATGAATATAATCTACACCGAAAGCTCCTTTTAAACAAGATGATTTGCTCTTCAACATTATATGTTTGGCATTTTTGTCCACTTTGGTTTTCGTTATTTTTAGGGCTTTAAATGGAGTGCCCGAAAGACATAAATTACTTTTACCAATGACTCCTATTCTTTTGGATAGTGTTTTTTGAACGGCGTCGCATGTCGTTTGAAAGAGAATTTTCGTTCTATCAGAGTGTTTAGTTTTATGTTTAGCTCTTGTCTATTCTGAATTTTGCTAAGTTTTAGATCATCAAATTGGGGCGAGAAAATTAATCGTAGGAGCTGTTGGCAAAAACGCACTATAATGCCCTCCCTGACTCTTCATTTTAATGCCGTGAAAATTGTCGAAAAATCAAAAGAAACAAACTACTCAACACTACAAAACTACAACAGTGGAACAGATTATCCTCTTTCGAAAGTTAAATAATGTACGAAAAATCGCAAACGTAGGCAGAAAGGAGCTGTCGGCGAAGTTTATTCTTCTTTCTTTTATTTGACCTTCAAGTTTAAAGACCTAAAAAAATTGCAAAAACTGCGATGGAGAAAAAGTGAAACAAATTGCTGTGGGAGTAAATCATTCTTTTTCGAAAGGTATTCATGTCTTATTCAAAAATCATTCACCGAAATTCGGGATGAATTGTAAGAAAACAGCAGGAACCTATTCTCCAACCTAATATTTCTGCATTAATGGACGTGCAACAGAATCTTTAGGGTGGATTTATATCACCGCTTCATCAAGACGCGCATAGCGCAGTCTGAGTTGACACAGCTCATATTTTCAGCTGAATTGATTGGAGGTTCAGGTACCGTTCAAGCTAAACAAGCGTTCCATCATTTCAGGGTAGATTTATGTATTGGTAGTGGAAGAAATGAGAAGCATAACACACAGAGTCGCCTCTCAGCTGGCCCACGTCACTGCTTTGGTTCAATTTTTTATTTATTTATAAAGACCCAATGTTTCGTCTCAAAAATGAACAGAGCTATCTGGTCAAAAGTGAGGCGAGAGCAAATAAGCAACGGAGAGGTGTGTCATTCTAATATAATTTAACAGTACCGATTTTCCATGAGGCAGATATGAGAGGAGGTCAAATGCGAATTAAAAATGGTTTAATGTGTAGAGTCTAGTTCAGTGTCAATATTCGTTCCACTAGGTTACAAAGCTTTTGGATGACGCCACGACGATGGTCGACACTCTGTGAGCACCTGGGAATATGTAAGGAATTTTAGAACGGGATTTTGGGAAGTTGGACATTCCCTACCGTTAGCAATCCAGGTTTAGGTTAGGCCTAAAAGAAAATATAGTGCGCAGCTTATGTAGTTTTTTCTTACCCTAAAAATTGATCGAAATCTACTAAAAAGTGCATTTAAATGAATTTAAATTACTTCCGTGACATCTCGTGGAAGTAGAAGGTGTGGCATATCCCAAGACCTTTATCCTTTAGTTGTGCATTACTATCTTTAGCTTTGATAGCCTGAGCTCTGACGAATTCACGTTCATTTCAGGTACTTTCGTCTCTGTCAATACCGGCTGCCACCCTAGCAGGACTCCACTGCGAATGGGGCCAGAATGTGTGGTCCCAGAACAGTATGCGAACAGCCCAATTGTACACGAGCTGGCGAAGCCTGTCGAAGAGGTCTGCTGATTTGAACTGGAGCAATAGCTATGTAAAAGCTGTTACAGGGCGTTTTGTCATTATCAAAACTCTTGCGCCAGTCGGGACTCGAACCCGCACCTGCTCTGCGGGCAGCGGTGCTACGCTTTACACCACTGGCGCTGTTTGATGTTAAAGCTGCTGAGGGCCTTTCCGGGGCTGGATTCAGCCAAGATTGAACCCCGAGACTATGTGGGGCATACCCGCGATTAAGGACGTAGGGCATCCGTAATATACGTACCTTACCCATTCATTCGCGTGTATACTGCTAACTGGGGATGCTCGGCGATTTTAATGGGTATCTCTGCATAATCGGGAGGGTTTCTTTGCCTTTACCTTGAGACTAACTAAATGGGCTTCTGTAGGGTTTGGAAGAAAGCATAACGCCAGATCTTTAAATGACCCGTTTTTTGAAGTGTGTTCTTTCCAAAGTTATTTATTTATTTATTGACACAGAGCTATATTAGATTCAAAAATGTGGCGCACAAATCTGTGCAATTAAATAAAAAGATTAAAGTTAAATAAAATAATGGTTATGTCCCCTCCTCCAAGTGCTATGGAGTTTGAAATCTTACCCAAATTACAACATTGGAAAACCCAGCCCGACTAAAGTTTAAATAACATCGTTGTATATTTGTTTTTGAGAAAGAGTCCGGGTGTGACTCATCTCATTTTCTTTAATCCTCAACTGGCTGTTACTGAGGTCATAAGGTGATATAACGATGTGTGGTTGCGATGAATACTCTTCCCGGGAAGTAAACTACAGTGGTGTAGAGATGTAGAATCCTGTCCGATAAAGTTTGATTATGCTTGTTAGGCTGGGAATGTTTCCTGCGTATACAGTACCTGACACGCTGCCCTGTCCAACAAGCTCAAGCGGCGCGAAAGATGAAGAGCGGCGCAAAAACGCGCCGGAAAGCAGCGCTTCCCGGCGCGCTTTTGCGCCGCTCTTCTTTCGCGCCCCAAGTGCTGGTTGGACTGGGCGGCAGGTCCGGTACTGTATCTGCTGGGACGGGAGAGCTTTCCTTATCCAAATAAACCCACCCTTCTCTGACCCAATACAAGGCGGCAAAACTCTGGTTTAGTAGGGAATTCTTTGATGCTCTAACGATGAGTTTGGAAGAGTGAGAATCCAAGAGTTACAGAAGGGTTCAACGACCTTTCCAAAACCAGCATGTTCAAACTGATGTGTACGCTTCCAGCGTCCATGGCCGCCGTCGATTTCCCACTACACGGGCCCGCACACGGCAAAGGAGTCGCCGACGAAGAGTGCACATTGTCCGGAGAAAAAAGTGGTGTCGTTGCTCGAAAAAATCGTACGCACTCATCCAATATGGTGAGTGCCTTCAAAGGGTCCATCGACATGGCATTCATTGGGCGAAAAATTCGAAAATTTGAGGAACAATTGTACGGCCAATATTGAAGTCGTAAGGTGTGTTCTAATAATTTTTGAGCGTTTGTAATATAAAAGCGTACCAAATTGTAATCCCTATCTACCCAATCAATATTTCACATTTTGTAAAAACAGAAGACCTGCTCTTTCCAATTATATGTGTTCCCGACGAATACATGATATTTTTCGATTAATACAATATTTGTTTTTTTCGAAGCATACACATGGCATACGTGCTGCTGTTTCACGCACATCTGAACTTTGCGAGTTTTGACTTGGTCAAAAATCAAGCGAGGGGATGCTACGACAGCAGCTGAAGGATGAATGACAACTGCGAAGGAAGAAGCTCCTTGCTGCTAGATTGCAGCGACTCTTGGAGGATTAGAGTGCTTTAGAAAAATATGAGGCCTGACAGATCCGCACTAGTTGAACATGACTATTGAGAGGAAGCAGACGTGAACGACAGGCAACATTTGCTAAGCTAGTTGGCCAAAGACGTAAGCTTTTCGCATTCAGTATCGCTAGCTAGTCCATAGAACTTGAAGCTGGACAAATCATCACTTGAGTACCACATTGACACACCGGCGCAGGGCAGTCGACATGAACGGTGGAGATCCATCTCTCAAAACGAATCGTTCGCAATTGATCCTTCTTCAATTTTCAGTTTTATGTAGAGAAATTTATACTCAAATTAGGTGCGACCGTCATAATTAGTGCCTACCTATCAGAGCCCGTTGCCTCAACGATCTCTATAAAGCCTGTTTTACACAACTGGAAGTCACCCGAAGCAGTCTATAGACTCACAGGCGGACTGATGTGTTTTTTCGTATTTACAGGGTGAGCCAAAATAACGTGGACAAGATTTTTTCGTCATAATTATAAAGCAACCAACAATTCGAGAAAACGACAACTAAATTACAACAATACAAACATTAAGGTAGATCATGTTCAAGTGGTTTCGTAGTGGCCTCCTTTGAGTGGATGCAGAGGGCCGAACGTTTCGCAAATTTTTCGATGATGGGCCGCAGGTCGTACCTGGAAACAGATTCTGTTCATGGATGAGAAGCTGTTCACCGTGGAGCAAGCGCACAAGCGCCAAAATGGTTGGATGTGGTCTACAGAGGCTCCAATCACCTCTCCAAAGCCCACAATCTGCAACGGTTTGGGGCGGATTATGCGCCAGCGGCAAGACCCCTGGTTTTCGTGGATAGAGGAGTGAAAATCGACGAAGATGAGTGCCAGCGAGACATTCTCGAGTCCGTAGTTCTTCGTTGGGCCCAGCAGCACTTTGGTGATGTCCACTAGACGTTCCAACAGGACTCTGCTCCCGCACATAGGGCGAAGAGTACGCAGACGTGGAGCAATACCAATTTCCCCGACTTCATCACGCCTTCGGAAGGACCGCCGTATTCTCCGGATTCGAATCCGATGGACTACAGTGTGTGGGCGTTTTAGAGGCTAGGGTCGGCGTCAAACGCCACCAAAATCTCTACTCCCTGAAGGGATCCTTGCACCAGGAGTGGGAACGGTTGTCTCCTGATGACCTGCGGCCCATCGCCGAAAAATTCGCGAAACATTTGGCCCTCTGCATCCGCTCCAAGGGAGGCCACTTCGAAACCACTTGAACATGGTGTGTCCTAATGTTTGTATTGTTGTAATTTAGTCGTCGTTTTCTCAAATTGTTGCTTGTTTTATAATTATGACAAAAAATCTTGTCCACGTTATTTTGGTTCACCCTGTAAATCAACTCAAACCGCTAACAACCAGTCCTCTAGGACATTTGGAGAGAATGTGTGCTAAACTGAAGATGTTAGGTGTGGAGCCTATGGATGTCAGTGCTTCAACACTTCTTGCATGACGACCCGTTTGCACTCTCTGCGATGATCGTGGTGTAAAAGTTAAGCGGTCTCTTTATCAAAGATCGCCGTCATGCAATATACGGTTCTGTCCTAGTCGGAGGGGGCACCTCTAGAAAAGCAAATCAAAGACGAGCAGGGAGGCCCATTATCGGGAGAAATTACATGTATTGAATAATTTCCTCTCGCAGGCTAGTTGAGTGTTGGCGAGACAGTGCATTTTCCGTCTTACCGTTGTTGTCAGCAATGCTAAGTAAAGTGTCCTCTAAATTAGGATCGATCCCAATGTGCATATTTACCAAATGTGGCCCTAATAGGATGCTTCTTTATCGATCATACACATGCCTTTGTTAGGAAAGCATGGTTTTTGAAACAACATGATGTTGAGTTATTCTACGGTGATTTCAAACGCTGTAGTTCAATAGTTTTTTCAAAGAAAATACAGAGTGCGTAAAGAGTATTAACGCGCCTTCTTTTTGTTTCAGCGTCAGCTTTCTCCATCTAGTCTTCAAGTTTTTTGAGTGATATTTTTGTTTTCCGTTCAAAAAGCAATTTCGAAAAAACTGAAGGAACACGATACCGCCGTTCTTGCGGTGGTCCTTTTTATGCTGTTTCCAAAAGAAAGGAATACTTCATTAACAAGAGAATTAGGCGCTGTTCGAAACGAGGAAAGAGGTCAATAACCTAAAATTCAACTCCGGCTCTGTTGTAACAGATGATGTTTCCAAGATTTTCAAGCGTTAACATTCAGTTCCAAATTTACCAATCTCTGTCCGATAATACAGCAAACAAACAAAGACGCGCAGGTGTGAAGAGCTGCTTAGAACAGCAGAGTTTAAACACGAATCGGCTGGGTTGCTCTTTTTAGGGCGATTTTTTCAAAAACAAGTTTTGGGCTACTTCCAGTAGAAGTGACCAGTCGCTGAAGACTATTCTAGTCAAAGCAAGGGACGAAATCCACGTAGAATACTTGCGGCGCACTTCCAATGAGTTTCCCGTCGTTTTCGCTCCAGAGTTTACAGTAAAGGAGTCAATATCGATTACGAATTATTCTATCGCGTTTCTAGCATCATTTTACGTATTTCGGATGGGAGTATATCAAATCTTACCCCGCACTATTCCCACTGCTTATTGCTTCAATACTTTTTATGCACCCTGTACGACCTCTTGATGACAGTCATATCTGCAGAGGAGTGATGCATAGATTGAGTGAAAAAGTGGTCCCTGAACAGTGTTATGGTTTCTTGAATATAAGCTTCGAAAGCTGGAAGAACTTTCCTTACAGTCTGTTAGGTCCTGTAAAGATCATACAAGTTAGTGTACCTTTTGGCGGTGCTATTTCGGCCAATGTTAAAGGTGTATTACCTCATTTAAAATAGTATTACCTCATAATATGCATCACATTGCCAAAAGTACAAATGCAAGTACAAATATTTATTTAGTCCAAATCCATAATATTAACTTGGTAAAAATTTGGGCATAAAATATATGACATAAAATATATTATCTATCCTAGTAATAGAGGAGGCACATCACTTTAGCTCTTTGACAACTGCTGCAAAACTGAAAGCAAACCAGCTCACAAGGACGACACCGTGAACTTGCCTAGGAGAGGATGTTTCCTTGCAATTTCAAAGCCAAGAGGGAACACACTGTTTAGATTTGCGTTGCTTTTCTAGCGATACCCCTTCCGATTAGGTCAGACTCAAAATTATTTGTAGCAAATATTCTGGGTGCAGCCATGAAATTCATTGAGAATGTCACGTCAGGTACCTGCAACACATCGGTCGACCAACTGCTACACATCTTCTGCGGCAGATGGAACCAGGAGTGAGTGAAGAAGACGTTGCGCCTGCGCGAATGCACCCAGCCTTCTGATTTCAGAATTTCATTGTCCGTGCGTCATCAAAGCCTGGCTGTATGGCGATATCAGTGCGGCTGCCGGACGGCCATGACACCCTGACGGACCACTACGTGGTGCAGTATGCACGGGGGAATGTGGTGGGTGTCTGTCAACTCTTACTGAGCCAGTTCTTCTATGGCTTTCGTACCCGCTGAATGCTTCAGATTCGATTAGAGAGCAGCCCGTACTCGTTTCGATCCCTACCGCTGCTGATCGAGCACTACTGCATGCATCCGTGGGTTTTCCTCTCTGAACACACACGCATGTTATGTTGCCTACTGCAACCTAAGTATTCTTAAGAAATTGGTTGTTTTTCTGGAAAGGGAATTAGGCTGTCTGCTCATCATGAAGCTGCATGTTGATACCGACAATAGTTGGCCTTTAAAATAAGTACTGTAAACTTCTTATTGACCACCACTTCTGAAAGACCATCATGCCGGCAGAGGGCTTGAAGGCTAGGATTGCTATCACGTAGGCTTTGTCTTTACAGTCATAATCTTATCACCTCCAACCTACATCCTGGAATTGAAAAATAAGACATAAATGCGGCGAAAAAGAATTTTTACAGCGTTTATATATCTCTCTCAAACCAAAGTGAACGATTTCGAAGCATGCTTGATTTTAAAAATGAAAAAATGAAAATAAAAAAATGGAAAAAGTTTGAAATCGAGCCGAACATCTTCCAAATCAAAGTGATGTTTTTTACGCTGAACTAGCACCCTCCGTGAAGGTTAATATATTTTTTTCTTCAAATAAATTCAGTATGTCTTTATTCGAAGGATTTCTATTTCATTTGTCCCAAAAGTGAATAGGTTTTTTGAAATGTTATAAAAATTCATTTTTCAAGAAAAGAATGGTTAACAAGTTATTTTATTTTGCAGGATTTTTTTTGCCATTTTATAAAACCTTTACCTTTCGCTTGAAAAGAATGGTTTAAAGTTTATTTTAAAGTCCAATAGAGCGGGAATTTCCTTTCATTTTGTTAGAAAAAGAAGTTGCCTCATGTAAGCTTGCCGCTACTTTCATTTGATTGATAGTGTAGCTGCTGCTTACTTGTAACAGTGAAGTGAAGATAATTCTTGATAGTCAAAGGATGAAGTCATGAGTCAGTCATGTCTCCTTCTTTTGGAACTAGGAATTTGCTGCTTTTCCCACTCTAAATCAAACTTATGCCATTATTTTTATTGAAAAAATAAAATAATAATAAAACATTGCAACAGAGCTCTACGTTTGGGGTAGGTTAGTTAAAACTTTCAAAGAAGGTCTGAATAAATTATTCCTTGAACAAAAATTATTTTGGCTCTTTCGAAAAATCTCTAGTTTAATCTGGAGGGCGTTCGTTTTGATTTGGAAGAGGCTCAGTTAGAATTCAAAAGCGTCAGACTTGCTTAAAAGAGTAACAAATTTGTTTTGAAAATGGAATACACAGCAGTTCCATTGCAGCCACATGGCAGTCATACAGTTTAGCTATACGATGGTAGAACTAGTCTCACTTTAACGTTCTCTCATTTAATTGAAAGGCGGGAAGTCATGCATCAATAGAATATATGTATGTTTAGTGTCCGGTTTTCCAGAGAGGAGCTACAGGTTTGTCTACGCCTACCATATGCCATACTGACTTGTGAAACAACGAAGGAGCTGCGATCTTTGGCACTTCTGGGTCAAGGTGAGTGCTATCACTTGAAATATACCTTGTTATGCACAGTAAACAACGTCGCCCAGCTGAAGCTGCTCTCCCTGCTTCTGCTTTAGGCACGTGATCCTATTAGGCTTATTAAAAACACATCAAGGCACATGTTAGGCAGGCGAAGATCTGGCATAGATGACACAGTCGCGCCGACTGGGAGAGCTCCTCCGCCTCGTCGTCGATCGGTGACGGCTTAGCGTTGGAGAGGAGAGGAAGGCGGTGGTGGTGGAGGACGACGAGGCAGATCCTCTTGCTCCTCGATCAGAACCGTGGCTTTTATTCTCGAGTAGACCGCGCTCTGAAAGCTTATGAGTCAGACAAGAATTCCAAGATTCTCAAACATAACACGTCGATGCTTAACATCTCATGCACATCGCTTACAGCACAAGTAAGATGAAAATTTCTGGGGTGCGCCATGCATTCTCCCTGTACGAAACATGGTGGAGGTAATTTCAATGCATATGTTGTCTGTACTATTACATACGGTGTACGGGAGATGCATAAGATAATGCTTTGTCTAGTTTTTCTGGGAAAGTCAGTCCCTGCGCTAACAAAGGACTCCCAGGATGTGGTCCATGGACCGTACCTTTCCAAATTGGCCGCATCACTTCTCTCGCTCCACTTCAGAAGGAAATAGCACAGGACTCTACGGGAGCACTCCTTGTACATGCTCGCTCCTACCTCCCAATAAGAGCCGTTTATCCTTTCGAGGCAGTAGGGGTACTTTCCAATTCACTGACCTCGTGGGTATGGAAGGCTTGGTTGGCATGGGTGGAACTATTACTACAATATTATATTTACGCAATTTTCTCCTTTTTAACCTGTGAAAGAGAATCGCAGTCCGCTATGAAGAAAAACTAGAACAACTTGATTAGGTTAGGGAATGGGCAGTTGTAGTCATGCCCCGTGAATTGGCCCATAGTTTGGATGCTGCAGAGGCCAAGCAATACTTCTATCTCTTAGGGATTGCTGACAAAGTTCGTAATATAAATTGGATCCGAATGAATCATTCTCGGATATCCGATATGAATATCTCGACGCCTATCATTCGAAAATCCAGGGTCCGCGAAATTAACGTTATCCAATTATCTGAAGATTTTCGATCGGATCCAATGCATAGGGTGTTCGCGTCCGGTAAGGAGAAGGAGTTGACTGGTATATTCATCGACTAGCCACCGCAAGCCGTTGGATGCGTAGGCTAAAGCTGCATCCAACCTGTCTCCAATAACATTGAGCTTTCTGTTCGATTCTACAATCTCCTGACTACATAGTCATTAGGTTGGTGCCTGAGTAGGAGACGAATGATGAGTGGCTGTAGAGCTCTGTTACATCTAGATGACATGTGTTGTGTATCTGATGTCGCCCGCTGTTACGGCACGTTCTCGGCTTCGCGTTCCGCTACTATCTGCATTTGCCTTCGTTTTTTGCTTATTCTGTTGCTGGTTCACGTGGCTACAAATTATAATACAAATATAAGCCGTAGCAATACAATACCTATTTCTAAAAAAACAGTTTTAAAAATCAAGCAGTAAGACGCCTAGAAGTTGAAGGATGACGTTAGTCGAGCATTCTGTTAGGTCGGACCGAATGTTCTCGCTTCCCTCCAAGTTTTGCAATTCATAAGTTTGTTCAACGGTTTGATACCATTACGAGGAGGAAGGGCTACAGTTTCCAACCAACACCTACAAATTATACAGAAAATCTAAAAAATGTGTGAAGTTTAGCGTGCTTCTCTAGAGAACCTAAAAGCCCGATTTCTACGCGGTAGAGTTTAACGACTTGAAACTCAGAAATGCTAAGACAAAATTACTTCGAAATTTAGATGCTTCTTTAAGAAACTAAGAAACTTGTCTAAAAAGTCAGCCCTAAAGTGCTGACCTGATACTCTTCGAACTGAAGAGTAAAGGTAGAGATATTTAAAATGACAGGAAGCCTTGCTCAGAGTAGGCGGTCGTCGAGAGAACTAGGTGGAGACAAAGGGCAAAAGATTTTTCCATGGTCTGGACCAAAGTTTGTGTTATCAAAAATATCCTGCTGAGTCACTTCCTTGAATAAGGGAAAGCAGGAAGTGCACCCAGACTACACTTTATGATATGGGGCTTCGACAACTGAAGTGCTAACGACTATCTCTGGTTTCCTTCTTTAATAGAAATAGAAAATTTTTTTAAAGCTTAGCCAAACGTTGTGAAGAGTGGGGCATGGCCAACAACGTAAAAAGGTTTGAGAAAAATTGGGGATGATTTAGTAGACTCCTAGAACCATTGTGAATGTTATTAGGTTACGCTTAAAGAATCACATTTGGCATGCTATTACTTCTTGCTGTTAGAATTGAAGGTAGAATCTAGAAAATGGACTAGTAGAAGAGAGTAGAACATGTCGACCAGAAACTAAAGACAAGGTATGAAAATTTGTTGAAAATTTGTCCTGCTTCACAATTGACCTCCAAAAAGACAAGAGAAAGAAGCAGACAAGGTGTTTCTACCCATCCCATTAGAACAAAACAATAAAGGATAAGAAAAGGATAAAGGACGGCGTTATTCAATCTCTTTTGGGATGCGCCACGCATTCTACTTCTGCGGGATATCGTGGAGGCGATTTGAATGCGTACTCGGCTATACGATAACTTGCGGTGGCCAGCCGATAAACAAGTCAGAGCTCTATCCTTTCCAGAGAAGTCTGGTACCAATTCATCGACCCTGGAGAGATGGAAGGCTTGGTTGGCCTGGGCGGAAAATCCGCCCAGGAACCAGGAACCTGGTATCGGGTGCAGGCGACAGTCGGCGCCTCCTCCGACTGCGCTAACTCAAAACAATAGAGCGTACAAAAACGGTAAAATTTGGTATTGGAAGTAATAATTTTATTCTACTTAATCTGCAGGCTTTCTCATCCTTATCTTGACGAAAATCATGGAAGGCTTTAAGACGAGAAATTTTGCCGTGTACAAGAGAAATAAAATAAGTGTTTCGACAGTTCAATACTTCCACCAGCTAAAAAATGGTTGCTGGCTGCATTCTGCTCCAAATTTTTGCATAGTTACCATTTTCACCGCAACCTAAAATGTTAAAACCTTACGAGGCTATTAGCATTTGAAGTTAGAAGTCAAATACGACGGAAATTTTTCGCCCAACCTAAGGTGTACTTCCTCGACGACAATTTCTACCCTTCCTTTTCTATCCTTCTTCCGTTCCATTTGCTTCAAATTCTCTTTAAATTGCATGATTCCTCCTTTCTCCAAGGCTGCGGCATTCGGACATGGAACAGATATTCCATTTTGACAATGGATTGACGCCGATTCTCGGCGAAGTCGGACCTCTCGCGCCGCAGATCCGAATCTTCACTCCGGCCCGCTGGGTTTATGGAGTGGCCTACGGTTGGGATGACCTTCAAATGAAGGGGATTTGTCGCAAACCATTATAATTAGAGCGGCGGCGAGGCGAACATGGCAAATGTCGTCGTATCAGAAGCGATTCTCCACACGGCCGTCGCCCGCGTGGATCTCCTCCACCGTTTATCAGTCAACAGTGCGCCCTATCATCGCTACTATTATTTGCTTTTCAATCCGTATCAGTAGTTCCTTCTATAAACAGAGATCCTGCACGATGATAGACTTTCATTTCGTTGGCAGCATTTATAAAAATTATTGCGCATTTCTAGCAGCAGAGTTCTCATAGTTGAAATTTTCAAAAATATATTTATGATTCATATATCTCACTCATGCATTCAATCAAAATATTTTTTTTGCCTTTCATTCCTTGGTTTTGGTCAGGCTTCACCGGGAGTGGCTCAGCGAATCACTTTCCTTGACTCTAAATTGAAATATGTGTTTACTTCATTTGCTTGTTTCACAGGGCTTTTGGATGTTCCAATGGATAACCGCGGTCAACGATTAGCCACCGCCACCCTTAAGAACAGATTTCTCAATGAAATGAGTTCTTGAAGTCGACATATCCATATATACATCGCTTAAAACTGTCTTAGAAAATCAGACATACCACATCAAATTGAAGTTTTTTTCAATTTTCAAGATCTATCGTCCAGTCGCTACTGGAATGCTATTTCACTTCAGTTTTTCCAATCCTTTCAAAAGATGTAGACATTTATTTTATTGTTTTTACCATTGCCAAGTCAATTTGGCCACATTTTCATCAAGTTGGACACCCTTCCAACATAAGCAGGCTCGTCGCTTTTAAATCAAACTGACCATCTTTAAGGGTTGGAGCGAACTTTTTCCACAATACAGAAGGAAATTTGGAATAGTTTTTGCCCAAGAAAAATGTAGTATGACTTTCTTTGAAATCTTTGAGTTACCTGCAAAATAAAAATGCAGTGTTCGAAAATTCATGAAATTCATATTTTTTTTTAATTTTCTAAAATTACGACGAGATAGAGGAATGTTTAGTGTGATCTGTTCGTTTAATACGCTAAAAATTTTGATTTTTGCACTCTACATAGAAAAAGCTGCGAAGCCATAGCTTTTCTTAGAAAACAAAAATTCTGTAAAACTTTAGACGGTGTGTTTCACTTACAGGTGAAATAAAAAAAATTCAAAGAAAGTAATAAAGAAGAGGTGAAATAAAAAATCAAAGAAGACACATGCTATGTTTTCCTTGGGCAAGAAATTATTCTTGTCCTCATGGAGAGTCTCTAGATTAACCTTGAAGACGCACATTCTTATTTGTATGGTACACAGCTTGATTCCAAAAGTGTCAAGGTTGTGTTGAATATAAGCTGCATTCCTCAGCGTTTGTCGTAGATTTACTGATGCCTGTGTTTTTCAAAATCCTGGCTTGTTTAATCGATATATTTACTTACTTACTTACAGGGTGCGGCAAAATTACCCGTGCACTAAAAATTCAATGGCATTTTGAAATCAAACTTCGCAGATCAATTCTAACTATCAAAATTATCTACTGCAATCGTGGCAATTCAAAGCATGCTAACAGTTTTCGAAATAATCGCCTTCAGCCTCCACTCAGTGCTTCAGACGTTCGACAAACGCTTCGCATGTGGCACGCAGGTACGGCTCATCAATTTCGTCCTAGGATTTCGAAGGCGCTTCTTTAAGAGAGTCCAAATTTGGATGTCTGGTAGAGCAAGCTTTTTTCCCTAACATGGGCTACACAGAATAATCCATGGGGTAAAGTCCGGAGAACTGGAGGGCCATTCGTCGTGTGTGACGAAGTCAGGCAGCTTCCAGGATATCCTTGTGAACCGCTGCGTTGATTTTCACGCCAGCTTCGACGAAAACAAATGGAGTTTTCCCTGAAGATGTGACTCCTCCCCAAACCATAATGGATTGAGTCTTTTTCGCACTTCCCTGAAGTCGTCCTTTGGCGGTAGCATCAGCAAGCGAGTGCTCAATAATCCCCTCATTTTGGGAATTGAAGACTGGATTCAAGGCCCAAAATCTTTTCATCGCTAAAGACGATGTTTCGAGCGTGCGCCACCGTGATCGTTGCAACAACCTTTTGCATCTTTCCAATCTCGCCTTCTTCATAGTGTCCGTCAGGAGTTGGCATTTCTGCAGACGACAAGGGAACTTCTTAAGCTTTCCCCTGACTACCCTCCTTTTTGATCTTTCGCTTATTCCTACGTCTTCTGCCCTCCGGCGCATCGATCTTCTGGCGTTTCTCCGGATTTTCTCTCTCACGAGTTTTACATTTTCCGGTTGGTAGCTGTCGTGGGATGCCCTCTTCCTTTTCTATCCTCTTCGGCCTTCATTCATTTTTACGTTTTACTCTATCCTGAACCGTTCTTCGGGGCACGGAAAGGATCTTCGCAATATCTCGTTTGCTTGCCGGCATTGTGAAGTTCAATAACGGCCCCTCGTAGGTTGGAACGCCTAGCCACCTTGTACTCGAGTACGTGTAAGTTACACAATGTTCAGTCAACATATATTGGGCGAATGAAGCTGGAAAGTTTCTAAGAAATTTTAAAAAAATTTAAATGTGTAGGTGCACGGGTAATTTTGCCGCACCCTGTACTTGCAATACTTGCGACCCGTTCCTTAGCAACCATTTGTCTTGCGCGGTTAATCGATACGGGTATTTCAAAACTTTATTGTTCAGAGCTAGAGGAAGATTAGAGAAGATATTGTGTAGAAGTTTCTCCAATTTTACGAGAAAATGGCATGTAACGATCATATACTCTTCCCTTTTCTTGTCCTTTTGGTGTGATTTTTTACGCTAGGTATCCGTCCACTCCTTAAATAAATGAAAATACAGAACACCACTCATTATTCAGCAATCGTAGAATTGCTCCTAGCTTGATACAGAGATCGTTATTCAATTTTTATCCGACCAGCGTTTATGTGCAACCGCCTTCCGAGACGCTGTAAAGCCACCCTCGGATGGAGGCAGATTGGGTGAGTGAAGCTCACCTCTTCTCCCCATCCCTTCACCGACCCCCCCCCCCCCTATCACTGTCTGGCGTCATACGGAAAATTCCACAAAATACTCATTATTTTTGAAAAACTGCTTAGTTGAATGAAAGTGGAAAGTAGGAAGTCGAGTGTGGAATCACAATACGTGTCAATATTTTTGGAGAGGCTTCTGTTTTAATATCACAATTTTCCTCGATGTCAAAACCATCCGCTTTTGGTTTTTCATGTGACTGCGACCGCTGTGCGCGTGAGCTGTCCTCGTTATGCTGTCCGCAGAGCGGTGAACACTGAAGATTGTTATTAGGCAGTGGCCAAGTGCGCCATTGTGTGAAGTGAAGGAGCAATCTGCGCGCTGTCATCAGCGCACGGCTGTTGCGTCTTCCCCTTCTTCTTCTGCTTCTTGTGTCGCCCTCGCACTTAATTTCATTATATTGCTTCTGTCTAGTCGACCTTTGCGTGTTGTTTGGCAGCAAACACATCTTTACCTATTTTAATGGGATCTCAGTAGGTAGATTTTTGATTTGAGAGACGATGAATTCTCACCGATTCTGAGTTGTGTCGCAGACAGTGTTTAGAAGTGAGTTTTTTCTCCGAATAGGCCACAGGGCGTCCGAATAGGCCCTATTTATCATTTTGTTTTTGGACGATGCTCCGTCCCTTTGATTTTGCCAGAACTGCTATACCATCACTCTTTGTTACATGTAGAGCTACTGTGGGAAGATGGTTTGAACGATTCATCTTCTACCTTATTGTTACCTTATTTTTACCTTAGTTACTTTATTCTTTCACTCCTACCTTATTTTTGGGCTGCGCCAAGCATTCTACTTCTTCGGCATGTCGTAGATGTGATTTGAATGCGTGTTTGGCCATGCAGTGAGCGACTTGCGGTGGCCAGCCGATGAGCAAGTCAGCACTTTATCCCTCCCAGACAAGTCCGGTAGCAATTCACCGACTCCGGAGGAATTGAAGGTTTGGTTGGCCTGGGCGGGAAATCTGAACCAAGAAGATGGCATTGGGTGCATGCGACAGTCGTCACCTCCTCCGACTGCGCTACACGCGCCCTTGACCTTATTGTTAGGGATAGGATATGAAAATTATTGTCATAAAAACACCTTACAAACTTACCTTGCAGTAAATATATCTTACCTTATTGTTAGGGATAGGAAATACCTAACTTCCGAAAATTTTGCCGATTTCTGCGTGCTTGGCGCTCATGGAGCATTTGCTTATCCCTAGAGTGTCCTACCAGTCAACAAAAACTCAAGGACAGAAGGAATCAAATGGCTCAATTTAAAGTGATGGAATTTATTGAAAACAAAATTGAAAAGTGAACTTCTACTGGCTTTTGATTCGTTCGCAGAAGGCTGATGGCCAGCAAGCATGATACGTACTAACTCATGGTTCCTCTTCGTGTCTCTCTTTCTTGCCTGCAATTCAGTTTTTCTTATTAGTCTTTGGTCCGGATTTCCTAACCAGTGAACCAAGCCCTCCAAGCCCGTGGTATCGTTGAATTGGTACCAGACTTGCCTGCGGTGGACAAAACACTGACTTGTCCATCTACTGGCTACTATAAATAATTGGATAGGAGGAGGACGCATTCATATTGCCTTTATGACGTACAGTACCCAGCAGAATGTGTGGCGCACCAAAAAGCGGTTGATTAACGACTCCTTTATCGTTGCCCTTATCGAGTAATAATTACTAGTTCTTCACTTGAATTATTATATACGCAGTCGTTGGTACCTTTTGGTACCTTTATTTTTCTAATTATTTGAATTTTTCGATCGTTTTTCTTTTTTGAAAACGTTCTTGACATCATGCTGATGATACTTTTTCATAGTTTGTTGGTTGTCTTCCTTTTTTGAGCGCCGATGAGTGTGTGAAATAAGTGAATAACTAAAATAAATAAATAAATAAATAAATAAATAAATAAATAAATAAATAAATAAATAAATAAATATTGCCAGCCTATACTAATTAGTTAATAATTATAAGCAATTATTTATAAGTAATTATAAGCGCATTATTGGATGCATTATTGCATTGAATATTCAGTTATCTTACAATTACTACAAAGCAAGTGATTCGATCGGTAGAAAGGGCCGCTTGCGACCACGTGAATAGATTCCGGACTTCAATTCGGCGCCCAGTATCGGAGCCATTCATACCTTCTAGGTCAGTGAATTGCTGCAACAGTTGTCTGCCGTCAGGGACAAATCCCTGAGCACAATACCGCCGTCGTCGTCACAAAACCGCTTTGCGGCGGATTAGGCCGCCATGAATACTCATCTCAATTTCATGCGGCGGTAACCTTGGAGCTGAGAAGCGAACCGGTCTGTGTGCTCCAAGGACTTCAATGGTTGGACTTGGTTGACACAGCATTACCGTCCGACTGATGCTCCATGAGCTGATCAGAATTCGGCGCGAAAGCGTATTCGAAGCGAAGTAATTCTGGAAATTCTCATTTTTCTGGATGGTTCTAGTTCATGCATGGGTGGCTAACTTCTTCAAAGGTCCATGGAATAAGAAAGGCTGTTGTTCCCCTAGAAAAAGCTATTTTAACAAAGCTGGAGTACATCTGATCACTGCATAACGACTTTTTCTTTGGTTCTTAAAATTTATTCAAGTGCTGCTCATGGCGATAAGGTTCGGTAATAGCAATGGATAAGGACGGGAGTTAGCTAGTCCCTTGCGGTATGCGCGACACGTTCTACTACGACAGGATATCATGGCAACTTGAATGGGAATTTGGTCCATACAATGACTACGGGAGTCCAATTGGTAGGTAAATTAATACTTCATCCCTCCCAGCCGGCTCTAGTAGCAATTTTACGAAAGATATAAAGACTTGGTTGGTCTCGGCGGATCCGAACTATCGGTCGATTTGAGGTGTGCGCGAACGCCGGTGTCGTTTTCGTTCTCGACACGCGTACATAAAAATGGAAAAGAATTTTAATGTGGTTATGAAGGTTAGTGTCCCACGCGTTCTTCCAAGAAGCCACAATGTCTTGATTGTTTGTTTATTAGCTTGTTTGTTTTTTAGGCTCAATAGTGCGCCATTGTGCTCTATAGTGCGCTTGAAATTAAACATAAAGCCTAACAGATTAACATATCCAAACAAATCATTGATTCAAAAAATTCACATATTGAAGTATTGAAATACTGAATTCACCTGCATTCGGTGTTGCGCCTGCATTCGATGTGGTCGGGCTGGTCTTGTGATTTTGCCTTCCCATGTTGGCCATATTAACGACTATCGCCGAAAATCTTTACCATGGAAGTAATCTCGCTGGAGCGACGACATTTCTATTAGGTTGTAACGAATTAAATGGCACTGGCTCGCGCCATTTTTTGTTGGTTCTTGATTGTTCTTGATTGTTGTTCGGTTTGTTCTAGATCAAACGTCTTTACGCGTTTGATCAAGAACAAACCGTAACATGTGGCATATCATTTAGAAGCGCAAACTTTGCTGTACCGGTGAGTACCAAATTTTCTATGTAAAAGTGGGAAAACTTTAGAGTTTTATTGACTTTTTGCAGATGGACAAAAGGGTAATCCGAGGCATTTACTTGTATGAATTCAAGCTGGGCACTACAGCTAAGGAGGCGGACGAGAAGATCAACGCCGCATTCGGTCAAGGATGTTCCACAATTCGCACGGCGTATCGTTGGTATCAGAAGTTCCGGAATGGAGATGAGAGCTTGGAAAAACATGAAGGTCGTGGGAGGCATAGTGATGTTGATGAGGACAAGCTGAGAGATGTGGTAGAGGAGGATCCACGTAAAGGTACCAGGGAGATAGCGAAGGTTCTTGGCGTCAGTCACAACACAGCTGCCCGGCATCTGAAGGAAATTGGAAAGACCAAAAAGCTGGAAAGATGGGTGCCTCACGAGCTGTCTGAGGAGCAAAGAAACGACGATATGAGATCTCGTCCGCACCGCTTCTACGGAACGAAACGGACCCATTCCTTGATCGCATCGTAACCTGTGACGAGAAATGGATAATGTACGACAACAGGCGACGATCGGCACAGTGGGTGGACAGCGATGAGAGCCCCAAGGTTTTTGCGAAGCCGGAATTGCACCAAAAGAAAGTAATGGTGACAGTATGGTGGTGTTCGCTGGGAATTGTTCACCACAGCTTCCTCCCTCCCGGTGAATCCATCACGGCAGAGAAGTACTATATTGAAATTGAAGAAATGATGAAAAAGTTGAAGGATATCCGGCCGGCCTTGGTAAACTGAAGGCGAGTTTTCCTTCTGCACGACAATGCTCGCCCCATGTAGCACGAATGACGTTGCAGAAACTGAATGAGCTGAGCATTGAAACTCTACCACATCCTCCGTTTTCTCCCGACCTCTCCCCAACAGACTACCATTTCTTCAAGCATCTTGGCGACTTCTTGGTAGGGAACATATTCAAATACCAACAGGATGCCGAAAATGCCTTCGAAGATTTCGCCAATTCCAGAACTTCTGATTTGTAGGCTACAGGGATAAAAAAGCTTATGTCACGTTGGCAAAGATGTGTAGAATCAGAAGGGTTTTTATTTCGATTAACAAGCTTGCCTACAAGCCGAGATATTAACTGTTTAAATTTACAGTGATTCAGTGCCATTTATTTCGTTACAACCTAATAGTATTTTGTTGAATTTTGTCTTCGTACTTGAGCAACAGTTCTCAATTCTGAGTATTACCTGTTGCCTAGGATCCGTCCTTGGTGCGTGTAGCTCATCGAGCTTTCCCCAATAAGGGGCAAGAAGACCTTTTTATATTTTAAAGTTACTTCTTGAAAGTAGATTTATCTTTACTGAGGAGCCTCTAGCTTTTTAATCGTTATTAAAACTTGGACGGATTGAGATAGCTTTCATATATTCGTACGAGTAACTTCTTTTTCAGTTCCTAACGTTCTAAACATTTCTAAGTAAAGGTTCATTGCTACGGGATTTGCCATATAATAGCCAGATGGTAATTAATAAAGTAGTAACGTTTTCAGTTTTAATGTGGCTGAACGTTTTCCTGTTTCTAAATAAATATTTTCAATAAATCTGTGTGTTCATAGATTTTTGGACTAGCGAGACGGCGTTGATGCGATCATCATCTCGAGCGTCTAATCGAAGCGTCCAATCAACATCGTTTATGAAGAAAGTTTCTATCCAACAGCTTTTTGTTGCCGCTTAATTTTTTCTATAATTTTAGATCATTTTTATTTTTAGCCTCGACGAGTGCATACCGAAGATCACCCCCTCACTGCAACCCCCTCCCGACTACAGAACCAGCATTGAAATCGGAAACGGCCTCACGGTGAGTTTCGCCAGTGCGGCCCTATAATATGGCATGGAACTGCGCGCTTTCAGGTGAAATGTTTGCAGAAGCCGAAGAAACGCTCCTCGATCCGTCGCGACTCTGGTTCGTCTCGTGTCAGCATCACACCGTCGTCGCTTCGTTCTGATTCGAATTTGGACGAAGAGGAGAGGCAGAATGATGTAAGCGCGAGTTCTACGGCGACGAAGGCTGACCGGTTGGAAGGTGGGCATGATCGGTGTTGTTTTTTGGTTTCACTGATCGTCTGGATAAAGGTGGCAAAAAAGCGATTATAGAGACCACTATCTTGATAGTATAGACCAGACAGTGAGCGTAGCGCAGTTGTAGGTGCCGGGTGTCGCATATACCCGATACCAGGTTCTTTGTTCGGATTTCCCGCTCAGGCCAACCATGCTTTACATCCCGCCGCGGCTGGCGAATTGCTTCGAGACTTGCCTAGGAAGGAAAAGGGCTAACTTGTTCATCGGCTGGCCACCGCAAATCATGGCCAAATACGCATTCAAATCGCCTCCACTACATCCCGTAGAGGTAGAAGGGGCGCATCCCAGAATTAGTTGAGGACGCATCCCAGAATGGCGCATCCCAGAATTAGTTGAGTAACGCCGTCCTTATCCTTTATTCTTATCAAGCAGTAATCGCTTGCTGACAACACATTTGAAGTGTGTTCTGAAGGTATCGCCTTTCTGTTTACAGAATACCTTCCAAGGTTTTACGTCTTAATCAGGTTAAAATGTGGTCTTGAAATAAAATAGATAAAATTAGAGAACATTTTGAAAACACAGTCTCCCCATTTATGGTTCCTTAGAACCGAGCTATTTCAGCTTGAAATATGCCGACTTCAGATTGGAAAGTCTCAAGTTTATATAGCAGGTGTACAGTCAAAACCAGAAATGCTGCTATATTTTGATTGACTTATTTCTTTGTTTAACAATGCCTTTCCAAATAAAAAAAATCAAACCAGGGAAATAAAGTAGTAATCAAAATCAATATAATGTCTCATTACTATAATACATATGTAGCATATGTAAGTATCAAGGCAGCCTGGAACAGGTGCCTTTATCACGTGTACGACACACTTTCACAACACACACACACAATGTTGGTCAACTGATTTTCAAGGATAAGAAGGATTAAAATAGTGTTAATCGATCCCAATCTGGGCTCAATTTGCGTCAGGTACGTACCTTCTTCGCGATATCGTGGAGACCATTTGAACGCGTATCTAGCCTAAACAATAAATTGCAGTTGCCATCCGACGGAAAATCGGTGTTTTATCCTTCCCAGACAAGTCCGGTATCCATTCACCGACTTGGTTTGCCTGGACAGGAACTGCCGAATCCAGCATTTGGAATAAGGTGCACACGACTACTGCTGCTTTCGTCGGCTAAGCTTCATCCGACCAAACGCGCGGTACTAATCTTTAACACTACATGATGCTGAGAAAGTAAAGGATAAAGGACGGCTTTACTCAATCCCATTTGGTATGCGCCACGCGCTCTACTTCCACGAGATGTCGTGGAGGCGACTTGAATGCGTATTTGGCCATACAATGACTTGCGGTGGCCAGCCGATGAACAAGTCAGCGCTTCATCCTTCCCAGACAAGTCTGGTACCAATTCACCGACGCCGGAGGGATGGAAGGCTTGGTTGGCCTGGGCGGGAAATCCGAACCAGGAACTTGGTATTGGGTGCACGCGACAGCCGGCGCCTCCTCCGACTGTGCTACACGCGCCCGCTGAGAAGGTACGCCAACTAATCACAGCCAACCGAAGCACCGCTCGAACAATGTCTGCCAGATAGTGGTCCAAACATATACTGGTACAAAATATAAGTCAAATCGAATCGGCACGCCATTCAGAGGAAATATTCTCTGATTGGCATGCCCATTCGATGCGACTTATCTTTTATATAATGTAACTTTGTTTGATTCATTTATAATCTAAAATTTTTAACATTTTCACATTTCCTTACTTCTTCGAATTTCTCCCTTTTTATATGCTTTATATTGATTGGTTGGCTTCCCCCCTCCCAACGCTGTCCACCTTCGAGACATGGGTCCAAAAAAATAAGCGATCAGCAGCATTGCGCTTACAGACGCGAGACCATGTGCCTGTGAAAGGTAAATCAATTCAGCTTCGTACAGGAGAATGCTAAAAGGTATTTCCTTTTATGTACAGCTGTTGTCCTTAAGCAATTGCTGACAATTTTTCAATCCACCAATATTTAAATTTAAATTTGTTTTTTAATCCGTCTGAAATTGGATGGGAATGAAATTTAAAAATAAAATTGAAATTTAATTACTTTAATCCGTCTGCAATTCGACCGTAGGTGTACCTATAATTATGACACAAGTGCAATCTTGCGAACTCGAAAAATGTCTAAAAGTACGCGCACCGCTAACAGTTTTGCGTTAGATATCTGGGATTTGACTGTTATAACGGCACTATGCCCTTATTCCTGCAGAAGCTAAAAGCACCAGTTTCATAGTGCGTCTGCATTAGTGATAAGAAATGTGCTTTGTAAAGCCTTGTTCTCTTTAGGAAAAAAGGAAGAATCTGCTATGAGTTGCATGCAGTAGATTGTCTAAGATGTGAAGCTCATGATGCACCTGTCCTATATGTTGCTTTTTCCACGTCATATTCATGGACCATAAAACACAGGCGCTATGCATAGCCAGTCACCATCGGAACAGATGAGCTACAGTCCCAGCCACTCTGCGCTCGCAATGTCGTCGACTTCTTTCAGAGCCATCCAATGGATCTGGACGCATTTCGCGGTCGGAGAGACGGACACAATCCGTGCGCACGAAGAGCGGTAAGTGGCGCTCTGGGACGGGCTTTTGCTTCTTCTTAAGCCACAGACCACGTAACTACCGTGCTCTTCGATTCAGTGAACCCCGCTGCTTCTGAATCGGCGTCGTCGTCCACCGGAAAGAAGTCGTCGTTTCTGAAGTCGTTGCTATTCGGTGGTGGTTCAAACTCGTCGCAGAATCGACGAGAGCCCATCACCCAGCTCGCCCATTGCCAGTATTTCGTGCCAATCGATAGGGAAACCATGCGCAGGTATATTTTGCTCCTTAGGTGAATTCTTCATAGCGTCTATATCTTTTATTGGCTACGATTTATATCATTTTCACGTCAAACCGGACACTCTTCTAAACAAGCCTCTGTCTTTGAAATTAAACTGAACGTCTTCCAAGGGCAATTTCTTACACATGAAACTAGAGGCTCTATTAGGGGGGGGGGGGGGCCAAAAGTAATGAGACACCCCATGCCGTGTCCATATATCTCGTGGCTGGAGTCTGGATTCGTACTTGTTGTATTTGTATGTTTGTATGCTACTTACTGAAGCCCATCTGAAAAGTTACCACTTCCGCTCTTTCCAGAAGCATGCCCAAAACCCCAGCCTGTCTCATGCCGAAACCCCAGTCTGACGAGTCGACCTGTGTCGCTCAAATCTCCCCCAATTCCCAACCCCGAGCAGCCTGGGCTCAATATTCACGCAAGATGAGAAGTACGTCTTCTACCTTAACCCTGCCAAGCAGCGAGTCTGGGTGAGGCCTGGTGAATTGTTACCGACCTTCGTTCGGCGAGATGTTCACGGCGAGAAGCATCTTTGGAGCTTTTGGGTCAGCGCCCATGGAACGGTTTACCGGAGGCTGTTTCCCAAGAGCACCGCGATGAACTCCAAGGCCATGGTGAACGAAATAGAGGAGATGGGCGAGCGACTCGCTCTTATTCATTCGCAGCGCTTCAAGAAGGTTCTTCTCTTCGACAACGCCGCACCCCATCGGGAACAAGTAAGCACGGATAAGCTTTGCCAGCTGGGCTACGTTCACATGCCTCACCCACCGTATTCGCTGGACATCTCTCCATGCAACTACCACTACTACTTGAGCCTACAGGACTTCCTAGTCGGAAGGGACACAAGAACCCAAGCAGTCCCTGACAACCGTATCGAGCAGTTGATCAACACCAGGCTCAAGCAGTTCTGGAAGGATGGGATCAGGAAGTTGGCTGAGCGATGGCAGCAAGGTCCTTGCCCTTAATGGCAAATACACTCCTCAGCATCGTTGAGTTGTAATTGAGTTATAAGGAGATAAAGATTTTTTTTTGATTTTGTCTCATTACTTTTGCCCCCCCCCCCTAATAAAACGCTTAGAAATTACATATGAGGCTTCGGACCTTACAATTGTATTGTACCATACGGAATGTTGGATCCTTCCTAGTGGGGGAGAGGAGGAGGGGCGTTTCACTCGATCTCTTTAACAGTGAAAGTTAGGTGTTTTAACTCGGGTTAAATAATTTTAGATATGTTTTTACAACGTAGAGGCGAAACAAAACATGTTTGATGTTGTTGTTAGTTGTCACTATTTTTGTCGTTGTTGTCATTTGGTGACGATTGTTGCAGCATTGAGTTTTACGCTGTTGAAGAACTATGAGTTCTTGAATACTTCTTATTTATAGATTTGCATCTGATTCTATTACAAAGGCGTCATGCTGAAGCAGGCGTACGAGAGATCCTTTCCTTGCGATTCCTTTGTTGGGGAGGCCACTGCGTTTGTGTTTGTTTCGTTGTTATGCGGTGCCCCACCGACTAGGATAGACCTGGGATGTCTAAACACGACCTGAATTTAGCTCTAGCTTTCACAAACAAGTGGCGGTCTATTCAATAGAAGATAGAGCGCCAATGAACGATGATGACGTCTGTGGCTGGGAACTCAGCAGAAAGGCAGCCGCGTGCTGATGTCCTGCAGTCATTTATCTTACGCTCAGCAGTCGAAACGCTTGCGAGGTGGAGAGCCCGTTGCATCGTCGCCGCATCGCACTTGGCCCGACCATGTTCTGAGACATGTGTCTTATTTATTCGCCCCTGTCTCCGCTATTCCATCGAGCTGGTCTTCAGTCCTTCGTTCGCTTTTGGAAGCTCCTCTCCATTGTTATCGGGTTGACCGATACTTCAGTAGAGGAGGACAGAACTCAACTTGGCCATATTTCTGCTAGAAGATGTCATCACTTTGCCTTTGGTTTGTTTTCCTCTTCTGTAGAGAATCACAAGCTTCTTATTGCTAGCAAAACTGTCGTTTACTTAAAGTACATACACATTCTTATTACTCTTTACTTAATTCGCGAAAGTTAATTCGTTAGCTCAAGCTAGCTGCTCTACTTGTACAGCTTTTCCATACCTAGGAGTACAAAGGCTTGCTATACGTACAGTGTATTGTATGATAGGATAATACGTCTCTACTGGTCCTCCCTTAATGAAACGCTCCCACATAACTGGTACTGGTCCCCCTCTTTGACCCCCCCTCCCTTAGCGGACGACGTTTTCTACACGTCTTCTGAATCCCCAGGTACATTGGATGACGTCTTCGGCACGTCTACCTGAATTCCCAAATACGTTGAGCGACGTCTTTGACACGTCTTCTGAGTCAAAGGCACGTCACGCGGCGCATGTGACACTGAGTGTCGATTCACGTGTCACTACGTTGCCACGACGTCTATGATACTCCTTCTGCACCCTGACTCACGACTTCTGTTCCATCTTCAGAAATCCGACACAGACTGTACGATGTTGAAGGAAAATGTTGGTACCCCCCCTCCCCCCTTATGCACGCCCCCTCTAATGGTCCCCCTTTGTTGGTCCTTTCCTATTGGCCGCCCTTTCTCGGAATCCCTACGAAAATTGGACGACGTCTACAGCGCGTCTTGTGAATTCCTACTCACGTTGAACGACGTCTTCTGCATGTCTTCTGAATCCCTACGCACGTTGGACGACGTCAGCGCAGGTCTTCTGAATCTTGACTCACGACGTCTAGCGCAGGTCTTCTGAATCCCTACGCACGTTAGACGACATCATCAGCACGTCTTCTGACTCCAGACGCACGGTGAACGACGTTGGGGGCACCCCTCCTGAATCCCTACGCGCTGCACTCGATCCCCATTCATACCCTGACGCGTCGCCCCTTGAATATCTTATAAACTTGGACGATCAGCCGCCAAGGATATAATTCGGCAGCAATCGCCCATGGTTAAGCTCAAAGAAAGCTCGTCTGGCGTAAGCCGCACTGAAGTAGGCATCTTTTGGCTTCGGTCCCCCCTCCCGTGACGGACACGTGACATTAGCCGATTATATATAATAAAAGGATAAAGGATAAAGGACGGCGTTACTCAATCCCTTCTGGGATGCGCCAGCGCATTCTACTTCTACGGGATGTCATGGAGGCGACATGAATGCGTATTAGGCCATACAACTTGCGGTGGCCAGCCGATGAACAAGTCAGCGCTTTATCCTTCCCAGACAAGTCTGGTACCAATTCACCGACCCCGAAGGGATGGAAGGCTTGGTTGGCCTGGGCGGGAAATCCGAACCAGGAACCTGGTATCGGGTGCACGCGACAGTCGCGCCTCCTCCTCCTGCGCTACACGCGCCCATATATAATAGGATAGGATTTATTTATAACTGCATCTTAAATGCGCTTATAAAAGAGGATAACAACATAACAACGCGAATATTGCACAATTTCAATTACCCACGTGGATGAACAAAGTATGATACGATATCACTGTGCTTTTCCATTTCTCAATGCTCTGTGTCTTGCAGCCAACAAGACAAGCCAAAATAGGCCCAGATATAATACAAGGAGACTGAACCGTCGAACAAACAAGATGAAAATTTATGTAAATCACAGTAAAATCAAAGTATGTAAACCAATTCAACAACAATTTAAGCAAATGTCAGCTTGGACGCTCTGAAAGCCCCGCCTCTCTTAACGATTTTATCTTAAGTTTTGCTAAAGTCTTAAAAGTCTTTTGCAGAATGATATAGTGTACAATTCGAAAGAGAATGATTTGCTCTATCTGAAAATGCGTTTTCCTTTTTTTCCTCTTTTCAATTAGCAGAACATACATTCTGATAGGGCAAAACATTCTCATTAAAAAAGTTCCAGAAACAGGAGTGTAGGAGCTGTTTGTAAAAATAATGGATCTCTTCTCATCACTCCATTTCAATGCTAAATTTAAAAAATCAAAACGATGCTCAGCACATATTCTTATAAAATTAAACAACATTTTCGAAGGGTGTATAAACTTACGCAAAAGAATCTCAAACATAACCAGAGAGGGAGAGAGCTGTCGGCCAAGGCCATTTTTAAAATTTTCACTTAACTGACCTAAAAAATTACACAATTCAGAACTGGAAAAAGGAAACAAATTTTTTGAAAGGGCAAATCATTCTTTTTCGAATTATGTATATTATGTTAAAACTTTCATGGAAATATAGAAAAAATGTAAAAAAGGGGTAGGACTTAGGTTCCAACCTAATAATTTGATTTTGATATTAACGGTAGAGAGTGGGCTCGTAAATCAGCATAGCTACAGTGTGATTCCAATTGATTGAAGAAATCAATTTCGAGCAGCTTGGGCATGAGGAAGCACCTTGGAGTCCGGTTTCCATTCCGATCATACCTAGGAGCGCTCTAGCCGCACTATACTTCACTTCGATGCTGCTTCCATAATAACTGAATTAGCCAAACCGAAATTACAGTGATGCATTATCTCAAGTTAAACACTTCTGCAATATTGCATAGATGAAAGCTCTAAACATATACGAATGAAGGTAAAAGACTTATAAATACTTTACTATAGTCATAGAAGTGAAGTGGATAGAGTGGTTACTGCTGGAAATTTTTTTTTCTTTCTTTCTGTTATATTACTATTACTATAACACGGTTAAACTTACTGTCCTTCAGCTCGAAGTCGGCGTTCGAGATCGGTTCACCATCGAAGGGCGAAGACTGGTCGAAGAAACATCACACTAGCCAGATGAGCACCTTCAAACCGTCTTATGATGAAGGTATGGAGTGCTGAAACCCCTAACCTTGACCTAAAATGTTGAAAGAGAACAGGAGTCCAGTTGAATGTCGATTATAACAAAATTTTGAAGCTACATAGGGAATAGAACAAAGCTACATACCTCTGGTTCTATTCTTAAAAAATGACAACTCGAGAGGCCTTATCTGTTCGTGGATCTCGCCAACTGGAGGTTTTAGAATTCCGGAAAAATCATTCTTTTCCTTCTCTTTTGTTGTACCATTTAACTCATGAAGTCATCCTGGAAGACTTCTATTTCGCAATTTATCTCGAAAATTCTAGAATATTTACTTGATCTTGAATGCGTGTTTTTACCCTCGAAATTCTATCGTTTTGAGTCTATATAGTCGGAGGACTAACAAAAAATTTGTTTCCTTTTAAATGTCGCTCCGGCCAAGGGTATTTCCAATCAAAGTTAACGTATCGCGGGTCAAAATGGGCCGTTTTGACTATTGATAGGTTTACCTTATTTTCACAGTTTTTATTAGTTCTCGGATTTTACTTGATAAGTTTATTTTGTTTCATTTATTTCATTAATTCACTTTACCGAGGCAAACTAATCCTTTGTTTTAAGACGATTTTTATTTAAAAGTATTATTTTTATTACTTTTATATTAAATTGTCGTCAAAAATAACTATTTTATTTAGCGCGATGTATTGAGGAAAATTGTGCACACTTTTTACATTTCCTATTTTTTTACATTCCTATTTTTGTCCAAAACTATATTTGGTCTTCCCTCTCTAAGGGCACCCCTCTTTAAAGGCTCGAGATGCACAATTTCAAATGGTCAATGTGAATGAAAAATTTCAAAAACCAAGCGAGATAAAATGTGAGATCGAAGTTCAGTATTCGGTGAATCCTTGCACGTTTTGCTCACATTAAATTGTCGTCTCCATTGTGCTGTTGAGCGGATCGTTGAAATGCTTTGCTTCAGCTCAAGTCTCGGCGAGTTCCTCTCATTCAGAGCCTGGAAGTTCTGACCGTGTTTTCCTTCTTAATCACCAATTCTACTTTATACAAACTTCCATCACTAAGGAAATGTGGGAGAAATAGAGGAGAAAGAGTAGAAATAAAGAGATAGAGAATAGATGCTTTAACACATTTGCTTAAGCCTGGACCGGCTGATAGAGAGGCTATATGCTGCTACAGGATGTTTTGTTGCGATCAAAACTCTTGCGCCAGGCGGGACTCGAACCCGCATCTTCTGCTTTCCGGGCAGCGATCTTCGCCTTACACCACCGGCGCTGTTTGACCGCACGTAACATCCGCGATATCCTCCAGGTCTGTCAGCACCCACCCGTGATACGGGGATGGGCCGGCCGCTGATATCAGCATGAAACCGGTTAAGCTGAAGACCTTACTAGTAACAATGCTTTAACACATTTGCTTAAGCCTGGACCGGCTGATAGAGCCCTCTCTATAGTAGTAAGGTCTTCAGCTTAACCGGTTTCATGCTGATATCAACGGCCGGCCCATCCCCGTATCACGGGTGGGTGCTGACAGCCCTGGAGGATATCGCGGATGTTACGTGCGGTCAAACAGCGCCGGTGGTGTAAGGCGAACATCGCTGCCCGGAAAGCAGAAGATGCGGGTTCGAGTCCCGCCTGGCGCAAGAGTTTTGATCGCAACAAAACATCCTGTAACAGAGAATAGATGGTTGGAAATGACAGCCAAAAATGGTACAGCTTGGCGAACGTGACAGTGTTTCCGATCCTCGAAGCTATGAATAAGGACGGAAGACAGCGTTGCCAATCCCTGTTGAGATGCTCCACGCATTCTACTCGGGAATGTCGAGGAGACAATTTAAAGCCGTATCTGGCTTATACATACAGTGGCCTGCCAAGACCAGTCGGCAGTGTGATATTTTATTCTTCTCATAAGTCTGGTACCAATTCACCGACCTCAGAGAGGTGGAAGGCTTGGTTGGCTTGGGCGGGAAATCCAAACAAGGAGCCTTTAGTAGGGTGCGCGCGATAGCTGGCGCCTCCTCCGATCGCGCTACCAGGCGGCATTCTTAGAATAATTGTACACGAGTCTTGTATTCATGAATTTAGCTGATTATGAGGAAATCTCGAAATTTCATAGGCCGTTTCGGTGCTTGCTGGGATGTTGGCCCTGCGCTCTGAACATACGCTCTGGTTGGGTTCGAGCGTGGACTAGGCAAGGGAAGGGAGCAAGGAACTGGGAACAGGTTCATTTTGACAGAAGTAGGAGAGATGGACCAAAACAAGGAGTTCCATGTTCGCGCAGGGGTCATTACCCCGCTAACTACCGCCTTCTCTCATTTGTTGCGCCGAATATCGCTCTCTCCATCCTTTGTTGTGCTGTCGCCTTCTCGACTTCTTCATAACTATCGTGACGCTTTTGAAAGCTCGTTTCCTTTGCTCAGTCTCGATTCTGGGGCATGGGCGGTGCTTAGTTCTACTAGAACTATTAGCTTGGTGCAAACGTAATGGTCGTTTTCATACTTGCTATTTTTCTGCATTGATCAAAATCTAGACAAAATCTTGAACGACCACGGACTCGAATGTTGCGAATGATGCGATAGGCTATCGGAGGTTAACAGCGATGGGCTGAAGGCAGTGGTGGATGACAGCCCATGAATATCCACAAGAGAAATTACTGAAGAGCTAAACGAGGACCCGTCACCGTTGTACTGAATTTCAAGAAAACTGGGAAGGTAAAAGACTCCATAAGTGGGTGCCGCACGAATTGGCCGAACATCAGCAACACCGTTGTCTCGAGGTGTGTTCGGCCCTTTTTTGCGCAACAAAAGCGATCCTTTTCTGACGTGTGACAAAAAATAGATGTTCTGGTCCTCGTTACTGTTTGGTGATCAGCAGCCGTTTTGATCCCCCTCAGCTTCCTGTCTCCAGACGAAACCATCACAGTGGAGAAATACTGAGATCTGTCCTAGTCGGGAGGCGGCAGCGTTAAGGTGATAGTTAACTCGAGCACACCACGACGGGACACCAAAATCTCTGAGTCCGCATAACCACAGTCGTATCATCTGGCAGTATTTAAAGCTCTGGGGCAAGTTTAAATGAACAGACGGCGAGGTTAAACACCGCATACCTCCTTCCGGCTAGGATAGATCCGAAGCACTGTGAAGAACTCGACGAAATACACCAAAAATTGCATCGGATTTATTCGGCATTGTTCAACAAAAAAGAAGCTGTAGTCCTACTCCATGACAACGACCGACTGCACGTTCTCCTGATAAAAATAAAAAGCTGATTAGTTGGAAGATGAAGCTCTTGTCCATTCTTCATACTAGCCACTCCTTTCTTCTATAGACTATCAATTTTAACGCGTGTGGAATGCTTCCGAAACAAAGGCGATGCAAAGAAGTCATCCGACAATTTCGTCGCTTTCGCAAATGTAGAATTTTATGCTGCTAGATTATCTAAACTAATTTTTCGTTAACAGGAATAGCATCAAAGCGAAGCTGAACGAGCAACAATAGATATCGCGCATCTAGACGTATTCTTCGCTTCCACATCGTTTTGCTCAGATAAGCAAAGATAGCTCCTATGCACTCGCTGCTCTCCAAAAAGATTTGAGAAGTTTGCCGATTTTTTGGTTATTTCGATTGAAAATATTCCTTTGAAGCGAACTAGCATTTTGAAGTATCTGCTTCAAAACGGCCATTATTTTTGCACCACCCTAATAAATGGTGCTATTCTATCGTCCAGACAGCAGTGTTCTCCACGCCTTCTCTCGTTTCAGTGGTCATGTCGGCTCGCGTGTGTCCGCTGCCGATGCGTCGCGAGCGCAGCGACCTCTGCGCGTCGTCGGTGATGCGGCTGGCTAGGCACACTGAACGCAGCCCTGGTCCAGTGTGTACGATGAGCGCTGCGACGGCTGCAAAACCGCTGCAGTCCGTACCTAAACGCCAGCCGCTGCGACCGCCGGAAACCGCCTGCGATCCCGACATGATCACGAATTGCATCGATGAACTGCGGAGGAGGAGGTGAGCCCGTTGTACTGCTCCACAAAGTACTTCTTCCGACATGTCTCCCAATTTTCAGGCTTCAATCAGTGAACGAGAGCCAACTAGACCCATCTTCCGCTGGCCAGTCTTCAGCGGCAGCCCAGGTTTCACTTAGGTGTGTTCTGTCCACTCGCTACGGTTGTATTCTGTTGAAGCGAAAGTTTCCGATGTTTTAGAGCTTCAATGTTCCTGCCTTTATTTAAGCTTTTCGGTCTACAATGGGAGAGTCGGTTCTGGTAATATTATGTAGAGAACAACACATGGTTATAAATGCTTATCACACACGTGAGATGAGTTTAAACGTTGATCACAGTGGATTAGTGACATGCAGCCTATTGAAGGAGGTCTAGAAAACCCTGAAGTGAAGGAACGCCGTGGCAGAATAGGTGCTCATCTAGTGGATCCGTCAAAATCAATTCCAATGTTAAATGACAAATGCATAAAGAACGGCGTTGATTAATTGTTTTTGGGATGCGCCACATCTTCTGCTTCTACGTGGCAGTGCAGACAATTTGATTGCGAATTTGGCCATACAATGGTCTGCGGTGACTAGCAGATGAACAAGTTAGTGGACTATCCTTCCCAGAAAATCTGATACCAATTCACCCATCCCGGAGGAACGGAAAGGATGGCCGACCTGGACGGAAACCGCCGAGCCATGAGCAGATTCAGGGTGCATGCGAGAGCCGTCGCCTCTTTCGACTGCGCTATACGCGCCCATTCAAATGATCGCATAATTTAGTCCAGGGTTTGAGGTATCGGAAAAGCACCTTGATCAACCGTTTCGCTATAAAACAAAAGGAATATAGTTCACTTTGTGTGTGCGCTGTGATGTAGCTTCTTAACAATGACGACCCTGGATTAATCCTTTGCTCGAAAAAGAACCAATATTTAATCAGCAGAAACGTTTTGGGAATTTTTCTGAACAAAAACTAGCTTCCTAGAACAATCGCAAAGTATCTAGCTCACTCTCAAAGGACCACTTTTGGCATTTGGTAATCTGTTGCTGTATCGGTCATGAAGGGGTTAACTGCGTAAGTACCCGGTAATTTATATAGGCTGTTAAGAATCTGGGAACAAACAGTGATAAGCCGTTGTAAGGTCAGTTTTACACTGATTGAAACCGTTAAATGTAAGCGAAGTTATCAGTTTGTCATTTGAAATCATACGATGGAAACTGCGGAAACTGTTGCTCCGATCTCATATACTTTGAGCCCGGCTTTGCGGCAATTTTTCGAGCGATATTCCATATGCAGAATGCTGTTATAGAGAGCGAAACAGCAGGGTGTCCGGTCAGCGGACTAGCGACGACGTAACCGGTTACACGCCTCGTGCGTCTCGTAGAGACCATCGAATGTCAGTGCCGAATCTCTCGCCGGAGCCGTCCAGCAGTGTGATACAGTCGGCGAAGGCTCTCAGGGAGAAGCTGGGTCGGAACGGTGACGGTGAGCTCTCGGTGAGGAATTCCTATTTAATTTCTATCTGGGTTTGCCCTTAGGATCGATAATAGCCTGTTGATATTATTTGTTTTTATTAGCATGTGAGTGTTCCACCACGGAAGTAATCAGACGGTTCCCATGTCCGACAAGAAATCCTGCCCAGAAATCGATAATGCCTAACGATATCGGCGAGCAGATCGATATTGCTCGCCTATCTTGAAGCATTTCTCTCTACATATATCATGTCTGCTTGATTCCTATTTGAAGAAGTCAACTCTAAAGAGAAATCGGTAAAGTCGATCGATAATATGATAGTTAGGCGACGATTAATGTTGTTCATTTGTGAATGGCATTCCCACCCCACAATATACTTACGATATTGTTGCATCTGGCCAGTTTTCCCAAAAAATCGATTGAGTGGATCGATATTGCTCACTTGTTGTGAAGCCTCTCTGTCTATCGCTCACAATTGTCGCGTGATTCTCTGTTCAAATAATCAACATTTGATGATAATCGAATTATTTGAAATCTCGAATAACCAATGATAAAATAATTTATTTTTTCCAACTTTGAATAAAAAACAAACGGACAAATTGATTCTTGTCAGCTTTCGAACAGGCGCATAAGTCGATGTAGGAAAAATGCCGAACAATCCAACGAACGCACAAATCGATTAAAAAAATTGATCGATTACACAAACTAATAAATTGGCTTGTGTAATTTTTCGAACGTTCGACGACTAAGTCGATTTCTTCCACATACAGAGGATGAAGGACGGCGTTATTCAATCCTCCTTGGGATGCGCCACGCATTCTACTTATATGGGATGTCGTGAAGGCTTGTTGAATGCGTATTTGGCCATTCAACGACTTGCGGTGGCCAGCCGATGTACAAGTCAGTGCTTTATCCTTCCCAGACAAGTTTGGAACCAATTCACTACCCGGATGGATGGAAGGCTCGGTTGGCCTGGGCGGGAAATCCGAACCAGGAACCTGGTATCGGGTGCAGGCGACAGCCGGCGCCTCCTCCGATTGCGCTCCATGCGCCCTTTCTTCCACATATTTCCCAAAAATCGATAATTGAATAAATCGTGTTCTCGAATTTTCTAACTAACGGTTTTTGATTTTATCCGAAGTGCGGTAATGGTAAAATGGCTATGGTGTTTTTGCATTTTGGCATTTTTTGTTCCACAAAAGATTTCGAACATTATTTCGGCAATCTTCAAATAGCACATCGGATTAGTTTTCCAATTCGAATAAGACACGACATACATACATACACAACATTGAGCACCCGATCGATACTCTTTCTCAATGCAAAGACTGCCTATCACAAAAACAGACCGTTTGAATATTCGGAAATTCGATTTCTCATATCGATTTTTCTCGCTTAGGAAATCAACGTACACACTTGCTCGAATGTTCCAAAAAGCTGCAGAATTCGATTTGCTCGTTTTCAGAATTGTTCGAGCCTTTTACATCGATCTATGCGTTTGTTGACAAACGGATTATTTACAACAGTCAATCTTTTCGTCTGTTCGTTGTCCGAAAATTTTCGTCCGATTATTCATTCCATCAATCATGATATGATTAGATGATACGATGTTTGAAATTTCAGAAAAAAATCGATGCATTCATTCGTCGGTCAGCGTAGATAGGCTTCTAAACAAGTGAGCAGTATCGATCGGCAAACCATTGAGTGCACATTTAGTGACCTCGAACCGTTAAGTCTGATCAGAGAACGGCGATGTAGACTGAGATCTGAGACATCACCGCCGGCCATTATTTTCACATGGACAAGCGGACGTGCACACAAACACATTTTCTCGGATATCGAATCTTCATCTTTATCCTTATCTTTGTATTTGCACAAAAAAGTGAGCGCTAAAAAGTAGAAACGCTGCCAAGCAGAACAAAAGAAAGCTACGAAATCTGTGACCGCAGAGAAGTCGGAACAGACAGTTTCATTGTAGGGTGAGCGGGGCTGGTTTCGTAGAATAAGAGTTCGAAAGCACTGGAGCATAAGCGAAGTTAGCGAAGTTAGTTAGCGAAAGAGACAAAGCTTTGTTATGAATGGCATCTTTTTGGAATGTTCCGACCACGCTGTGTGCCTATCACCTCTCTCTTTTCAGACCATCAACGAAGGACTGATTACACCGGTTATTCGTCGCAAACAGTTCAACCAGCCGTCGACGTTGACGTTCAACGGGAATCCTCTGTCGAGTATTCCGTTGTCGAAGCGGGCGACGCACTCTCCGAACGTGAACAGCCCGTGCACACTAATTAGTCGAGGACGGGAAGCTCTGGAGGCGCTGTTTGCTCAGCAGCGAAACACCTCGCCTCCGGCCGTCGCCGCTGCTGGCGGACTGGAAAGAAGGTTGGTCCAGCGCCTGAGTTCTATTCTATTACCGTCGCAACGCTTGATTGTGTTGTCTGAGCCTGTGAGCTTCTTCTCATTGAGTAATTCCACATTTTACGCTTTGAATTTCGCATTTCGTCTAGCCTCATGAGACTAGACGCTGTAGAAGCCAGCCTCCTGGGCTTGGAGTTCTTCCCCTAGTCCTAGTCGCAAATCTAAGCAGCATTAGAAGGTGAGAATGCGCCAGCCAATCAGGACGTATTGAGCAAGTGTTACGGTAAGCCTGACTGACGGGTGTGTGTTCGATTCTAATTGGTAATTGTTAGCTGGCGCGTTGTCACACCCAGTACTGCACTCATTCGCGACAAGCACCTTTTTCTTCGTATCGGTGCTTGAAGATTGCAAATTGGAAACCTCGACATTAAACAGTGAGCTTCGGGCCCGTCTCCTTTCTGTTTTTTCCTTCGCCCCGTTGGAGGACCTTTTTCTTCAATTTTCTCATTGTCAGGTTTCTATCATTGTCCTACGGATCGTGTCGCTTCGTATATTTTCACTAGAATTTATCGTTTTATGCTCCTTTACTTCCCCTTTATCACACATGCTCCGTTTCGACAGTAATTGAGCGATATCGATTGATCGATCTGTTTTCTCCAACCAAATGAGGAGCCCATGCAGCGCCCATTGTTTTCGCTTTTAGCTTTGCTAAACTTAACTTTGACTATGCAAAACTATATACAATTGATCGATATTGATTAAACGAAAATCGATCGATAGCTTCACTGTTTTTGCTTCCATGGTGTAGAGTTTGTCTATTTATCGAGTAATACACATCATAAACTTCCAACATTGACGAAAATCTGTATTATTGATCATTACCTATAGCTTGATCGATTCTATCCTCGTATTGAAAAGCGTATACACATTCCAGCCAGCACTTTGGGTAGTTCTGAACCGAAATGCAATATTGATCGGTATTGACAGGTTATCGGCTTTTTGTTCGCTTTGTTTGATGTGACAGCGCTAGAACAGCATCTCGTTTCCATTATTTTATAGGGAAAACTGATCGACATTGATCACTTGGAGTGATTCACACGGGGAAGGGGGGGGGGGGGTGGGGCGGTGATATGGCGAGTAGGAGTGAAATCCCAAAAAGGATTGATTAACGCGGTCCGTTATACTTGATCCTTTTATCGATTGCTCGGGCGAAAATTCGATTATGGATTTATTATAATATTGGCATACTATATATACTCATCTTCAATGCAATATCGATCAATGCGGATCGAAGCAATGGCTTTGATTTCATCATTTATCTCAAATAGCTTCCAGCTCAGGAGTCAACTCGGCAGAAACCCGATTTCACTAATTATTGTTCACTAATTTGATTTCACTAATTAGTATTGTTAAACTGTTGATCGATTTTGTCCGTGTTTTGTTACACCCGTCAGGTAGGCATAAGTTTATTTAGCTCGGACGTTCCAAGTTAAATTTTCCTTAGAAATTGATAACATTAATCCATTAGTTGAAATGAAGATTTTCTTCGAGGAGCAGTTGCTCCGTTCATGAGATTTTCGTTTCCATTTCTTAAACAGTTCATAGATTGACACTGACCGGTTAAGTTATGTAGATTTGTGAAGCTGGCCCAGCGTCCGCAGGTTTTGCACGGACGCACTGACAAATGTGTAGATAGATATTTCGACTCTCAAGCAGAGTATCTATGTAAATAAACGCAGACAAACAATGCTAATCAACTATTGATCGATTTTCTCCATCTGATGTGAAACCCGTCAAAAAACCATCTATTTCAAGTGGGTCCATCCAAAAGGTTGAAATGTAAGCTAAATCAGCAACTGGTAGTGTTTGTCGATTGATTAAATGGAAGATTAGTTCTTTTTCTGAAAAATCTGGATGTTTTTCTATTTTTTTGCTCGCACAATCCTTCCACCTTGAAGCTTTTTTTGCTTCCACTCCAATGTTTTTTCGCAGACGTTCTGCAGACATCCACTAAGAGTTTTCGTTTTTTCGATGCTAAGCACTTCTCGCTGCATTATCTGGCTTCGAACGCATCTAGTTGCTCCTAGTTCCGAATGCTTTTTTTTACAAGGAGTTTCCTAGTTTTTTTCGGGTCTTATTGTGAGTTCTACTGCATTTATCCAGTATTTTTATTTTATTTACTTCTCATTCTTCTTAATTCACTCATAAATTTTGATACTCATTACTACTTACCTTACTTTACTTTACTTTGACACTTCTTTGATGACCCTTTCGTCGGCTGGAAGTCTTCTCTGCGGGGAACACAACTCTTCCAGACTGCTTGATCTCTGGCAGCTTGCATCCAGTGAGGGAGACTCCGCTATGTGAAAGGTCTTGAGAATGAGTATGCCCATCGCGTTGGCGGTCGTCCCAGTGGTCTCTTATGATCTCTCGGGAGCCATTCTGTGACACGGAGACTCCATCTATCGTCCTTTCGTCGAAGCAGGTGTCCGGCCCAGCGATATTTGGACTTCTTCATGTACTGCAGCGGATCTGCTAATATTAATCATTAATCGTTATTGTAAATGATTACAGTCCCCTCTCGTTATAACGCGTTTGAAGGGACCGGAGAAAATCCGTGTTATAACGGGAGTCGCGTCCTAACCGGAGCTGACCTTTTATACACCATTTTACGCACAAATTTTCATCTAAAATCGCATACAATGACTAACTAGGACTATAGCAATAACATATGTGACCATGAAAAGAGTGTGAATGCATAAAACAACTTTAGAGTAATATTAATGCTCTGTCCTTGCAGACACTCTATGTTATATGCTTAAGTATCACTAATATGTGTGCGGAATAACGAGTGCCATGCATAGGTTAAACGTGGTCACGCGATTTCCTCGCTGCAAATGGCTTATCAGCACTCTCCCACGATTTGGGAATGCTGAGAGCGATCAAACAGCGCTGTTGTTGTAATCCTGGACGACAAGCAAAGGACGCAGGTACAAGTCCCGCATCGCGCGAGAGTTCTGATCATCAGTTCTGATGATCCTCTAACAGCGCATAACCTCTATATCAGCCGCGTTAAGCTAAAAAACGGGTAGGGCATTATTCTAAATAATCTGAGTGTCACCCCACATCTTCTCTGGTTCATGATATAGGAATCCCCTAACATACGGCAGCTTCTAACGACTGCTGGGCGTCTTTATCTGTGCTCGAATACTGTTGACTATGGACACTTTTATGGGCTGCGCACGAGTTGGTGTGCATCCAATACATCATTGTTGCAGGGGTGCCGCTCGTAAGTATGAACGAGGCAACATAATGGCAGGTCCAATCACAAGCACAGTCAGCATCTTGCTCGTCATTCTCTGTGTGGGACCGGAACTGAGCCCTGGTCACGTTATAACGAGAGTTATTTTGAACGCAGAGTTCCTCCCAAAACCGCGCTATAACGGGAGTAGCGTTGTATTCGACGCGTCTTAACCGGAGTTGGTTTCTATTGGCGTAAAGGTAAGCTGGCCGGGGCCAGACAAAATCGACGTTATATCGAGAGTCGCGTCTTATCCGGAGGCGCTATAACGAGAGTGGACTGTATAATGATTTTTATAATTCCTAAATTGTATTAAATGCGTAGTCTCGAAAATTACAGTACCGTCGGTAAACGTTCGCCAAAACGCGGCCGGCGGCGGATTAATCCGCCGTTTCCGCCGCTTTGCCATAACTCTCTTCAAAGTCGCTTATATTCAATGAAAGCACATTCTTGGAATCAGAACAACATGACCTACCCAATGGCGTAAAAATTTTAACAAGGTTTCAAAATGTTTGAGTTCGAGATGACCTAGATTAGTCGAGCCCGTAATTGTCTTGACCTGATCCACATTCGCCCCTGAGTCTCCCTTAATTGTACCCCCTGGCAGGGATCGACTTGCCCAGTGGAATTTTAAAAATTTTAAACGCTGTCGAAAATATGTTTCATGCTAATTTTAGGTTTTTCCTAATATGGCGATCTATTTGATATCAAATTTGCCTTGTTCGGCCCCATGTACATCACTCCATGCGTTCTCGAACTGCCGGTTTTCCGACTTTCGCTAATTAATTACGACCGCATCACTCTTGCTCTAGGGCTGAGTTTTGCTGAAGTTTTCTACTTTGAGGTGTGGATTACAGCTGCGGGTTTCAGGCTTAGTTTGATCAAAAGTAAGACAGTAGTCAGCCGCCAAATTGGCGGTGCATCAGGGTTCCAGGGAGACACGTCCTGCAAAGGCTACTTTACGTGTGTAGATCTGTGTCTCCACGAGGCGGATCAGGATGAAAGCTGGATATGTGGTCAGACACTATGCAGAGATGCTGTCCCACAAAAACGACGGAGCTGGCAGCTCACGTCTCGGTGTTTCGCTTCCATGGAAAGGCAGTTTCCTTCAAATTCAACATTGAGATTTGACACTGACGTCTGCCCAACCCTCGCAGAAGAGCTCCCACCACTTAGCAAAGCCCATATTTGCGATATCTTCCGAAATTTTTCCTTCAACTTTAATCGAATTTATTACTTGGGACAGGTCCGATACTGGAGCCCACACTGTTGCTGTAATTGCAGTGACCTGACCTGCCCCTGCAAACATGTGTCCTTTGGACATGCAATCGCTGCTTCTCTCCTCTCACTACTCACACTAACCATTTGTACTCCTTAAAATATCGATTAATTATGACCTAAGTTGTTTCATTACAATTTTTTTTCTGAACTGCTGCTTGAATCTATGACCGAGTCGAAACCGAAGGGATGACTTGTCATGGAAATATATGTCTTCCATCTCTAGGAAACAACACCAGAAAACGGAATACCTCATAAAAAGTACCTCACAAAAATTCAACCCCTAGGTATTGTACGATAAAAAACATGGCTCTCCGCTACGATCTTCGATATGATTAGGAGTTCGACTTTTGGTTTCTTTTTCCGCAAAAATCGACCAAAAATCGAGCCTTTCCAAAAGCTCTCCGATTTATGGCAGTTTAAGTGTAGGTAACAGCGATCTCTGACACCAATGGACCTATTCGAAGGATTAACTTGTCACGGAAATAGTTTTCTCCTGTGCGAATGAAAGGCCCTAAAGGTTTGATCATTAAAAATAAATTTGTTATTGCAGCGATATTCTGTGCGATCAGTGGGGTTCCACTATTCAGACACTTTTTTTGGAATAGGAAAAATGGAGTCCCCAGATCATATTGAAGGTTGCTTCAGAAATCTGTATTTTCCGCTGTATATCGAGCAAAACGTGAGTCTATTTAAGGCAACATTTTAGCTATATATGTTGTCTGCTTTAGGTAGAAAATAATTTATTTTCATGCAAGCGACAATTTTGTAGACGGCCCCAAATTATATCGAAGCTCGAAGCTTATTTTTTTTACTGTGTGAAAGATAAACAAAAGACTGAAAATTAGATAACATTTGTAAGGGAAGCACTTGAGTGATTACTAGCAATTAACACTCGATATTTTATAGAGTGCAGTTTTGCATGCAAATGTCGCTCTTTCAGGTTAAAAAAACTGTCGTGTCGATAACGTCCACGTGGAATCTGCGAAATTGAAGCGGACCACACTGATTTAAAGACTGCCAAAATTAAAAGAATTGGATTCTTTGAGGTGTACAAGAAACTACGAAAAAAATACGATAAAGTCCTCTGTTAAAACGAGAAGGAGTGCGACGCCCCCCCCCCCCTCCCCCCAGAAAAAGACGACGTCACAATACGACCCCCCTTGATTCTGGAACCTCAATCCTGACCCTGCGTTGGGTCAGTGTGAGTAGTGAGAGGAGAGAAGCAGCGATTGCATGTCCAAAGGACACATGTTTGCAGGGGCAGGTCAGGTCACTGCAATTACAGCAACAGTGTGGGCTCCAGTATCGGACCTGTCCCAAGTAATAAATTCGATTAAAGTTGAAGGAAAAAATTTCGGAAGATATCGCAAATATGGGCTTTGCTAAGTGGTGGGAGCTCTTCTGCGAGGGTTGGGCAGACGTCAGTGTCAAATCTCAATGTTGAATTTGAAGGAAACTGCCTTTCCATGGAAGCGAAACACCGAGACGTGAGCTGCCAGCTCCGTCGTTTTTGTGGGACAGCATCTCTGCATAGTGTCTGACCACATATCCAGCTTTCATCCTGATCCGCCTCGTGGAGACACAGATCTACACACGTAAAGTAGCCTTTGCAGGACGTGTCTCCCTGGAACCCTGATGCACCGCCAATTTGGCGGCTGACTACTGTCTTACTTTTGATCAAACTAAGCCTGAAACCCGCAGCTGTAATCCACACCTCAAAGTCGAAAACTTCAGCAAAACTCAGCCCTAGAGCAAGAGTGATGCGGTCGTAATTAATTAGCGAAAGTCGGAAAACCGGCAGTTGAGAACGCATGGAGTGATGTACATGGGGCCGAACAAGGCAAATTTGATATCAAATAGATCGCCATGATTAGGAAAAACCTAAAATTAGCATGAAACATATTTTCGACAGCGTTTAAAATTTTTAAAATTCCACTGGGCATGTCGATCCCTGCCAGGGGGTACAATTAAGGGAGACTCAGGGGCGAATGTGGATCAGGTCAATACAATTACGGGCTCGACTAATCTAGGTCATCTCGAACTCAAACATTTTGAAACCTTGTTAAAATTTTTACGCCATTGGGTAGGTCATGTTGTTCTGATTCCAAGAATGTGCTTTCATTGAATATAAGCGACTTTGAAGAGAGTTATGGCAAAGCGGCGGAAACGGCGGATTAATCCGCCGCCGGCCGCGTTTTGGCGAACGTTTACCGACGGTACTGTAGGTGAGCTGTCCACGTAATGCCTTTTGGTAGACTCCCGCCGGATGAGAGCCGTCAGCGACTGGATCCCGCAGGATGTAAAGAGAACACCGAGACATCCGCCAACGCGTTGGTCGGACTTCTTCGTGAAAGCCCTGAACGAACGATATGATGCTCTTCGTGCTCCTCTATTCGACGAGGATCTACTGGAGCGCTCTGGCACGCGACAGGGACGAATGGAGACGCTGATAGCGCTCGATCGAGCAGCTTGGTGTTCAGCGGAACGACGGGTGATACAGATCATGAGGTTCCAAGCTAACGATAGCAATTTATTGGGTGGTATATATGTGCCTCAGGAAAAAAGCCGAAAGCCGAAGTCTCCTCGTTAAGAAATTGTCGGAATCTGGGAATCGATCAGCGATCTCTGCTGTACCCCTGACTCTCACCGTAGTAACTGAAACGTGAGGATTCAAGAGGATATCGTCGTGAGACTCGGCCGACACCTCATCCAACTTCCGGTTCTCCGATCCAGTCCAGAGCCGCCAGCACGTTGAAATCAGGCCCCTCCTTCTCCTTCTCGTCAAATGCTGACGCTCGAACAGCGCTAATGCTTTCAATTGACCGTCGCAGTCACTCTGGCCCTTCCAGATTCTGTTGGAAGTTACTGAATGGTTCTGCCAACTTGATCTGAAGCTCATTAACGTGTTTCTTGTTCTGAAATATTAAACCATGAAGATGTGGTAATTTGATAATTTCCCGATATTATTTTTATTTTTTTAAGTTAGTGGTGCATGATAGTGCAGTCGGTGGAGGCCTCGGCTGTCGAGTCCATATTCATGGTTCAGATCTTTCCCCATCCAAGCCAGCCAAGCCTTCCATCCCTCCGTGATCGGTGAATTGAACCAGCATTGTCTGTGAAGAATAGGACACTGACTTCCCATCTGCTTGCCATGCCACTGTATGTATAGGCAAGTACGCGTTCAGATTTTCTCCAAGTTACCCAGTAGGTCAAGGTTTAGTGGCGCATCCGACAGAGGAATTACTGCCTGTCTCTATCCTCTACTGTTTCTTCTTAAACGTTTAGGCGCAAAGCAATTGTAATTTGACAGTTTTCTATTTTTTGAAAATATTTCGCCTTTTTTAATATTAGGGGACTATACATTACTGTTGGAATGCAGGCTCGTCGAATGTGCCTATGATCTTTATGTAAGGTCTTTAATCGTATTATCTTTACCGCTCTTAACTGCTCTTCTTCAGAGTGTGGGCAAATACGCATCAATTTCATATTACTCCTCTACGACATCCAATAGAATGAGAATGCGTGGCGCAACCCACAAACGAATCGGTTAACGCCAACCTTTATTCTTTCTTCTCCTTCAGAGTGGAGCCCATTCTTCCGGGAACGCAACTCCTTTCCATATTTCCTGTATTACCTGCCCTCCCGTTGGTCATCGAGTTGCTCAGGCGGGCGTCAAGGGCACCTCCATTTGTCCCTGTTGCGTGCCAGAGTGCTCCAATGGATCTTCTTCAGTCAAGGTGCACAAAGGAGGTCAAATAGCTGGTTCAGGGCTTCCACAAAAAAAGTGTGACCGACGCGTTCTCAGGCGTCTTGGTCTTCTCTTGACATCACGTGAATGCGGTGGGATACGGTTCTCGTACAGCTGGCGTCTAAGAAACGGACCGGCCCACCTAATTTTCGTCGACTTGGCCTATACCCCAACGTCTCTGGTTTTTGACGTTGACGAAATTTTTCCTCTATAAAATTTACCACCTTGCAAAAATAGGGATTGTAGGTCATCTAGAGCTTTGTGGAGTTGAGGGTTTGATTACATGAACACCCTGAGTGTAGGCAAGGCTACTGGACTGCTACACTGGTTGGACAAAGGAGTGTGGATTTGTTGTTGCCACCTCATGTAATTACAGCTTTGCGGGCTGGCAGATGTGTGATTAGGAGACCAGGTGTCCAGTGGTGCTGGTGATTGACAGCTTGCGTGTCCTAAGCTTGCCGAAGCAGAGCCTTGTAGTAGCATTTGTGCTGCGGCCAGTAGGTAGGTTGTCATACGATCTGTTCAGCTTCTCCAGCTCCAAATAGTCAGCCTCTTTCTTGGTATGGAATTTCACTGAACTAGCTGTTTATTTATTTATTTACTTACTTATTTATTTATTTATCGCTGCATCTGAAGTGCGCCTATGAAGCAGAACTGAAGGAAAATAGCGTCGTTCAAAACAAGCAACAACGGCTTTAAATATTTATTATTTATTTATTTATTTATTTATTCTTGTACAAGAAGGGCGCATAAAACAACAAAAAAAACTTAAACGAAAATTGTTGAACGCTAACAAAAACATGAACAGAACTTGGGATGGCACTATTTTTTCTGTTTGGTTAATCAGAGGCATTTAATACCGACCGGAGATTCATCTCCTCAAGTTTCAGATGCGCTTAATATTGTGCCTTCTATTTCTGTTGCAATGGCCTAGCAGAGGATGGCTTCCTGGAGCAGATCTAGAGCCATTCGCTGTGGGTGGGAAGTTTTTTCGAGACTTCTGACACTTCTAGCCGGCCAGGAATGAAGGCAATAAGTCAATCCAAACGATTCCGCCATTTTAAACCTCTAACCTCTAATCATTTTGACCACAATAACAGCCGTTATCGTTATTATATCCCTATCGAAGAGTGCACTTATGTAGTAACAATTTTTTGTTTGTGAATATTTGGTCAATAAGAACACGGGTGGTTGCTGACAGACTGAGGATATCGCGGATGTTACGTGCGGTGAAACAGCGCCGGTGGTGTAAGGCGTAGCATCGCTGTCCGGAAAGCGGAAGGTGCGGGTTCGGATCCCGCCTGGTGCAAGAGTTTTGATCGTAGCAAAACATCCTGAAACAACTTATGAACTGACGAAATACGTTTTTCACATTCTTTCGTATATGATGAGATTTCGTCTCGGAAAGCTAAGGAATTCAGAAAATAAGGCTGTAGACTAAGCATAATAAAACTACCACTTTCAATTCCGATTTATACGATTTTTATACGGATTAATTTAACAGCGTGTTATTAGTAGTTGATGCCGTGGTATACAGGAGCATTTTTATCACCATAGCAGCACAATTTTTCAACGGATATTCTTATTTTTGCTTAGATTTTGATCTGCATGTATTATCCTAATTTGCTACTACGTTCTCTGGATTCTATCTTAAATTGTGCCAGTCATACGTAGGTCATCAAACATCATGAAGATGATCCATTGAGGGTCTAGAGGTTTCACAATGCTTCTAAGAGAGTAATTTCCCTCCAAATTTTTAAAACCATTTTCTCCTGTTATTCATGACTCTCTCTTCATCATGTGCAACCAGTGTTTTACAAATTTTACAAATCACTCAACTTTTCCACTAAAGAAAGGGGCAAGAAACCGCTATGAACTTACAAATTTGTCGAGATGAGCAGCATATTATACAAATGTAGAATTTTTCTCAATACAAGGCTGCACGGCAGGATGCTATTTGATACCCCAAGTCTTGGACTGAATTGTAGAAAATTTATTTGGGCTTCTCCCATACCTAATCCTCTGTGCGATCTCTGTTTTGAGCTACGGTTTTCGTCCCTTTAAGACATTCTGTCTTTAATTCACATTGTCCCATCTCAACGCTCCACTGCTGAGTTTGTATACAATTCCATCTTTCCTTGGCACCTGAGTTTCGATCCAGTTCTTTCCGCGTGTTCCAATAGCCAACCTGTGAAATTTTGTGACACGAAAATTGGGCTTTCAGGCTGTCACAAAAAGGAACTTAACCTTAAATGTTACGAGACAGCGTGGACATATGTTTCATATGCATACAAAACTGTATATTTGTGTTTCAGTACATAGCGATACTAACTCTATCACTAAATCGTATAGTTAAATACTACTTCACTGCTTAGTTTGTCGAGAATTTCTTTCTTTCTTGGCACCCGAATTTCGATGCAATTCTGTCTGAGTGTTTCCGATGTCCAAGATGTGAAATTTTATCACATGAAAATGGGGCTTTCAGGCTGTCACAAAATAGAGTTCAAACCTTAAACTTTATGAGACAGCTCCTCGAGATAAGGGCGGGAACATTCGAAGCGCTGGTGGATTATTTGTGCTGTAGTTTCTCGTGTAAAGCTGTTGAGGCTGCAAAGTTGTAGGGCTGCAGGTTTGTCCATAAGGTAAGCTTCGGCCATGAATGAGGGACTTGCCGGGATCCTTGGACACGGATGCACTGTGGATGTTTTCGCTTCGACCCAATACCAATAAAAAATGGTGGGAATCTGGTCAGTAGACAAGTGCTGTGAAGATTCAGAGCTTTTACCACTACATGCTACAAATCTCCAAAAATTTCAAGTCTCGAAATTGGCAGTCTTCCGAGCTACTTCTCCCTGGTCTTTCGCACACTTGCCATTTCCTTAGAAACACACGGATCCGTTGCCTTTTGACGAGTGCTGGAACGACCTTCGTCTTTTCTCTTCTTCCAGTGGAGCATGACCGTGGCTGACGTAGGGCAGGTTTGGGTCGTCGCGCAGCCAGTGTGCGGCTAATTGTTCGTCTGGTCGTCGTTGTTGTTGGATGCTCCACTAATCTCACATGCACTCGACCTCCCTCCTCCCACTTCTGCGCTCCATATCCGCTTGTCATATTTATTGCGTTCCAGATTCAGCTGATTACGTTGAATTATAGCTTCCAGGGCATCTTAGTGCTTTGATTATTATCTCTTAATTAATGCTCAATTTGTACAAAATAAGTATAATATAGAATAAAAGACAGCCCAGATTGAACAATCTCTTCCTGGATGCGCCATGCATCCTGCTTTTACCGAGTGTACGACTTGCGGTAGCCAGACAAATCAGTATTTTATCATTCCCAGACAAGTCTGGCACCAATTCATCGACGCCGCGGATGAAAACCTTGGTTAGCCTGGGTGGGAAGTCTCCACCAGGAACCTGGAATAAGGTTTACACCACAGCCCGCACCTCCTTCGACTGAGCTCCCACGCTCTTATGCAAAACGAAGGAATAAAATGTGCATGTTAAGAGAAGCAATTTTTGTTGTTTATGTATCCGTTTATTTGTTACGATTTTTTAGGACCAAACCTAAGAAATTGCAATATTCAACACCTCACTTCATTTCCAGATAACATGATCTATGAGTGTACAACTCGAATTTCTGCGAAAAGTTCGAAAAACTCAAAACTCTTTGTTCAAAATTCTAAAGCTTCGTTTCGCAGCTGTCTCCAAACTTCAGCGACACGTCCGAAAGATCCAGAATTCTTTGTTCAAAATTCTAAGCTTCGTTTCGCAGCTGTCCTCAGACTTCTGCGACACTTCTGAAAGGTTCAGTATTCTTCGTTCGAAACTCTAAAGCTTTGTTTCGCACCTGTCTTCAGACGAAACTTTGTTTAGTGATGAAGACACATAGCGAGTGATTGATTGATTGTCAGGTGGAAAAAGTGAGGAAAAGAAGAGGGAAAGAATGGAGGAAGTGTAGTGATGTTGAACAACTGCTAGCTAGGAACAATATCAGACTATAAGGAAAGTTGAGCCAGTTTTCAAGGTTTGTGTTCAAAAACCATAACTCGGCTCAGAGAGCAGCTTTTCAATCAAACTTCAAATCTTCTCCAACCGATATAAATATCATTTATTATTTATATTATTTATATTGTTTATGGTATAAGTAAATAAATAACGTTTATGGTATAAATAGTATAAATAATAAATGATATTAATGTCGGTTGGAGAAGATTTAAGGGCGCGTGTAGCGCAGTCGGAGGAGGCGCCGACTGTCGCCTGCACCCGATACCAGGTTCCAGGTTCGGGTTTCTTGCCCATGCCAACCACGTCTTCCATCCCTACGGGGTCGGTGAATTGGAACCAGACTTGTTCGGAAAGGATAAAACGCTGACTTGTTCATCGGCTGGCCACCACAAGTCATTGTATGGCCAAATACGCATTCAAATCGTCTCCACGACATCCCGTAGAAGTAGAATGCGTGGCGCATCCCAATGGGGATTGAGTAACGCCGTCCTTTATCCTTTAATATTGTTTATGGGCAACTTTAGAGTTGGCGGTGAAGCGACAAAAGGCACCTGCCGTCGCCCGCACTGAAGTCGACAGGGTTCTTGTTTCGGATTTCCTGCCCAGACCAATTAAGCCTCCTATTCTTTAGGTGTCGGCGGATTGGTATCAGACTTGTCTGGGAGCGATAAAGCACCGACTAGTTCATCGGCTACCCACCAGAAATCATTGTGAGGACCAAATACACATTCAAATAACCTAATTGCATTTCATTTGTAGCTGCAATATATCCAATGGAAGCGGAATGCACGGCGCAACCCATTCAGCAAGTTGTTATTACCCAGCTATTTCTTCTTTACCCCAACGTCTGCCCTTTGTTTCCTGTGTTCGGTGAGGGGCTAGGTTATCCCTAGTTATGTACTATTCTGTAGGCTTGGTGAATGTGACTCAGTCGGAAAGAGGCGTGTGCATCACAAATTGATTCAAGGTTCGGATCCTTGACAGTTCATACGAGCTCTCCATCTCTTCAGAGTTGGTGAATTGGTGCCAGATCTTGCAATATTGGGTTAACGACGTGCTGTTCTATGGACTGACCGGCGTTTCGTTGAATTAGTTAGATGCGCCTTTATATTGCATAGAAGTCGAACGCGTGGCACATCCTAGGCGAGTGTATGCTCATAAGTGACCACATGATTTGTTCATTTATACAGGAAAGTTACAAGAGGAGTTCGGTTCTTCTATCAGAATCTGAACTTCTTGGTGGCTCTTTTCTAATTCTTTTGAACCTTTAACTGCTTTTTTGTATTTTCATCTCTTAAACTTCGGTTAGGATTGGGACAGCTGTTACATCACCACCTTAAGGGTTTATTTTTTTCCTTAAGTGCCCTGTTCCTCGTTAAAGAAGAGGATTTTTTGTAAGGACCTATATTTGTAGAGAATTATTTTCGGCTCCATATTTTTTGGGTTTTATTTTTACTGCGTAACGTTTTTGCTTCATGGGATGTACTGACACTGAACGAAGAGCGTACGAGTGAGGCGAACGTGAGGTGCTGCTTGAATTCGGTGTTTTCGCCTGTTGTTCCTCTTCTGCAGTGGTGTCCACTGGGTGAAGTAGGCGCATTTGTTTGCGGTTCGCACTTGTGGGACGTTTGTCCTCGTCATATGGGTGGAGAACATCGCGCAGATGGCGCCAAACCACTCTCGCTCTTCTGTTTGATATTTTAGCCGTTCGTCCAACATATTGCGACGGTTTCGAGTTTCACTGGCGATTTAGCGGCAGCGCGGCTCGTCTGGATTGTAACTCTTACATTTACATTATAAACATTATAGGGCATAAACAACTGTTGCTTTAGTATCTCCAAAAATCAGACCTGAGGGACAACCCATTTTATCTATTTTTAGGATATATTCTCGTCTAAAAACGAGAAGAAATAGAAAAAAGTAGAAGTATTAGGTTGTCCCATAAGTCTTCGCCGTTTTTTCAACGATTCACTGCAGATTTCGCTGGCGGTCTCTTGCATAGTGCTGCATAGCTTTCGAGAGAGAATGATTTGCTCTATCAGATCATGTATTGCATTTCTTTTTTCATCATGAATTTTGTCAATTTTTAGGTCGTTGAATTGAAAAGTGAAAAAGTGAAGAAGTAGCCGTTTGCGCACTTGTTCTCTCCGCTTAGGTTTGTAATTTTTTTGCGCAGTTTTTATAGCGTTTGGAAGACAATGTTCTGTGCTATAAGTATATGTGCTACTGCTATTTGCTCATTTGTCCTTTATTGAGTTTTAGGTCATCAAATTGGGACGCCCGAAGGAGGATGGTTATTTTTGCCGATAGCTCCTGCTCTGTGGTTGGACTTTTTGGGAGAGAGTTATACGTCATTCGAAAGAAAATGTCTCGCTCTATAAGAATATGTGTCGCGTTTATTGATTTCTCTTGAATATTAACAAAATGCCAAAAAGAGAAGAATCGTCTTCACCAACGACTCCTTCTCCTTCTTCAGTTGTTGATATTCGACAGAAATGAGTCAGCGTGAGCCAATAAACGCGTCACAAATTCTTACTTAGCAAGACATCCTCTTCCAAACAACATATAACACCAAGCAAAAAAGTTCAACCACGGAACCGGAGTTTTGGTAAAAATTCGGACGGGAAAGTCGGAATTCCCAATTTGATGGCCTAAAAATCAATAAAGGGCAAGTGAGAAAATAGGACCAACACATATACTTATAGCACAGAACATTGTCTTCCAAACGCTATAAAAAACTGCGCAAAAATTTACAAACCTAAGCGGAGAGAACAAGTGCGCCAATAGCTACTTTTTCACATTTTCACTTTCCACTTCAACGACCTAAAAATTGACAAAATTCATGATGAAAAAAGAAATGCAATACATGATCTGATAGAGCAAATCATTCTCTCTCGAAAGCTATGCAGCGCTATGCAAGAGACCGCCGGCGAAATCTGCAGTGAATCGTAGAAAAAACGGCGAAGACTTATGGGACAACCTAATAGAATGCTAGGCTCATTCCACAAAGGGGCGGATCATTGCTGTCCTTTTTGCATTTTTATACTATTATCATCAAAAATTAATTCGACTTATTCAGGCTGCATTACGATCGATCCCCCTAAGAAGTTCTTTCCCTGATTTTGGACAGCACTCTCTGATATTTGCTGTTCATGAGATTATTCCGATTTATGTTATGTGGCACGCATGTGATAGCGCAGTCGAGGGCGGTCGTGTATACGCCGGCTGAACGTTCTTGGTTCGGATCCCGCCTAGGCAAACTGAGCCTTCCATTCCTTCGGGGTCCATGAAGTGGTACTAGACTCGTTTAAGAACGAAAACACTGATTTGTCCATCGACTGAGCGCAGCAAGCCATTGTGTAGGCCAAGTACGCATTGTCCAAAGATTACTTGGCGCATCCCGCAAAATGATTTTCCAACGTCGACATTTATCCGTTATTCTTTACGGTGATATTTTTTGTCAAAAGGCAAGAATAAATGAAGATGTTGGCATACACTACTAGAAGAGAACTCAATATGGTCTTCCAATAAATCTAACATTACGAAATATTTCATATTTAATAGGCCCTTCCTCTCCAGATCTGATTTTAGTAAAGGTAATGCTGCAGTTCAGCTTTAAGACACGGGAGTTCTGTTGAATTCGAATGTCTCTAAATGTCTCTGTGGTTAGAGCTTCTCTTGGATACGCCAAGCATTTCACTTGTACGGTATTTCGATAGGCCAATCAGAATGCATATTCGGCATATAGGAATCGTTGTGCTGGCAAGCTAATATACAATACAAAAGCAAAAGGTGAAGCTCGTAGTAAAGAGATAGAAAAGATAGTCACCCATTAAAAATACAAAAAGTTCTGCTTGGCCACTATCTTCACAAGACCCATGTTTTACGCTTCTGCTGGCTCTTCAGTGACAAAGAACAGCGTATTTTAAGCTCTCCTTAGATTCTATCTTCCTAAGAGAAAAAACAGTTGTTGTACAAAAGAACACGGAAAAGTGCGGTGTTGAGCAAAGCCGTGGAGGAAAGAAAGCGAGACAACTCGGATCTACATATCCTAGCTGGGAGGGGGCAACAGTAACGTGCCACTTGCGCAGGTCCTTCCATGCCACACAACCATATCCGCTAAATTTAGATCAAAATCCTCGAATCATGAGACAGCATCTGAGTCTCTCGTAGAAACTCAAGGAAGTAATGGAGGCGCAAATCACTGCCACTCCCCAATTAGGATAGATCGGAGAATTCTGATACCATTTTGTCGACCTTGGAGATGGACAACTTCGTTGGCCTGGGCGGTACTGGAACGTTAGGTTGATTTGAAGTGCACACGAAGCAGCGCTTCCTTCAGATGAGCAACATGCGCCTATTGCAATAAGTGTGAGCATAATGAGGAGCAACTTTCGATATCTGCGCAGCGACTGTGGCGCAGCCGGTAGGAGGCGCTGGCGCGCATAGCGAGTCGATCGTAACTCCAATTCTCCTGCACCAAGACTGTATCTGAAGAGGTGGAATGCATGGCGCATCCCCAAAAGGATCGATTAACGCCGACGTCTATGGATTTATCCGTGTAATTGCCCTTGGCGGAGATTTGTGTCCACTAATCAGATTTGCCTCTGATCTCGCGCATCCAGAAGGGGGTTATTCTGGGAATGGGTGGCCATCCGAGCACACACGAAGGAAGAACTGCGGACGGTGCAGTGCAGTGCGACGCAGCGTATCTGGTTGCATTAGTGGCGCGGCGTGGCGCCGGCGCCGGCGTTGGCCTCGTCGCACCGCAATTTGTCTCCGGCTGTCCCCTCCCCCATTGACCCTATTCCGGTCGGTAGGCCCTCACGCGTGCGAACGAGGTCTTTGAAGATTCGCGATGCCTTTCCTGCCTTTCATTATAGCGGTTGAAGTCTCAGTGCTAAGGCTTTCGACTTATTCTTTTCTGCGGCGTACGTTTCGTAGTGGTTTGTTGGATGTTGTCCTTCAGCCAGACCGGCTTCGCTTCTGCCTTTCACACCTCACTTGTACACGTGACTCACTCCATCTTATGCATCACTGCCTAAACATCTCTGTCGTGGTCGTTATTGAGTGATTCTGAAGCTGTTCCGTGAGTAATCGTTAAAACTTTTAACTGTGCAAAATTCTGGGATACTTCTATTTATTTATTTATTTATTATTTTACATGGTTTGATTGATAAATAAATTCATAGAATTTTTTACGTCGAATTGGACACGACACTTTCCAAATCAAATTTCGCACTCATCTAAGCATGCTTGACGCTTTTGAAATAAAACTGATCATCATCCAAATCAAAACGACCGTCTTCCAGTTTGAAGCAAACACTCAACGAGGCGATTGGAATAGTTATTGTCCAAGCAAAACTTTACATGCCTTCTTTTGAAGTATTTTAGTTAATTAATCTTGTAGTATTAATAATTACTTAACTTAGTAATTAGTAAATACTGTTGCAGTGTCGCGTCTATTTTAAATATTTTGAAGCATGTTTTGTTTCGATATTCTTCTAATCTAATTATAGTCTTTATCGGCGCGTATAAATAAATGAATAGAGGCACCTGCTTAACAAATGTTTGAATTTTTATAAGAATTTAATTTTTGGAGGGAAAATCATCAATTAAATCTTGTTCCAAACACAGAAGAGTATGCAATTATTCAGTTTGAGGAATAGAAAGCAAATATACTGTTTGTGTGCAGTGAGACAGATGTCGACGGTGCTACAACAATATTTACAAAAATGCTACGTGTCCTCCAATCGCTGTTTCGGGTTTTATAATACACTAATTGCTATCTTTCTGCGCTTCAAAAAAATTGAAAGCATTATTTTCCATGACGAACAAAATTTGTTTAAAATTGCGGGCAGCCAGTTTACCTATTTGGGTAGCTAAATTTAAAATTTTCAAGGAGGGTCATACCAAGTTTCCCTCGAATAAAATTATTACGGCTCTATTGATGACTTTATTTTATAGTCAGAGATGCTCGTTTGTTTTGAAGGATTTAAATAGGTAAACTGGCTGCCCTTGCTTAGAAAATAGTCCGTTCGATTTGAAAAATGGTCAGTTTGATTCGACAATTGTACAGTTTGACGTGAAATGGTATATGTATTGTATATGTGCGTCAGGTGCAGTTATTTCTTACAACGGGCAAGCAAGTCACAGTCCAGTGTAAAAGAAAATATTAAAATGGAAAACGGGCTCTGGAATATAAAGAACACGAATGGTATAGGAGAGATTTGGATCTCATATATTCTTTTATCAAACAATTTATGATTGTTTTCTGTTAATGTTACTTTTATTCGTTCTATTTCATTGCTATGTTGCTACTCTTGATGTCCGACAGAATACAGTAAAATTCAATTTTGAGGCATTGGTGTTGTAGCGCAGTCATCCGAGGCGGAGGCTGTCGCGTATCCTCGAATTCAAGTTTCTTGGTGCGAGTTTCCCGCTCAGAGCAACCAAGCCGTTCTTCCCCTCAATCCAGGGGAGGGGGGGGGGGTGGCGAATCGGTACCAAACTTGTCTGAAAAGAATAGATCGGCTTGACCATCAGCTGGCCACCGCAACTCATCGCATCGCCAAATACGCATTAAGATCGCCTCGACATTCTGTAGAAGTGGGCTGCATCGCTCATCTCAAATTGGGTTGAATAACATCCCCTTCTATCCTTTGTTCTCCTTGATTTATGTCATCTGAGATATAAAATTTCTTTTTTGATGGTGAAGCAACTACCGAACTTTTAGTTGTACCTTGAGCACTATATTTGGCATTAGATTTAATTAATCTATTGTTGTAATTGGTAAAGTAATCGGAATTTGCGAAAGTTGTAAAAACTTGTAATGCTCTATTACACAGTTTCGAGTTAATGAAATTTAGCTTATCAAACAAGTGAACAAAGTGGCTCATAGAATGAGTGTGTGGCGCAATCTTGAGCCCTGTTTGGCATTCTAGAAATCTGTTTTTCTCTTATGGAATAAAAAGGAGCACCGAATTCTGTGGCTTAATATGAGTGTGAAATTTGCGACTATTCAGAGGGTTTTCACATTCCTATCACAACGTGGGCGCGTGTAGCGCAGTCGGAGGAGGCGCCGATTGTCGCCTGCACCCGATACCAGGTTCCTGGTTCGGATTTCCCGCCCAGGCCAACCAAGCCCTCCATCTCTCCGGGATCGGTGAATTGGTACCAGACTTGTCTGTGAAGGATAAAGCGCTGACTTGTTCATTGGCTGGCCACCGCAAGTCATTGTATGGCGAAATACGCATTCAAATCGCCTCCAAGACATCCCGTAGGAGTAGAATGCGTGGCGCACCCCAAAAGGGATTGAGTACCGCCGTCCTTTATCCTTTATCCTTTATCCTTTATCCTTTATCCACAACGTTATTTATTTATTTATTTATTTATTGTACACTACAAAAGTTCACCTCAATTCATGTAAATTAGACCACTAATGGAAAGGCGGAAAGGAGGTAAAATGGAAATAATTAGAAAAGGAGAAAGAAAACTGTAATGTCCAGACTCAGCTATGAAACCGGATCAATCCTAGTCGTAGGGGGCATGCGTTGTTTTGCCTCCCAACCGTTCCCTTGAATTTGTTCCAGAGTTTCAGCTGCTCCTAATTGATACGATACCACACATGCGAACTAGAGAATGTGGTGTCGCATCTTTGGAAGCCGGACGCTTTATCCCTTCCGACTGGGATAGATACTGAAAATCTTCACATGAATGCCCTGAAATAAGTCGTAGATGCGGCATGGTACGCCTTCTGAGGAAGTGATGTGTGTGTCGGGATCGGTGTGAAAGTGATCTCGTGAGGCGTTTGTGCGGTGGCACATTTGATGTGTCCGACTCGTCACGACGTTACACCCGGACACCGTACACTGGTCTCCAGCTGCTCCCGCTGTGATAATTGCCGATGTATCGTTACGGCCTGAATTAGACCTAGCGGCCGAGCCACTGGAGGACCACTTTCTTCGGGTTGTCCAATATGTTGACGGTGGTCAGTCAATATTGGCCATTCGATTCCGAAGTTTTTTGTTGTTGTGAAGACTTTCCATCGACATTCGTACTCACATCACCTTTGAGAAAGGGTGATCGATATTGATAGATACTGCTTGCTGGTCCAATTTAGTTCTCTCTCTGTGAAGCCCGTTAAGCGTTATGCAGTGTGTTAAGCAGTCTGCACGCTGGCGCCATCACGCTCTCAAAGGCTGATCTTCGAACTAAAATCTATACTATCGATCGATACTGGGCATTCATCTGAAATTTGTTTACTCATTGTGAGAGTCATGCATTCTTGTCGTTCGATATTTATCGATTGCTTGATTCGGTTTTCCTCGTGCGAGACAACCACACGACGACCGCTATTTTTGCGCGGATGATCGGGCAGACAGGCAAATGATGGACGGATTATTTTACACTTCTTGCGTAGGTAACAAAAAAATAATAAATGCAGCGGCGAAGAAATCCATTCAGCCAAATAACGTAAAAATTGAAAAAAAAGCAAAAATAATATGTCAGTTGGAGCAGTCTGCTTGCTCTATGAAATGCAACCTTAGAATTATTTTCGACTGTTTTCGCTTTTATTTTCACTTCTTGGTTATTTTCTATTATTATCCCAACCATGAGTTTTGTAATGATACATAACAAAACTTGCTCGTAGTTGCTGGCATTATACTAAGCTTATTTTGTTTTTAAAGATTTTTTGATTATTCAAATCAGGTTGTGCTGCTCAACATACCGTGTCCATAACCTCCTGATACTTTGGATTGTGCGCACAATTATGTACAGTCGAATAAATAAACAAGTAATTTTCTAATTACGCTTTAATGTCTACAGCTTATTTCTTCATGTGTTTGTCTCTATGTGCGTCCGCGCATTATTAATTATCATTGAAACGACGATCGTCATAGCATGAATTACCCGATCAGTGTTGAGGAAAAGTATGGATTTTTACTTGCAGCCTTGATCACCGAGAATGAGGCTTACGATCGATATATTGAGCTTTCTGACACATTTTCAGCTTTTGTATATATGTCTTCATTAACGCATTACATAGCTGTCAGATTATCTATATCTTGCGAATGCATCGTTTTCCATGTTTTTAGTTTTAAATTCTCGGTTTTAAGGTCACTTGGAGCTGTCATTATCAATTGACATAAGTTCTGCTATGTTTACGGCTGATTTATCTTTTGTCGGTGTGCGTCCGCGCATAATTACTGGCCGCTGGACGGTAGAGTATCGGAACATGAATGAATCTATCAATTCCTGTTTGTAACAGTGGATTTTACTCATGCTCTATGATTAGGCATAGAGCTATCGCGAGCTGATAGGCGTTATAGGCAACATGAAAAATATAGCGTTCAGTCAATCGACAGTTATCGATCGGACGTTTTTCCCGTATATTTGAGTTGTTCTAACGCCTCGTACACCTTCATTAATTTCCCACTCATCTGCTTCGTTGTAACCTTCGACACTGTCGTACTCGTTGGAAATTCTGTTCTTCAGGTTATAAAATTGTGCTATGCATAATCTGTCTGCTTGTCCGTGTGTGCGTCCGTGCGAAATTTACTTCCGCCGGTCACTCCATGCCAATTATGCAGCAATTAATAAGCGTGCCATCCAGAAGGATGAGTACGGTCGGTGTGCCGTCCATTTGTCGGTGTTCTGACTGGCTGTGATTGCTTGGCACACTTCCTTCTCCTCATACAGGCCACAACAGCGACTAGTACCGTATTTTTACTTTTTTACTTTGGATATTGTGGAGGATTAGGAGGATAGACCCCTCACTTCTTCTAGTCTTACAGCGCCTAATGTTATTGATGTTTAGATGTTTTTGTGAACGATTGGATTGTACTTCTATTATCAGGCTGTGGGCTCCATTTCGGCCCGAATTTTGCGGGCGAATATCGCAGGAGTTTTCTGAGAATGTTCCCAAAAAGACTCAACTGTCCCACTGTTTCAGATTCAACAGCGAACGCGGCGTGCGCAGTGGACGTGAAAGCGACCTGATTTGGCGGCGTGCGAACAATCCGAGTTCGTCGGACGAGAAGAAGCCACCGTCGTCGTCGTCGTTGTCGGAACGAAGTGGTACCACAACCGTCAACGCCGCCACCACAACCAGCGCCTCGTCATCGACAACGACCGTCACGACGAAGTCATCGCCGCCGAATCGAGGCTCGTGTTTCTTCCCGAATAAGCCTGCAGTCAGCTGGTCGGCTGTGAACTCTGAACTGAAGAGCAAGCAGAAGATCGCCAAGGTTTGTGCTCTTTTGGCTTTTTTCGATGGCGTTTGTACTGCTGAGGAGATTCGCATCGGCGTCCACAACTGGACGCCGCTTTTGGATGACCCATATTTGAGTTAGATGTTGTCATTGCGCAGTTTCGATCAAACTGAGATTCCCTCCTATCACTCGAGACTTGAAACAAGGGATGAAGGATGGAGAACAGCCTTAATCCTCTTTTTGTGGTGTGCCACCCTTTCTGCTTTTATGGGTGACGTGTAAGCACTTTGAATGCGTATTATGATTGGCCTTTACAACGACATGCGGAGGTCAGCCGATAGAGAAATCAGGCGAGTCTAGTACCAATTCACAAACCCCGTTGAGATGGAAGGTTTAGCTGGGCTGGGCGAGAAATCCGAGCCAAGAACCTGAAATTGGATACCCTGGAAGCCATCACTCTCTTCCGACTGCGCTACCACGCAGCCTTACGCAATTACTTGCTTTTTGTGAAATCTGCCCATCTGTCATCATATTCTTGTGATTGCCACTTCAAGGCGTAAACTTTGGTCGAAAATCGATAAAATTGATCCATAGTGGCTATCCATCGACTTCGTCATTCCTTTTCACGTTGTGCGGATAAATGGATGAAAGAACGTATGGACAACAAACGGATTACCACCTTTGTACCAATTCACGTCAAGTTGGAGAGAACGAGCGTCTCCTACATTTAACCGAACACTCTCTAAGAATGTCTAAATGATTTTTATTACAGGAAAATTTAGTATAACTTTCCTTGCAAGTGCGTATTTCACGTTCGCTCGTAAAGTGAATTTGAAATGGTCTGAAATTTTTATTTTGTCAGGAAAAAATCATTATATGAAGCTTATTTCGATGTTCAGATTTTTAGTTCAGAAACCAGCAATTTTGGAGTGAGGAGGACATCGCGCCATATATTCGTTTAGGACGTCGCGGTTTTCATTTGATTGATAGGAAAAGTTTGGCTTGATTAAAAAATTGATATGAGCTCTCATTTTTCTGTGGAGAGTAGAAATTAAAAAAATTTCGAACACTGTGGCAATCTTTTTGGGTTGGACGAATTATGTTTTTAAAGAAGGTCACGATAAGTTCTGCAAAATACTTACCTTGAACTTATTACTAGAGTGCTTTGTTTAATGCAGAAGGTTTCGTTTTGATCTACATGATGTTCGGCTTCTTTTTAAAGGTAGTCAATTTGATTCCGGTGAGTTCTCTTGTTGATGAATGAACGAGAAGGGGACTGCTAAAAGAATATTCGAATCGCGTAGTTCCACGAGTTATCTTCATTGCTGTGATGCAATTCGTCCTCATATTTCGAAAGAAAGGGAAGATAAAGTTTTTTTTTTCAGAAATCTGGTGCACTCCACATGTATGAAACGAGTAATTAGTTAATTAATTATGAAGTTGAGAAGCTATTTGGTTCCCGACAAAAAGGCGTCAAATGTGGGATACTAGATCAACACAGCCGTGATTCAAAGCCTTTACCACTGTAGAATTCGCCATCTGAGACAGCGAGAGATTTCTGCAGTAATTAGTCACTGAGGAGGCGCCGGCTATCGCGTGCACCGCGATTAGAAGGTTTTTGGTTCGGGTTCCGGGTAGGCCAACCAACCCTTCCATCCGTGCAGGGTCAGTGAATTGGTATCGGAACTGTCTAACAATACTCTTATAAAAGGTAGAGGATAAAGGTCGGCGCTTTTCAATTCCTTTATGTGATACGCCATGCACTCTTCTTGTTGGATAACCCAGTAATTGTCAGCTGATTACTTTGTAGATTCCTATAGCGTCAGTACCTTAATTATCTCCTAATTAATGGAAAGCTCGGCTGAAGGATAAAGCTCGACGTTAGTCAATCCTCTTTGGGATGCTCCACGCATTCTACTTCTGCGGAATGTCGTGGAGGCGATTCAAATGCGTGTTTAGCCTATTCAACGACTTGCTCTGGAGAGGTGAAAATTTATGTATTTTCTCATTCCTAAAAATTCTGATATGAATTAACCGATCCAATGGGTATGGAAAGCATGGTCATCATGGGCGGGATCAGAACCAAGAACCTGATTCGGCGTGCACGCGACAGCCGACTCCTCATTCCACTGATTGTTCTTGTAGTTGTGACGAAGGCGTTGCCACTATTCCGAATGCTCCGCTTCAGGTTCGACCCACTCTACATTCTCGAACTGCGCCGGTGATGCTTGACGCAATTTCCGCTACTGGCTCCAAGACCTCGGAGTACGCCCAGCTGACTGAGTTCAGCAGCTACGATGCACCGAAGCAAGGTAACCATTGGATTACTTGGATGTTCATGTTGTGAGGGAAATCAAGAGCCATAATTCAAGATCAGAAGCGTGATGATGACAGCGTTAGCGTGGCTGGCACGGTGTTCAACGAACCGTGGGACTCGAACGTCTGGGAGAATCTGCTGGATCTGGCAAATCATGGCGACGACTCTGTGTCGCCGAGGTCGCGACGTATGTTTGCTTAGCAACACTCCTTTCTGGCCTTCTTTGTTGCTTCGCTGTTTATTTATTTTATTTGTCCATTTTCACGACAAATTGAGCACTTTTCAAATTAACTCGACTTCTTTCTAATTGAATTGACAACTATTTTAGACAATCGTGACGGTTTTGAAATCAACGGAACATTTTTTCATATCAAAGCGAGCTTTATTCTCGTTAAACTAGAGACTCTCGTAGACACTTTAAATTACTTTTTCCCTTTGGAAAATGTAATATGACTTTCTTTAAAATTTTTGAATTTTACCTGTCCTAACAGGTGAACTCTCTGTTCGAAATTTTATATATATATAACTTTTTAGTGAATATGACGACTAGTGTTTTTGCAATATTAAAGTAATCGTTTGGTAACTTAAAGAAGTCGTACCATGCAGCAGACTACCTTGTTGCGATTTTTCCTTAATTGATCGTGTACATGCAGTTTACGTGAAACAGCGATGTGAGGATATTTCTTTCAACCCTTGTTGTTGTACCATTCACATCTGTGACGATACGCGCCAGCAGAATTTTTGCTGGTCGAGTGCATGGCGCGATCTCTCTTATTGATCGTTATATAATTTCCACTTTCATGCGCCGCAAACCAAATTTGGTTTACTGTTTTTCCTTGAAAAATAGAATTTTAATACAATTTCAAGCAGTTTGTTCACTTGTTGGGACACATGAATTAAAAAGTTCGAGGAGGGTCATACAAAACACTCATTTAAAAAAATTATAATTCATAACTCACCATTTTCTTGAAAAAAAATGAAAATTTTATAAAATTTTTAGCAGTGTTTTCATTTACTGAATCAGGTAAAAAATTTGTGTTAAAATTTCCTTTAACAAAAACTAACTTTTTTATGTTCACTTTTTCTTATATTTGTTATATGCACCCTCATGCTATGATGATGATATGAATTGTTTCTAGTCTTGAGACTTCTCAGACATGTTCAATGGTAGAGGAGCTTAAACACTGATGTCATTTCAGGAATTTCCGATGTCATTCAGGAAGAGGACTCCGATTCCGATCGGACACCGGGTGGCTCAACGCATATGCACGAATCAGAAGATGAACTGGACGATGAGATGTGGGCTTCTATGACCGCGTCGGCTCGAAGGACCCTGCCGTCGGATCGAGTCAAATGCAAAGCGTGGGAGCACGACGACATCAGGTGCTTGAAGAATGAATGATTACGTTCGCGCAGGCTGAGTAAGAGACGGAACTTCAGGATACAGCCCAGTTTGACACAGATGTGGTAGTTGAACCACATCCAGTTGTTTTTTGCAGCCGCGAGGGTCCACTATAAGAACCCTAAATACTACGGTCGAGTTGCACATCGAGAAGTCATGTGACAATTTTGGAATTTTATTCGATGACAGAAATAGCGGCTCCGAGTTTTTGGTACATGTTGACAAAGTGGCCCGCATGAAAAGGCGAGAACGCGTTAACCAAAAGAGCGTATCCTCTGCACGCCTGCTCTGGGTGATACGCCCGCTCGAGTGACCCGGCGAATGCGCACAGGCATTAGAGGAAAGTAATCCTACGCTACCTGTACGACTAGGAGAAGGAAATGTAGCTGGGCTAGCTGGTAGAAAGTCTCAATTAAGGGCAATTTCGACGCAAGTAGCTTTCGTGAATCGCATTCATGAATTCCTTCCATTTCGAGTTCTACGCTCACCTCCGGTTTAGAGAAAGCATTTAAGATCGATGGCCAATTGACTGGCGCGGTGTGTTCCCGCCTAGATATACTGGCCACATTGTCAACACTTCGGGAATTTTCTTTCGAACATTAGCTAAACCGAAGTGGAACTAGTGGAGCGATCAGGGTAGGTACATGAAGCTTTTCTTGCACTGAGGGCCGATAGCCATGGCAACGAGGATATGGTGGATACTGGGTGGTGTCATGGGCTAGTATCCTGCCAAGAAATCAGAGGTTGTAGGTTTGGAGGTCTGGAGGTTCATAATTAACAACAGGATGTCAGCAATTTGTTCCAGCACGTAACTTTAACAGTTCAGTGGCTCATATATAGAAAATTCTTTATAGAAATGTTTCATCGGCAAAGACATGCACAATCAGGTTTGTATATATCGCTTATGCGCGCAGCGAGAGTGTGGGAACGCGCCGTTGCTCTAGGAAATCGCGGCAGCCAACCACGGCATCCTGTGATGCGTGCTTACGGTCGGTATTCTGACAATTCCCACGTCCCTGCTGTGCGCCTAAGCGAAATGCACCGAAAGCATGCCAACTTATCAAAAAATTAAAAAATTACCAGGTCAGAAAGTTTCCCATCAACTAATAGACTAGTAAAAAGGCTAACTGTAAACGAACTTATGAGAAAACTGCGTAAACTTTTGGCCCGCTAACTAAAGTAAGATGACGCTATTTTAGCAACTATGGTACTATCGACAGTCATTTGAACGACTCGTTCTCTGGAACGCTGCGAAGATCCCAACGACGCCCACAAACACCACCTCATTCCATACATTCTGTAGGTTTTCATTGTTGAACCACTCAAATCATGTCCGTCATCCGATCCCTTTATGAAGCCCATCCTTCCAGCTTCCGCGAGCGTTTTCGCGGTTCTCACAGCAGATTGGATCTCTGGATGACCTGCCACTGTCCCTTCCGACTCTGTCGCCGCATCTGAGTTCGGGGCGGAAAACAAGCCAAAGCGAGTCGAGTATGGCATTGCAATCCTATGTTGAGAGGTGAGTTGCGGTGTATGGCAACGGTTTCCAACTAGAGAGGAGGGCCTCTTTCGACTAACATTTTCCTACTGATTACACAAGGTGTTTGGACATTTAAGGCTCGCTGAGGATGAGAACACTGTCTTTGGAGCCACACTGAAACGATTCATCGAATGCACGGTGCAGAGCGAAGAGGCAGATCCGAGAGTTGTTGTTCGCAACGTGCGACAGTTCATCAACGGCATCAAGAACTACCTCGTCAAACACGGAGAAGGTTCGTGCAGCACCTCTCATCAGCTGGGTATAATCTAACCTTGTAGCAGGCAAAAATATTATGTTGTAAGGAAAGTTCTGGCAGTTTTCGCGCCTCTGGTATCACCTTGCATTAAATTTGAACGGCTGGTCAATTAATCGATAAATTTTGCTTCTCAGGAAAGGAAATAGTTCTTCTTCTTGCCGAAGTGCTTTTCATGTATTTCTTCAACATTTCTGGTTTCTGAGGGAACTTTAATTATAGCATGGACAAGACGACTTTCCAAACTGTTCTACTTCACGAATTCAAACTTGGTCGGACGGTGAGAGAAACAGTTGTGAATGTAAACACTGCATGGGAAGAAGGTACCGCCTCGGAGCAAACCGTTTTTCTATGGTTCAGTAAGTTTCGGAATGGAAGAGAATCGATTGAAGACGAGGCACAAGCCGGAAGACCATGGCTCGTTGATCACGATGCTTTGAAGGAAGTTGTCGAAAAGGACCCTCGGCAACCACTCCGCGGGATAGCAAGAAACCTATCGGTCTTCTATACAGTTGCTGCTGATCACCTCAAGCAACCGGACATGGTGAAAAAACTCGATAGTTGGGTGCCCCACAACCTGAACGAAGCGCAGCAGCTGAGGCGAATGGTTGTCGCGAGTTCCCTGATCAGAAGAAATTCTACAGAGCCGTTCCTCCATTGACTTGTCACCTTCGATGAGAAGTGGATCATATATGATAAGAAGAAGCATTCTGCTCCGTGAGTTAATGTCAACGAGCCCCCGAAAGCCTTTCCGAAGCAGGTTTTGCAGTGCAGGAAGACAATGATTGCGACCTGGTGTACTGCAGCTGCAATAGTCCTCTTTTCCTTTCCCCCTCCTGGCCAAACGATAGCAGCAGAGCTGTACTGCGAGAAACTGGTAGAAATGTATGCAAAATTGAAGAAAAATCAGCCTTCACTGGTGAATCGACACGGCGTGCTACTTCTGCATGACAACACAGGATCGCATGTTTCGCTTATGTTCCTCCAGAAATTGAACGAACTGCAGGTCGAAACTATTCTCACCCGCCATATTCGCCAGACGTAGCGCCAACGGTCTTACTTTTTTAAGCATTTAGATAGCTTTTAAAAAGATAGAGTGTTTAAAAGCCAGCATGATGTAGAATCTATGTTCCTAGAATTCACTCAGTCTAGATCATCAGATTTTTATGAAAATGGCATACCTAAGTTGGTATCACGTTGGCAGAGTTATGGTGATTCTAATGGTGCTTGTTTTGAATAAAACGGTGCAATTTGAGCTGAGTTATGGCTTTTCAAAGATAACGTGGAAAAACTGCTAGAATTTTCCTTGCAACCTAATATAATATCTGAGGGACTTTGAGCGACCGTTCATTTACACTGCGTATTATTTACTTTTTGTAGTTGCACTCATTTATTTAACATCATTAAAAACAAATTCATTGTATAAAAAATTGGAAAAATATTCACCATTTCACATCAGATTGGACACTTTTCAAACCAAACTGGATACCCTTCTTAGCAAGCTTACGTTTTTGAAATCAAGCTAAATATGTTCCAAATTGATTTTTTTCAAGGCAAATCTAGTACGATTTTCTCTGACTATTGAAATGTCTTCTTTGGATATCATTCATGGTGGATGTCGGTTTTATTGAAGCCAACTTTTCGGCATTTTCGCCTTTTACAGAGGACGGAAATGAGGGTGACCCCCCCACCCTTTCTGGACATACAGCGATTCCTTTTCAAAAGGTTGTTATCCGTCGTTGTTGATGGTGGATACGGTTGAGGAAGCAAACGAACACTTTCATCCACCCCTGTCGCGTGCCATAGTAGCTCAGCAACTCATTCCTGCTCGGGCAGCAACAGCGTCATGTCTCCCGTTCAGGGCTCTAGCGAACGAGTCCTGCCGACTCACTGGTGGACGTTCTGGTATTCTTCTGGTATTCCTCTGACACCGCGCTTGATTTATTGGATGACGCTCGACTCAGTGTAGTCGAAAGGAGGCCAACCTGATTTTCGACATAGTATTCGTCTAAGAGATAGCGTCTCTGATCCTCGAACGTCGACTAAGCTCAGAACTCCGGAGACTTCTCACTTGAGCGATCGTTTCATGTGGGTTCTGTTCTGCAAGAATGGGAGATCAGGGACTACTATTCTCGTATTTCTGAAAGCTAGCCGCGACTCAACCCATCTATTTGGCACTGTCGAAATCGCCCATTATTCACTCCACTACCAGTCGTCGTTAGTCAGGTGTGGCAGGTGACGGCTTTGAGTTTTCATTTGAATGCTCCCTCGTTCCTGATCTTGTGTAGGACTGTCGAACGGCCTACGAATGCAGCGGGGTATGGTGTCACCTTGCTGAACCCCTCTTTTCACCATGATGACGACAGCGCTGTAGAATAGTGAAATCTTGGTCGTGAATCCCCATACTGCTCGTGAAGTACTCTTATGTACTGAGCAGAAAAGCCCTAAGTGAGCAGGGCTTCGATGACCGCTTCAGTTTCTACGAAGTCGAATGCCTTCTTCAGGGCGATGAAGGTAAGGCACAGCGGCGGCTGGTACTCTCGCAACACCTCGATGAGCTTCGTGATGGTGTGTATGTGGTCGATCGTGCTGAATCCTCTTCGAAATCCTGCTTGTTCGCATGTTGTCGTCCGTCCAGCGTTCGGAAGATGCTACTCAGGATGATTCGAGTGAACTGTCGCCCGATCTCCGTAGCCTGTAGACTACGGAGATCGGGCGACAGTTGCCAGTGTCGTGCACGTCTCCATTCTTGTACAACATTACGGTCCTGCTGGTCTTCCATTGAGATGGAACCTTGCACTCCGACAGTTAGCGTGTGAAGAGCTGCGCCAGGGGGTTGATGAGCGTTGTCTGGAGGTTCTTCAGGTTTTCTGGTCTGATCCTGCCGGAACCGGGTGCTGTTCGATTCTTCACCGATGAGATGGCATGTCGAATCTCAGAAGCGAGGACAGAGGGGGCGACGCATCCATCCTGCGGAAAATGGCATGGGGAAGGTGGACGTGGCTGCAGAAGAAATGAGAGTAGAAGTCGCTGAAGACGTTTTCCATTGTTTATTTATTTATAGCGTAGATCGAAGTCTCATCACCGGTGTTAAAAGGAAACATATTTCTAGAACAAGCACAACAATCGTTGTTAAGCGGTTCATGAGCAGAAGCATGTCTTCGAGCACTTCATGTTGTGGACCTTCTACACACTTGCAGAGACAGGCTGGCCAATTCCTCGTACTTGCCAAACAACAAGCTAAATTCCTTGGGGTCCTATAAGTTGAACAATCTGTATGTAATTTGTGACTTAGTAACCGAAACTCGAAGTTTGTGCTATCGTCTTACGGATTTTGTCAGCAGAAATAGGCCGTGATTGACAACTTCTTAGAAAGAATATCACATTCTTCAATGATGGAAGACCAAAACCTCATACCCTTCGGAACCATTTGGAACTACGTTTTCGAACGGCTCAACTAACAATAAACACTAAAAATCATTTAAATATTTGTATTTCTACGTACGGCGTACGAAAGCGTTTCCTTTGCTACGCGCTGTCTCTTTACCGATCTTCTTCTGAACCTAAGATTTCCAGGTGACCTGCATGCGTTGATTGACCAAGAGAGCGCCCATCTGAACGCGAATCAGATTCTTAATATAGACGCCATTCTCGAAGCTGTACTGCACAAGCTGTTGTTAAGTGAGTTGAACTTTCTCGAATATGTGATCATATCATCCGATTATTCCAAGGTGGTCAGCCCTAATGGGATTCAATTCAGAACGCGTGAAGCCTCATCTGTACCACGTGATGGTTAGAGAACACTCAAGAGCTGGCGGTCTTCAGGCGTTGTCCGTCAACATCGCCTACGTCCGATCTCTTAGTCTCAGTGAGCTAGGATTTTCCGACGCCGATCAGGTATGGTTATCGCTTCTTTGCTTACATAGGAGTAACTGGATACGTTAAGGTGGTGAGAGTAAAGGACGGTATTAGTCGAACCCTGTTGGTATGCGCTTCACATTTTACTTCTACGGAATAGCGCGTTGAAATAATTGGAATGGTTATTTGGCTCAAACAATGTCTTTCGGTTGCCAGCCCAGCTGATCAGTGTTTTATCCTTCCTTTTATCTTGTAATTTGGTAGCAATTTAACGACCTCGGAGGAATAGAAGGATTGATTGGTCTGCAGTTGGGAAATCCGAACCAAGAATCTGGAATATGGTGCAGGCGATGGCCAGAGGAGCCTCCTCCAACTGCTCTACCACCCACCCCAGAGAACATTTTAATGAGCGAAAACCTATGTCGTATCTCTGATGGGTTGCTAGGGAACATTTTTGTAGGTGCATCAGAAATGCTAATTTTGGATCACCTATGGAGCTCACAAACTAACTCCATTACTCCCCTTCTAAGAGAAAAATGAACAGAATCAAACAGATCGCTCGGTTTCTTTGTAAAACTTTTCGAGATAGTCACACGGAACTTCACCTCCTTCCGTCTACCCCTCGAACTCGGGTAATTAAACCTTTGTTTAAAATGTTATATAAATAGTACATACGAAGGACGACTTACTGTAGTTCTAGCTATAGTTCTACGAAACGGATGAAGGAAAAGAGCGAGGATGCGGAATAGCGGAATAGCGTAACAGAAGGATGAACCATTGTAATGCTTCATCCTTCTGTTGCGTATACTAGAGCGTTTTTATACCGAATATCCATATTATAAGATGAGGCAAAGATTAAACAACAACATTCTGTTCTGCTCACCGGCGAATTTGTTCATGTTACGGACAGAAACAACAACAAAAACATCAGTAAGCAATAGTGAAATGAACTAGAGATTTCTCTATATTCTTAAACCGTGCCTATACCTTCGCCTCTCGTCCCGATAACTCGAGGTACGCAAGGAGTCGGGTGCCAGAAAAGCACACGGCTACGACGGTCCACCTAATTTTCGATGCTTGGCCCATGTGACAGCACTTGTTATTCGTTTTGGCAGTGGATTGAATTTCTCGCTTCTCTTTTTTTTCTGCTAGGGAAAGTTTCTTATTTTTATGGCTCAGGAAAAGTTTTAGAGGCGTGGTAGAGCAGTCAAAGAAGGCGCCGGCTGTTTCATGCATCCGACTCGAGGTTTTCGGCGGATTTCTCGACCAGGGTCGGTGAATTGGTACAATCCTGTTTGTGAAGGGTAGATCGCTGACTTGTTGATTGGATGGCCACCCCAAGTATTAGCCACATACGCATTCAAATTGCCTCCACTATTACTCGAAAAAGTAGGTTTTGTTGCATATCCTATAAAGGGATTGAATAGCGTCGGCCTTTATGAGCTTTTCTGGGAAAAATAAATGCTAAGTTTTCTATTTAAGGTTGTTTGAATGCATATTTCCGTATTTTTGCTTATTTATTTTCCTTGTTTACAGTTGACAACGCCATCGGCGTCAGTTATGGAGCAGGTGAAGAACTGTCTGCGGAAGATGCAGCACCACTATTCACCTCTGAAAAAGCTTGAAAACCTCCTAAGGTGAGGAGTATTACCTATGACCAATTTGAACAGAGTGTTTAATGTATTGCCATTTAGAGCTATCAGCATTGTCCTATCGATACAATCAAAACGCGAAGAGCATGTTGTGCAGAAGACTGTAGCTGCTGATGGTAGGTTACACCCGCATTTGTACTCAGTTTTCAGAATTGTTTATAAAAATTTTTTAATGCGCAGGAATATGAATAGTATTGGATAGGTAACCGGTATGGATCAATTTCTGTGCACAGTTGGCTGGTGAATGTTCTGTAGGTCTGCCTGTGAGTCCGTCCACATGAAACTGATGGCAGCTGGAAATCCTAAACCACATGTGAATATATCAACCACCGAATTATCGCTGAACCCGAATGATATGCGCTGGCCAAGCCTTTCGGAAAGGAACAAGTATCGATCGATCAGTCCTTTTCAATGAAAAGTGTTGGTTTTTGCCTCATGTTAACTGTTTGAAGTTGATATGACGCAATTATGATGGCTGAGAAGAACAAAGTACGCATATCATTCACTATCAATCGGTGTAGTAGATTTTTAAGACAGAAATTCAGCATTTGCACTTAGATTTTTAAAGCCCAAATTGAGAAAATTGGGCGTGGTGGTACCAGCTTCACTCGAGTGGATCACGCGAATACGGTAGCTGACAGATAGTTCCAATATTATTTGGCCAAAAGCAAGCAATTGATCGATATCGATCAATGGCATCAACACGAGGCCCCGTTTGTACTCCATTCTCCGTGCTGTGTGTCATAACGAGATTTACCAATATCGATTAGGCCGCGACACCTAATCAATATTGGAAATTAACATGTTGGAAGGTCTCACTATGATGCGCGATGTCGGAAAAGGAGTATAAACGCGATCTCATGTTAATATTACTTGTTAAGAAGAGACTATGCTGGATTTCATGTATGTTTCTTGACCTTTAAACGACCTTAGCGACAAATTATCGATACCGATCCACCGATCAATATTGATTTCAACTGATATTGATATATTGATAATTCCGACTATTGGGAAGAGGCCGGGTGAATGCTGGTATGGCATGAGAATGAAAACAAACCAGTAAAATTGAAAGGGGATTTTGGACGTAAAATGTCGAAGAAGGCGGCAGAAAATTGCAAACATCATAGTACGCCGCATGGGTATCATGTTCGCGTCATTTGCACATAAAATAGTATGGTCCGGCTGAAAATCGATAACATCGATCGATTTTGGTTGACCGATCGTATTGATCCTTGATGTGTTGGACATGTTGTATATCCGGAGGTCATTAGAGCTTCATTGATTAATGATTTTGCTCGAGCGGTAGATTCTCCATTGTGCTGCGGCTTCTATCTAGCAGACATTAATTTTGCGCAGACAGACATGCAGACGGATGGACAGACTCGTTTTTCAAATATGATGAGGAAGTTTATCTATGTGTTCCTGTGTCTCAGATCTCGTGCGATGGCTTGTATATATTCTGGCGCGGTCGTCGACGGTTGGCTGTGAAGTGGAGGCGTGGTACATGTGGGAGTTACTACCTCAGCAGATGATCACTAAGGTCACTAAAGAATTCCTTTCCTGCACTTAGCAATATACTATTAGCTGACTCTAATCACTTGTCTTCTACAGGGCGATGCGGCGTACTACTTGACTGCTCTGTTCTCCGCAATTCATATTCTGAAGAGTAACGATGCTATAAAGCGGCTGGCTGAGAAGGACGAGGATATGGTTGCGAGCATGGTGAGTCGGGTGCTGGTGTTGGCGGAAATAGATCCCAAAATGAGCAGTGAGCACGGGTATGTGCTTTGAATAAATAAATAAAGAAATAAAAACCCTTATTCTTTCCATATATCGTCTGTCGTCCAGTAAAACTTGCACTTTAATGAACTTGACACGATAAGACCAGAAAATAACTGGGAGGTTGAATGGTTATGTGGCGCCAAACAACAGCGGTCGCTACTTTTTCATGAGTTTCCAACACGCAAAGCCTCAGACGGGAACAAACTAGTCCATTTGCTGTTCACCTACGGTACCTACTTCGTTAAAAAATAGAAAGAATGCGACATCTATGTAAAATTGCGGCCTCACTGTACTTGAGTTCTTCCACTCTGGAAGTTCGCCTCTGGCTGTAGAAGTAGAAAAAAAACGCATTATACATAAAACAATTTTGTATGAGTTACAAGGAAAGGTCACATAGGTTAAATGAAGAGTGATGTCGTGGTTTTGACTGTGGACTAGGGAGCATCAGTCCTCCGAAAGTGTTACTAAGAAGAGGGAGTTGTCAGTCAGAACAGTAGCTCATCTCCCTAATGTGAATTCTCTTTATGCAGGGATGGGTTTCGGTATGACGCCGATTCTCTCTTTGGACAGCAGTTATGGGTCGCGTCTAGTTAATCAAATAGTTATTTGAATTTTTGAAATGGAGCTGTCTATACAATTTTCAAGTCAAATTGGATGCTCTTCTAAACAAGATTAACGCTCTCTAAATGAAACTGAACATCTTCCAAATCAAAACGGGCTTCTTACACATTAATCTAGATTTTCCAAAACTGTTAGTATAATTTTTTGCTCGAGGAAAATTGTAGTATAACTTTCTTTGAAGATTTAGTTCACCCCCCAATAAGTGAACACACTGAAACTTTATGAAATACTCATTTTTGAGGAAAAATAATTGCTTAGCCTATTTTAGAGAGGCAAGGCGGCAGTTTTCTAGTGTAAAAAGGAGAGATTGTGTCATGCCGTCGTCCAAGAAGTTACGATTTTTATTCGATTGATAGCAAATTTTCTGTTTGCATGGGCCTTCAGATCTGTAAACTATGCAACAAAAACAACTGTGAAGAGCACATATATGCTCACTTTGGTGTTTCATGCATGCAACATTTACACTGTACACTATCAATCAAATACAAATCGCAACGAGGTTCTCGAGGACCTGGCGCGATCTCGCCTTTTAAGTCACTAAATGATTGCTGCCAGAAAAAATTATTCTGACCGTCTTGGTGAGTCTATAGTTTAACCTGTGAAAAGCTCGTTTTGGTTTGGAAAACGTTCATTACGATTTCTGAAACATCATTTTTGTTTAGAAGAGTGTCCAACTTGACGTGAAATCCCCCCATATTGGTATATAAAAATGACGTCAGTTTCTTTGTATTTATATCAGTATTTCTCCTGGTCCTTGGTCACTGCTAAAGTCCTTTACTGAACGAACTCCTATAATAATTGAAGGTGCTGAAGTCGGATCACTTAGATTGTATTCAAAAGCTGAGTTCATTAATTATGCCTGTGAGACCTTTTGTATTTGTGTACTTGAGGGTCACAATATGTCGTAATAGCTCTAACCTGTGCTTAGAATTGGTTTATTTGCGTTCACCTTATATTCCTGCATTTCAGGATCTCTCACGACAGTTCTGTTCGCCAACGCCGTACTGTACGTCCGATGCTTTCGTGAAAGTTGCCATACCTGATGAAGTGGCCGGCTGTATCAGGTCGGTTCTAATTTCATTTCCCATCAAACGTCTTAGAAAACCAGTGTGGATCATGCTGCTTCGACTAACCATCAGAAAAAAGCAGTGTTCGGGGACTCCTTGAAAAAATGTACGTGTATGCTCTCATAGAAGAAGTAGAAATATGGTGTAATAGGAGTTGAAAACGTTGGTTAGGTCGCCAGTGGGCGAGGGTTGCTTTCTCTTTCCTATCTATTAGGTTTGAAAAAGTCTCTTCACACTTCGAAATTTTTTTTTACCGTTCTTCTTGTAAACACACTAGCCAATATTGATTGCTGATTTCATAACCCCATCACACTTGTCTACCGTTCGCACGCGGACACAGATCAAGACCCTTCTTGTACTTCGTTATCTATCCAGTCTTCCGGACTCAATGCCAGATCTACCTCATGGCCATTTTCGGTTCGTCATTCTTCATGAATCCATTAAGGGATCTACAGCACGTCAGGCAGCCGACCAAATTAACCGTATATATGGCTTGTGATCTACTACTACTCATCGCGCCTGTTATGAGTGATTCGGAAAGTTTTTGAAGGGGGATTTTTCACTCAAGGATAAAACAAGGTCAGGAAGGCCAACTGGATTAGACGACAGTGAACTACTCCATCTTCTTCGTTCCGATAATAGGCAGACGACACTTCAACTGGCAGAGAATCTCGAAATGTCTCATAGGATAGAGGGAATCATCTGAAGAACCTCGGCTTTGCACGGAAATTTGGAGCTTGGATTCCACATGCCCTGTCAGACACTCATTGCAAAACCACATGTTGCAAGACTCACAACAGGAATAATAAAGGAGCTGGGCTGGGAGGTAATGCCACATCCACCGTATGGGCCTGACCTCGCCCCTACCGACTACCATCTCTTCCGTGCTCTCGAGCATGAAATTGGAGAGAAATATTTTGAAACGAATGAAGACCTCAAAAATTGGATTCAGCAATGGTACGACTCCAGAACTGCAATCCTTTAAGCGAGGGAAATTACAGAAGTACCCAATCCTAGGAGATGTGTAGTGGAACAAAAGTTATAAGGAGTTAAGGAGAACAAGGAGTTTATCTCAATTCATTTGACTTTGTAGTTGTGAAGTAGTAAATCTTTGAAAAAAAATGAATAGACTTTTTTCCAACCTAATTATAATAAGTTGAGTTTCTTCAGATATGCGACGTTTCCTGGTGTTCCACAGATGACAACTGGGAAGTTGTGTCGAGTGATTGCTCACCAGCAGGGGATTACGAATCCTGAAGACCACGGCTTGTGAGTAGTTGTTTGCATTTATTGTATCACCAGCAAAATAGATAATATTAACAATTCTGTACTACCAGCAGGGTAGAAAATATCAAGAATTTTCCGTGTGGGTAAAGAAAACGATTTGTACTTACGTAAACAGCCTTACTCGCACATACCTACCGTATTCCACAGTAACACTGAAGGCAGATACCATATTCGTGATCAACACCTCAAAAATCCTGATCTTTGGGGAAAAATTGAAGAAAATCGGTTATCCGAACCGACTCGACAGTCTTAATGATTCACACATACTGTAGCCAACCGTAACTGGCCGAAATTTTGAAACGGATTTAGCGTAATTGTAATCTGCATCCTAAATGACCTCCTGGGCGATGTTTGGGCAAAATTTTTACTTGTCCTTTTCTTGACCTCTGTAGTCGTGAAAGTAGAATAATGCCGTTGTGCGCTATTTCGAAAAGTTAAATTTACTCACAGTCTGTCAAATATGACATAATACTTTCGCGTCAAATTGGACGCTCTTGAAACCAAATTGGACTCTCTTCTTGGCGAATGTGACATTTTTGAAACTAAACTGAACATCTTGGAAATCAAAACAATATTTTGTTCAAGAGAAATCTTGTATGAATTAATTTTAATTAACCTTGCCACGTTGATACGCTGTTGAAATTTTGTTAAATTTTGATTTTTCTGAAAAAATGAATTAAATTTTTTTAAAGAAAACAGGAGGCAACAATCATTTATTGTTCTAAAAAGAAGAGATCGCGCCTTGCGCTCGACTAAATTGCGGCAATTTTTATTTGATTGATAGTTTAGTTCTGCTTACTTGATACAACGCTGTGAAGACATACGCGAATTTCAAAATTTCAATTAAGTTGTACTAAATCTTTTTTTTCTACTCGTGTTGGAGAGTCACTAGTTTAACCTGAAAGTCGTTCGTTTTGATTTGGAAAAAGTTCTGTACGATTTCGAAAACGTTAAGATTACTAAGTAAGAAGAGGGTCCAATTTGATTTGAAAAATCTCCAGCCTGACGTGAAAGTGCTATACATCTGTCTCCAAATTTTGGCCGCTTAGGGTAGTTCGTGGCGAGTGCAAGTTAGTACGGTTTCTTAGGGTCGAGTTTAAAGGCATTAAAACGGAAGATGGCTCCCCGCAACTTGTCCGCTTTCGGTGTCACCCCGACAGCCGACAACTTGCACGAAGCCCGTCTACGATGGTATGGACGCACGAAGCAACGTTGTATATGGACTTAAAGGCTGGTGTGCATGCCGACCAAGCGTTTGTTCGGGAGAAATGACGTCCCACACTAGGGACCGGATTCAACAGCGACTTACAGCAATTTAACAGAGAAAATTACGACCGAAATCCCTCATAGCAGGGCTTATGAAGCGATATGGTGAGCGAAAAACCGCGTTATCTGAGTTTTCCGCTGTGAATTCTCTGTTAAAGTTATGTAAGTCGTTGACGAATCAGACCCCAGAAGAGTGGACCCCGCACCAAGCGATACAAACGCATTTGAAAATATTGATGGAAACGGGAGATAGCTCTTCACGTGGTTTCCAGCTGAAGCGCTGTTCATTAAAAAAGGAATGTAGATGTAGAATCTGCCTACCGCTACCTACGTGTGCTGCTGTTTCAGATACCTGATAGTGAACGGCTACGAGACGTGTCTTCTGCCACACGAGTGTCCGGACGCGATCCGTGACAATCTGCGAGGACGAGGCAAACCGCATCTCTTCGCCTACAAACGTCACGACGCCAAGATTGGATGGCCGCGACAAGTGATGTGGACGCCCGGTTAGGCCACGCCGTTCGGCTCTCCGCTTGTCGTCGCAACACTTAATCAAACATAGTCAACGTCCTCACGGGTTCTCACGATATCCACGAATTCACGTTTTTAGGAATTCTCTGCCATATTGATTCATTGAAGCGTTTTTGTGCATAGTGTTGTATGCCTTTGGTTCTCTATCCTTTGTGGGGCAATAATCTACCTGTACTTATTAATTCCTCTTGAATTTTTGGATCATAAGCGATTACACTGCAATACGAATTGTTTCTTGCAACATTGTTTCTTACTTTCCTCATTGCCTTAATTTCTATCACAGATGGACCAACTAATTTGTTAAGTAGAAGGCAGATTCAGTTTGAAGACAGAATTTTCCTACTAATGTACATATCCATCCGCTAAATCGTAGTATGAACAGGTTACTGAGTAGTTAGTAGTATGCGTTCAGCTACGTTATGGGTTCATGCATTGACAGTTCTATGTTTGACGGACTTGTGCTCTTTGTCATTCTACATGATGTGTATTTAATTGAATGTTCAAGATGAAATTTTAAAGATGAGCCTGTTACAGTTGGTTTAAATAGATTATCGGCCAATGGGTCTTCACCTCTGCAGTAGTGGTGCGCACAGTCACGATTTAAGATTCACAGACTTTGGTAGAAATTTTTATATGTTTTTGACAAATATCACAAATGTGACAAAGGTGGGGTAATTCCTAGTGTAGTTGTATTTTTGAGAAATTTTTTCAAGCGAATGAATGAACAATTTATTCGATGTTGAAAATTTTCTAGCCGATGAACGGACAAATTTTTTCGCTCTTCAAATTTTTTCGAGTGATCGAAAAAATTAGTAAGACCGTAAGACGATGTTCACTACGCAAACCCCAACCTTGTCTAAGGATAAATTTGGGATGCCAAACATGATGCTAATGTTCGTTTTAACATTTACGGCCGGTTACCTCCCCCCATAATTCTATAATTTCATTGTCATTCGTTATTATTTTTTTATATTTATTCCCTCTTTAACACAAGTTTTAACCCATTATTTTCCTCAAAAAAATCTGACAAAATTTCGATCAGTGTGTTCACCTACAGGGTAGCTGAATTAAAAATTCGATGGTCCTGACACAACTATCGAAAAAATTTGTCCGTCAGAAGTATGCCCCATTTTTTGTTTAGAATATTCTAATAGACAAAAAATTGCTCGAATCAGCAGCCCAAAGATTTGAAGTTTATTCGATATTCGATTAAAACTATTCAAATTTTAAGCAACGTTGAATTATTGGCTCCCTTTCGATGTCCGAATCCGACCGAATATTCGAAAATCTGAGAAACATCGAATATTCAAATAATATCCATATAATATTCATTCGCATGATAGAATAAATTATTCGAATATATTCGCTCGAGCACAACTACAATTCCAAGGTGCCCCGATGGACACCTGGAGTCAGCGAGATGGGAAAAGTTCTATGTGGAAAAAAGAGATCACCCTTGACTTCGTCGACTGGTAAGTAGCTTAGAGACTGCCCGAAGCAGCGCTGGTCTGACACAATACATATGGACATGTAAGTAAGTAGCTGGTGGCCACGCTGGTCTACCACGGGGTTTGGGAGGGTTGCAGCATTTATTTATTTATTTATTTTTGATTGCACCATGTGAGTACCCACGTGAGAAAAGGAGGGAATATAATATGAGAGCGGACCTCGAGACAGTACGGGCCAATGGAGAAGACGTTTGAGAAACCACCCTCTCTAATGCGATTTCATTCTACAGGAACCTATCCAAAAAATGGATAGACCATGAGTCCTCAACGACCTCTCCCCACCATTTTCCGTTCACGTGGTCTCGCCGGTCCTTCTTCCCTTAGTGGCATTTTTGGAGTAGGGTTGAGAGTCATGGTTGCGTATGAACCAGAACTTAATGGAGAACGCCTTTATTTTGGCAAAATCGTTCAACCGCTAACAGTGAAATCTGTGCGCGTGGTTCTCATGACTGGACGGGACACCCTACGCATTAAATTTTATGGAGAGAGTCAGGTAGAGCAGGGGATTAGTGAAACGAACCTGCGGTGGAAGATGCGGCCATTCTGGGTACACGGCAGGGGTGCACATTTAACGGTTAACGATTTAACGAATTCAACGAATTAACGGCATTTTTCGTTAAAATCCGGCATAACGACTTAACTTAGAAATTTTTAGAAATTGTTGTATCCCTGAGGACACAATTTTCACTAGACCTCTGGGGTCTCTTCCTACTGCTACTAGACCTCTGAGGTCTCTTTCACTGCTCTCTGTATTAACAGAGAGCCTCACTTCCGCGTGACGAGGCTGCAGAGAATAATACAGTTTTATTAGTAGAACACAGCTTCTACTGCAACGACGACGACGACTGGAGGCGGTGGAGGTAGGCTGGCGGCGGCTGGAACTCCTAGGTGACGGTTCTCGGTGACCCTCGGCGGCGACCTGCGACGACGACCCCTGAGGGTCTCGGCAGCGGCCTTATATGCGCCATGTTTTCCCGCCGGTCGTTACTTTGACCTGCCTTGGCGGTTTACTACCGCGCCTACGTGGGTGGTCATCGGCTTTCTACTAGCCGGCTACGGGCGCGCTACATACGATCACCACTGTGATCGTCCAGCCATAACATCTCCCCTAGTAGGAAAATAATTACAGCAAATATTTTTCTACCACTTAACGGAAACCTAATTTACAACCGAAACCTAAGGAAAACTACAACAGTCAACAATCAAACTAAGAAAAATCGTCTACTCCATATCGTCGGACTGGTCTTCTGGTCCTAGTAGAACGTCGTAGTTGTAGTGGTTGCTCTCTGTCCGCATCGCGTCGTTGATTGGTTGAACCCGCGGTCGTTGAGCAAGCAGGCTCCGTCCTCCATGCGTCGTCCAATTCAAGAACATCGAGCAACGTTTTGAGCGCAGAGCTTTCCTCCTGACAAGTTTGTTCTTCTACGCAACGTCGTATCTTATTCGCGTGCTTACGAATCGCTCTTCCGTCAACTTCGACCTCATAGTTGACGGCACCAAGGCGTTTCACTACCTTGCCTTTCGTCCATACAAATCGTGGTTCCTTCCATCTCTGTACGTATATGTAAGCGAATCGCCTACAGCGAATTCTTTGGGCAGCACACCATGCCTCTTGTCGAACTGCCGTTTCATCTTAGCTCGTCTTTCCTTCGTGAGCGGGTCTTCTGATTCCTCTTCCATCGGAATCAGCAAGCTTAAACGAGTCCTTAGCTTCCTCCCCAGGAACACCTCCGCCGGAGTTCTCTCATTCAGGCACGCGTTTGGCGTAGATCTGTACGCCTGAAGCACCACGTTGAGCGCCTCTTCTGTTGGCCTCTCCTCCCCTTTAAGCTTTTTGATACCTCGCTTAAGCGTATCAACAAAGCGCTCCGCCTGTCCATTAGACTGGGGTGATAGGGGGCAGTCTTGATGTGCTCAATTCCTCCTTCCTCGCACATCCTTTTAAACTGTTCCGACACGAACTGTGTGCCATTATCACTAACTATTGTTTGTGGCAATCCATACCTCGCAAACAGATTTTTCATGGCCTTCACGGTTTGTCCTGCAGAGATATTTGCCATCTCGAACATTTCTGGCCATTTGCTGAACGCGTCTACCACCACCATGTAGTAGGAACCATGAATTGGTCCAGCAAAATCTATATGAACTCTCTGCCAAACACGGGAGGCGCTGGCCATGTTAGTGGTACCTTCACAGGATTCTCTGCACTTTCCTGACAATTACTACACTTGCGTACCACGTCTTCACAGTCCTTGTCAACCTTGGGCCAGTGCACATAACTTCGAGCCAACTTCTTCATTCGCACGATCCCAGGATGACCAACGTGCAGTTCCTTCAAAACGTCTTCTTGCAATTTCGAAGGAATCACCACTCTTTCTCCTGTCATGAGACTCTTTCCAACCACGGACAATGTCTCTCTTCTGTTGTGAAAAGGTGCCAACTTAGGGTACACCTTTGGCCATCTTCCACTTTTCACACATGCCATAATCTTTCTCAACAACGGATCTCGCTCCGTACACGACTCAACATCTTCATGAGTCACTGGCAGCTTTCTGATGCATTCTTGCAGCACTGAACTCACATATCCTTCAACAGCTGCGATCCCCACGTCTTCGTCAGCAGCTCGATGTGTCTGCATCAACCTTGACAAGCCATCTACCTGTCCAAACTTCATCGTGTTGACATATTCAATGTCAAAGTCATAACCAAGCAGTATCGTAGCCCACCTCATGAGACGATTAGCGGAGTACACTGGAACTCCTTTCTTGTCACCAAAGATGGCTAACAACGGTTTATGATCTGTCAGCAACAGAAACGTCCTGCCATACACATACTTGTGGAACTTCTTCACTGCAAATACTAGTCCCAGCGATTCTTTCTCAATCTGGGAATAGTTCTTCTCTGCGCTTGACAGCGACCTTGAAGCATGTGCTATTGGCTTTTCTGAACCGTCCGGGTATCTATGCGAAATAACGCATCCGATACCATAGTCGCACGCATCAGCTGCAACTACTATCTTCTGTTTGGGATCATAGTGAGCCAAATTCATCTCACTATGCAATGCTGCCTTTAACTTTTTGAATGCCTTGGCTTGCAGGGACTTCCATTCCCACTTCACATCTTTCTTCATCAAGGCATCTAACGGTCCTCGAAGCTCTTTGATCGTTGGCATAAACGATGAGTAGTACGTTACCATGCCGAGAAATGCTCTCAGTTGAGCTACATTCTTTGGCTCACCCATACTCTTGATCGCTTGGATCTTTTCCGGATTCGGCCTTCTGCCATCCTTGTCTACTATAAAACCAAGGTATCGAATCTCTGGCTTCGAGAATGCACATTTCTCTAATCGAACATTAAAACCGTACTCAGCGATTCTCTCAAACAACGCTAGCAGGTTTTCTTTGTGTTCCTGTACCGTTCTTCCACAGACCAAGATGTCATCCAGGTATGACGTCACACCTCTCAAACCAAAGACCATCTTGTTCATTATCTGCTGGAAAATTCCAGGTGCAGTCTTTATCCCAAACGGTAACCGATTGTTCTGAAACAGTCCTCTGTGCGTGTTTATCACGACCTTCTTCTTCGCCTCTTCCGACAACTCCACCTGCAAGTAGGCATCTGACAGGTCGATCTGTGAAAACACGGTCCCGCCATTCAAGGACGCGAATATATCCTCTGGCACCGGCAAGGGATAATCAACGACTGCAGCGCTTTGTTCAGACCAGTTGAAAAGTTTGCGCATACTCTCAACTTCCCATTCTGCTTTTTCACACACTCTATAGGTGCAGCCCACTCACTGTGGCTCACCGGTGTAATCACACCCATTTCCACAAGCCTGTCAAGTTCCCTCTCAACAGCTTCAACAGCAGCGTGTGCGACTGGTCTGCAACTTCGGAACACTGGACGCGCACCATCAACAAGCTGAAGCTCAGCTTTCTCCTTTGTGCAGTGTCCTATACCTTTCTCAAACACTTCTGAATAGGTGTTCTTAAAGTCCTCTCCAAGGTTCGCACTGTCCTCCAACTTCACTTCTGTCACCATCATCCTCATATGATGTGACATTTCTTCATTCTTCTCAATCCACTCGAGGCCTGTTAGCGAGTTGTAAGGTGTCACATAGGCGTATCCTTCTGATACCGCACCCTTAATCTCGAACTCGCACCTCAGCTTTCCCCGAATCGTCATTGGAGTTCCACTGGCATTCTTCACCACTAGGTTCGTCTTCTCAAGCGTTGGGGTGCCCGTCCTCCTCCAAACACCCTCATTTATCAACGTTATATCCGAACCAGTGTCGAGCAAGAACTCTACAGGGTGACCGTTGACGACTGCTTCCACATACACGCGTGTGGAATTCACTCTAGCTGCCGCACTCGAAATCTTGACTGCGCGCACGTGTCGTCCTGAATTCTGCTTTACTGCTTTACTGTTGTCGCTACCACGACGGCTTCTCCGTCCCGTTCTCTTCAGCTCGGCATCTTTCCGCAGCTGCGCGACACCGCAAAATTTCTCCTTGTGCCCTGTCTTCTTGCAGTTCTTGCAGAACCACAACTTCGTTTTACATGCCCTGGCGTAGTGGTTCCCTTCGCAATTCCAACACTGAATCGCTTTCTTCCCTTCCTTGGCTTCCTTGGCTACCATATCAACAGCCTTCAAATTGCCAGCGATTGTTTCACTGTCCCTCTTTAGACTCAAGAAGTTCTCACACTCCATATGCAACTCCTGCAGGGACATTTTCCTTTCAGCCTTGTACTCCCTGTCTAAGACTGCAATGAGTCTCTGCCTTATCTCGGCTTCCATTGGAGAATTCAGTCCAAAAATCCATAGATGGCACTTAATTCCGTCCGAATCCAACTCATGGATTTCCGCTTTCTCACACATTTCGTTCATACGACCAGTACACGTGAGGTAATCCTCGCACTTATTCTTTTCCAGCTTCAAACACTGGTATCTGGTCTGAACTCTGAAGTCTTCACATCAAACAGCTGCTTCAGGTGCTCACGGTTTCATCAAAACCGATCTCCGAGACTTCTTTAGGCAAGACATGCCTCTGGTACTTCTCGAAGGATGCAGCATCAAGCTTCTCACAGAGAAGCCTCACTCTCGCGCTCTCTGGTAGCTGCTTTCCATCCTCTACAAACACTACTCTGTACCTTAAGTACCACTTCGAGAAGCATGAGTCCACATCAGGATCGAACACGAATATGTCGATCCGATTACTCAATGCAGCCATTGCATTTGGCACCGACATGGCTTCACCAATCGTGCTCAACACATCTGCTCCTCTCACGTGCCTGAGCACCATGTCCAACATATCTTTTTGCTGCTTCTCAGCAACTCTCCTTTGCTCCTCCATGAGCTCCTTGAACATGGACATGACAAGCTGAGGATCCATCTCCGATCAACTCAGCACCTGCTCTTTAGGCTTCCTTCTTAGAGCCTCAGACTTCCTCGAAGACTTGCTCAGGCGTCCTTTCCTCACTTCCGCTCCTGTAGCAGGAAGTGGCACACCTGATCGCCACTGTTGTATCCCTGAGGATACAATTTTCACTAGACCTCTGGGTCTCTTCCTACTGCTACTAGACCTCTGAAGTCTCTTTCACTGCTCTCTGTATTAACAGAGAGCCTCACTTCCGCGTGACGAGGCAGCAGAGAATAATACAGTTTTATTAGTAGAACACAGCTTCTACTGCAACGACGACGACGACTGGAGGCGGTGCAGGTAGGCTGGCGGCGGCTGGAACTCCTAGGTGACGGTCCTCGGTAACCCTCGGCGGCGACCTGCGACGACGACCCCTAAGGGTTTCGGCAGCGGCCTTATATGCGCCCCGTTTTCCCGCCGGTCGTTACTTTGACCTGCCTTGGCGGATTACTACCGCGCCTACGTGGGTGGTCATCGGCTTTCTACTAGCCGGCTACGGGCGCGCTACATACGATCACCACTGTGATCGTCCAGCCATAACAGAAATTTAACGGAATTTCTAACGGACTTTTTTCTCAGTGAGTTTATCACAATTGCCCTTAGTCTCCACTAATGCTGTAGATCTCATCCTTCCTATTAATACTGTTCCTAAAAAAATATTGAAATCAGCAAGAATAATTTAATGTTTTCATGAATATGTTTTGAATTTTTGAATTTTTTAAATGCATTTCGGATGCGCGTGTAGCGCAGTCGGTGGAGGTGCCGGCTGTAGCGTTCCCCGATACCAGGTTCCTGGTTCGGATTTCCCGCCCAGGCCAACCAAGCCTTCCATCCCTCCGGGTTGCATTCGTACCAGGCTTGTCTGGGAAGGATAAAGCGCTGATTTGTTCATCGGCTAGCAACCGCAAGTCATTGCACGACCAAATACGCATTCAAATCGCCTCCACGACATTCCGTTGGAGTAAAATACGTGGCGGGGATAGTGATCGAGTAATGCGGCCCTTTATCCTTCTATCCTTTTATGCATTTCGGAGGTAGAAGTTTCTTCGCCGAGACCGCAAGCACGCCAACGAATCCATAAGGATACTGGACTAACCCCTCGTAAGATATGCCTATCCTCATCTGGCGTTGCTTATCACAGAACTTTTTTGTCCGCCACTGGAACAGTCCTGACGGAGAGAATGTTTTCGCTTGCTGGACGTATTTTAAACGAGTTAAGAAAACGTTAATAACGAAAACTAAGAAAGCTACTTTTTCTGAACGTTAACACGTTGACGATGTACGTAGCACACTTTTTCGGCAGTGTAGGACCGTGTGACATGATGTCGTGTCACGGTCTCAACGTTGCAAAAAATGCATTGCTCTCATACACCGGGCACTCGAAAATCGTGCGTTCGACAACGTGTTCACATTCCACTGAAAGTCTTTTGATTGTATCTTCATAAATCTTTCTGTAATTAATGGGGTCATGTCCGCATCGAGATTGTAGAACAGTCACTCAAAACGGTCTCGCAAAAAGCTAAGAAGGGGAACTCCAGGTCTTTCCTAATCGCACATTTTAAGATGCCTTGTCTGTAATCATCTTGCATGATAATTCCATATCTCTTTTATTCCACACCCTGTAGATGATTTGATGCTGAAGGCTTATTTTTCTGTGCGATGATGATGAATTGTTTATTTTACATGAGAAAGCTACACTCCATTCCTTGAACTTCAGCTGTTGACCTCTTGACTTTGAAACGTATAAGGTTTTCCTTGATTTTTTCACTTAAAAGATTGTTTTGCAGCTATTTGTACTTCTTAACGAAATTTAACGATTTACCTGAAATTTAACGAAAATTTTCCGTTAAAAAATGTCGTTAAACAAATTTAACGCACAGAATTTTGTGTGCACCCTTGGTACACGTGTATTAATGATATTTTGACCTCTCTAATAACGTCCGTATGGCTGCAGTTTCTGCAGGTATATATGTATCTATGCTAGACGTTCAGCGATCAAGTGGCTAGCAATCGTGTGGTTGTGGGCTTCGCCTCAAAACCCGAGTGTATTAGGTTGTCGGATTGTAAATGTCGTTTACAAAAAGACATTTCGCTACAAAAAAGAATAACCATACGTTAACACAAGTGCTAATCTCCATTATTATCAACGAAGAATAGATGCCTTTCTTGAAGAACTCCGGTGGCTCTAGTCGAAGAAGTAGACTTCGTCTTCGTCACGGTTCTTGAATTTTCTCCCCGTCAAGGCCTACTGTATCGACCGGAAATATGATAGTCTGATGGCGCAAGGTCTGGGCTATAAGGCAGTTGAGGCAGAAGTTTCCAACCCAACTCTCCAATTTTTTTTGCAGGGTGACATTTGCGGCGTGCGATTGAGCGTTGTCATGGAGGTATTTCACAGTTGCTGTGTTCACTCCTTTTGACGTGGCCCACTCGGCTAAGTTGTTCTTTGTAAAGATCTGCCTAACTGTATGGACTGGACCCAGCTGCTCAAAAAGGAACCAGACCTCTATTGTTCCACCAAGCACAAAGCGTGACTTTTTTCCGTGAATGTCTGGCTTCGTCGTTGTCTTCGAAACCTCACCGGGGCTCAAGCATTTCCGCCTTCTTGTGGTATTGTCGTAATGGATCCACTTCTCATCCAACGTCACGATGGAGTCATGAAACCGCTGCTCTTGGCTTTGCGGATGAGAATTCCAGCGATGGCGACTCGTGCTGCTTTGTCTGTGTCGCTGAGTTGATGTGGTACCCATTTTCCACAGCGATTTGACTTTTTGACAGCATGCAAACGATCGGCAATGGTAGAATGGTGACAACCGAACCTCTGCTCGAGTTCACGTGTTGTTTTTTGTTGGATCCGTCTCGACAGCTTTCTTTAATTCCTGGCAATCCACAATTTCAGAACGAAGTTGCTGTTCTTCGTCTTCAAGGCTCTCATCGCCGTCTCGGAAACGTTGAAACCATGGCATAGACGTGGTGATCGAACTTCGTTACCAAATACTTCAGACAAGATGCGATGTGACTCTGCTGCAGTTCTTCCTTGCTTTAAGTCGTACAGCAAGCAAGCCCGCACACCGTACATACTTTTGCTCGATCATCGTTAATCTTTAAAAATTCGTTAAAAGTGTCAACGAATCGGAGCGAAACTTTGGCGAAATATGTCTTCAGAAACGCCTGTTAAACACGTAAAGTTACATGATCCAAGAAATAACAATAGTAGATAAATGACAAATCGAAGCAGGCGACATTTTTAAACCGACAACCTAATAGAACATCCTGGGAGTTGGATTCTCTACGATTCCAACACACACCGTGGCGGCTACCTCGAGGAGAAGAGCCGCCTACGCAAGCGAAGTTGACCGTGCACCTTAATTAGGTGGTTCTATGCTGTTTCTGGGACTCCAAGGGAATGGTGTACTACGAGCTGCTCCCGCATTGGCACTCGGTCATCGCTGTCGTTTACGCCACTCAGCTCCAGAAACTTACGGAAGCTGTTTGGGAAAAGCGGCCGAGACGATCTTCAGTGCATCTTTTTCATGATAACGCCAGACCCGACCGACGTATGTAGCTAAAGTGACCCTCCAAAAAAACTAACAGCTGGGCTATGAGACCGTACACCATCCGCCACTTTCTCCTGACATAGCTCCCTCCGACTTGTTCCGCTCTCTAAAGGCTTCCTCGGCTAAGAAAGTTTTACAAAATTTGAAGATTTAAGTCGGACAGCCGCCGACTTCTTGGAGCCCCGGTCTTCGCAGTGCTGGGAGTAGGGGATCGCTGCTTTACCCAGTAGTTTGGCCACTGTGGTTTCTAACAATTATATCGTTGATTTGCATCGTATACTGAATAAAGAAATAAAAAACGAAAACCATATTAAGACTTTCTGATTAACCTAATAAAGCCAAGCAGTGCTGCTCGACCTGCTGATACTATTTGCTGTCCGACGGCGACAATTCTCGACCGATTCTCGAAGTAAGACTGACAAGCCAACACGCGCACGTCCGTTGCACGAAGCCTGTGACAGGTTTTCTGACTCCTTCTGACACACGTCGCTTGAAGGCACCCCCTCGGGATCCCTACGCAAGTTGCATGGCGTCTGCAACATACCTTCTGAATCCAGACACATGTTGCTCGACGTCTGCGATATGCATTCTGAACCCGGACGCCCTAATATGCTGCAGATAAATGAAATTGCTGGAGTGTTACATACATAGGAAGAACACTCGTTCCATACTCTTACTTCGTTCTATACACTGCATTGTCTATGTGAATGACACGTTGTTTATATGCGTGGAGTTCTAGCAACAAAGCGATGATAATAAAATGAATAATCCACCATTCTAGGTGCGCAACTTTAGGTAAACAGGATTTACACTTCTGGATGACTGTACTACGGCTCTGTCTTTTCACGCCGAAATTATTTTTATCTGAACATTTTAAAACAAACCTAAAATATTTTTTTTGCCAAGGTGAAGGAAACGAATACGCTCATTCAAAAAGAATATACATTTCTTTTCCAAAGCTATACTGTATAGGACATTTTTTACATAGATTTTCTTGAGACAAGTATTGTTTTGCGTTTGTTGTAAAATATTTCTTTTGGCGGTATGTTTATCTTTGCCTGAAATATCTTTCAAATGAAGTGTTCAATTTAAAGTGGAAATGATGTATGTCTTTGGATGTCTTTGGTGCGCATGAATCGATGGTTAATTCAGTTTTCTGCGCGTTAATAGATTTCTGGTTCTAAGTTGCCACTGCCATTAGGTTCTTGAGAGGTCGCAACGATTGTCCTCCGGATTTTGTTTTCACTCTTTCCAAGCATTCAAATGACAAAAAACCTAGATTTTTGTGAGCCACATTGTGCGCGGTAGCCGACATTCTCAGGATTTCTATTATATTTTGAAAAATCGTTTCCTTACGTTTAAACCACACTGAAGATTAATGAGTACTACTTTGTTATGGTCTTTTTTATTGGGCTCAAATAATGCTTGTTGTTAGGGGTAGGGAATAACTGACATCTGGAAGCTCAGCTTTGGAATCCTTACGCGGGTTCAGTGCTCGTAAGTAACGTTTCCATAGCTTCATGCAATGTTGTTGGTGCTAGTGAACTTGATGCACCTTACTATTTGAGCAATAATCTGCTTAGCTGCTTCGTCCAGGTAAATATAATACTAACACTCTGTAAATAATAACTGTATTCGCAAAATTAGAGCTCTCTTTGCTTTATTTGTACAGCGGATGCTCGAATGCACAAATGGATAATTAAATGATTATAGGTATTAATGTAACGTTGATTTCAGTTTTAAAAAATCGTATAACAACCTTGGACTACAGCCCACGAAAACCACGCTGAAATATTTGTAATCGATTGCACTATTTTTAACAGGAATGTCTTTTGCATCGACGTCGTATTTTGTACGTAGGGTTTTGTCGCGAAGTGGCAAATCGAGCTGTTGTAATGAAGACGCGCTCCTGCTGTTTGCCACATAAAAACCATCGAAGCTTTCGTCGAAGTGGTCTGGAAGTTATGCAATTCTTCAACGATTTTGAAAGCGGAACCATGACTAGAAGCTGAGCGTTGTAAAATTCTAGTACTAATTTTTCTCAGGACAGCTTTCCATGGAACTTATGCGTCGCTGTCTGCTCAAAAAAGAACAAAACGACGAAAAAGCTCACCCGTTAACATAAAAATATAGGAACGGGTTTATTAGGTACGATAATGTGCTGAAGACTTCAAACGAGAAATTCGCGCCTATTTCGAGTCCAAACAAAGCTTTATGGATAAACCTCCAGTACACGGCACTGCCAATCATATAGACTATTGTGAAGAAAATCTGAACGAGAAGAATCTTAAACGTCGGGAAAATTTTGTGCAATATGGAAGTAACTCTTCAATATGTACTATAAAGGATAAAGCACGGCGTTACTCAATCCCTTTTGGGATGCGCCAGCGCATTCTACTTCAACGGGATGTCGTGGAGGTGACATGAAAGCGTATTTGGCCATACAATGACTTGCGGTGGCCAGCCGATGAACAAATCAGCGCTTTATCCTTCCCAGACACGCCTGGTACCAATTCACTGACCCGGGAGGGATGGAAGGCTTGGTTGGCCTGGGCGAGAAATCGGAGCCAGGAACCTGGTATCGGGTGCAAGCGACAGCCGGCGCCTCCTCCAACTACACACGCCCCAATATACCACCGGAAAAGTGCGTGCTAGTGCAAAAGAGGAGGCCCCGGCCATTGCTTGCGTTCGATTCCGGAGATTCCAGGATGGTTCGTGTTTCATGTCCAGGTCAGCTAAACCTTGGCAATTTGTCACTGCTGTACCGGCCCCACCTGGAAAAGAATTTCTGTCATGGTATTAGAAACGGTGTGAATCCTCCGCTCTGACGAAACGGCTTTCTGTCGAATGACCAAAGTCGATCAGACGCTCGCTACCTATCGAGGTTGTCGATTTTTTTTTTAAACCTGAAGTTGGCCGTTTGAGGATGAGGGGTGAAGTTCCTGCAGTGAACTTGGCGCTAGAATTAGCGGCCGAACTATGGAACTCGAGGTGCTGGAATCCTGCTGAATGGCTAACGAAGTTTTTCAACCAGGTTGTTGCGGAGAAGAAGGTTCCTGGTAGTTGGCAGCAAAGCACGACGATCCCGATCTGGAAGAAGAAGGGCAGTCCCGCGGACTGCACAAGTTACCGTCCAATCCGATTGCTCTCGCACAGTATGAAAATATTTGAGCGAATTGTGGATGGACGTATTCGCGAGATCGTCCGGCTTTCCACCAACCAGTGTGGCTTCGTAGCCGGCTGTGGCACCATCGACGCCATTCATGCTGTTCGTCTTCTTGTGGAAAGACATCGCGAGAAACAAAAACCGCTGCATCTTGCTTTCCTCGACCTGGAGAAAGCATTTGATCGTGTACCGCGTGAGGTCATATGGTATGCCTTACGACAGCACGGTGTCCCTGAAGAACTGATCGAGTGGGTGCGCATTCTTTACTCTTGTCCTAAGAGTCAAGTGCGAGCGCCGGCCGGCACATCCACGGAGTTTCCAATCTCCGTCGGTGTTCACCAAGGTTCCGCGCTTTCCCCACTTCTTTTCATTGTCGTAATGGATGCCATTTCGCGAGACCTTCAGAAGCCTGCTCTTTGGACGCTGATCTATGCAGATGACGTAATGCTTGCCAGTGAGGACAAGGCCGAGCTTGAGCGACAAGTGCAAGCTTGGTGTGACCGCTTGGCGGCGTTCGGGCTCAAGCTAAACGTCCAAAAATCTGAGTACTTGACGACAGACGTAAACGAGACTGGGTCCATTGAGATCAATGGCACTGCGCTCGTACGAGCGACACATTTCAAGTACCTTGGATCTGCAATTGCGTCTGATGGTAGTCTGACGTGCGAGGTGAACTCACGCGTGAGCGCAGCGTGGTCCAAATGGCGCTCAATGACAGGCGTTCTGTGCGACAGAAAGATACCGGAGCGCTTAAAATCAAAGATCTACAGAACCGTCGTCCGACCAGTAGCGATGTACGGTGCTGAGTGCTGGCCTGCAACGAAGGAAGTTGAGAGCCGCCTCAGCGTGATGGAGACGAAAATGCTGCGCTGGACGGCTGGTGTCACGCGTTTGGATCATGTTCGCAATGTCTCCGTACGTCAAAGGTTTGGCGTCGCTCCAATTGCTGACAAGCTACGTGAAGCTCGCCTACGGTGGTATGGCCATGTTCTTCGTGCGGACGGCGACAGCGTTCGGAAGATTGGCCTCAACATAGATGTGCCCGGAAAACGGCCTAAAGGACGACCTAGGCAACGCTGGCTTGATACGTTGCACGTGGACTTAAAGGAAGCTGGTATCCACCCCGATCAAGCGTTTGATCGTGTGAAGTGGCGTCATCATACCAGAAGAGCGGACCCCGCTGCTAAGCGGGACAAACGCTGAAGAATAAGAAGAAGAACTTGGCGCTAGAATGAAGGAAGGGGGGGGACCGTGCTGTGGGGCATCGGGAGGGTTATTGAATTAGGGAACGAAAGAACTAATTAGCACAAGCAACGGCATAACTGAACCGCCTGGAGATGATGCCGATGTTGAACGTAGTGATGGTGGAAGGGAGGGAGGGTCTGAATGGCTTCATAACGCAAAACCGTTCCTCTGGCCTCAAGAAAGATAAAGCAAGGTTCGAATAAACTAAGGCTGTCAAATGTTGCCTTTGGCTGCTATGGGGGAAAGAATTCAACTCTAGCGTTCTTCCTATCCTAACATACGCTTCAGAGACCTTGGCTACACGAAAGCAGGACGATCAGTGTCGCGCAGCGTGGAATCGAGAGGACGATGCTCGCAGTGACACGACTCACGCAAGTGAGAGAAGGCCTCCGGAGTTCCGAGTTTCGTCGACGTTCGAAAATCAGAGACGCTGCCGCATGGGCCAAGTCGTCGAAAATTAGGTTGGCCGACCACGTAATGCACTTCGCAGACACCCGCTGGACGAGAGCCGTCACCGACTGGGGCCGCGGGATGTCAAAAGAAAACCAGGACGCCCAGCGACGCGTTGGTTGGACTTCTTTGTAAAAGCCCTCAACGATCAATATGACGCTCTTCGTGTCCCTCGAGCGGGGAAGATCCACTGGAGCACTTTGGCACGCGACAGAGACGAATGGAGATGTTGCTGACACTCGCTCGAGCAAATCTACGATTAACGGGACGCTAGGTGATAAGGGTGATGGAGGGAAGCCATTCAGGCTTAATAAGGACAAGGACGAGTGCGCCATACAGACTACTCCTACTATAGTGGAGACTGTTTTGAATGCGTACTTGACTTATAAAGTGACTTGAGGCAACCGATAGAGAAGCCATTGCTTTACAATACATTTGCTACAAATACGGAGGGGTAGAAGGTCTGGTTGGCTTGGGCACGGCACGAACCAAAAACGCTCGTTTGGGAGTGCATGCGACCTTCTTTGTTTTTCGTTTGTGTTACCACCCACTCAATCTAAAAAGTCGAACAGATATATTCTATTTTGTAGAAATTTCTCTTTATTAAGGAGACCACAAGATTATCAAGAAAATATAACAATGAGATCTCAACCAACCTGCGCTCGAATCGTTCTGTCGTAAGAAGTGGAGTGGTGGCAAACCTGAATGTCCAGAGGTTGCAGAAATTGCAGGGAGAAGGGCAGAGCAGTGTTTGTTAGATGGGAAGGAGTGATTTTCATTTTCTTGTGAAATGGCTTTGTGTTCACTAAGGACGGCGTAAGTCATCCCTTTTGGGGTGTGTCACACATTCCACTAAAAAAGTCAATAACAATGTTAATATTAACATTAATATTGAATCGGCTGATACTTAGCGGTCAGTACAATCATAGCCTGGGCCTAAACACCTGTACCCAAAAGTTGGTCAATGACTAATAACGAGCTTATTTTTGGTTCACTTTAATGTATTCCGTTGACGACCTTCACGTCCATCAAGGTCTTCAGATTTTTCAGGCAATTGTGGTAAACGAAATGTTGGAAGTTGAATTTACGGCTAATCCTAACGAAGGTGAACTCCTTTCCAAATGTTTTAGATGTCTCTCACCTAAGCGTTGTTCGAATCTGAATTTCCATCACGGCTTTTGCTTTTTTATACCATTTTCACGTCAAATTGGCCAATTTTCGAATCAATTTGGACACTTTTCAGATGAAATTGGACACTCTTCTAAACAAGCCTGACGTTTCTGAAATAAAGTTAAACATCTTCGAATAAAAACAAGCGTCCTCCAGTTTAAACTTAAGTCTCACAACAAGCTTGGAACCTTTTTTGTTTAAATAAAATTCACTGAGCTTTCTATCAATTTGTTAAAATCCCCGGCTCCAATAAGTGAACTGAGTGTTTGAAATTTTATAATTCATTTTTAAGGAAAAATAATGAATTTAATTTCATTTCTAAGCGCACAGAGGCAGTAATTATATTAAAAGAAGAGATCGCACCATGTAGGTCATGCCACACTGTCGCGATTTTAATTTGATTGATAGTGTAAATGCAGCTTACTCGAAGCAAGGGTGTGAGCATATGCGTATTTTCATAGCTGTTCTTGTTGAACCGTTGAAATCTCTGCGATACTGCGGGTAAACTGATTTTTTGCTGTTAATGGCTTAAAAATCGTGACGATCAAGTCCAGTGCATTGAGCGATCTCTTTTTTCTAAACAACTAGGTGATTGTAGTCTACCTACTGTTTAAAACAAAGTTTGTTTGATTATTCTTGCTTGCAAGTCTAGATCTGGAAGATGTTCATTTTGATTTCGATGATTCGAAAGGTGTCCAATTTGACGTGGAAATGGTACATGTGACTGGATTAGTGTCTACCCAGAATCCGATAATGCTATTTTATCGTCTTCCTGAAGTCACTCATTACTTGTTATTCAGGAAAGAGCAATTGAAAGGGCGACAGGGTACTGTTAGCGACGTCGTGGCTATGCTGACGTATCTACCTACAGCCTATTCTGCTTAATTTTCCTCGACATAAGGAAGACGTTCTCCGAGAGCCGTAGATGTTCGTGAAGTGCTATTTACTATACTTGTGCTCGAATAATCGAATTCGAATAATTATTCGAATAATTTATTCGAATTCGATTTTCGATTATTTGATTATTCGAGTTTCGTAAATTCGAATAATTATTCGAATTCGATTATTCGAGGTTTGAAAATTCGAATAATTATTCGAATTCGATTATTCGAGGTGCGAAAATTCGAATAATATTCGAATTTCGAATACGTGGTTGTTTCGAATGTGGCGTAATGATGATTTTTGTGAGCGGCGTTCATTTCGGTGACGATTGTTTTCGATAGCACACTGTCGAGGAGCTCACCGTAACGAAAACTCATTCAATATCCTACTATACATAGAAGGGTAGTGTGTGTGTGCGTGCGTGTTTTCATCAGTCCATCACAACTGGCGTGGGGAAATGGCGTATTGGCGATACTGACCGCAGTTGATGGTGATCGACTGCGGTCCGAAGCTTCAGCCCTTGGGGTAGTCGATCTCGCTGAACACAAATTTGAAGTTCGTTTTTGAAATTATCGGTTGAAGTTGATCGAGCTATTCATTTCCTATGGGGAATTCGTTGAGGCGAATCAATTGTATGACCTGTCTTCGTCGATATTTTTTTTCAAAATTTCAAATTTTCAAAATCTAACTTCACATTTGCGTTCTCTGCGACCACGACTGTCATCGATGTCATACACTTGAATACTCTATGGAATTTGCACAATAAACACAAATTTCGACGGAAAATGAAAAAATGAATTCAGATTCGTGTTCAGTGACCTCGATTACCTCAGGCCTGAAGTTTCGATCTTGTTGAGTGCTATTTACGAAAAATCGATAATTTGATTAATATCTCTTGATGGCAATCGTTACTGCAAAAACTAACTTAAGATTCGTGTTGAGCGACCTCGATTACTTCGGGACTAAAGCTCACAGTTTGCATATACGACACGACTATATTCCATTTTCAGTTGAAATTCAAAGTTTTTCAAATCAAATTCAACGCTGTTACACGGGGAAGATTCCAGAAGAACGTTGAAATTTATTTCAAAAACGTTGAATTTCAAATGAAAGTGCCGTATAACTCTACAATTTGATTGGCTGACGATTCCTATGAGATAATGAAATGAACAAATGGAGTGAACGTTTTTTTTTTCGCAAAGGTTTGCACTTGTGCGTAGATGTTTTGCACACGTATTTCTGTAGGAATTTTTCTGTAGGATTTTGTTTTCAGGAAAAAAGTTCTCATGTCTTGCCATTTAATTGTCAACGGTGCTGAGAAGATATTGAATATCATCATTATTGGCTTTTTTAAAAGAATTCAAATTCTTTATTTTGTCTCTGGCGAATGTTGTCGTTGAACTTACTTTACTACATATGCTTGAGCCTACACAATGCGCTTAGTAAACGGTATCAAACGAAATTGGCTAACACAAAAATCGCATCGTCCTCATTAATGCACCCCGGTGCAAAATTATAGATGCCCCCGATTTGTCCATTAGTACCCGAAGGATTCGCTGCCTATGCTCAGCGGTTACCGTCGTATTCCTTACTATCGAAAGCCTCTATAGAAGAATTTTAAGCAGGTTATCTCTTCAATGCAGGATACCACGAACTTTTATTGAAAATTTAACGAATGGAGACCGGTGCAAAATATAAGTTCCCTTCATAAAAAACCTGATTAATCACAAAAGTCCCTACAGACAAAGTAAGATTAGTATTTCGTCACATCACCTTTGTTGCAACCAGGGTCAAGCGTGGGGTTCGATTTTTGCCGAAAATTTACGACCCCCCCCCCCCCTCCCAGAGCGGATCTGGTACGACCCTCCCCCTTGTGTAGACCACCGTTTTATTTCCTATCCGCATTGATTTTTTAAAATTTTCTATGCAATTTTTGTACCCTTTAATAGGTCCTTCTTTCCAAATGCAGCGTCGACTGTATCAGATTACCTCAAGAAAGAGGGCAACTGTTTGATTTAGTAATTTGTTAGAAAAAACGTTGATAAAGGTTTTGATCTTCTGATAATAATATTTTGTTTGTTTACAGTTGAAAATAAAGCACTTTTGAGAGCAGTTGTCGAATTACTCACAACGAGTTCAACTTTTCAGGCTTTCTGAGCATCTCGTGAACACGGAACATTCTTGTACGTGAAGGGGCAACATCTGCATTCGAAATTGTACTCTATACAATGCAGAGTGTTAATTGCTAAAGCTGACTTAAGTGCTTTATCCACAACATTTTTTAGACACTCTCGGAAGCGATGACGGAATGGCAACCGGAGGATGGACTTGTCACGGAACTAATTTTCTCTCTTCTGCTGGAAACAGCATCAGAAAGTGAAGTTGTACCCAATAAAATTTTAAGCCCTCGTTTGACACATAGCAATAAAACCTGTTTTTTTGAAACGATCCTTTGTTTGAACAGACGCTCCGATTTGTGTCATTTGCCGAAAATTTGCGACACCGTTAATCACATGGAAGCATGGATCCTGCTTTTTAAAGCGGAATCCACACTTCTTCTTGTTTTAAAAACTCTGTAAATTTTCAGAGACGTTGAACAAACTCCGAAATATGGTAGGTTACGTGGAGCCATTGCGTTCGCCGATATCATCGATGGAGACTGAGGGTGGTCTTCTCGCGGAAAATTTTTCAATCTTCTCAAGGAAAGAACACGCGAGAGTGAAATTGTGCTTCATGGATTTTTAAGTCATAAGTATAACACGCACACATGGGCGCGTGGAGCGCAGTCGGAGGAGGCGCCGGCTGTCGCCTGCACCCGATACCAGGTTCCTGGTTCGGATTTCCCGCCCAGGCCAACCAAGCCTTCCATCCCTCCGGGGTCGGTGAATTGGTACCAGACTTGTCTGGGAAGGATAAGGCACTGACTTGTACATCGGCTGGCCACCGCAAGTCATTGTATGGCCAAATACGCATTCAACACGCCTCCACGACATCCCGTAGAAGTAGAATGCGTGGCGCATCCCAAAGAGGATTGAATAACGCCGTCCTTTATCCTTTTCATCCTTTAAGTATAACACAGTAAAAATCTGAGCCTTTTCGCAGCGATCTCCGATATGATTAGGGCTGATCGCATTTAAATTTTTCGATTTTCAAGAAAAATTAATTAATTAATTTAATTAATTAATTAATTTTTACCTGATGCAGATCACCCACACAGTTGAAATCTTGCCACAAAAAGTATCAAGTCTTGTTCAATGCACAGTGTAAAAATCATGGTTTCCTGAAACGAATAGATTGTATCGACCTCTGATCGATATGGCACCGTCGTCATAGGAGCGACGAAATTCGACATTCGCAAAAATGACTATAACTCGGTAAGTTTTCCACAATTTTAAAAAGTTAATGGCTTTTTAGAAACTACAAGAAAAGGTATTTCATACGGTGTGAAAATCGGTTTTCAAAAGCTAGATCTTCATAGGGGGCGGAGGACTTCGATTTTTGCTCGAAAAAAATTGAAGTGATATTGAATAAGTAATCGTAACTCGGTAAGTTTTTCCAGTTTTACAAAGGCCAATAGCTATTTGGAAACTAGAGAAAAAGCGCTTTTGAAGCATGTAAAAATTGGTTTTCAACAGGGAGGTCTTCATAGGGGGCGGTAGGGGTTCGATTTCTGGTCCATTGTTGCAGAAATACGTGCCAAAAATCGAACCCCCCCCCCGTATGAAGACCCCTTTTTTGAAATCCGGTTTCTATATGGAAAGAAAGCATCTTTTTTCTATTTTTCAAAAAGCAATTGGAATTTTCGAATTTCAAAAATTGAACCGAGTTATGATCAAATTTGTGAAGAACTGCTCGTAGACTCTGCACCGTCGACACTGGAGTGATTTCATAAAAATGATCATAACTCGGTTCCCTTTTCGAAATTCGAAAATACCAATTGCTTTTTGAAAAACAGAGAAAAGATGCTTTCTTTTCATATAGAAACAAGTTTTCAAAAAAGGGGTCTTCATACGGGGCGAGGGGGGTTCGATTTTTAGCACGTATTTTTGCAACAATGGACCAGAAATCGAACCCCACCGCCCCCTATGAAGACCTCCCTGCTGAAAACTAATTTCTACATGGTTCGAAGACGCTTTTCCTTCAGTTTTCAAAAAGCAATTGGGATTTTTAGATTTCAAAAAATGAACCGAGTTATGATCAATTTTGTGAAGCCGTAACCAGAGGAGTTGGTCGGCCCATCACCGGAGTCATTGGAGTGATTTCACAAAAAATGTCCATAACTCGGTTCGTTTTTTGGAATTCGAAAATCTCAATTGCTTTTTGAAAACTGAAGGAAAAGCGTCTTCGAACCATGTAGAAATTTGTTTTCAACAGGGAGGTCTTCATAGGGGGCGGTGGGGGTTCGATTTCTGGTCGATTTTTGCCAAAAATCGACCCAGAAATCGAACCCCCCCTCGCCCCGTATGAAGACCCCTTTTTTGAAAACTTTGTTTTCTATATGGAAAGAAAGCATCTTTTCTCTGTTTTTCAAAAAGCAATTGGTATTTTCGAATTTCGAAAAGGGAACCGAGTTATGATCATTTTTATGAAATCACTC